>CM056597.1:10844005-12046505 GCA_029721355.1 Tegillarca granosa | reverse complement strand
GAGGTAAAGGTGTGTCTTAGTCCGTATAGTGACGTTAAGGTGTGTCTAAAGTCAGTATAGTGAAGTTAAGGTGTGTCGTAAGTCAGTATAGCGAGGTTAAGGCGTGTCTAAGTCTAAAAATCATAATCTTTCACAAAACCCAAAGGTGTGTCTAAAGTCAATATAGTGAGGTAAAGGTGTGTCTAAAGTCAGTAAAGTGAGGTGAAGGTATGTCTAAAGTCAGTATAGCGAGGTTAAGGCGTGTCTAAAGTCAGTAAAGTGAGGTTTAGGTATGTCTAAAGTCAGTATAGAGAGGTCGTGGTGTGTCTAAAGTCAGTATAAAGGGCTTAATCTGTGTCTTAGTCAATATTGTGAGGTTAAGGTGTGTCTAAGTCAATATTGTAAGGTTAAGGTGCATCTAAGTCAGTATAGTGAGGTTAAGGTGTGTCTTAAGTCCGTATAGTGAAGTTAAGGCGTGTCTAAAGTCAGTATAGTGAGGTTAAGGTGTGTCTTAGTCAATATAGTGAGGTTAAGACGTGTCTTAAGTCAGTATAGGGAGGTTAAGGTGCATCTAAGTCAGTATAGTGAGGTTAAGGTGTGTCTAAAGTCAGTATAATGAGATTAATCTGTGTCTAAGTCAATATTGTGAGGTTAAGGTGTATCTAAATCAATATTGTGAGGTAAAGGTATGTCTAAAGTCAGTATAGTGAGGTTAAGGCGTGTCTCAGTCGGTATAGTGAGGTTAAGGCGTGTCTCAGTCGGTATAGTGAGGTTAAGGCGTGTCTCAGTCGGTATAGTTAGGTTAAGGTGTGTCTCAGTCGGTATAGTGAGGTTTAGGCGTGTCTAAGTCAGTATAATGAGGTTAAGGTGTGTCTAAGTCGGTATAGTGAGGTTAAGGTGTGTCTCAGTCGGTATAGTGAGGTTAAGGCGTGTCTCAGTCGGTATAGTGAGGTTAAGGCGTGTCTAAGTCAGTATCATGAGGTTAAGGTCTGTCTAAGTCGGTATAGTGAGGTTAAGGTGTGTCTTAGTCAGTATTGTGAGGTAAAGGTATGTCTAAAGTCAGTATAGTGAGGTTTAGGCGTGTCTAAGTCAGTATAATGAGGTTAAGGTGTGTCTTAGTCGGTATAGTAAGGTTAAGGTGTGTCTTAGTCAGAATTGTGAGGTTAAGGTTGTGTGTCTTAGTCAGTATTGTGAGGTTAAGGTTGTGTGTCTTAGTCAATATTGTGAGGTAAAGGTATGTCTAAAGACCGTATAGTGAGCTAAATGCGTCTCTAAGTCAGTATAGTGAGGTTAAAGCATGTATAAGTCAGTCTAGTGAGGTTAAGGTGTGTCTTAGTCAGTATTGTGAGGTTAAGGTGTGTCTAAGTCAATATTGTGTGGTTGAGTGTGTCTTAAGTCAGTTTACTGTGATTAAGGCGTGTCTTAGTCAGTATAGTGAGGTTAAGGTGTGTTTAGGTCAGTATATTCAGGTTAAGGTGTGTCTAAAATCAGTATAATGAGGTTAATGTGTGTCTAAGTCAGTATTGTTAAGTTAGAGTGCGTCTAAATCAGTATAGTGAGGTAAAGGTGTGTCTTAAGTCAGTAAAGTGAGGTGAAGGTATGTCTAAAGTCAGTATAGCGAGGTTAAGGCGTATCTAAAGTCAGTAAAGTGAGGTTAAGGTATGTCTTAAGTCAGTATAGTGAGGTTGAGGTGTGTCTAAAGTAAGTATAATGAGATTTATCTGTGTCTAGGTCAATATTGTGAGGTTAAGGAGTGTCTAAAGTCAATATTGTGAGGTTAAGGTATGTCTTAAGTCAGTATAGTGAGGTAAAGGTGTGTCTTAGTCCGTATAGTGAGGTTCAGGTGTGTCTAAAGTCAGTATAGTGACTTTAAGGTGTGTCGTAAGTCAGTATAGCGAAGTTAAGGCGTGTCTAAGTCTAAAAATCATAATCTTTCACAAAACCCAAAGGTGTGTCTAAAGTCAATATAGTGAGGTAAAGATGTGTCTAAAGTCAGTAAAGTGAGGTGAAGGTATGTCTAAAGTCAGTATAGAGAGGTTGAGGTGTGTCTAAAGTCAGTAAAGTGAGGTTAAGGTATGTCTAAAGTCAGTATAGAGAGGTTGAGGTGTGTCTAAAGTCAGTATAAAGGGCTTAATCTGTGTCTTAGTCAATATTGTGAGGTTAAGGTGTGTCTAAGTCAATATTGTAAGGTTAAGGTGCATCTAAGTCAGTATAGTGAGGTTAAGGTGTGTCTAAAGTCCGTATAGGGAAGTTAAGGCGTGTCTAAAGTCAGTATAGTGAGGTTAAGGTGTGGCTTAGTCGATATAGTGAGGTTAAGACGTGTCTAAAGTCAGTATAGGGAGGTTAAGGTGCATCTAAGTCAGTATAGTGAGGTTATGGGGTGTCTAAAGTCAGTATAATGAGATTTATCTGTGTCTAAGTCAATATTGTGAGGTTAAGGTGTATCTAAATCAATATTGTGAGGTTAAGGTATGTCTAAAGTCAGTATAGTGTGGTTAAGGCGTGTCTCAGTCGGTATAGTGAGGTTAAGGCGTGTCTCAGTCGGTATAGTGAGGTTAAGGCGTGTCTCAGTCGGTATAGTGAGGTTAAGGCGTGTCTCAGTCGGTATAGTGAGGTTAAGGCGTGTCTCAGTCGGTATAGTGAGGTTAAGGCGTGTCTCAGTCGGTATAGTGAGGTTAAGGCGTGTCTAAGTCAGTACAATGAGGTTAAGGTGTGTCTAAGTCGGTATAGTGAGGTTTAGGTGTTTCTCAGTCGGTAAAGTGAGGTTAAGGCATGTCTCAATCGGTATAGTGAGGTTAAGGTGTGTCTTAGTCAGTATTGTGAGGTAAAGGTATGTCTGAAGTCAGTATAGTAAGGTTAAGGCGTGTCTAAGTCAGTATAATGAGGTTAAGGTGTGTCTTAGTCGGTATAGTAAGGTTAAGGTGTGTCTTAGTCAGAATTGTGAGGTTAAGGTTGTGTGTCTTAGTCAGTATTGTGAGGTTAAGGTTGTGTGTCTTTGTCAATATTGTGAGGTAAAGGTATGTCTAAAGACCGTATAGTGAGCTAAATGCGTCTCTAAGTCAGTATAGTGAGGTTAAAGCATGTATAAGTCAGTCTTGTGAGGTTAAGGTGTGTCTTAGTCAGTATTGTGAGGTTAAGGTGTGTCTAAGTCAATATTGTGTGGTTGAGTGTGTCTTAAGTCAGTTTACTGTGATTAAGGCGTGTCTTAGTCAGTATAGTGAGGTTAAGGTGTGTTTAGGTCAGTATATTCAGGTTAAGGTGTGTCTAAAATCAGTATAATGAGGTTAATGTGTGTCTAAGTCAGTATTGTTAGGTTAAGGTGCGTCTGAATCAGTATAGTGAGGTTAAGGTGTGTCCAAGTCAGTAAATTGAGGTTAAGGTGTGTGTAAAGTCAATATTGTGAGTTAAAGCGTTTCTAAAGTCAGTATAGCGAGGTTAAGGTGTGTCTTAAGTCAGTATAGTGAGGTTAAGGCGTGTCTAAAGTCAGTATAGTGAAGTTGAGGTCTGTCTAAAGTAAGGATAATGAGATAAATCTGTGTCCAGGTCAATATTGTGAGGTTAAGGCGTGTCTGAAGTTAATATTGTGAGGTTAAGGTATGTCTAAAGTCAGTATAGTGATGATAATTGTGTCTAAAGTCAGTATAGTGATGTTAAGGTGTGTCTAAAGCCAGAATAGTGAGGTAAATGTGTGTCTAAAGCCAGAATAGTGAGGTAAAGATGTGTCTAAGTCCGTATAGTGAGGTTAAGGTGTGTCTAAAGTCAGTATAGTGAAGTTAAGGTGTGTCTAAAGTCAGTATAGCGAGGTTAAGGCGTATCTAAGTCTAAAAATCATAATCTTTCACAAAACCCAAAGGTGTGTCTAAAGTCAATATAGTGATGTTAGTGTGTTTTAAGTCAGTAAAGTGAGGTGAAGGTATGTCTAAAGTCAGTATAGCGAGGTTAAGGCGTATCTAAAGTCAGTAAAGTGAGGTTAAAGTATGTCTAAAGTCAGTATAGTGAGGTTGAGGTGTGTCTAAAATAAGTATAATGAGATTTATCTGTGTCTAGGTCAATAGTGTGAGGTTAAGGCGTGTCTAAAGTCAATATTGTGAGGTTAAGGTATGTCTTAAGTCAGTATAGTGAGGTTAAGGTGTGTCTTAGTCCGTATAGTGAGGTTCAGGTGTGTCTAAAGTCAGTATAGTGAAGTTAAGGTGTGTCGTAAGTCAGTATAGCGAGGTTAAGGCGTGTCTTAGTCTAAAAATCAGAATCTTTCACAAAACCCAAAGGTGTGTCTAAAGTCAATATAGTGAGGTTAAGGTGTGTCTAAAGTCAGTAAAGTGAGGTGAAGGTATGTCTAAAGTCAGTATAGCGAGGTTAAGGCGTGTCTAAAGTCAGTAAAGTGAGGTTAAGGTATGTCTAAAGTCAGTATAGAGAGGTTCAGGTGTGTCTAAAGTCAGTATAAAGAGCTTAATCTGTGTCTTAGTCAATATTGTGAGGTTAAGGTGTGGCTAAGTCAATATTGTAAGGTTAAGGTGCATCTAAGTCAGTATAGTGAGGTTAAGGTGTGTCTAAAGTCAGTATATTGAGGTTAAGGTGTGGCTAAGTCAATATAGTGAGGTTAAGACGTGTCTAAAGTCAGTATAGGGAGGTTAAGGTGCATCTAAGTCAGTATAGTGAGGTTAAGGTGTGTCTAAAGTCAGTATAATGAGATTTATCTGTGTCTAAGTCAATATTGTGAGGTTAAGGTGTATCTAAATCAATATTGTGAGGTTAAGGTATGTCTAAAGTCAGTATAGTGTGGGTAAGGCGTGTCTCAGTCGGTATAGTGAGGTTAAGGCGTGTCTCAGTCGGTATAGTGAGGTTAAGGCGTGTCTCAGTCGGTATAGTGAGGTTAAGGCGTGTCTCAGTCGGTATAGTGAGGTTAAGGCGTGTCTCAGTCGGTATAGTGAGGTTAAGGCCTGTCTCAGTCGGTATAGTGAGGTTAAGGCGTGTCTAAGTCAGTACAATGAGGTTAAGGTGTGTCTAAGTCGGTATAGTGAGGTTTAGGTGTTTCTCAGTCGGTAAAGTGAGGTTAAGGCATGTCTCAATCGGTATAGTGAGGTTAAGGTGTGTCTCAGTCGGTATAGTGAGGTTTAGGCGTGTCTAAGTCAGTATAATGAGGTTAAGGTGTGTCTAAGTCGGTATAGTGAGGTTAAGGTGTGTCTCAGTCGGTATAGTGAGGTTAAGGCGTGTCTCAGTCGGTATAGTGAGGTTAAGGCGTGTCTAAGTCAGTATCATGAAGTTAAGGTCTGTCTAAGTCGGTATAGTGAGGTTAAGGTGTGTCTTAGTCAGTATTGTGAGGTAAAGGTATGTCTAAAGTCAGTATAGTGAGGTTTAGGCGTGTCTAAGTCAGTATAATGAGGTTAAGGTGTGTCTTAATCGGTATAGTAAGGTTAAGGTGTGTCTTAGTCAGAATTGTGAGGTTAAGGTTGTGTGTCTTAGTCAGTATTGTGAGGTTAAGGTTGTGTGTCTTAGTCAATATTGTGAGGTAAAGGTATGTCTAAAGACCGTATAGTGAGCTAAATGCGTCTCTAAGTCAGTATAGTGAGGTTAAAGCATGTATAAGTCAGTCTAGTGAGGTTGAGGTGTGTCTTAGTCAGTATTGTGAGGTTAAGGTGTGTCTAAGTCAATATTGTGTGGTTGAGTGTGTCTTAAGTCAGTTTACTGTGATTAAGGCGTGTCTTAGTCAGTATAGTGAGGTTAAGGTGTGTTTAGGTCAGTATATTCAGGTTAAGGTGTGTCTAAAATCAGTATCATGAGGTTAATGTGTCTCTAAGTCAGTATTGTTAAGTTAGAGTGCGTCTAAATCAGTATAGTGAGGTAAAGGTGTGTCTTAAGTCAGTAAAGTGAGGTGAAGTTATGTCTAAAGTCAGTATAGCGAGGTTAAGGCGTATCTAAAGTCAGTAAAGTGAGGTTAAGGTATGTCTAAAGTCAGTATAGTGAGGTTGAGGTGTGTCTAAAGTAAGTATAATGAGATTTATCTGTGTCTAGGTCAATATTGTGAGGTTAAGGCGTGTCTAAAGTCAATATTGTGAGGTTAAGGTATGTCTTAAGTCAGTATAGTGAGGTAAAGGTGTGTCTTAGTCCGTATAGTGAGGTTCAGGTGTGTCTAAAGTCAGTATAGTGAAGTTAAGGTGTGTCGTAAGTCAGTATAGCGAGGTTAAGGCGTATCTAAGTCTAAAAATCATAATCTTTCACAAAACCCAAAGGTGTGTCTAAAGTCAATATAGTGAGGTAAAGATGTGTCTAAAGTCAGTAAAGTGAGGTGAAGCTATATCTAAAGTCAGTATAGAGAGGTTGAGGTGTGTCTAAAGTCAGTAAAGTGAGGTTAAGGTATGTCTAAAGTCAGTATAGAGAGGTTGAGGTGTGTCTAAAGTCAGTATAAAGGGCTTAATCTGTGTCTTAGTCAATATTGTGAGGTTAAGGTGTGTCTAAGTCAATATTATAAGGTTAAGGTGCATCTAAGTCAGTATGGTGAGGTTAAGGTGTGTCTAAAGTCCGTATAGGGAAGTTAAGGCGTGTCTAAAGTCAGTATAGTGAGGTTAAGGTGTGGCTTAGTCGATATAGTGAGGTTAAGACGTGTCTAAAGTCAGTATAGGGAGGTTAAGGTGCATCTAAGTCAGTATAGTGAGGTTATGGGGTGTCTAAAGTCAGTATAATGAGATTTATCTGTGTTTGAGTCAATATTGTGAGGTTAAGGTGTATCTCAATCAATATTGTGAGGTTAAGGTATATCTAAAGTCAGTATAGTGTGGTTAAGGCGTGTCTCAGTCGGTATAGTGAGGTTAAGGCGTGTCTCAGTCGGTATAGTGAGGTTAAGGCGTGTCTCAGTCGGTATAGTGAGGTTAAGGCGTGTCTCAGTCGGTATAGTGAGGTTAAGGCCTGTCTCAGTCGGTATAGCGAGGTTAAGGCGTGTCTCAGTCGGTATAGTGATGTTAAGGCATGTCTCAATCGGTATAGTGAGGTTAAGGTGTGTCTTAGTCAGTATTGTGAGGTAAAGGTATGTCTGAAGTCAGTATAGTAAGGTTAAGGCATGTCTAAGTCAGTATAATGAGGTTAAGGTGTGTCTTAGTCGGTATAGTAAGGTAAAGGTGTGTCTTAGTCAGAATTGTGAGGTTAAGGTTGTGTGTCTTAGTCAGTATTGTGAGGTTAAGGTTGTGTGTCTTAGTCAATATTGTGAGGTTAAGGTAAAGGTATGTCTAAAGACCGTATAGTGAGCTAAATGCGTCTCTAAGTCAGTATAGTGAGGTTAAAGCATGTATAAGTCAGTCTAGTGAGGTTAAGGTGTGTCTTAGTCAGTATTGTGAGGTTAAAGTGTCTAAGTCAATATTGTGTGGTTGAGTGTGTCTTAAGTCAGTTTACTGTGATTAAGGCGTGTCTTAGTCAGTATAGTGAGGTTAAGGTGTGTTTAGGTCAGTATATTCAGGTTAAGGTGTGTCTAAAATCAGTATAATGAGGTTAATGTGTGTCTTAGTCAGTATTGTTAGGTTAAGGTGCGTCTTAATCAGTATAGTGAGGTTAAGGTGTGTCCAAGTCAGTAAAGTGAGGTTAAGGTGTGTGTAAAGTCAATATTGTGAGTTAAAGCGTTTCTAAAGTCAGTATAGCGAGGTTAAGGTGTGTCTAAAGTCAGTATAGTGAGGTTAAGGCGTGTCTAAAGTCAGTATAGTGAAGTTGAGGTCTGTCTAAAGTAAGGATAATGAGATAAATCTGTGTCCAGGTCAATATTGTGAGGTTAAGGTGTGTCTGAAGTTAATATTGTGAGGTTAAGGTATGTCTAAAGTCAGTATAGTGATGATAATTGTGTCTAAAGTCAGTATAGTGATGTTAAGGTGTGTCTAAAGCCAGAATAGTGAGGTAAATGTGTGTCTAAAGCCAGAATAGTGAGGTAAAGGTGTGTCTAAGTCCGTATAGTGAGGTTAAGGTGTGTCTAAAGTCAGTATAGTGAAGTTAAGGTGTGTCTAAAGTCAGTATAGCGAGGTTAAGGCGTGTCTAAGTCTAAAAATCATAATATTTGACAAAACCCAAAGGTGTGTCTAAAGTCAATATAGTGATGTTAGTGTGTTTTAAGTCAGTAAAGTGAGGTGAAGGTATGTCTAAAGTCAGTATAGCGAGGTTAAGGCGTATCTAAAGTCAGTAAAGTGAGGTTAAAGTATGTCTAAAGTCAGTATAGTGAGGTTGAGGTGTGTCTTAGTCCGTATAGTGAGGTTAAGGTGTGTCTAAAGTCAGTATAGTGAAGTTAAGGTGTGTCGTAAGTCAGTATAGCGAGGTTAAGCGTGTCTTAGTCTAAAAATCAGAATCTTTCACAAAACCCAAAGGTGTGTCTAAAGTCAATATAGTGAGGTTAAGGTGTGTCTAAAGTCAGTAAAGTGAGGTGAAGGTATGTCTAAAGTCAGTATAGCGAGGTTAAGGCGTGTCTAAAGTCAGTAAAGTGAGGTTAAGGTATGTCTAAAGTCAGTATAGAGAGGTTGAGGTGTGTCTAAAGTCAGTATAAAGAGCTTAATCTGTGTCTTAGTCAATATTGTGAGGTTAAGGTGTGGCTAAGTCAATATTGTAAGGTTAAGGTGCATCTAAGTCAGTATAGTGAGGTTAAGGTGTGTCTAAAGTCAGTATAGTGAGGTTAAGGTGTGGCTTAGTCAATATAGTGAGGTTAAGACGTGTCTAAAGTCAGTATAGGGAGGTTAAGGTGCATCTAAGTCAGTATAGTGAGGTTAAGGTGTGTCTAAAGTCAGTATAATGAGATTTATCTGTGTCTTAGTCAATATTGTGAGGTTAAGGTGTATCTAAATCAATATTGTGAGGTTAAGGTATGACTAAAGTCAGTAAAGTGAGGTTAAGGCGTGTCTCAGTCGGTATAGTGAGGTTAAGGCGTGTCTCAGTCGGTATAGTGAGGTTAAGGCGTGTCTCAGTCGATATAGTGAGGTTAAGGCGTGTCTCAGTCGGTATAGTGAGGTTAAGGCGTTTCTCAGTCGGTATAGTGAGGTTAAGGCGTGTCTAAGTCAGTACCATGAGGTTAAGGTCTGTTTAAGTCGGTATAGTGAGGTTAAGGTGTGTCTTAGTCAGTATTGTGAGGTAAAGGTATGTCTTAAGTCAGTATAGTGAGGTTAAGGCGTGTCTAAATCGGTATAGTGAGGTTTAGGCGTGTCTAAGTCAGTATAATGAGGTTAAGGTGTGTCTTAGTCGGTAAAGTAAGGTTTAGGTGTGTCTTAGTCAGAATTGTGAGGTTAAGGTTGTGTGTCTTAGTATTGTGAGGTTAAGGTTGTGTGTCTTAGTCAATATTGTGAGGTAAAGGTATGTCTAAAGACCGTATAGTGAGCTAAATGCGTCTCTAAGTCAGTATAGTGGGGTTAAAGCATGTATAAGTCAGTCTAGTGAGGTTAAGGTGTGTCTTAGTCAGTATTGTGAGGTTAAGGTGTGTCTAAGTCAATATTGTGTGGTTGAGTGTGTCTTAAGTCAGTTTACTGTGAATAAGGCGTGTCTAAATTCAGTATAGGGAGGTTAAGGTGCATCTTAGTCAGTATAGTGAGGTTATGGGGTGTCTAAAGTCAGTATAATGAGATTTATCTGTGTCTAAGTCAATATTGTGAGGTTAAGGTGTATCTTAATCAATATTGTGAGGTTAAGGTATGTCTAAAGTCAGTATAGTGAGGTTAAGGCGTGTCTCAGTCGGTATAGTGAGGTAAAGGTGTGTCTCAGTCGGTATAGTGAGGTTAAGGCGTGTCTCAGTCGGTATAGTGAGGTTAAGGCCTGTCTCAGTCGGTATAGTGAGGTTAAGGCGTGTCTAAGTCAGTACAATGAGGTTAAGGTGTGTCTAAGTCGGTAAAGTGAGGTTTAGGTGTGTCTCAGTCGGTAAAGTGAGGTTAAGGCATGTCTCAATCGGTATAGTGAGGTTAAGGTGTGTCTTAGTCAGTATTGTGAGGTAAAGGTATGTCTAAAGTCAGTATAGTAAGGTTAAGGCGTGTCTAAGTCAGTATAATGAGGTAAAGGTGTGTCTTAGTCGGTATAGTAAGGTTAAGGTGTGTCTTAGTCAGAATTGTGAGGTTAAGGTAAAGGTATGTCTAAAGACCGTATAGTGAGCTAAATGCGTCTCTAAGTCAGTATAGTGAGGTTAAAGCATGTATAAGTCAGTCTAGTGAGGTTAAGGTGTGTCTCAGTCAGTATTGTGAGGTTAAGGTGTGTCTAAGTCAATATTGTGTGGTTGAGTGTGTCTTAAGTCAGTTTACTGTGAATAAGGCGTGTCTAAATTCAGTATAGGGAGGTTAAGGTGCATCTTAGTCAGTATAGTGAGGTTATGGGGTGTCTAAAGTCAGTATAATGAGATTTATCTGTGTCTAAGTCAATATTGTGAGGTTAAGGTGTATCTAAATCAATATTGTGAGGTTAAGGTATGTCTAAAGTCAGTATAGTGAGGTTAAGGCGTGTCTCAGTCGGTATAGTGAGGTAAAGGCGTGTCTCAGTCGGTATAGTGAGGTTAAGGCGTGTCTCAGTCGGTATAGTGAGGTTAAGGCCTGTCTCAGTCGGTATAGTGAGGTTAAGGCGTGTCTAAGTCAGTACAATGAGGTTAAGGTGTGTCTAAGTCGGTATAGTGAGGTTTAGGTGTGTCTCAGTCGGTAAAGTGAGGTTAAGGCATGTCTCAATCGGTATAGTGAGGTTAAGGTGTGTCTTAGTCAGTATTGTGAGGTAAAGGTATGTCTAAAGTCAGTATAGTAAGGTTAAGGCGTGTCTAAGTCAGTATAATGAGATAAAGGTGTGTCTTAGTCGGTATAGTAAGGTAAAGGTGTGTCTTAGTCAGAATTGTGAGGTTAAGGTAAAGGTATGTCTAAAGACCGTATAGTGAGCTAAATGCGTCTCTAAGTCAGTATAGTGAGGTTAAAGCATGTATAAGTCAGTCTAGTGAGGTTAAGGTG
This sequence comes from Tegillarca granosa, assembly GCA_029721355.1. Classification (NCBI taxonomy): domain Eukaryota; kingdom Metazoa; phylum Mollusca; class Bivalvia; order Arcoida; family Arcidae; genus Tegillarca; species Tegillarca granosa. The sequence continues at coordinate 12,035,604 of CM056597.1, read as the reverse complement.
TGTCTTAGTCAGTATTGTGAGGTTAAGGTGTGTCTAAGTCAATATTGTGTGGTTGAGTGTGTCTTAAGTCAGTTTACTGTGATTAAGGCGTGTCTTAGTCAGTATAGTGAGGTTAAGGTGTGTTTAGGTCAGTATATTCAGGTTAAGGTGTGTCTAAAATCAGTATAATGAGGTTAATGTGTGTCTAAGTCAGTATTGTTAGGTTAAGGTGCGTCTGAATCAGTATAGTGAGGTTAAGGTGTGTCCAAGTCAGTAAAGTGAGGTTAAGGTGTGTGTAATGTCAATATTGTGAGTTAAAGCGTTTCTAAAGTCAGTATAGCGAGGTTAAGGTGTGTCTAAAGTCAGTATAGTGAGGTTAAGGCGTGTCTAAAGTCAGTATAGTGAAGTTGAGGTATGTCTAAAGTAAGGATAATGAGATAAATCTGTGTCCAGGTCAATATTGTGAGGTTAAGGCGTGTCTGAAGTTAATTTGTGAGGTTAAGGTATGTCTAAAGTCAGTATAGTGATGATAATTGTGTCTAAAGTCAGTATAGTGATGTTAAGGTGTGTCTAAAGCCAGAATAGTGAGGTAAATGTGTGTCTAAAGCCAGAATAGTGAGGCAAAGGTGTGTCTAAGTTCGTATAGTGAGGTTAAGGTGTGTCTAAAGTCAGTATAGTGAAGTTAAGGTGTGTCTAAAGTCAGTATAGCGAGGTTAAGGCGTGTCTAAGTCTAAAAATCATAATATTTGACAAAACCCAAAGGTGTGTCTAAAGTCAATATAGTGATGTTAGTGTGTTTTAAGTCAGTAAAGTGAGGTGAAGGTATGTCTAAAGTCAGTATAGCGAGGTTAAGGCGTATCTAAAGTCAGTAAAGTGAGGTTAAAGTATGTCTAAAGTCAGTATAGTGAGGTTGAGGTGTGTCTTAGTCCGTATAGTGACGTTAAGGTGTGTCTAAAGTCAGTATAGTGAAGTTAAGGTGTGTCGTAAGTCAGTATAGCGAGGTTAAGCGTGTCTTAGTCTAAAAATCAGAATCTTTCACAAAACCCAAAGGTGTGTCTAAAGTCAATATAGTGAGGTTAAGGTGTGTCTAAAGTCAGTAAAGTGAGGTGAAGGTATGTCTAAAGTCAGTATAGCGAGGTTAAGGCGTGTCTAAAGTCAGTAAAGTGAGGTTAAGGTATGTCTAAAGTCAGTATAGAGAGATTGAGGTGTGTCTAAAGTCAGTATAAAGAGCTTAATCTGTGTCTTAGACAATATTGTGAGGTTAAGGTGTGGCTAAGTCAATATTGTAAGGTTAAGGTGCATCTAAGTCAGTATAGTGAGGTTAAGGTGTGTCTAAAGTCAGTATAGTGAGGTTAAGGTGTGGCTTAGTCAATATAGTGAGGTTAAGACGTGTCTAAAGTCAGTATAGGGAGGTTAAGGTGCATCTAAGTCAGTATAGTGAGGTTAAGGTGTGTCTAAAGTCAGTATAATGAGATTTATCTGTGTCTAAGTCAATATTGTGAGGTTAAGGTGTATCTAAATCAATATTGTGAGGTTAAGGTATGACTAAAGTCAGTAAAGTGAGGTTAAGGCGTGTCTCAGTCGGTATAGTGAGGTTAAGGCGTGTCTTAGTCGGTATAGTGAGGTTAAGGCGTGTCTCAGTCGATATAGTGAGGTTAAGGCGTGTCTCAGTCGGTATAGTGAGGTTAAGGCGTGTCTCAGTCGGTATAGTGAGGTTAAGGCGTGTCTTAGTCAGTATAATGAGGTTAAGGTGTGTCTAAGTCGGTATAGTGAGGTTTAGGTGTGTCTCAGTCGGTATAGTGAGGTTAAGGCGTTTCTCAGTCGGTATAGTGATGTTAAGGCGTGTCTAAGTCAGTATCATGAGGTTAAGGTCTGTCTAAGTCGGTATAGTGAGGTTAAGGTGTGTCTTAGTCAGTATTGTGAGGTAAAGGTATGTCTTAAGTCAGTATAGTGAGGTTAAGGCGTGTCTAAATCGGTATAGTGAGGTTTAGGCGTGTCTAAGTCAGTATAATGAGGTTAAGGTGTGTCTTAGTCGGTAAAGTAAGGTTTAGGTGTGTCTTAGTCAGAATTGTGAGGTTGTGTGTCTTAGTCAATATTGTGAGGTAAAGGTATGTCTAAAGACCGTATAGTGAGCTAAATGCGTCTCTAAGTCAGTATAGTGAGGTTAAAGCATGTATAAGTCAGTCTAGTGAGGTTAAGGTGTGTCTTAGTCAGTATTGTGAGGTTAAGGTGTGTCTAAGTCAATATTTTGTTGTTGAGTGTGTCTTAAGTCAGTTTACTGTGAATAAGGCGTGTCTAAATTCAGTATAGGGAGGTTAAGGTGCATCTTAGTCAGTATAGTGAGGTTATGGGGTGTTTAAAGTCAGTATAATGAGATTTATCTGTGTCTAAGTCAATATTGTGAGGTTAAGGTGTATCTAAATCAATATTGTGAGGTTAAGGTATGTCTAAAGTCAGTATAGTGTGGTTAAGGCGTGTCTCAGTCGGTATAGTGAGGTAAAGGCGTGTCTCAGTCGGTATAGTGAGGTTAAGGCGTGTTAAGGCCTGTCTCAGTCGGTATAGTGAGGTTAAGGCGTGTCTAAGTCAGTACAATGAGGTTAAGGTGTGTCTAAGTCGGTATAGTGAGGTTTAGGTGTGTCTCAGTCGGTAAAGTGAGGTTAAGGCATGTCTCAATCGGTATAGTGAGGTTAAGGTGTGTCTTAGTCAGTATTGTGAGGTAAAGGTATGTCTAAAGTCAGTATAGTAAGGTTAAGGCGTGTCTAAGTCAGTATAATGAGGTAAAGGTGTGTCTTAGTCGGTATAGTAAGGTTAAGGTGTGTCTTAGTCAGAATTGTGAGGTTAAGGTAAAGGTATGTCTAAAGACCGTATAGTGAGCTAAATGCGTCTCTAAGTCAGTATAGTGAGGTTAAAGCATGTATAAGTCAGTCTAGTGAGGTTAAGGTGTGTCTTAGTCAGTATTGTGAGGTTAAGGTGTGTCTAAGTCAATATTGTGTGGTTGAGTGTGTCTTAAGTCAGTTTACTGTGAATAAGGCGTGTCTAAATTCAGTATAGGGAGGTTAAGGTGCATCTTAGTCAGTATAGTGAGGTTATGGGGTGTCTAAAGTCAGTATAATGAGATTTATCTGTGTCTAAGTCAATATTGTGAGGTTAAGGTGTATCTAAATCAATATTGTGAGGTTAAGGTATGTCTAAAGTCAGTATAGTGAGGTTAAGGCGTGTCTCAGTCGGTATAGTGAGGTAAAGGCGTGTCTCAGTCGGTATAGTGAGGTTAAGGCGTGTCTCAGTCGGTATAGTGAGGTTAAGGCCTGTCTCAGTCGGTATAGTGAGGTTAAGGCGTGTCTAAGTCAGTACAATGAGGTTAAGGTGTGTCTAAGTCGGTATAGTGAGGTTTAGGTGTGTCTCAGTCGGTAAAGTGAGGTTAAGGCATGTCTCAATCGGTATAGTGAGGTTAAGGTGTGTCTTAGTCAGTATTGTGAGGTAAAGGTATGTCTAAAGTCAGTATAGTAAGGTTAAGGCGTGTCTAAGTCAGTATAATGAGGTAAAGGTGTGTCTTAGTCGGTAAAGTAAGGTTAAGGTGTGTCTTAGTCAGAATTGTGAGGTTAAGGTAAAGGTATGTCTAAAGACCGTATAGTGAGCTAAATGCGTCTCTAAGTCAGTATAGTGAGGTTAAAGCATGTATAAGTCAGTCTAGTGAGGTTAAGGTGTGTCTTAGTCAGTATTGTGAGGTTAAGGTGTGTCTAAGTCAATATTGTGTGGTTGAGTGTGTCTTAAGTCAGTTTACTGTGATTAAGGCGTGTCTTAGTCAGTATAGTGAGGTTAAGGTGTGTTTAGGTCAGTATATTCAGGTTAAGGTGTGTCTAAAATCAGTATAATGAGGTTAATGTGTGTCTAAGTCAGTATTGTTAGGTTAAGGTGCGTCTAAATCAGTATAGTGAGGTTAAGGTGTGTCCAAGTCAGTAAAGTGAGGTTAAGGTGTGTCTAAATCAGTATAGTGAGGTTAAGGCGTGTCTGAGTACAAAACTTTTATATAAATAAGTACAAAACTTTGATATAAATATATAAATTTAAATACACTATTCTATAACCATACACACGTATTGTATGTCTTGTCTAGTTTTCTTTTAAACTTTTTTCAGTTTTTAGTTTTATCACTGGTTGGCTAGTTGCCTTTCTTCAGTACAAAATCTCTTTTTCTTTTGCCTTAAAATATTTTTAAAAAGTCAACTACATAGTGAAGATCTGATTGAGAAAGAACTTCCCGCTTTAGCGTCGAAGGATTTCGGATCGGAGGATTTTTTTATCGATCGAAATTGCTTTTATTTACTTTATTTTTATGTACTATGTCCTTATCAGATATATATTTTATATTTCAGTATTTGCTTTTACAAGTGGGTTTTTAGTGCACTTTTTAAAATAAATTATTGTGCAAGTTTTCAAAAGTAGCACAAAGAAGGTTTTATTGGTAAATTGAGGTAAATTGATAAACATGTCGTTCAGGTGTAATCAAAATATTTGTAAATCACAACGCAACCTATTTCAGCGTTTGTGATTTTGGTATTCAGTAAATCTTCAAGTATTTCGTACATGGAGAAAGAAATATCCTTTCTAAAAATACGTGTTACACAATAACATGGTGCTGAGAGAGAGAGAGAGAGAGAGAGAGAGAGAGAGAGAGAGAGAGAGAGAGAGAGAGAGAGAGTTTTTGACATTGATCAATGTGTTGAGCTGTATTGTGACCATCTTTGTTTGCATAAGAGCGTTATGACTTCAGTCGTTATACACAATTCTCTGTTCAAAAACTACATAAACTTGCTTTTATATTTTTACATACATGTACCTGAAACAAAAGCCGCCACTAACTCTAGCAATAACTATAGGCAATTAGTCTTCATAAGATCATAGAAACATATGTGAATAATTTATTATCTCGGTGACCACAGATGTTGTAGCTGTTTTGAAAAAAGGGTGTATAGTTGAATAAAATGCAGCTACTCATTCAAAATAAGCAGATTCTAAACGTAATGCAAATTTGAATACAAACTGTATATACTGTAAATACACATATACAATGTTTGAATGAACGTGTAACTGCCAAAATGAAGAAACTTATTTGTAATTGAGGTTCATGAAGCTGGAAGGATAACAAGTGAATTGTATTTATTATGTTTAAAGATAAGTGTGCATTATATGGGTTTATAATCATGTGCGTTAACATATTGATGAAATGAAATTAATAAAATATGGTGTGCATAATTAGTTCTAGACTGTGTGACTTTGACTTCGAAAACGCCGGATAAAAAAGTTATTAAAATTCAGAAACTACCAATTAATTGAAATAAACGAATGCTAATACTAGTATGTGCTATCCAAAACGTTGTTTAAATAAAAAGCTTGTTCGAAAGATATTTAAGAGATGTTTATTAAACAAAAATCTTTGACATAACGTAAATACATCCTCAGATTTGAGAGGGATAGGGTGGGGAATGGTTTTTGGTGTTATTGTGATAATTTGGCACAGAATGCATTGATTATAGACATAGACTAAATTATTTCTATAAAAAATCTAGTTATTTTATTAGTTCAATATTAATTATTTTACAGCAAAAGGAGAGAGGGGCGTGGTCAAATCAGCTTGAGTTCATTTTGACTTGTATTGGATTTGCTGTTGGGCTTGGCAATGTTTGGAGATTTCCGTATCTTTGTTACAAACATGGGGGAGGTACGTTGTTGTGCAAATAAACATAGACCATAGACAATAAACACACACACACACATATATAATAATAATAATAATAATAATAATAATAATAATAATAATAATATTATTATTATTATTATTATTATTATTATTTATAGTTTTTAAGTAGGTGTATAGGAATTTCCAACCAATGTTGTCTTCTGATCAATCACAATAGTAGGTTTATACCATGATAGTAGTTTTGATAAAATGTCTTCAGAGTTACGTACATTTAGTAACAATTTGGACCGTGGATATTCTACTATTAACTGTTCTCTTTATTTGCTTTTTAATAAAGATTGTGTACATGTTGTTAATTTATAATTTTGCTGATATTTCCAGGCGCATTTTTGATTCCATACTTTACATGCTTGGTGGTTATAGGAATACCAGTGTTTTATTTAGAGCTGTGTTTTGGACAGTTTGCCAGTCTTGGGCCACTTAAGATATGGGAGATGAATCCAGCTATGAAAGGTGAGATTAACAAAAAGTCAGACATCTTCCTTATTATGTTCTGAGCATATACTTGCCAGGAATTTATTTTTTTGGATCCAGTTACTTTCCTTAGTTTATACGTTAAAAAGCAAGTTCCCTTAATTTTTGTAACCATAGCCAAGTGTTATATTTTGGGTGAATCGGGTCTCGTGTCAGGTCCAAAGCTCAAACTTATTTTAAACGGAAGTTAGTCAAAAAAAAAAAAGCCAAACATATATAAATAACGAGGCTTCAGACCAGCTAAAATTTAAGAACAAGACACATGTCAATGCAGATTGGTGCAACGCGATATAATTGGCCAAACCAAACTTGAATAGGCTGACTGGTGTAATCGACCTCCAATTACAACTATTTTACCTTTCCGTCATGTTTTTTGTTGTAGGTCTTGGTTATGCTATGGTCATCGTATCGGCTTTGATTGCGATTTATTACTGTATGGTAATTGGATGGTGTCTGTACTACTTTTTCGTTTCTATGGCCTCAGTGTTACCTTGGGATTCCTGTGACAATTCTTGGAATACCTGTGCATGTCGAGTTGTTTCACAGAACAAGACCTTAATTGAACAGTGGCACGGAGCATTTCCGCACTGTGGTAAGAAAAACACATTAATTTCCTGTTGTTTGTTTTAAACTAAATGACTAGGGCATCATGTAAGCTTATGGAATAGCACAGTATGTATGTATGTATGTATATGTATGTATGTATGTATGTATGTATGTGCGTATGGGTCGGTGCGTCGTTAAAACACATTTTTCAACTGTTCTAAAATATATTTAAATAAAAAATAGCCAGAGGTATTTCTAGGTTGGTATAACTCATTCTTGTTTATTGCGTTGCAATGGCAACAAAAGCAAATAAAGATAAAAACCTTAAAATTCCAAATACTAATGTTATATGTGATTTCAATACATATATATTATATATCAGGTTTTTTGTGCATTTAAAATGAACAATCTAATTCAGTTCCAAAATCATTGTAGTTCAACACCACCTGATTTTATCTTTATATTTTTGTAACTATTTTGGCCTTTTATAAATACAATTCGAAAGAGATTTATGATTTTGTCAGGTTTTCTAAATTCTTTACTACAATGAAGACTTTTTTTTTTGGTATTGAAGAGCTTCATTCTTGCATATTATGCATTAGTTTTCCTGAATTAATAAAATGTTGAAAGATATTTTATAAATGATTTTAGTTTTATACAATCGATAAAACCAATGAAAGGAATTTTTTTCTATGAACTGAGGTATTTATTTATCAGGTAAGCGCACTAGGCCAATTTACTATCTTGCTAAGTATTTCTTGTGAAGGGGAAGAGGGATAGACTGGGGGCTGTACAGTGCACCATTGATATGAAGTATTTCAAGGGTATTGAATTTAGGTACTACTCTAAGCAAAGAAATTTCAAGCCTAATAACTGGAAAATGACAACTGTTAATTTAAGTAACCTAACTGACAGTTTCAGCTGTGAATAAGATAGTAGTTTTTATAGGTTCTTATTATCACTTTAACAGACTACTTAACACAATTAAGTGTGAATTCATTTTGCTCACGGGTCAACACTTAAAAAGGATTTTTACATATTCCACCTGTTTCCTTAAGGTTAGACTATTTTTGTTAATGTTTTGCATAAAGTCATAGGTTAGCGATGCACAATAATTGTATCAATTTGCATCGGTATATGCGTTTTTCCCGAAAACCATTGAAACATTCTTGATATATATAAAAATTAGGTATGGTTTAGAATTGGTAATGGTAGGGAATCATACATAGTGTCATGAGCAGAATTTTAAATACTGTAAATCGAAATTAATGCGTCATGAAATTAATGCGAATTGCCGATTTTGAAGTAAAATGCGTATCGAAATAAATGCGATTTTTTAAATTCCATTCAGTTTTAAAATTTTGCCTATCTTTTATCCTACAATTATAAACATTAAATTATGGACTCAGAAATTATTATCTTATGTCTTCCTTAATTTATAAACGTGTTATAAACAAACTTTTGGTAGACATAAATAAAAGAAACAGTGGAAAGTTAAAGTGGAAAGGGTTCCGACTGTGTAAGTTTTTATGCGCCGATGACACGTTGTTTTAAATTAACCGGGATGGTAAAAGATTGTCAAAACAAAGAAACGTGTAGTCTTTTTTTTAAAAAAAGAAAAAACATACACAAATATAACGCTTGGGAAATTTATTAAAATGATGCATTCAAAATTAGGATGTCCATGTCGGCATGTGTACAAGTGATCTTCGTCCACGACTCACATGTTTAGAATGCTAGATTGCTTATAATCACTATACTGCCAATTTGATGTCCCATTAAGGGTTCAAAATGATATATCAGTCACGATTTTACTCGTAGCGAAATTCCCAGTAGGAAAAAAAACAGCAAAAAATAACTCCTAAATGAGAATATGCTCCAAATAATCAGTTACGATAACAACTTCCGGTTATTAGTACTACTAAACACAAAAAATATAATTATGATAGAACTGTAGTGTTTGTTAAATTTCAGTGAACACTACTGATATTGATAGTTTTACAAACAAGACCCAAACTGCGAGTGAGGAATTCTGGAAGTAAGTTTTGATACAAATTTTATTATTTTTTTCTAAAGTTATAAATAAATTAAATGTGATATATATATATATATATATATATATATATATATATATATATATATATATATATATATATATATATATATATATATATACTATCGTGTAACCATTTACTAAAATTATACAGGTCCTGTGTTGTATAACTGTTAAGTGGAATTAGGATATAGTAAGGTATTTTTCTGACGAAGGATTAAATGCTAAAATCATTCAAAGAAATAAACGCCAACGTCGTTTCACAGAGCTTTAAACCTTCTACGCCAGTAAAATCGACACTCCAATGAAAAAACATTGCTTATTTGTTTGTGTGTCTCAACCGCCCTACCCTACAAAAGCCCATTTTCATTATTTCCAAATATCACATAAACGCAAGTCAAATCAAGAAGTACTAATACAGCTGAGCAGAAAGAAGAAAATACAGATGTTCTAGTTCAAAAATGGAAATTAAACTTAAAGATAACGACATTTAATGATCCCATCTTACAGGCAAACCTGTGTTGGGTAAAAAACCGGCAGATTATTAACAAACTTACAAAACCCGGTATCAAAAGGCGTAAAATGAAATCTAGATCACCTCTTTATCTAAATACTAACTGTGAAAATGAATACATAAATGAGGACCTAATGAAACGCCACCAGAACGATTCACAACATAAAGTTTCAATATTGTCATACAACAATAGCCACTGTACCACAATGTAGTCATAACCTTGTACTGTCATGTGGCTTGTTGCAACTAGATTGGCTATTTTTCATAATCAGCTCTTTCAGACTACTTTTTTTTGCCTTCGTTTCACTATGCCATTTATTAGTCCATGTTTTAAACATTGAATTGTGTGTACTGTCCATGCGACGATGCATACATACTTTGTACTCATTATTTTGCATTGTCTACACTTATTCTGTTGAATGAAAATATTCTTATTTTCTATGTTGTTTAAAACTACATATTGTCATACAAAATCTCTCTCTCTCTCTCTCTCTCTCTCTCTCTCTCTCTCTCTCTCTCTCTCTCTCTCTCTCTCTCTCAATTTATTGCTTACAATATAGTAAAATAAATGTATATATTCCACTTGCTTGTAGGTTATTTTATTTTAATCAAAGGTCTTGAGACGAGTTTATGAAAGACCATGGTCTTGATCTCGAATAATTTAACACAATATATTTACATATAACAATGATTGTATACTTTCTCTTTTTCTTTGTAAATAAAATATTGTTTCAATTGAACTTTTTTTGTTTTATTTCAGCAATCGGACTTTAGAAATTACCAACGGAATTGAACATCTGGGTGGCGTCAAATGGGATTTGGCACTGTGTCTTTTATTAGCGTGGGCGATTTGTTTTCTAGTGTTGTCCAAAGGAGTCCAAACTCTTGGAAAGGTACTTATCACACTGTTATGTGCAAAAGTTTGAATTTTTACAAAAAAAAAAAAAAAAAAGAAATATTCAAAATTTTGGCAATACATACAACTTCACGGTTCCACCAATCGGCAATAAGTCAAGCTTCGTGTCTTACTAGTGTGATATACCAGTTTTGGAATTTGTTGCACTAATATCACCTGTTTAGTTTACCTAATTTTGAATAATAAATATTTGTCACCATAAAAGCTTTATGGTTTATATAGCAAATATCGATGGAAAGTTTTTTACCCACTATAAATACTTGTAAAAATGTCGATAATCGAGGGTCATCAAATAATCCAAGGTCGATAAGTTTATGATAAGTGTTTCCACGTGTGTTTTAGTTTGTTGACCTCTTTCTAACGCGCTTTTGTTATAACCACTGAAAAATATATCATTTTAAATGTAAGATAGGTACTCTTTATGAATACTAGATATGTTTCTTTGAAACAGATGTGTCGCCTGACACTGCATAAAAATCAATCAAAGGGAAATAATTCAAAAACGGAAAAAGATAGAGTTGCGGTTCTTGTGCACTGCACTTCGAGTCATTGCCAGAAACATGCACACCAAGTTTTAAGTCATTTTAACATACTACACCAAAGTTATGCTCCAGACAAGAAATGCTCTATAAAAATCAATCAAAGGGAAATAATTCAAAAACGGAAAAAGATAGAGTTGCGGTTCTTGTGCGCTGCACTTCAAGTCATTGCCAGAAACATGCACACCAAGTTTGGAGTCATTTGATCGTACGACACCAATGTTATGCTCCGGACAAGGAAATCCGGACGCCGCAGACGCCGACGACGACGACGCCGACGAAAGTTATCCCTATATGTCGCCTAGTCAGGCGACACAAAAAGGAGGAAAGAAAAAGAAATTCAGAAGTTTTCCCAATACCAATATTGAACTCTTTCGTACTAACTTTAATATCTGGCATTGTTTACATAATGTATGTAATCAGAAAAAAAGACTTATGTTCATTTTCAGGTTGTGTATTTCACAGCGATATTTCCATATATTTTACTTACTGCTCTTCTTATCCGTGGGGTAACTCTGGATGGATCCTATGATGGCATTTTGTACTATCTAAAACCAGATGTCTCTAAATTACTTAGTGCTGAGGTAATAGCAGAGAGAGAGAGAGAGAGAGAGAGAGAGAGAGAGAGAGAGAGAGAGAGAGAGAGAGAGAGAGAGAGAGAGAGAGAGACTGTGTGTGTGTGTGTGTGTGTGTGTGTGTGTGTGTGTGTGTGTGTGTGTGTGTGTGTTTAAATCCTTTTTTCAAATAAATGATAATTTTGTTTAGGTTCAGCTTAGATCGATTATAAAATCAATTGAGGGTAAAAGAAAAAAATTGTACGACGACAATTACATTATCTTCACCACTATTACTCAACTCACGACGACAATTACATTATCTTCACCACTATTACTCAACTCACGACGACAATTACATTATCTTCACCACTATTACTCAACTCACGACGACAATTACATTATCTTCACCACTATTACTCAACTCACGACGACAATTACATTATCTTCACCACTATTACTCAACTCACGACGACAATTACATTATCTTCACCACTATTACTCAACTCAAGACGACAATTTACATTATCTTCACCACTATTACTCAACTCACGACGACAATTTACATTATCATTATTCATTTTGCAATTTTCTGATCTATCACAAAAAGGGTTAAACTGGACATAGCATTTAACAAAATATTCGAAATCACTATCATGTTTTATCATGTATTATACCATATATCACTCTTTTTAATACATTATAGATATTATCCCATGTCCTTTAGAAGCGGGAGTTGGTTCGTTGTAATTTATGACAGTTTGCGATAGCACAGGATAAAACTTTTGACTTATGACTAATTTTAAAAAATCAAGGTTTTTATAGAAGTTTTGCAAATATGGTCTTAAAGTTGAAATTTTACCAGACCGTCTTAATTTTCAATACACAATAAAAACGAAATTAACACAAACTATAAAACTGTGTAACTGTAATTATGCAATTTTAATTAAAGCAATATTTGTGTGTCTTTTTGACAGGCCTGGAGTGATGCTGCCGTACAAATCTTCTACTCTTTGAGCACATGTTCTGGCGGTCTCATTGCAATGGCCAGTTATAACAAATTCAGAAATCTCACGCTTCGGTAAGCTCTCTCTCTCTCTCTCTCTCTCTCTCTCTCTCTCTCTCTCTCTCTCTCTCTCTCTTTCTCTCTCTCTCTCTCTCTCTCTCTCTCTCTCTCTCTCTCTCTCTCTCTCTGTGTTTTGCTTTTTATGGTATGTTTAAAAGACTGGCAATAGAAAAATACAAGAAGTTAGCATAGAACATTAATTATTATAGCCTGACTGTTCATATATTAAAATTGTTATATATCCAGTTTGTATATTTTCATCAATGAGAGAGAATAAAATCAGTGTTGAAATGCCCTACTCATTAAATATGTTGTGAACAAATAATATTAAAATTCACTATTCAAAAATATTTCATAATGAATACGATATCTCTAAAATCCCTGAGAATCTTAATCTGGAGTTCATTTTATTTCAGAGACACGTTTCTAATACCCATCATTAACTGTATGACCAGTTTCTACGCAGGGTTTGTAATATTTGCTGTTCTTGGTTTCATGGCGAATGCAAAGGGTGTTGCCATTGATAAAGTGGCTAAAGATGGTAAAAAGATTTATTTATTACCAATATCCCTTAACTAAGATATTTATTATCAAATTTACTAAAATTTGTATCAGAGCCTTTTAAAAGTACTAATAAATATCTTTTCTGCAAAACAAAATACAACCGTTTTAGCTGAAAGTGATTTGACATAAATGTTATGAATCTACAAAATGTGTTTTGATTTCAAACTTGAAAGATTTAATTTTAGTAAAATTTAACTCATGGAAAGATTGTTGAAGTAGGACCTTATCTCAGTATCTAAAATTTCCTTATACGTTCATGAAGTTAACACGAAAATGCTTTTAGTTGGTTTAAGATATTCATAACCCTCATTTGTCATTTTAAAGCATTCTATTTTTTGACATCAGAACCCAGTTGTTTAAAAACTGATTATTCAAGTCAATTTATAAATCGAAATTTTGAGTTTGTTCTATTCTATTTATTTATTTTATTCAATATTTACAAATATTTTGTGTTATGAGTAAACAAATTTTTAATGAAAGGAATAGTTAAGCAAAATCGTGTTTAAATTATCGATTTAATAGTTCGTTTCTTCATGTTTTTTATGTTGATTAAACTTATGAATGTTCCAACAACTGGTCCCTATAAAAACCAAGTAAGCAAGAAAGAAAAGCAACAATTTGAATATACACAAAACAGTACAAAATGTAAAACTTGAGCCTCTTTTTATAATTTTTAATCAAAAGAATTATGGAAGAAATATGATTTATAAAATCTATGATGTTTTCACTTGCCAGTTGACATTGTTGACTTAGAACTGATAATTTTAGTTAAACACAAGAAAGCCCGGTTCAATTATTATGAATGAATTCGTGGCGGCATTTGCATGAAAACATAGTCTATCTTTAAAAATCTACAATATTACTTTTTTTAAATAATAGGGCCAGGATTGACTTTTGTTGTTTATCCAGAGGGATTAGCACAGATGCCAATTGCACCATTATGGTCAATTTTATTTTTCTTTATGATGGCTACGTTAGGCTTTAGCTCTCTGGTAGGTGTCTATATGTACAATATGAATTATAAAAACCAATTCCTTTACGTTGAAATCCCAACGAATGCTTTCCTTTTTATGACAAATTGTATTTCAAGAGGTACATTCTAAAGAAACACAACAGATCGACTGAATAAAACTTCATGCACAATAAAAAGTTTTTGTGTAATTTTATGGCAATAACCAGCAAGGTCTTTAGCCTTTAAATAGGATCTTGAACTTTTCGAGGTTCTCATGATAATAAAATATTTGAAAATCATTCCTATTTTTAATCAAAACAACTCATAGTATTCCGATAATTTAATCTTTTTTGTAATAAAAAAGTTGTATATTAGGCCTAACTTAAAAAATTCTTTGTTTGCTGTTTTCCGATTCATGCTGTCCACATGTGGGTAGGTAGGTAGGGAAAATATTTTATTTTATTTTTTGAAAACTTAATCTATTACATTTTTGAAAAAGGTCAAATTGGTTTCATATGTCTCTTTTAAAACACATTTTACATTTCTGTTTGCTACATACAGTCTTCTTTGTTTCTCCTTGTGTCTTCTCCCATGGAGAAAGTTGAATTTTCTCACTAATGTGTAAAACCTGCTCACAGGTTGCTTGCTTGGATTATTGCCCTTTCATACTGTTTTTATTTTGTATGAAAAGCCAAAAAAAAAAAAAAAAAAAAAAAAAAAAAAAAAAAAAAAAAAAAAAAAAAGGAATTGATGGCAATAAAATATTTTGGGTAGGGGCATTCCAAATGGGTCGGGCGGTCAACGGCAAACAAAGTTAATTTTATTTTAGGCCTTAGGAGTTTTATTCATACGTTCTTTAAAATAAACAAAACGATTATTTTCAAAAAAAGAAAAAAATGTTGAACTTGTCTTGATACTGATTCAATCATTAATATATATTTATTTCTACCTCAGTTTTCCATCGTAGAGACTATTATCACCGGACTTGTGGATGAATTGACACATGTGCTGAAAAATAAGTATCTGGTTACACTTTTTAGGTTTGCAATTTGTATGGCCGGTTTTCTGTTGGGTTTACCCATGGCAACAAGAGTAAGTTTTGATCAAGATTACAAGTAGATATTTTGACATGCACACACTGGTAAATGTCTAGACATATATGTCCTTTTTATTGTCACTGCCTATTCTTGGTTATGTGCATTGTACGGTGGAAATATTCAGTGTGTACATTTATGTTACTTAATAGGAGTTTTTTGTTAAAGGTATTATGTTTAAGTACAAGGAATTATGATGTTTGTGACGTCATTATTGGCCAGTTGTAAAAATTTCTAATTAATTAACCGAATATAAATGTTATGATAATGTAATGTTAAAATTCAAAATTGCAAAGCATTCTGTTGAACCACTTAGATGTATTATTCTATTTGCGCATTTAAATAATATAATTTTTCTTTTCATGTATTTTAATCTCCAATTGTATCGCTATATGATTATTATTCTTGCATCTAATACTGTATGAAGTTAACAGAAGGGAAATAAATAATCTATGTTTTGAATTGTCAAACATACTCCACTGCAGTTGACAAGTCCGTTGTTTTTATAACTTTGAAAAACACAACAGTAACTCCTTTATTCTTTAAGGGATTCCAAGAAGAAGTGGTTTGGTATAACTTTTCGCATGACTTAATATCAAAGGTTATATGAAAAGTTAATACAAATGCAGAACTATTTATTTTTGGAGCACGTGACATAATAGATCGTTGTTCTTTGATTATTTTAAGTTAGATTTAGTTCTCTATTATAGTGTGTTTTGTCTTTCTTGTTTTATTTTGTTTGATTTTATATCTGTAGTGTTTTCGGTTGCCCTGATTTGTTTTCAAATTTCAAATTTACAAAATTTCTGATATAAAACGCAATGCTTTTTAATGATGTTATCCACGTGTTTCAGGGTGGTTCATACCTACTGAATGTACAAGATACATATGTCGGTGGATTCCCACTGCTTTTTATTGGATTGTTTGAATTTATCTCCATTATATATATTTACGGTTTGTATAATTTATTGATATTTGTTTAACTAAGTACTCATATATCCAAATTACTTGCTGTGGATATCCCTGAGATTGATTTAGCTTTAATTTTGAATTTGTCTTGTCCAACACCATTTTCTTTTCCAGAATAAAAAACATACAACCTTATAAAATAGTATTGAGCAATCATCCAAGTAATGTTTCGTCACTTTCTGTTCATTGCAATAATACGATATCATTAATTTAATAATGCATCGATTAGACATCCAGAAATTAGTGCAGTTACAAATAAATACGATGTAGCCATATATATATTCATTCAAGATAATTCAAAAATTGTACTGGATTTATTATCTAAATCTATAAAATGTATTTTTTAGGATTTTTTCGATTTAAGCATGATATTGAAATGATGCTGGGTTCAAACATTTGTATTTCAATAAGTTTTATCTACTTTGGACTTACATGGATATTGTTATCACCAGTTGCTTTGTTGGTGAGTATATCGATCACTCTAACATGGATATTGTTATCACCAGTTGCTTTGTTGGTGAGTATATCGATCACTCAAACATGGATACTGTTATCACCAGTTGCTTTGTTGGTGAGTATATCGATCATTCAAACATGGATATTGTTATCACCAGTTGCTTTGTTGGTGAGTATAACGATCATTCAAACATGGATATTGTTATCACCAGTTGCTTTGTTGGTGAATATATCGATCACTCAAACATTTGTATTTCAATAAGTTTTATCTACTTTGAACTTACATGGATACTGTTATCACCAGTTGCTTTGTTGGTGAGTATATCGATCATTCAAACATGGATATTGTTATCACCAGTTGCTTTGTTGGTGAGTATATCGATCATTCAAACATGGATACTGTTATCACCAGTTGCTTTGTTGGTGAGTATATCGATCATTCAAACATGGATACTGTTATCACCAGTTGCTTTGTTGGTGAATATATCGATCACTCAAACATTTGTATTTCAATAAGTTTTATTCGGCCTCTCAGCAGCCGAGTCTCGACCACTAGCTAACGAGTGTATAATAATAATAATTAAATATATCATTTAGTAATGATAAGGACTTTAATTGCATATTAAACATATTGAATAAATAAAAAATAATAACAACAAAATTTTAAAAAATAATAAATAAATAAATTAATTTATTTATTTATTTATTAAATGGAAGGTGGAAAAGGTACATATGTAATTTTTTCCCAGCAATTTACATCTATGAGAGATTAATTGTATATATAATAATAATAAAATATATCATTCGTTAATGATAAGGACATTAAGTGCAAATTTAATAAACTAAATAAATAAATTCAAAAATGTATGATATAAAATTTTTTTTGAATTTTCTGAATGAAATATTTAAAAATTTCATTCAGAAAATTCAACAATTTATGATATGAAAATTTTTTTTTGAATTTTCTGAATGAAATATTAAAAAAATTATGATATGACAACTAGTTGTCATATCATAAATTTTTGAATATTTCATTCAGAAAATTCAAAAATTTATGATGTTACACCTTACCTAGCTTCAAAACACGACCTTCAAATCATCTCGGTCCAAGACAAAAGAATGTCGAACAAACTGAGCTTTATTTATACACTTTTTCTCCGAGATCGGTCAGACCCCTGTCATCAAACATTTTGTTTTAGAAGAAAAGCGTCTAAAACGCTGTAGAAACTTGTTCACTGACAATGTTGATATATGAATATTATAATCTCTACTAATTTTCCTACTGATCCCTCTTTGACTTACTCTAGAGTTAGATAATCTCACGATTCTATCTCTAAAATATGGCGATATTCGCGTAACTGCAGGCATTTTTACTGAATTGATGTTTTCTAGCTAACGATCGAGGGGTCGAGTGGCCGAAAAAGTGCCGAGGAGCCGAGTGGCCGAAAAGTTGCCGAGCAGCCGAAAAGTGGCTGAAAAACAGCCGAGCGGTGGACAGTAGCTGCCGAAAAGGTGCCGAGCTGTAAATTACTATTGACCGAGACATAACTACCGATTCGGCACTAATTCGGCACTAAAGTGTTAGATGTTCGATAGGCCTGTACTAAATGTCCGTGCAGGGTACGTAACTCTGAATTGAAACAGATGCTGGAGATATAACACTATCTGATATATGTCATTAAAACTGTAGTCTTAAGCAGATTACCATCCATTTTAATAATAATTATTATTATTATTTATTAATCATGTACCTGTGCTTTAGATATAACACTTGAAGTTCTTCAGTTAAATATTCTACATAGATTTATTGTCATTATAATCTCTTGTTTAAGATAAACCTTCCGAACTCGCCAACATATGCCTGAACAAATTAAGTCTAAAATAATCCCAAATTCTCTTAGAAAAAAAGAAAACGAAATGTGGTTGAATGACTTCAGTAATAATAATAATAATAATAATAATAATAATAATAATAATAAAGAAAGAAAAAATGCTTAATCTTTAGCAACTTTAGAATACTCATAAGGTAACTGAACGCAAATTAACCGTGCCCAAAACGTTTTGAGCGTAAATTAAATGTGACGTCATTAATGACAATGTAGTCGTTTTGCCGTTTGCTATTGAGGTATATGTATCATTTCCTGCTTAACAAGCCATATCGTTCATGTATTTATGTATTTTGTTTTAAACCTACAGACCATTATCGTTATGAAGGCCAGAACATATGAACCTATCAAGGGATTTCCTGACTTCGCCAATGCTTTAGGTTGGTTGATGGTAGCAGCGGTCGTATTCTTGATTCCAGTGTGGTTTATAATCTACACCTGTATGAAAGGTGTCGGTCAGGTAAGTAAAAATATATAAATCTGTATAGTTACTTCTGACATTTTGTAGATTAATTTTCTTTAATGAATAACAATAAATTTACAAGACGTTGAATAAATGTTGTTCGTGCATATTATAAAGAAATGTGTAATGATGTTAGCTAAAGGTCATTAATGCTAAATATATTTTCCGAGACACGCGAGTTTGTGGAAATTTCGACGGACTTGGTAACAAAAAGCTTTATTTTATGCTTTTTATTTCGTTTTTTAACAATTAACATTTAAATAACCGTTTAAAATATGATTTTTCTTTCCTGAAAAAAAACTTGGTTTATCTTGTATCATAAAAACCAAAATCTTTGTTCATAAGCTATCTTACGATAAATAATTGATGTTTCTTACCTTTTTGTATTTTCTTAAAACAGACATGTATAAAACTAAATTCGCCCACAAAAGCATGGGGACCAGCAAATCCGGAGGACAGAACAGGACCTTACGCTGATAATTTGCCTTTCACCGACTACACATCTGCCACAACAAATGGAGTCACCAAGAAAACTCCGTATCAGGAAGAACATTATTATCAAGAAAAAGTCAACATTCACTCGGTTTCATCACCAGGAAAGGGCGGAGGGGTTGAAAACACAGGATATGTTCCACATAATGAATATCTTTATAATACACTGCAAGACGATGTTACAAAATTCTGATAAACGACAGATTTATGAAGCTGCAGAGGAGAGTTAACCATGACAGGGTTTTATTGCATCTCAAACTAAACATATTATTATATCAGTTAAGAATCCTTTCTGCAGCACAGTGTTAACATAGTTTGTGAGATTTAGCACAGTTAGCTAATATTCCATTAGATTAAATAACCAAATAAAGAGCGACTTGGAAGCTGACTTAAAAGATTAAACAAAACAATAAAAAGTACCTTTTCTTTAATGATAAAAGCATCATTACGATTTGCAGATTCAAAGAAACTATATGTGCCGAGGAATCTTATGGTGTCTTGGAACAATTAAATTGATCTCTAAATGCCGTTTAACAGACAAAATCGAACAAAAAGTAATGAAGATTACACACCTGCAAAGCGGTACTCCGCTTTTTGTGGAACTTCGGATAGCCCTGAAAAACTGCCTCACAAAGTGGTATTGATTTGCCCATGTACATTTCCGTTCCTTCATTAGCGTGGTGGTACTTATACATCTCAACTATGTTTCTTTAACAAAACTGCTGTTTATTCGTTGTCATGGACTATATATTTGATGTTTCTGATTTGAACATTCATATTTGAACTTTGATCTCTATCTTCAATTAGCTTGAAACAATTACTGATCTGCTTTAATAAATAGTTTAAGATTTTAAAAGGAAGAAGTTATTGTAGTATTTTTTTTTATTTTTAATTGTCTCAGGTGTATTTACAGAAGACTAAAAAATATTTCATTTACAAGAGCTACTATAACAAGAGCACCAAAAGTTTGCAAAAAAGCCAAAATAACAAAACCAAATATAAAAAATATACTAAAAATAATGATAATAATTTACACTCACACTGACGCCACTGATTATTAGTCTCGATTTTAGACGGACACTTCATATATTGACAAAATATTAAGTATCCACAAACTCAGATATAAAACATGCTCAGATTTATTGCTTTCTCATTTACATGTGTATATAATAGAAATTATAAATATACTGCGCTGCTACGAAATTAAATGACTTGGGCTTGATCAGTTTATGTCCACTTTTAAATTATTTATATATGTTGAAATATTTTTTGACTGTTAGTTCCGAAACAAATGTTGTAAGTGCAAACTAAGTACATAATTATTTGTGTCCACGAGAAAGGTTCACAAGTCAACTAACCGAATTGTTCACGGTCGTTCCAGTTTAAATGGTAACTAAATGTGACTAGATATACCACTACCTTCCCTACGAATGCAGTAGAATATTAGGCATATCTAATCTTTGAAAGATTAACAAATCATGTTCCCGCAATAAAACAATTAAAAGTCATCAGAACAGGTAAAATGTTTACCTGTGTGGACTTATACAAATTGTAAGTATCGTACGTAAGGTTAGTTTCAACACAAGTCGGAGGATCAATAACAATTCAGCAAAAAAAGGAAATATGGTGAGTGAATACTTCCAATTAATTTTATTTAACCCATGAAAGCTTAAAGGGTACCTGTAACCAAATTTTTTTTTATCACAATTGTTTTATATATTATTTAAGTATAATAGAATTGAAAACCGCATCAAAATTGGTGACAAAATAAAAAAGTTATAGCGGTTTGAAATCCACATTTTATAACTTTCTCTTTACCGCAAAGTGAAACGCCTCGTTTTGAGTTATAAACGTGTGACGTCATTGCAGTATTAGAAGTAGTGACTAACATAATAGACAGTAGTAACAATGAGGATATACTGACGTATGTAGAAGAAAGTAACGGCTCTGACATATACCTATTAATGCCAAATAGTTCTTCATTATTAGGGGAAGTAGTAGACAATCTTATAAGTGATGAATTTGGAGTATAACCGTTATTTATTCGAACCAGAAACGGACGAATCTGATGAACATATTGAGTCGAGCCCCGACCTACTCGAGAATTGTGACTGCATACATGACGAGTGTTAACTGGTCAATAACTCGAAAATTGATATCTTTGACTTTTTGTTAATAAATTATTTTATTAAGTCGGACTGGACAGACTCAAGAATTACGAAAAGTTGCATAGCTATAACAAAAACAATGAAAGTGTCACCGGCTAAAAATCAATACATAAAAATCCAATCTTTTGTGCAATGTTTATTGACAGTTGAAATTAAATGACCGTGATGTAGAAAACTTTTTGAGTAGTCTGGCGGCATCATATTTCCTCGATAATTGGAAGATTCGATAATTGGAAGATTTTCACACGAAGTTTGTAACAAAAAAAAAAAAAAAAATTAATCTCAAATTATTTTACACGAAATATATGATAATTGTTTAAAATAAAAAGACACGGATTTTAGAATGAGACCACATTTAAAAAAAACGAGATAATAATAATAATAATAATAATAATAATAATAATAATAATAATTTTATGGATTTGTATATATAGAATTAAGAATTTAAAAATATCACAGCTAAATGTATGCCAAAGAAAAGTGAAAACTAAAATTTAATTAAATCAAATGCTGTAAGTAGATCAATAAAAAGGTTTTAAATAGACTATTCTGGTCGTCAATTTTTAATTTCCAATTTTGCCTAAAAGTTATATTGTATTATTATTATTATTATTATTATTATTATTATTATTATTATTATTATTATTATTGACATGACAACTAATGAAAAATTTCTTTTTCTTACTTTTTAAAATTTAAAAATGAAATATCCATTTTTCTCGAGTAAAATATTTATCCTGTATATGACAAATAACGTTTACCAAATATAATTATTTTACTTTACTCAAACTGTAAATATTTTATTGTATATTACCGGTCGTAAGATAACTTTATCAACCTGCAATCAATTTTGCAAATTATAAGTGACATCCTGTTAATTACAGGTGTGGGTCTTAATCTAAGGAATGTGTCTAATAAACAAAAGGATTAATAATAATCTTAATTATCGGTACATGTCAAACGAATGTTAATTCTACTTCATTAAATAGTTTTCCCGTAAAATAATCATAGAAAGTTAAACTACGAGTTCGTATTTGACTTATTTTAGTAGTTGGTAAATAATATTCTGTGGAGGTATGTTACTGGTATGACGTCACAACACAGGAGCCTCGATATCGACCTTTTTGATTTGGATTTTTAGAGATGTATTAGAAAATCACCGATATCTACCTTATTTTGGAATGGAATTTTATAAAATTTTCGCTACAGTCATATTTAAGTACGACGAATAAAATATGTCAAAACCGAAAATCGTTACAGGTACCCTTTAATCGTCATGGACTCAAAAATATATACTCGTTGTATGAATATTTTTTAAAATACGATTTCAATAAACTTTAATAACAAGCTCATTTCAAAATTGCTTTTACAAATTTGGAAATATATATAATTTAAATGATTTTTAGTTTAAATTTTGAAGAAAAAGAGGACCTTCTAGATTTTCGCAACCGCTTTCGCGTTTGTATTACTTTTTTAGGGTATTCTGTATAGGAATGTTTATAAAGTTATAAAAATATTAGTTGTTTCAACATTAAAAAAAAAAGAATATGCGCCAGATGGTGGTTTTAACAGAACCAGCAATCCATTGAAGATAATTTTTTAAATGTGTCATGTGCTACTTTTGAATTTTTATGAAATAATACAATTCACATGTAGCACATGACAAATGAATTTTGGGGTAAAAATTCGGGTTTCTTTTTTTTTAATCTAAAGTCAAAGATATATAATTTGATAAAGGGTATTTCAATTCAGCATATTAGTTTTTATTTCATTTTCTCAAACCCTAAACCTTTATAAAATATAATATGATTCTCATCTAGCTTTTAGTTTTGTAAGAAAAACAAATGATAAAATCGTGTGCTGTGTGATATTGAATTGGAAAAATAATTTAGCCGATTCCTAGTTCAATTTTAGCAACGTTGAAATTCTTATATTTATGCAAATCTTCATGCTTAAACGAACATTGTAAGCTTTAGATCAGAATCGTAATTTTCTGTTTAGTTGGAAGATTTGGTAACCCGAATTGAGTTTTGAATTTATTATTATTATTATTATTTATTATTATTATTATTATTATTATTATTATTGATTACTATTAATTATTTTTATCTTTAGTAGTAGTACCTTTCAATAGATGCAAATAAGGTTTAAAGCGAATAAAATGTTCTGTGTTGTTACAGTGTAAATACACTTAGATTCTACAGGTTGAATATGCGTATTTAAAATGTCAACTTAAGGGAGCCCCTTTGTCTTGAACAAATTACTTCATTTATTCGCCTTATTATAAAATTGAAAACTAGCTGAACCTTATGAACAGAACTATTTACATGACGAGCTGTTTAATATTTAAAAATATTCAATTTATGAAGATTTTCCCGGTGATCTCTCCCCAGCCGTAATGTAAAAAGGATTTAGCGCATATATAACCAGAATAATCGTCTATTCTGCTGTTTTAGGTGCTTAGATTTTATGTTTCGCCACTTGTATGCGGTTATAAATTTCGGTAACCATAAATCGTCCGTTCTTAAACCATGACATTTATATAATGCACTACCAAGATAACCAACTGTTAGCCATGTTATTTACAAACATATGATTTACAACGTTATTGCCCTATGTTAAATTTAAATGAAATATTGATTTGACACATAAAGTTAAAATGTTTTATAACTTGTGTTTTCGGTATGAAGCAGCCAAAACTTATCCTAACGTATAATTCTTATGCATGGTTGTCATAATTTTGAAATTTATTATTATTATTTAATTCATAAGCGTTTTATAGCTGAACCTACACAGATTTCATTTACAAAGTCGACATTTGCACCGTACCTTCACTTATTAGGATTGTGATTATGTGTACTGAATACTTCATACGGATCGAATTTTAGATTTTACTTAGTTTTCTATTTCCAGAATTTTTGTTATTTGATTTTTAAAAATACGTGATGGATTTACGCTTATTTACATGGTTTTCCAACAAACATCGATAGTGGTTCTCACTTTGTGAGCCTCACTGTTGTATTTCTGTATGACACAACTTGTAATTATAAAAACTTACAAAATTGCGCGCCCTTTGTTTTAAAGTTGCCGTTAGGTGATAATACTAACCTACACACATCTCTCATTAAAAGTCATCTTGTTTTATAATAATTATTATCTTATAATTTTACAACAAAGTATTTCTATCTGATGATGAATTCGATACCTAAATAAAAAAATTAAAAAAGTTCTGAGAGTGTGCAAAATGTGTTACAACAAATATCGATAATAATCTTTCTAAGTTTTCTCACTATTGGGTTTATATGATGTGTTTATTAACATGCTCATTCTGAAGTTAAGTTGTTGTCTCCATTCAAATATTGTTATTGACATAGTTTTTAAACGGTCCTTATTATTTTTCATTTTAATTTGTTTGTGTGTTGATTCTGTTGGTCGATACTTGATGCAAATATGTACTTTGATATTTTTAGACTGACAAGAGCAGAGGCGCTTGGTCTAATCAACTGGAATTTATACTGACTTGTATTGGATTTGCAGTCGGTTTGGGCAATGTATGGAGATTTCCGTATCTATGTTACAAAAACGGTGGAGGTATTCTAAAAAATAATCAAAAATAAATTAAAGCAAATTGTTATATAGAATTTAGATGATGATGATGATGATGATGATGATGTTTACCCCGCATTTGTATATGCTCGTAAGGTGTTCTTGGCACACATGATTACACCTTCGTCACGATGTTTGAACATGTCAAAGCAAATTTGAACACTATGCATATATTGTAAGAATATTGCAATGGCAATCTTCCCAAATCAGCAATCTTGTAAAGCTGCATTAAGTTTTCCAAAGAAAAAATTAAAACGATGCTAATCTAATTAATGGTGTTCCTAATGAACAATGTTACATTTGGTTCAACGATAAAAGCTCGAATAAATACAGAAACAACAATAATTTCCCAGCGAGATGTAGCATGTGGGATATAATATTAGAACATGGTTACGTCATGAAAAAACCGGGTCATTTAAACACAACTTTCAAAACGGTGAAAAACGAAAAATTAAACACAGAAATTCGTTGAATTTGTCATTCGTGACTAAGTAAGGGATACATAACACCATTTCAAATACATCTGGATATAAATGACGGACGATTAATGCAATTTGTCATGTTTTACCTTCGATTCATTGGTTTTTCCATACATCCGTGCGCATGCTCCAAGCTCAAAATAATCATCGTTTAACATTGACCAACCGGTTAGAGGATTCCGTTTATTTACAGCTAAAAGGAATAAAATTTATGAAAATGAATCTCACGGATCGTGATTAGAAGTTATCTATTTTTAAAAAATATTTTTTTAGAAAATCAAAATAAATTCAGAAAATTGAAAAAACTTAATGCAGCTTTAAAGCTTGGTAATTTTGGTTCCGAATCTTTCAATGATAGCTTAAATTACCCGAATCAAGCATCCAATCCTAGAAATTAGCTTTTCCTCATCTCAAATGTGGTTAAAACAGCTTTTCTATTTAAAGAATGAATAACACAATTTGAGGTCAAGATGAGGGTTTTACTCGTCTTAAAAAGTCATTTATCTAAAAACTTTAAAAAAAAAATTAAAAGAGTTTAATTGAAAATAACATAGTTTCACACCTAAGAGAAAAGATTATTTTGGCAATGTTCATATCATATGAAAGGAATTCTACTTTATTGGTATAAATATTACTACAGGTGCGTTTCTGATCCCGTATTTTACCTGTTTGATATTTGTTGGAATACCGTTATTTTACCTGGAATTGTCGTTTGGTCAATACGCCGGCCTTGGACCTATCAAAATATGGCGAGCCAATCCATCCTTCAAAGGTAAGAGAAACATTTTGGTTTACATGTATTAATGTTTAAATAAAATATTTTAAATCATAATTGCAGAAAGTATGGTAGATTATGATTTTAGAACATAGACCTATTAAATAAATGTCAGATAAATCAGTGTCCTACGTCTAATAAAAAGACTATTTTGTTCCGAAAGTAATATCACTAGCTTTTTTCTGTTAAGGAAGTTTGATGTTAAGGTCGGTACAAAAAAGTCATTCTGTATACTTAGTGTCATGTGCAAAATTTTGAATATTTCTTGTTGTAAAATTAAAATTTTTGCACACGACATTAGCATGAAAAAACTAAGGAGTTTTAATAGGTTTTGTACAAACGTTTCTTGGTGTAGCTTACTTATACACTTGTCATATACCACTTTTTGAATTTAATCATAAAAATACATTCAAAAAGTGGTATATGACAATATATTGTCATATACCACTTTTTGAATGTATTTTTATGATTAAATTCAAAAAGTGGTATATGACACACTTGTCATGTAAATCAGTTTGTATTCATAACGTTTTAAATTGTAAACTTACAATCAATTATCTTTATCCTTTGATGTGATGTGTTGCTGTGTATTAACTACGATGTTTACAAACAAGAAAATCTATATAATACACCGAATTTCTTTTGCTTGATATACTTTTTATATAATTAAATGAGAGTTGGTTTCTTATACACTACGTTTTCGTGCCCACTTAAAGTTGGTAATAGTAGTTAATAGTCTTAAAATTTGTCTTTCTTGTCTTGTTAGGAATCGTTTTTCTTGAACTTTTGCTTGTAAATTTTAAAACACACTCTCTTTCATTTTTCTGCCTTAAGGACTTGGGTATGCCATGGTTATTGTGTCGGCATTAATAACTATATATTACTGTGTTATCATTGCATGGTGCTTGTACTATCTAGTCGTGTCAATGACAAGCCAGCTACCATGGATTGGATGCCGCAATGATTGGAACACGTGCCTATGTCGTGATGGTAGCCAGAACGACTCTCTTTTAGATCCCTGGAATGGAACAAGACCAGAGTGCGGTAAATACCAAAATTAAAAATTTTAAATATGTTTTGGGGAAAATCATACAACTAATTCAATCGTATGACATATACGTTTAAATATGGTCAAATAGACAATCCTGATCAGTATTGTTGTATAGTCATAAACGTAAAAAAAAAAATAATATGGTCAACTACACGGAATTGAGCTCTTTGCATTTATGTATAATTAATTGTATTGATAATAGGAGAACTTCAATTTACAATTGTATATTAGGTACAGTAGTAATATCTATAAAATGGAACTATTTGAACAAATCAAAACTCAAAACTGAAATTTCAAAACAAAATTAAATCTTACAGGTGTTTTATTTTTTTATCTGGTTTGCTTGTTTTTTTAAACCTTTACTGTTAAGTGATCTTGGTTGCATTGCTATTTCCACGTACGTGTTTTCAGATAAATCAATTCAACCCGTAACGATGACTGAAGAGGACCAAGCAAAGGCAGAAGCTAATAGTTCAAACTGAGTTTGAATGTGAATTTAAAATTTTCATGATATAACTTTATAAATGGGTCTTCAATTTAAAATTAATTTAACGTTATAGTCACCGCCATTGATTTGAATAGAACAAACGGCATTTGACTTGAGTATCAATTAGGCATAACGTACCCATGATAATATATTTTCATTTGCCTTGTGAAATTCCCATAGCTGCAAACTTGAGAGTCGTTGCCTTCATGATTGACAATGAACGCCAAAAACCTTGTCACCCCGTGTTTGAATACATAAAAATGCAATACACAATCCGGAACTACATTACCATGCATAAAGAAACATGGCTATCGCGTCACTTTTTGTTTATATTCGAGACAAGCTTGAAAAACGCATTATTCCGAAATTTTACAAGAACGGTTCAATGGATACAATGCACAAAATAAAATCAAAGAAATTAATGAAATGAAATTTTAATAACATATTTAGGCACCTTGCTGATATTCACCGTAATATTGACATTGTGAGAGACGGAGTTTAAAAACTGAAATGGTGTTTTTGAAAGAACAGACAAGAACTGGTCTGTCAAAACCATCAAACCACAAAAAATCTCGAACAATCATGTCTTATTAAAATTTCTTCCTGCCTTGGCAAAGCTGCTACATCCCCTATTATTTTGAGACAATGTGAAATGGTACAACTTGTCAATCAATTTTGTGTCTCGCGGGATGTAAATTTCAAGTGATGTAAATTTCAATTGGAATTAGATTCACGCATGTATAACACATCCAGTGAAAATTGTTCGTTTCACATGCTGCGTTTGTTGATCGGAAAAACTGAAAAATCATCCACATGCTTTTAATCAGTTTACTAGGGATACAAAAGGAACTCCTCAAAACTATAGTACATAGTTTAAGTACTACAAAACTCCTTGCTAAACTAAAAACGATCATTTTCTAAACTTTGAGAGAAATTTGCACCGCAGCAGGCGTAGAGAATAAGTATACTTCTCACTGCTTTGCTGTCTACATTTGAACGATACCGACTATGAAGCTCGGCACATAATGTTCAAGTGAATCTCAACCTAACAATGCCGACATTCCAGAAAAAATCTCCCGGTAAATCCCTGTCTACACTCACATACTAGTATCCCGGCGCAGATTCGCGCGTTATTCCGTTTGCTTGCAAAGTTGTTGCCTTCATACTGACAATGAACACCATTTTCAAACAGTTCAATTGTTAAATGATAGCATTTATCATCATGTCATAACTTGTCTTTACAGTCATTCCTTTTTAGTTGTGATATAACACTTCGAGTTTTAGGTACCGTGCTTGAGCTATGGGAGATTGAAGCTCAAGTAAATCTACTTATGCTTATATGCTACTTTCTTTAGTTTACCAAAGTTCGCTCATAAATGAAAAATGTTTCAATTAATGTCATTTAGTTATGATTAAAGTATCACAAGTACGATAATTGATCATCAGAAGTTAATCTTTTTATTACAATTTTAGTTAATGTTTCACAGCTAGCAAATCAAACAATGACTGCAAGTGAGGAATATTGGAAGTAAGTAAAAGTGCATGTTCGAAACTTACCCAAAAACTACTTAAAAATTAAAGCTGACCCACAAAATCGATATAGCTTTTTTGGATTTTCATTTTGTTTTGAATATTTGCTGAGATTACTGGTTCCATCTGCTACTTTATTGTGAAACTACAGTTTTTGTCAGTTGATAATTTTTTAGGTCAGTTTACTGTTGTTTAGTTAAATAAAGTTCTTGAAACCAAGTAGCAGTTGTGTGCCTATTTCTTGATAAAACATCGGTGTATAAGTCATAAGTAGTAATTAAACAACATCACAGAATACCATTGTGTCGACGTGACCAGTGTCCATTTTCAAGAAATGAACTTTAGTCATTAGAACGAGAATTTGATAAGTGCCTATATAATATATAATAAACAAGCAACATTATACAACTTCTACATACTATATTTTAATATTAAAAATTGCTTGTACAATCTATCAAAGAGTGTAAAATCTGTTTAAATTGGCATTGAATATTTCAGGGTAAACACAAACAAAGTATCATAATGTCATGTGATACTTTTGAATTATATTATTTTATAAAAATTAAAAGTAGCACGTGACATATATATATTAACTTTCAGTGTAACATAAATATTTATTTGCTACGTAGTTTCCATAGTAAAATATCTATATATTTTTCATTGTATCAAGAACAAATTCTGGTATAGTATTGACTTTATCTTTTAAGTGTAACATATCTATTGTATCTTTCAGTTTTAAGGTTTTGAATATATCGCAAAGTATTAATGATATGGGTAATATAAAATGGGAATTAGCCTTGTGTTTGTTTGTTGCATGGACAGTAACCTGTATCGTGTTAAGTAAAGGCATTCAAACTCTTGGAAAGGTATTGTGTAATATAAATATATATATATATATATATACATATATATATATATATATATATATATATATATATATATATATATATATATATATATATATATATATATATATATATATTCCAATAAGTGAAGAAAACATTTTAAAAAATAAGTATAAATATTTAGTTATTATCCCTATGTATATGTATTTCAATTTAAAATATTTTGAAATAAATATGCTTTTAGAAAACATAAAGATAAATTTTGTTCAGTTTTAAAATGTTTTAGCTTTTTTAAAATTACTAAACTAACTTCTGTATACCTTTCTGTAAATATCTAACGTTTGTCTATTTTTATAATCAGTGGTCTTAGTGTGCTTTTCTTTCTTACTTCCTTCGTTTTATGTTTTTCTAGCAATCTTAATGCTGGTAAATCATTTTATGCGTTTTTAAAATGTTTTAATCTTGTATATTACCAATTTGTCTACGTCACCATCTTTTGTTTCTATATGTTGAAAAAGTTATCGCCAAAGGGTACAAGTATGTCTGTATCATTAAATGTATTATTATTATTATTATTATTATTATTATTATTATTATTATCATCATCATCATCATCATCATCATCATCATCATCATCATCATCATCATCATTATTATTATTATTATTATTATTATTATTATCATTATTATTATTATCTTAATTATTGTTGTTATTATTTTTATTATTTATCTATTTATTTTATTACATTTTAATTTATTTTATTAATTAATTTTTTTTTCAGGTTGTATATTTTACAGCTATATTTCCGTATGTGTTGTTAACCATTTTGCTTGTCCGTGGACTAACACTTGATGGTCACCAAGATGGTATATCATTTTACTTAACACCAAAACTAGATCGATTGTTGGATGCAGATGTAAGTTAAATAAGCACACAAGAAAACATAAAACACCGAGCAATAGCCCATCATAAATTAAAATCAGTATTTGAAAAAAGGAAAACAAAACAATTTGCGATATTGGCAAAATTATATATAAAAGTTTAACCTGTAGAACTAGGTAATTGACTGCTAACAAAGCAGCGTGCTTCTCGTTTATAATAGCTCAAATTTGAATTCAATGATATAGGTGTCTTTTCATTTAAACAGGTACATCGTAATCTTTAATGAATTATTATCATGTATGTTTTTGGTTCCTCAGATTTTTTAGAATCATTTCGCATATATTGATAATAGATTGATAATAAATTATGTTAAATACACAAAATATCAAGAAATATCAGATTCGGAATAAGAAAACATATTTCAACAACTAATGTCAATGTATTTAGTGTTTGAACATCTAGCGTTCTCAGTTATAAATACTGTACAAACATTTAGTACTTGTGTACAAATGATGCGGATATAGTCATCTCAAAAAGTTAACGAGTCTTAAATTTTGCCGGTAAGCGAAAAGAGTTTTCTGTATGCTCCTAATTCGTGCATAACAGTGGTATTTCGATAATCACGCAAGTAATGCTGAGGCTCAGATATTTTATTCTCGTAGCCTTTGACCACTGCGGTAACTCAGTTGGTAGAGTGCTCGCTCCGTAAATGGAAGGTCGTATGTTCGAACCCCGGCCTGAGTCTGACCCAAGACTTGAAAGTGGGTAGTGACTGTTCTTGCGCCAAGCACCCGGCATTACCGAAATGAAAGTCACGGTTACTTTCGGTTTGGAACTTAAAATAAATTAGGTCCCGTGTCACGACAGGCGTGGCACGATAAAGAACCCTGTTGTATAATGCCATCAGCGCAATGCACAGGCAAAATGTCTACACTTTCGCCTATAGCTGACAACGTCTCGATATAAGTGAAATATTCTGGACTGGGACGTTAAACACCATTACTCAACTCACTCTTAGCCTTTATCATTGTTATTATTCAGAAGTAATTTTATACAGCGGTTAAGACATTCAATTCTCTAAGCGTTTGTTGTTATTTTTCGGACATGAAATGAAGCAGCAGTTCAAATATTAGTTTGGTTTTATTTTTCAGACTTTGAGTTATGCAACGGTACATACATTTAAGCGTTTGATGTTTATTTAGGCATGGAGTGATGCAGCGGTAATGATATTTTATCGTTGTAAGGATTTTTATTAATGATTGATAGTGGTGCAAAGTTTTAAGCGTTTGATTTTTACTTTTCAGACTGAGTTATGCAGCGGTACATATATTGAAGGGGTGCAAAGTTTTAAGCGTTTGATTTTTACTTTTCAGACTGAGTTATGCAGCGGTACATATATTTAAGCGTTTGTTGTTTTATTAAGGCAGAGAGCTATGCTGCGGGTAAAATATTTTAGGGTTTGTGGTTTATTTGTAGACATGGATAAATAATATGGTTCAGGTACTTTAGTACTTATTAATTTTTAGATTTGCATTGATGCAGCTGTTCAGATGTTAAAGCGATGGTTATTGATTTTCAGACTTAATGCATTGGTGCAGATGTTAAAGAGTTCCTTGTTATCTTTCAGACGTAGAGAGATGTGCGATTATATTTTTCAGTGTTTGTTATATTTCAGGCATGGAAGAATGCAGCGTTGCAGATATTTTAGCTTTTGTTATTGTCATGTGCAAAATTAAGAATTTTTACTTTTTTTTTGTAAAATTCAAAAATTGGCACAAGATATTATTTTTCAGACATAGAACGATGCATCGATTCAGATATCTTAGTGATGGTTTTGTTGTTGTTTTTGCAATGTTGTTTTTCTTCGCACCAAAACTTTTTTTCAGCTATCAAAAATCTTTAATATCAGAATTATTCTTAGACAAAGTTTGTGTATGCTAGCGATGTGCGAGTATATATTATGGTCAGCCGTGTCGTAGCGTGCACTCGGGCGATTCTTTGGTAAGATGCTAGCTAGATGCAGACAAGCATACTAACTCCTAATCCATTTAGCTGACACCGAGTAAACCAGTCGATATTCTATCCTCCTAATATTGAGCGCCAAAGGAGGAACCAATATCTTAAATTTTAATTGTCCTATGTATGTCCCCGCCGGAGATTAACCCCCTCCCCGACTTCCCGCTCTTGGGGCGGTCGCGCAATCGAAGCGGTCAAGAGCGATGCAGCGTTTTGAATATTAGTGATTATTGTTATTTTTCAGACATGGAGCGTACAGCGGTTCAGATATTTTAGCGTCTGTTTTTGATTTTCAGACATGGAGCGATGTAGCGCTTCAGATATTTTAACGTAAGTTTTATTTTTCAGACATGGAGCGATGCAGCGGTTCAGATATTTTAGCATACATTTTATTTTTCAGACATGGAGCGATGCAGCGGTTCAGATATTTAAGCATACATTTTATTTTTCAGACATGGAGCGATGCAGCGGTTCAGATATTTTATTCACTTAGTGTGTGTTCTGGTGGATTAATAGCCATGGCAAGTTATAATAAATTTAACAACTTAACTCTAAGGTTAGTTTTAATTCTTCTTTTAATATGTTAGATATATATTAATAACAACTGATTTTATAAAAATAACCTTGGCACATTTCGGTAGAAAGTGTTGTATTATTGTAATTGAAAATAACAATGAATTTGCAGGTGTGAAATCTTAGAATCGTTTTACTTAAGACTGTTTTAATAGTAATACCCCCCTAAAGTAAGGGGCAAGGGAGGTAATTCTTAAATATATATTGAAAACAAGAATATTGATTATTTTCTGTTATACATGTAGAATAACAAACTTCGTTTTGTATTTTTGTTACGAGAGTTATTTCAAAGATTTTCTATTATCTGGTTTGCAGGGTTTGAAGGTCAACATAACATGAAGACACACCCTGCACTCTCTCAATATTATATAGAATCGTTTTTATTGTTATAACACATAAAGGCATGTCTTTTACATATTGATACAAAAAATACTTTTTTCTTGGGATAATTTGAAATGAATATTTAAATGTTTAAAAAGTGAAAGTCTTGGTACAAAAGCATATGATTTTTTCATTTTGGTTTTATTTGAAAAAGCAATGTCTCAGATAGGTGGGTAAAGGAGTATTTTATCTTAAATAAAATTATATATATGGATATAAATATTTCTAGTTTTCTCATGTACTAAAACCAATTTACGCACTCAGCGTAAGAAAGATGTTACCATATTTTTATAACGTCCATATTGCCACACTGTCATTGGGATAAATTCCTATATAAATCATCATACTCTCTGATAGAATTCTTAAAACTTGAAAATCTTTCGTCTCAGGTCCTGAAAACAACCTAGAGGGAGTAAACTTCATTGGAGTGAAACAAAAATCCTTATCATTGTACCATATGCCGACTCTATCTCAAAAACAACATTTTTTCTGTTTTTTTTTTTTTTAGAGATGCATTACTTATACCGTTTATAAACTGTCTGACAAGTTTTTACGCCGGCTTTGTCATCTTTTCATTCCTTGGATTTATGGCTAAAGAGAAAGGTGTCTCTGTTGACGAAGTGGCTAAAGACGGTAATTGAATTAGAAAAGAGTAATAAATTTTGTAACTTAACGACATGTAATTGGCATACACACAGAGAGAGAGAGAGAGAGAGAGAGAGAGAGAGAGAGAGAGAGAGAGAGAGAGAGAGAGAAATAAAACAAACACGTATTGGAACAACACGTTATAATAATCTGACAGTTAAACGCATGCATGAATCATTTTTGTTATGCAGTTTTAACTACCCAGTCATACAACATAAGGTTACTTTCTCGCCTCCATCTACTTTCTGTGACGGCCTAAATTTTATGTGTTCAATTCATTTCACTTCTCTATAGGTTTTTCAGTTTTTTTTTATTTCACATAAACCTATTTTCCAATTTCAGGTCCTGGTTTAGCATTCATCGTGTATCCAGAAGGTTTGGCACAAATGCCCGTCTCTCCTCTATGGTCGATTCTATTCTTTTCCATGATGGCAATCCTCGGATTCAGTTCTTTGGTAAGATGAGTGAATAAAAACCTTCTTTTTTACATCATAAATGCCGTATTGTCCATATTTTAAACCTATAGGTTAAACTTGCTAACAAAGTAGTAATTTGAATCATAATTAGGTATAAAGTTTCCGTGTGTTGGACCAGAATCACAGGCAATAAAGCAACAAAATACTAACCATCTACGGTTTGATTAGATATATTCATCTAGTTGATCATAAAACAATATTTAATACTAGTATATAAAAGTGCTTCAAAACCAATCGGCTATACTCCCATAGTATTGCAAACTCAGAAGTAAAGAAAGCTCAACAAAAAAAAAATAAATAAATAAATAAAAAAATAAATAAACATGCCTTTCCTGATTTGTTCTATATAATACACGACATAATGCAGAATTTTTTAATATTTTTTTGCAAAAATTCAAAATTCTGTTTATTGTATTAGTGTCAAACATCTTTCTTTATTTTTAATTTTTATTTTTTAAAATTTTATTTATTTATTTATTATTTATTTATTTTTGGAATATACAATTTTACAATGTAGACAGAAGAAAACCTTTTAAGTAATATGCTAACAATATTTGTCTAGTACAAGGTTGAGTACGATCCGGCATGATAAAAGAATGAAATAAAACTTTCCTTTTTAAAGTGGTAATAAATTGGATCCAGAAAATGGAATACGCAAGAATTATATTGATTTATATTGATTTAAAATTTTTATTTCTTGTAGTTCTCTATAGTTGAAACTGTAATTACTGGTTGCATCGATGAATTGAGACAATGGCTAACGTCAAAATGGCATCTTTTTGCTTTCCGCTTTGCAACTTGTGCCATTGGATTTTTACTTGGTCTTCCGATGACAACTCGAGTAAGTTTTCTTTAAAGTTATTCATCTGAAATTTGTAAATTGTGTGATTTCGAAAGGAAACTTTAAAAAAAAAAATTCCGAAAAGTAATTTAAAAAATAAAAAAAACCAGTTCCTTACAATCCTTACAATTAAAAAATTAGGCTGTGTTTGCAAACCAAAAAACGAAACGTAACAAAGAACACGACACATCGCAGGTAAATGAATATATATATATATATATAAATATATATATATATATATATATATAAATATATATATATATATATATATATATATATATATATATATATATATATATATATATATATGCAATACTTATTACGACTTTTGCACGAAAACTGGTTTGATATTAAGCCAAAATAGGTGCATTTTGTGATGGAAGTTTGACATACAAGCAAAATTATACATTTCAGGGAGGAATTTACCTTGTTAATGTTGTGGATACATATGTTGGTGGATTTCCGTTACTTTTTGTCGGTTTGTTTGAGATTATTGCAGTGATATACATTTATGGTGAGTTAGCAATTACAAAAACCCATAGTTCAAATACCACCGATGATAATGTTTGCAAATATCTCATTGAATAAGATATAGCAGCACGATCTGACTTCCGGCTTGCACGACAATGCAAGAGGGATAACTTCTGTTCCGACAGCAGCACATCTGACTTCCGGCTTGCACGACAATGCAAGAGGGATAACTTCTGTTCCGACAAAAACCTTGTCCTTAGCAAGAGAGCAAATTCTTCAATTAAAATTTTTATTCGATGAATTTAAGAAAATATTCATCAAATAATTTACACATAACATCAATATTATAACAGTTTATGAAACATCGCTATTAATATTAATTCTTTAATGTTCGTTAATCCTTCTTTCCTGTAATTTGGAAAAGTTGCAAACTTGCGTTGATAGTGGGGTTCTCTCCGTCTAATCTTGAGCACGATTGTTCATCGTTTTCTTTTATTTATCCTTCTAGGGTCTTTGAACTTTTCAACGTTATCATACCCAATTCAGTATTTTAACAGCAATACCATTTTTATAGACAAGAGTATATGAGTGGTATAAGGTTTGGATGTACTTACAATTTGGCGACAGACATTAAAATCTAAAATATAGACTTGTACTGTAATCATTGTACTTATTGTACATCTAGCAAATTTAAACCACAATTTTACTTCGTTATTTAATTTTTATTCACACATTTTTGTGCATATTTATTAATTTATTTATTTATCATTATTTCATATGATTAATTAATTAATTTATTTATTTATTTAATTATTTTATTTATTTATTTATTTATTTATTTATTTATTTATTTATAATTATCTATTTTTTTATTTGTTTATTCAGGATTTTTTAGATTTAAATCAGATATAGAAATGATGTTAGGTAAACATATAGTGGTAAAAGCAAGTTTTATATACTTTGGTGTAACATGGATTGTACTTTCACCACTGGGACTTGCTGTAAGTACACTTTATACCATAGCTTTACATTTTATTGAACGAAACAGCATCCATTTTAATAGAATCATAATTGCAGTATTTTTCTATAAGATTCAGTTGAAGACAAAGTGCTTTTTGCAGTCTAAATTGTCATGGATTACGTCAGATGATGATAGATTTAGCGTCATTTTTCTAGTTTGGGCTACAGTTATTTTAATTCCTTTTTGTTCTATTAATAAGCAATTAAAAATAATAAGAGTCATAAAAAGTTCTTTTTAGAAGTGTTTAGAAAACATTTCATTATGCGTGTTATTAGCTTGCCTAACTTTTACAACTTGGTTTGTGAAGTGGTTATCTCTCTTGAAACGTATTGGGAGATTAGGACCTACTTCCTTATTCTACAAGAATTTAATATGCATGCATATAAACCATTGATTAGAAAATCAAGTAACATGGTTTTTCAAAAATAATACCCTTGAACAACACTATTAGATGATTAGTGATAATTTTTCTACACTGACTAAAGAAGGTAATTTTATTGTCAGGGGATTCATAACGTATTGTATATTTGGCTAATTCGTTGTTTCGTTAGGCTATTGCAAAGTATACATTCTTTTTTTTTATTGTCTAAAGCGCTCTCATGGATAAAAAATACAACCCTTAGTTTGACTTCCACTTGGGCAGATCCTTGTGCTAGAAAGTTTGCAAAACCGGTTTGTGGTTTTATCCGGGTTCACAGGTTTCCTGCACCATCCTTGCACTCGCCATCGTTTAAACATTGTTACCTACTCCACTCTATCTATGTCTTAAACATTTCCCCATCACATTATGTATATTTTAAAGAATACTTATAGAATACTGTTATAAAACGTTTTTTGCTAAAAATACTGTTGGAAAAAGTGGGGATGAGAAATATATTTTTTTACAGATGGACAATCTAAACATATTGCCAAATGTTCGTGCAATTTCGGAGGGAGGGGGTTAATAAAAATTGTAAATGTTTGTTTTTTATCTCTGTCTTCTTTGTCATAGTTTGTTGTCTTGGTGATTTTAGCAATTGCTCCAAGATCAATTAGCATATACTTTTTTCATTTTTTTAAAATCTTTTTGTTATTTTATTTTTTGTTATCAAGGCTGTTATCGTAGTAAAATGCATTCAGTACAAGCCAATAGAAGGGGTACCTAGCTGGGTAGAAATAATTGGCATGCTGATAGTCATTTGCCCCTTTGATTTTTATTCCACTTTGGTTTGCTGTCCACGCCATTAGAAAAGGAGTCGAGGTGAGTTAAGCAGATAAAGACACCATTTCTTATAAATTTGACAAATTTCATAACGATTCCATTGATTAAAAAGCAAAAATACGTTTAGGTCATTTCCCAATGACTCGAACTCAAGTGCCGAAGTGTTTGTGACGTTATCTAGAACGAACGTACTTTTAATGGGCGTCGTATTACCTGTGTTTCAGTGAAGATATTAAAAGACAAAATTGCATAAAGTTATTCTCTTATTTGATTAAGCTGTCTTTAAAATTTAATTATAAGCATTGATTTTCATTCGGGTCATTGAGAAATAACATGAATGGACGCTGTGCACACTTTTGCATAATTCGCTTCCCAGTGTGTGTGTGTGTGTGTGTGTGTGTGTGTGTGTGTGTGTGTGTGTGTTGGTTGCATTGATTATTTCAAAATACATGCAATTTCATCTACATTATATTGTTACAATTTTCTTCCATTAAAGTGTACACCACGTGATAACTGGGGACCAAACAAGACAGATGACGAAAAGGAGACTCCACTAGATATGGATATAAGAGTTGAGCCTTATGGAATAACGACACATGAAAACTGGGGCAGTCCGTACATTGATAGTAACGGTGTGGCACCTGACACCCAGATTAATGGTGGATATATCAATAATGCTTACACCCCTACGACTGACTTTAATTATGATGGCGGAAATGTTGTTGCTTCTACTCATTTGTAATGATTTGCTTTACGTATTGTGTGCTATTTCTCTGAACTTGCCATGGATTTGAAACAAACAATTCTAAAAGGTGTACCAGTTTCGTGCCAAATATCTGCTCGTAGAATTACTTCTTTTCTATAGTTTTTTGGCAACACAATGTATATAGTTAAGTTCAAAAATGGTTTTGTTGCACATGATAAACGATTATTTGTAAATAGTTCCAAATTGAGACGTTAAAAAACATTACTTATAACACATATAAAGTTTATGCTATTTTCAGCTCTTTGTTTAAATAGTGAAACAGTCAAATAATAAAAAACAACAACAAAAATATTTATAATAATAATAATAATAATAATAATGGATCTTTTTCTTTCGGTGGTTTTTCGATTTATGAAGTCAGTAGTTAGCCTAATGCCTTTGTGAAACGTTCCTTGCTTTGGAAGATTAGCCATATTGTTTTTGTATGGTATGATAGTTGGTCCTAACAACAACAATAACAACAAGAATATATAATACAAAT
Source organism: Tegillarca granosa (assembly GCA_029721355.1). Taxonomy (NCBI): domain Eukaryota; kingdom Metazoa; phylum Mollusca; class Bivalvia; order Arcoida; family Arcidae; genus Tegillarca; species Tegillarca granosa. Next base: position 11,995,633 of record CM056597.1, on the reverse strand, counting down.
AAAATAAATAAGATAAATTATTCAATCAATAAAAGCACAGTAAGATCAATGGTGGAAACATGTAGAAATGATTTACATTTCTTAAACGATAAGTATATGATGCCAAGTGTAAAACTTCCCGATGTCTTTTCTGTTCAAATAAGTGCCTTATGTGTGTTTTTAAGAACTAATAATTTTGAGCCTTTTTTATGCAACCTTCCCATGAGCACCACATCATTTTGTCTTTGGATCCGAATTGTCATGATCTCATCTGTTTATTTTAGGATGCTAGGTGTTTCTTGTTCTTGCTTATGTTCTTGACTAATGAAAATACACGTACTTGTATTTGGAATTACAAATTGCTCTATCCGTTTCCACTTATGACTTTTTCCTTCTTTTTTATTTATCTTTTTAATTTCATGACTTATTTATTTATTTATTTATTCTATTTTTTGGCATTCAAATAAATTCGGGAACTGAATCAAAAGCTACAAAATTGGAGTTTTACGTATAAACCAAATAAATGCTGAATTAAAATCGGTGTGTGTGTGTGTGTGTGTGTGTGTGTGTGCGCGTGTGTGTGTGTGTGTCCTAGTTATTCGCTTTTGGCAAATAAAGTAAAACTTTGGAATATTTAGGTCAACTGTCGTAGCAAGTTGTTTAATGACATGACAAATTATCCGTGTGTGCATTTTTTCAATAAACTGTTTTATTAACTTCTCCGAAACTAGTGTGCCAAATGATACCAAATTGTACGCGTTAGAATAATATTTTTTAATGCTGACCAGATCGACAACCAAGATGACCATTGTTTAAATATGTTAGAAAAATAACAGTTTTTTGCTTATTAATAAATCTATCTAGGTTACATTTGATGCAAATTAAGTTATGTTAAAGCCGTCTAATACATTTCAACATTTAACGAGTTGTTATGTAACTTTCTGGTGTTTTTTAACGGAAATCACACGCTCTCTATAGATAAATTGTAATTACTTATTTAATTTTTTTTTGGAAAATCTTCTTGTTTCAGATGAATACAGCCAATATAGCTTAATTGTCTTATTTACTTCTTCTGAGTCTGTAAAGATTTTTGCCTTATATTATTTAAATGTAGTTCAAACGAATAAAGCATATGAGCTATGCGGGCCTTTTCTGAATTGAGAGTAGATAACGTAAAAGCAATCAAATCCTTTTTATCAAACAAATTAATTGCTGTTCCTTTTGGTCATTATTCTCGAGAAACAGCATTCTTGTAATTATCAGCAACCGACTAAAAATAAATCAGTTTTCAATAAATATCTTTTAATTTTAATTATTTTTGAGTGAACAGTAGAACTGGCAAGTGTAAAATGTAAGAATAGAATGGAGGTGAGTTGTTGTACGTCTCGGTCAAAATTATTTCACACATACCGAGACCGTTAGAACAAATGGATTGGATTAGATACGATTGACTTGGGTTTATATGTTTTACGCCCCAGTCAAGATTTTTTAACTTAAATCGAGGTGATCAGTTCTGGGACAGTGAACAAACCGGGATGTCCGGAGAAAACCACCTACCTTCGGCAAGTGAACTGACAAATTTTTTCGCACTAGAACCTATAAAAGCGAGATTTGAACCTAAACAGAAGTCAGTGTGAACGGTAACCACCACTGAAATCCGGGTTTTTGTTCATTGACTTCTTTTGGACGCAATAACTCAGTATACCTATAACATCAACTTTTTTATTCAAAACTTCTGTAAAGGCCCTGGTACTGATCGCGTCTTAATACAAATCAACGTATTGAAATATATGTTTTTAATGTATAGTTTGTTTGATCAGTATTTGGTACAAAAATCGTTTGGGTTCGGTGTAGACTTACTTTCAATTTTTACTGTGAAGAACGCGCATACCTAAAACCGATTCTGCAATTAATTCGGTTCACTAAAAATTTTGAGTTGGTGCCGTTTCAATATGAATGAAATAACTTTAACTATACCATACGATGACCACAATTATCTGCTTAATTTCAACAAAAATTAAGTATTTTGGTAAAGATTATTGCATTAACATGGATATCAAAACATCACCAGATACAGAACGATGTGTAACTATTACAATAACCTCTCAGATGGTAGAGTGCTCGCTCCGTAAGTGGAAGGTCGTGGGTTCGAACACCGGCTGGGTCTGACCCAAGACTTGAAAGTTGGAAGTGACTGTTCTTTCGCCAAGCACTCGGCATTACGAAATGAAAGTCACGGTTCTTTCGGATGGGAACTTAAAATAAACGAGGTCTCGTGTCATGGCAGGCGTAGCACGATTAAGAAGCCTGCTGTATAATGCCATCAGCGCAACGCACAGGCAAAATTTCTGCACTTTCGCTTATAGCTGGCGACGTCTCGAGATAAGTGAAATATTCTTGACTGGGACGTTAAACACCATTACTCAACTCAACTCTCTTTGCTAACCTGACACCGGACAGACTTCAAACAGAAAAACCCAAGTAATGCATGAAATATAAAAGTAAACAACAACATAACACGAGGTTAAAGTTAACATACAAATGTATTTGACTATTTAGTATATTACATTAATTAACAGAGTCAACAACCTCTGTTTTGAGCACCGGTTTACGTGTTATTCCACTGGGACAATATCAACTACAATAATGCATTTTGAATTTTTTGGATTACATTAAGTTACATTTAACACAATGCTATAAATAGGATGTCTGAAAACCTTAAATATACTCGATAACTATAGAAATGAAAAAAAAAAACAAAGACATTATTATACATTATCAACTTTAAGTTTGTCCAAACACTTACACTGGGTATCGAAAATACTTTTTCAACATTAAGTATTATCAAGCACTAGACAAGCACTTCTTACGTGCACTAATCGGTTATATTTCATTATTTCTTATGTTCAGCACCGTGCATTACTTTGTTCCATTGTTGAATCCGAGACAGAATAAAGAAAAATATTTAATATATGATCAATAAGATCGACAAATAATTACAAATCTGAAACTACAGTTTAGATTGATTTGGAAGACGACATTTCTGGAAATTTTTGCAAAAACACGAAACCCCAAAGAACATTAAAATGACCGCTAAAATAGCGGTATGCATTTTTAAAACCTGTTTTGTAAAAAATGTGTTTTTTGTGAAAGGATTTCCTCCTTAAGAATTTAGTTTTATAAAGAGATAGGTGGGTGGGTAGGCGAGTATATGTTTTCAACAACCATAAATGTATGAATAAACTTCATAATACATACGTATCATAAGACGCGTCAAGATTTAAACAAATGTTTGGCAAATTAATACAAAAACATTATATTTAAATCACTTAAGTTGAAAGTGTTACAAATGTCACAACTGAACACAAACCAACGCAAAAATATCAAACCCACTAAAATCAGTACCTACACTGCGCTTCCTTTTAAGTATATATAGTCAATCCGTGTTTCAAGCGTTTGAAGCAACTTTTCTCTTTCTTATGGCTTGATTTTACACATTTATATTAAGAACACGTTAAATGTATATTTTGTGTCATTCATCTGCTAAAGGTGACACATAACAACAAATTTGTACAAATATTACATAAATATTACATATATATTACAAGAAACATGCGTTAATGAGGTAGAACTGATTGTATAGTTTTAAACAAGAATCGTTCTTTCACAAAAATACAAAATGTCAAAAAATTACAATTTCCTTAAATACACAATACTCGTTCATCACATTTACACAGATCTTCCACACTTAATTATCAATCATATTTAAATAAGTTGTAAATTGTTTAAAGCCAATCAAAAACAGTTTAATTCCCATACGTATGGCGTCTCTTAGGGTCGAAAATTTTGTTTGTAATTTTAGATTTTTGCAAAAAAAAAATTAAGTAATATTTAAATGTATAAAAATTAATGTCAAGATGAATTTGCATTAAATCTTTTCCTATTAAATTTCTTGCGTGTATATACCTATCTGCTGGTTGTATACAAAAAATTATAATTCATTCAAAGGACAAAAAGAAAAAAGAAAGGAAAAAAAGAATCCAGCGTTTTTAATCGATATACATATCACTGGTATAAATGCCCATGCACACCTTAATTTTTCGTATAAGCACCAATGGAAATCAACATATATGTAATTAAATATTACATGTCTTGTTAAAGCTTCTGGAATAAAAGAACAAAATATGTCATCAAATTATAATATTTCCTGAGACCAGTCAGCAAATTTGATTAAATATTCAATATTTTTCAATAAAAATATAGCATATACAAGTAAACATTTAACTTTGGCATGTGAAACAAATTTGATTTTGTCGCATTGAGCTTATATCGACAACATATATGTATTGTTCAAAAATTAATAAAAATGAAAATACAAAGCAAATGTTTATTTTGTTGCAGAAACCTGAAGTAAATAATCTGAAAATAGTTGAAGACTTTAACAGACTTACTGATAAGTATAGTCGGTGATTACTTATGTATAATTTTATATTGTCTTTAACAACCATGTAAATATGTAAGAAACAATTATTTAGCTTTGGGACATATTGTTAATTAAGATCTAATAAAACATTGACCACAATTTGAAATAAATATACTATTTTGCAGTGTTTGGAAACTTACAGCATCATTTTCACCTTCACACAAGCATGTTATAAATACCATTTGCTCTCGTTGCCAATCATAAAACAATACACAAGCTCTAATTATCAAAGATGAAATTGTTACCATCAATGATGCTCCCATATTTAAGAGTATCGATGACTTTTGCTTATTAACTACCATTAAACATTTAAACCTTATATCTTCACACACATAATGCTCACAACTCCTATACTAAGTTTACAACCAATTTACAAAATCACTATGGCTTCTATAAAATTATTTATATCTTACAAAAAAATGGATCAAAAATGTTTGCCAACGAATCACGTGATGTCCACTTTGTTTGTGTATAACTTTTTTCAAAAATTATAAAACAAGATCATGTCGCCTATTTCAGACATAATGCCATTTTAAGAAAAAATTATACTACATATTGTAATAATGGATACATATCACTTGGTATGCTGGCTAACCTCATTGGTTATTTCAATAAGATATCTCAGAAATGTACATATTTTATAAAACATTTAAAAGTAATCTGTCTGTGTGTCAGTAAATGATAGATTGCTGTCTATGGAAAAAATGTTTTAATTATAATTCATCTCTGTTAAATTTTATGCTGTTTCTCCAAAGTAAAGTTTCAGAAAACCGCTGTATATTATCTTTTTTATCACTAGCAATATTTTAATAACTTTCAAATGTTGGTGATTAGAAAACCGATAAAACATAAAACCTTCAAAACGGTAAATAGAATTTCAATTTTGATAAATGGTATACAAAAAAATGAAGATAAATTTAGAGGCATCATTTTGTTGTAAGATATTTTTAAAAAAGTTTAAATTGTTTCGTACAAATTATTTACACTTATGGTATGTACAATAAGCACCAAAGGCAGGTAGTTTGAGTCAAACTTTCGCAAAACAAAACTCCTTAACTCGGCTAATACTATTCGCTATATTGGTATAATATGCCATAATGAAAACGTCCTGTGAGAAAATCTTTGGTATCTTAATAGTATGATATTTTTCAAGACTAATTAAAATGCATTTATGTTTTTCACACTTACATTAATAAATATTTAGAATCAGATAGTTTGACAACCATTTGGCAACGTTACTTGAAAGATTCACGATCTTTTTAACATTAATAAGTGATCATGTTTATCATTATTTATCGCATCATATTTTACCTTATTAATATAATCTTATTCTAGCTACATGACAGCCAGACATAGACGTTTCTCTTTTTCTAAACATTAAATGTTTTGTAACGGTTGTTTTGCACCAATATTATTGGGACCTTAATGAGTACCATATAATCATGTAAAGCTATACCGGAGCTCACAGTAAACGGGGTTTAAACAATTTCATAAAAAGAAAACTACATAACGGATCAATGTAAGTAACTTTTCTAAAGGAGGCTCACGTTTAAAGCTTATTTGCTAGTTAAAGATAAGGTGTCCAATGATATCTTACAGACATAGTTACCCTGCCTACCTTTTATTTGGCAAAAAACAATCATCAGGATACTAGTTTCGGTTTATTAAAATGACTATATTTTTTTACTTCTGAATTATAATAATACCAATTCTTGATAAACAACGAAACCAAAGTTTTCAGCAATATTAATCAGAACATGATTAAAAAGTTAAATGATACCAGCACTCATTGTATAATGCATTATACATATCACATAAGGTGGCGGTTTAAACCAAATTTTAACAGTGGTGGCTACAATAATATCACTTAACTTTGTTAACACAACATTAATAAATACTGTTTCAGAAGAACTCTTGACTTTGGCCCTCATTAAACAAGTCCAACAGATGTGGAGGGATTTCACCCGAGTTATCAAGTCTTATACACAGTACACGCTCAGCATGTCTAGTACTTATTGTCCTCAAATCTGTTACTTTCATCAGGATCTTAGCCCAATGTACTGGCTGATCCGGTCTTTTTTCTGCAACATATCGTTTAAAAGCACCTAAAATGGCATCTTGGATTTTCTCTACAGCTTCTGGCTCCTTGAGTCCAGAACGATCTGCAAACAGAATATAAAAAGCAAATCAGTTATTTGTTGGCGTAAGCATTATAGTAGAATCATAAATAAACGATTTTATAGCAACAGATTCTTATTATATGGAAATTCGAGAGGATGAAAATGGTGCAAATGAGATCAGCATTTTTTAATAATTTTTCTTGATAGTGTTTTCCTTCATTGATTAAAATTTCTAGTTTAGTTTCATTGAATTTTGGCCTATTGATACGTGCATTGTTAGCTTAAATTATTTTATTTTTTGTCTTTTACATATAATAGTATAGAAAAACAATATTTGTTTGTATAACAAATGTAAACAGTAACTACCGTTAAACCATATACATGTTATGTATAGTTTCCTGAACATAAACAACCAAGATAGTGATAGACATTTTATTACTATTTGTTACTAAGAGTATAATATCGTTGCGTTGTGTTGCCAAAGAAACCGAAAATTGGATGGTTAATTTGATTCTGTATTCCGAGCCTCTATAAATATATACCAGAATATATGAACTTTTGTTTTATGAGACTAGGTAGCAATTTTCCCTATAATATAATATTGACTAGTATATACATGGAATTTGTAACTGAAAACCACGTCTCTTGGACACGGCTAAGACAATCAATAATACCTCGCAGCAGAAGGCAATAGAAAACAAGACATTGCATAATACACAAACCATTTGAGTTCAATGGTAAAAAAAGCTTTAAACATGAAATTTTTCGTTAAATATTTTTACACATTATAACAAGTATCAATTATGTTTTTACAATGAAATGTGTAATATAACCTTTTGTTTATGATAAAAATAAAAAATAATTCAAAATAATAATTAAAAAATTATCAAATAACCATAATAAATAAAGGTTGTCTGTGTCTCTTAAAACGGTTTGTATATATCAAAAATATTTAACTCAAAATTTCTGAATTCTAACTTCCTACTTATTAAGGCATTCTTGAATAATCAAAAACTTTTTGATATGGTTTGATACAATACTTCAGCCTTGTTTTTCTTACTGCGAAAAGAATAAAATGTTTTAGAAGACTGCAAACAAATATTCCCAAATGGATTTTTTTACACAGGGGAAAGCTATGTTTGTAAAAAAAGTAAAAATACATTTTTCAATCAAAATATACAACAAGAGACAAATAGTTTAAATAATTAGAATTTTACCTGATTGGATTAATAACACAGCAGCAAGTAAAGCTATTTCAGTCTTATCTAAGTTTAATCTTGCTAATCCGACGGCAAATTCGAAAATTGGTTCAACTAGAACTCCTAGTCCATCAGACTTAACTTGTGACTTGTGTAAAGTCATCCCATTGTTCATAGTTAAAGTTTCTTTTTCGCTGTCATACCGACACGATGCACGCAAACACATTATTTCCATACAACATGATTTTAACAATAGTATTTGGTCATCCACAAAAAGCTGAAATGAAAGAGGAAGAATATATTTATAAGCATCAGTAAAATAATTATCTAAAAAGTATCACAATTATGATTTCTGATAGAAACGTTTGAGATGGCTGAAGTAGCAAGTGTTTTTGCAACAAAATGCACACACACACACACACACACACTTTCATTAATGCAACTTCATTCATTTTAGGTAATCTGCCAAAAGGCATCATAATGAGAGGACAAACGTAATCCATAAGAACTTTTAATATTCAAATAATTGGTTTGAATAAATTTCCGAAATGTGCACATCTGGTACATCACAATTTAACTGGTATTTGTTATATATTTTATATTATTTCCAAGAAATTTAATCAACCAAAAGATTTATAACCGACATTAAGTAAGCCAATTTAAAAGTTAAAAATTTAAAAGAATCAATTAAATTGTGTGTTTCGTTGCATAACCTAAACAAGGTCAAATTTAACGTTTATATATTTGCTACCCCTGAGCGGGTACCGCTTCTGGTGGAGTAAAACTCCCCGAGGGTATCCATAACTCAGTAGGCAGTACTTTATGCTGTCAGAAAATGTACCATTTTGCAAAATTTCCAGTCGTCTAAAATTTGACATTATTTTAAAACTAAGGTTTGTTCCCTCATGCACAGCATTCCTTAGCTGGATTTGGATTTATATAATTTTGAAACTTAAGATTCATTATTTTCAACTGTTTGGTTTATATTTTTTATGTATCAAACTTTTCGGTCTTAGTGTCACTGATGAGGAATGAATTTCCGAAATGTGCACATCTGGCACATCAAAATTTAACTGGTATTTGTATTATATATTTACAAATTAATTTTCAGTGATTAAAAAATTAATTTTATGCAAATGGAGGAAAACGGCGTTTATTACATGTATAACTGCAAATAATTATCAAATAAAAAGCATTTATGTTTTGATTATACTCTCGGCAATAGCAAAACGTCAATAAACCATACAAATAATCATAGAATAATTGTACAGAAAATGTTAAAATAAACAGACATAACCCATTATAATAAATTGTTAAACTTAATAAGAATTTGCCTTTTATTTTAAACTTATCGCCTTTTTATTTGATAAACGTAAGAAAAACTTAAATGTTCTTAGTATCTAAAATAATTTATGTATAACAAATAAATCTAATAGGTCCACTTCAATAGCCTCAATTCCGTACAGAAAGGGATATTGCTCTGAAATACAAAGAGAGTAAATTGAAGCTTTGTATTAAAGCTCATAAATATCCTTTTTTCAAACTTATGAGACAATAACTGCGTGATCACGTTTCATTTTGAAACCCCATTGTATGCACAGCTTTATTAAAATCCGAAGGCTAACATGCAAATGCATATCTAATGATCAGGGACTAGTTATTACCACAGGTCAAGAGTTCAAAGCTGATTAATATGTTTTGGACATGGGAAGAAGGAAAAACGTAAATAGGTTTAGATAAAACAAATTATGTTTTCACTCTATCTGTATTTGAACAAACATATGTCATTATACATCAACCAGTAAGTTACCTAGATATATCTGAACAAACAAGTTTTATTTAAAGGTCTAACAATTATAACCATAAAAAATTTACAATTTCGCAAAAATCCAATATGCTACAGCAATACCCAAGTTTAACCATACAGAAAACACTAAAATGGCTCCCATATATATATATATATATATATATATATATATATATATATATATATATATATATATATATAATCCTTTTAAAAATAATTGGAAATGTTTATTTGCAGTACATTTTACAAAAAATTGTGAAAACGAAACAAACGCTAATAGCACAATATAACGTGTGTTTTAATGCACGTGAATAACAACACAACCTGAGCATAACAAAATAACATTTTCTTTTTACACCAGAAAAAAGACTAAGAATGCAGATTAACATGTGAACATAATACCTCTAACATGTTCTGATTTATCAATTGTAATTTTCTAAACTGTTGCTTTAACATTATTAAATAATCAAAGACAAACATTATGTACTTTGGAGCAATAACAATAAAAAGACAAATTACACCACAGAGAGAAAAAATTTAAAAAAAGATAACTTAATATAATACGTGCACTATTCATCGATGAAATATGTGCAAGATATTTTCGATTATGACCTTTGCCTGTAAGGGTAGTGTCCTATACACCTTACTCTCAGATTTGATCTGTACCAGCACCTGCTACTTGCATTAGCTGTTTAGTTACTAAAGAAAATTGAAAAAAATGGTGTAATCAATTTTTGGATCTTTAAAATGAAAATACATGTATTCACAAAATTCTTAATTTTAGAAGTAACAAAAAAAGTTTTGTTTGCCACTGATAGCTTTTGTTAGTGGTGTTGCCATTGTTTCCATAATGAAGAACACAACAAATATGAATTTAACAAAGTTAGGAGGTTTTTTAAATGAATCAGAGATGAAGATATTTAAAGTTTTCTCCAAGAGGTTTCAATTTATTGTCTTTGATCAACAATGAAGTACATTGTAATAAAGACTAAAATCAAGTGCATTTTTACGGTTTTTGAGAAAATAAATGTTACAAGATTTTTAAAAAGTTAATTTTCAGTGGTATACTTTTCTTTTTGCTATTTTTATGGAAATCAAAATTTACATCTTTTAGTTGTACATTTCGATGACTGTATGTATTTATTTTTAGCTTCTAAAGATAAACAATTAAAGATTATTAAATTTAAAGCATTCAATTTACAATTTCTTCAGAACCAAATATATTTGGTAGGTAAATCAAATTCTTACTAAAACATTAAAAAGTCAACGAGAAAACTATTTATGAAGTATCAAAAATAATTATTTTAGAGGCAAACATTTGGCCAGACCTTTTGATATTTATTTTCCGATAAAATATGTGCATAAATAATCGTACAGTATTTATTATATGACCAGTTGTTTAGGGACAGTGGCCTTCATGTATCATTAGACGTCATCTGACCGAGCACCTGCTTTTTTGCAGCCATTGTTCAGTATTTAAAAGGACTGATAAAAATGCAGTTGATTTTTTATTTTAACCGAAGAACATTTACCATTTTTCAAAATTGGACGAAAGCATTTGTTTCTTACTGAAACTATTTACCACATATAAGGGGAAAATGTAAAAAAAAAAATGGAGAGAAGAGTTCAGTTTTTGTGGGATATATATTTGGTTCTTTTTACGTAAAAGAAACAAATACAATTATTATCAACCAAAGAGAAACACAACAAAATATGGTAAGCAACCATTTGAAATGATGAAATAAGAGCCTTCTTATTGTTTTACATGTACAAGAGAAGTTTTAAAATACATAAAAATAATACAAATTTAAGCATTTTTACAAATATATAAGTCGATTCAAATTTTTAATGAATAAGCACAACAAAAAATAAAACACTACAGTGATGCTTAATCTTCCGTGAAGAAGAAAAAAGACAATTTTATAATCACTTAATATACTATTAATAACAGGTAATTGAAAGAAAACCAATTGTTCATGAACAAATTTTGGAACTTAGTACTGACTGTTGACATTTAACATAAGCTACACAGACAACGTTGTGAAACAAATTATTACCTTTGTACATATTAAAAGGAGATTTTCCATAGTTTGATACATGGAAACTAAAATTTGTTAACAAACGAAACATGATAGTGACAATTTAGCCAAACCGATATTTTCGGCAAAAATTAAAAATGTGGGTTTTGTTCAAAACAGTTAACTTATGCTAATGATTCATTTGATACTAAAGGTAAAATAATGATCTAAGTTAATGAACATTTTCCTTTACAAACCTTCCACACATTTTAACTGTCACTTACGCCGATAAGCAATTATGAAGTTTATATCTTATTTTCCTTTACCATTTATGATGTATTTTTTAATTTTTGGAAGTTTTTATGCATGCATGTGCGGACTCATGTAGTATTTTAACAAAAACAGATGGTTCGAAATTGTTGTTGAAATAAAAGATTTGGATTAAAAGAGTAAAATGCAAGAATAACATTATATTCTTGTATTTGAACTGTTTAATTTATCTTAATTTGTATTTTTTCTTAATATAAATAAAAAACAATTTGAAGGGCATTTTCATTTACTGCATAAATATTTATTCTGCTATTGTGTTTCATATTTTATATTATTTGTTATTGAAGATAAATTATGACAACCAAAATAGACAATTATTCGTACCTGTAAACAGACATCTTCTCAAAAAATTCTCAAAATTTAGTGGTCAATATCATCAACAATTCACCAAGGTTAAATCCATTTAATTTACGCAGTCGGACATTGACCACGAACTATGTAGCCGTGGTCAAGATTATGCAAATAGTGTTACTGAATTACTCTATGTAAACCCCAAACACATAAAATAATTATGACAAAACTTTTAATACATTAATGTTTTATTTTTGTTTTCGAATTTCTTATTTCTTAAATTTTAAAAAGAATAATTTTTTTATCATTTCGAATAGACTTTCATTTTAATAAATTATTAAAATGACTGATGCTGCTGATTTTGCTGCTGGTGATGATGCTGGGGTGAACGACATTTACAACTCGCATATATTATTGTGTGGAAATAAAATGGAAGATTCGTCTTTTTATGTATCTTTTGCTATTTCGGAATGAAAGGTGCGTATAATTTAAAAAATGTTTCATTTATTTCAAAATTTATTTTATTTTAATTTTAGGTATAAATATCATAGCGCATATTTTAATTCATATGTGTTATCATTCATTTCAAATCCCTAGATAAAAACTGCGATATTAACATTCTTCTATGAAAAGATAAAATATTTGTGCAAAATAATCAAAAGAAATATCGATAACAACAAAATGAGTATATGGTTTTTAACATTTGTTATTCCCTGTGACATAAAAATGATGCAGTGGTAGACACAATTTGCATTCAATTATTTTTAAAAAGTAAAATATAACTTGAATTTTCAGTAAATATTACACTTACCTGCAGAAATCCAGGCACACCTTTGGCGAATTCTACGACCTTCACTATTGAAGGTGTCATAGCATCTGCCAGTTGCTGCCATGCTTCCGGGTCGCTAGACTGCAGACTGTTTTCAGCACCTTCCGCCTAAAATAAATTTGGCGAAAATCAGATCTTTTTGGCAAAATATGCGTTTATTTGCATTTTTAGAACGTAATATGTTGCTTTAAACAAAATTAATCTATTTGGATTTTTTTGACTCCATGTCTTCTCAAAACTTTAGTTTTTATGCATTCAAAAGTTGAATAGATTAAATTTAAATTAAATTGAGAAATTTGCAAATGCATGTTGATATATTGCATACCATATGATAACAAAATTTTAATCCGATTTACAAAAAAGAAAACAATAATATACATAGACAAATGAGCATAACATGAATTTTGCACAGAAAAATAACTTATGCAGATTAAGAGCAAACATGTTTTAAATCCCCAGGAAGAGCAAAAATAAGGAATTAATGAAATCTTACCACTACCTTATATTTTAATGAAATATTCGTATATGCTTTTATTGAAAACTATTATAGATTATAATTATCTATGACAATCGCAAAATATTTTGAAAAATAAAAATTTCATATTTCTGCTGATATTGTTAAATTGAAAGTTCCAAATGATGGTTAAATTTTGGTGATCCTTTACTTTCTACATATCTACAAACACTTTTATTTAATAGTAATGCATAGACAAATGAATGAGTGACTTTCAGTTATGTTTAGGAGATACTGTTTGTGGAAGTGTTGAAAGTAATGAGAATGCGTAATGTTTGATAGTATAATTGTACAATTGCATAATTTTTTTTTATTTTGAATATTTCATTTGGTAATAATTAAAAATTCTGCACATGACAATGAGTATCAGAATATTTTACAAACAACAAATAAGTAAAGTTCAAAGTAGAAAGGGGGGATGATAAAGTTGACATATATGAAAGCTTTTTTATTTACTTTTTGTTTAAAGATTTTGTATATAAATCAATTAATTCACAATACGTTTTATTTGTACAAATGCAATAAAATTAATTCTATCCAACTTCATTTAAACCTGCCAATGAAAAGTGTGTAATATATATTTCAAAATAGCTGGCAAATAAAATAGTCAATAATGTAGAAATTCATTTACAAAATTCCACACCTAATTTTTAACCACATAATTATTACTAGTTTCATATTTTATATATTGTTTTATTCTACCCTCCGTCTGTATATTGTACTGCTTCTAGATTATTACCAGCACCAATTGTCATGTTAAACTGACCCAGTTTGTCTTTTTAAGCAAACAGAGTCTAATCTTTAACATTTTTTACACATATAAATTTTTATTAGACATTGCAGCAACAATATAACTATTGGTAAAACTATGTTTGCAACTACGTGTAGAACAACCACCCCTTACATATTCTCTTGTTACAGGAAAAATGCAACCACCTTTAATATAAAAAGTTATGACATTGAACTTGTTCAATATGAAATTACTTTAACAAAAATTTAAATTATTCGTTGTATAGAGTAAAAAGGACATTTAATATTGCTCAAAAACAATAACAATACTATCGGTGTTTGTGCATTTGTGTGTGTTATTTTCTTGTGGTTGATGTAGTGAATCTGGCTGTGTGGTTAGGTACATTGTATATATAACTAAAAACCTTTCAAGACAAGTTCTGTATTACTGGCTATTTTTCAAAATTTGAATTCTTGTGTCGAAAGATGTGCTATCATACTTAAACGCAAAGCTCGTTTTTGTATATCACAATAAATGACTACATTCAATAAAATCTATTTTTATTGCAATTTTGAGTAGTTCAGAAAAAAAATAAATCATATGAACATATATTAAATACTGGATTTGAGATACCCCCATTATTTAAATATTAAGTGTATTACAGTATAATTACCTAAAAATTATTTCAATTATTATTATGTGTCTTCTCCATAATTATGTGATATTAAAATCATCAAATCATCAAATAATTTAACACCAAAAATTGAAATTATTATATTAATATAAATGAATTTGCAAATATTTACAATAATCCATTTTGTACCTCCTTGTCGCATTTTTCCTTTTTATCCTAAATATGATGGAACTTCTTGATACCTTATGCTTGTTTTTATACAACCCTATTTAAACAACTTCAGTAAAGACTTATATTAAACTTTTAATAGTACTTATGACATTTTACCAATGCATTGTCCGAGTAAAGAAAACACGTTTTATCTAAGAGGGTTCAGTTCAAGTCATTGACCGTTTGCATAAACTTTCCATGCTCTTAGAGACGTCCATTTTCATACGGGCAAGTCTGGTCATCGGACCTGGTAGGAGAACACCACAACAGTAACAAGCGTAAAACTTCAGCTTTTAAAGGGACAGTTTATTCAGCTATATGTTGTAAGATAAAAGTGTAACTTCTTTGAAAATTGCGCAGGTATATATAATTTTCAATATGGCGGCAGTCATTTCACATCCTGAATGCAGTGGGCGTTTTAAATCGTCAGGAAGGTAAATATCACAATGTAATTTTACTTAAAAAGTTAACTTACGTAACCAATCATATTTAAGAATATACTTTTTATTTAAAATATCTTACCTCTAATCCCCTGGCGGGAATTTTAACGGCAGTGTTTTCATATGCTGTGGTTATTTCGTTCAACAAGTCTCGGTCAGTGTCCGTGACTACGTCGGGCGTTGACCCTTCGTTCTCAAGCTTCTTCTTAACTGCCTCGTTCTTCCGTTTTTGTCTATTTTCCTCAATCAATTTTCGTTTAGCTTTTCTTTGTTTTTCATTAAGTACCACTGAAATAAATTAAACTTATTTAGGAATGGTATGCTTGTTTGGAAACTAGCTGTAAAAAAGCATGTACTACTTAGAATAAAAGAGGTAGAGAATTTTTAATTGTTTTTATTAATTAATTAATTTATTTATTTATTTATTATTTTTTATTTATTATTTCGCCAAAGTTGACAATATTATATTATTATATGTCATTCTTATTTTCACTGTAAGGATAGTATTTGCAGTTGTTGAAGATTTTAGTTTAGTTAAATACCCATGTATGAATATAAGCAAAATTCGATCACCTTTTTAATTTGTAAATGGCTCTACATGTCAACAAGATATCTTGTTATTCTTTAAAGGTATCTCGAAAGTATTCAAAAATTTAAAATGGCGTTTTGTAAGAGTCTCATAGTGAAAAACTAGATGAAAAATAAAACAGGAAACCGTAGCCTATTTGGTTTTCATTTATTTGTGGTTCTTGCCCCTGTTTCACAATCATTCACTTATTTTAGTGTACACTCAACTCAAATTAAAAAATATTCCAATGTTAGTTTTAAGACATTTTACAGTTAGAATTGAGCATTAGTATCCAATGTTATATAAATTGTTTAGTGTATGTTTGTTGAACCAAACAAAGCATTTTCTCATAAAACTTAAACACATATCTTCTTACTTTATCACTGATTCTGTTTGATCGACGTTACAGTTTGGCAAGTTAGTGGTACAGCATGAGAAATAAAAATTATTACACATTTTTAAATGATTTATTTAATTACTTGTACAAAATATGCTTCTTAATGCAAATATTCCAAAATACCACGATCGTGTTTCATAAATAATTAAGACTTAAGAAAGCTTCAAAACAACCTGAGAGGGTTGTCATAAAATACGAAATTTCAGGGTTAGCTCAGGATCTTGAAAAGTAGGAGCCAAACAGGCGTCAAATTTATATGTTGTGGCTTTTTTTCTATGAAACAGTCCTAGTGGGCCTCAAAACCAAAACCATAATGAAATTCGTGAAAGTTTTGAAGCAGAAAATAACCAAAAATTAATATTTCGGAGTCGGAATTGTTTTTCAAAAAATTAGCAATTAGCTAAATTGGCAAACGGCACAGCAACTCCTTCTTTTGAATTTTATGTGCAAACTTGCAATTCATGTAGGGACACTAGCAATTCTTGCAAGAGACAGAATGACCACATTTTAAATAAAACATTTGTAAACACGATTAATTAAGGCGTCCAAGTAAGTCCAGCTGTTAATACTTTCTGGAAAGAATTGATTGTTCTATATAATAATGCTTGGATGATCGATTCACATCCAGAATGTGTTTACAACTTTACATATAGAAGCAAACTCATGTTTAATTAGCTTCTCATCCCGCGATATAAAATTGACCAATGTGGTCAATATTATTAAGTGGTCAATACAGTACATGCGTGCCAAATAATGAATTAGGTCAACATAAGCCAGTCGGTCGGTTGAAACAAGGACACGTCGATATGGTGTATTTAATATATGTATCACCACGTGACCTTAATCGGATAAGACCAATAAATACATATGAACTTAAATGACATGATGAATTTTACCATGATAAAATTAAAGCAAATTTGATAAAATAAAATAAATGTAGGCGCACGTGTGTGTGTGTGTGTGTGAGTGTGTGTGTAAAAACAACAAAAAATTAATCCTATCCATAAAAGTCACCAATCAAAATCGAACACATGCGTTGGGTGGGTAAAATTGATAATTTTAACAGAATGTTTACAGCGTTTTAAACCTAAATTGTTTGGAATAGGCTTGCATTTTATTTTTCAAGAATATCTTACAATTATTGAAAGTAGACGAAATATACACCCTAATCGTAACTAATTCTACCTTAATTGACGTGAACAGGTCAATGAATAATATCTTATCTTGGGTTATTCCAGAAAAAAAAAATTGTACCATGTCCAACTTTTTTTAAAATTAACTGCCTCTGGTTTAACAAGGTCGTAATCTTTTTCTTTGAAATGCAGCCCCGTGCTGATTTAGTTCAAAGGTCATGGATATTTTACTCCCATACTGACATATATAAAAGGATGTTTTACTAGTCAACTGGCAACTCCTTGGCAACTAACTCTCCTTTAAAGAATGATGAGATGTTTTAAATGTTTTGCTCTGGGGATACAAGACAGGGTACTTCTAAAAATGATTCTTAAGTAAAGGTTAAAAATTTTATAAAAGGTGGAAATTTAATATAAAACGTCAAAACCTTGAACAAACCCTTTAAGCAACAAAGAACTGTCGAATAGTGTAAAGATGTGTACAAGACAATATGTAGGATACCCCCAGATGACTCACTGAAAATTTAATTATACTGAAGAACTGTAACAGCTGAAGAATGCATATTATCTTACTTCTTAGTACTGACCAGTAAAAAAAACTGACCATGGATATAAATATGCATAGTGACCTAGATATGTATAAATGTATGTATGTATGTGTCCATTGACCTCTTTAAGGTCAGGATATAAAACACGTGCTCAGATTACCGTAAACGCCCCAGGCTACACAATACTGTAGAGCAGACTAAATACAAACTTAATTACTACCAGGTTACAGTTTTAGATGGCTGCAATATCTTCTAATAATTTTATTTTTCTTTAGGCCATCTCATGTATTATTATATCAAGATGTCTTAAAATATTTCTCGTGATTGATCTTTATCAAAATTCGGAATACGCATGCGTTACGCAACGAAATACCCATTACTTGAATGTTTGATAAAACAATAAAAATTCTTACAATCAAGCGCCATTCCGACGTTGATGCACTTTCTGAAGCGACACTCTTGGCACTGATTCCTGGAAGTTTTGTCAATATTGCACGATTTATTCCATTTACAATGGTACTGTAAATTCTTTTGAATTGTTCTTCTGAAAAATCCCTGAAAATATATAAAAAGCGTGTGAAACAATAAGACAATATTTTCTATCACTTGTCTTTCCAAAGCTGGATATTTTGTATTCAGTAGTCCAAGAAATATTTTGATGTGTTAGTGTTTGTGCATTGTATTTCTGTTCGTGTATTTTTGTGTCATAATTTTGGTTGTTTTTGCTGTTGTCAAGTACATGCTTTTATCTACATGTATATACAAAAAGTTCATTATTTCTTACTCTTATTGAAGTATTTTACACTTTTCTTTATAGCAACAAGATACAGAGCGTAGACAGAATAAAATAAAAACTTCATCAAGACAAAGGGATGGGGAAGGATGTAGGCAGCGAAAGAGAAACTGGTAACGGTGAACTATTGTAATAATCCGACATTGTAAAACAAATCGATATCCATTAGAGGTCAACAAAGTCAATATGTAATGGTCAGCAAAATCTGCTTAACTTGCAATATATTTTCCAACTCAGTTGTAATTGATGTAGAGCTTTACCATATGTACATCTATAATTATGGTTGGTACATGTATAATGATATTTGGAGTGTATCAGATTCATAATGCGTATTCTCTCTCTCTCTCTCTCTCTCTCATATATATATATATATATATATATATATATATATATATATATATATATATATATATATATATATATATATATATATAACAGTTTTAACTTTCCTTCAGACACGATAACGAGATCTTTATCACGTCTACAAAAATTGAATGTTTAAGTTCCAGCATTCTCTAGATAAGATCTAGAAATTTCATCGTTCGCAAAAATTTCTTTAAAATTTCCATACATAAATTATCACCTAAATTGATTTAAAGAGAAGATAGATTTAATAAAAACAACAAATATAGGGGAAATAAATCGACATCGTATCATATCCCGGATCTGTAAGTTGAAGGTCTTGCTAAGCTGTTTAAATAAAACACCTGCTAAACTATATTATAGTTGAATTTCCTCTGACCAAACCGTCATCCATAAAAAAAATAATAAATCTAGAGAGATATCATTCATTTAACATCCTTGGAAGAGTTTTGGGTCATGAGCTCTGCTTGACCACGGTAGTTTAAAAAACATCAATACAAAATTAAGGCTTTTGTGGCAAAGTCGTAAAGGCGTTATTCTTTAAGTCTAAATTTTGTAAATGTCATATTATGCCGTTTTTGTGGATTTTATTCTGATCGAACCGAGAAAATAACTTTATGTTCAGTTGGTTTAACTTGTTTGAGTCTGACCTAAGGTGTGTTAGGTCAATTGTTAGCATTCGTACCGATAAAAGTCATCATCAGTTCGTCGGATAACTACATTTGCACAAACTATGAACTGTTTACATCAATTCTTGAGATGAAATAATGTTGAGCATTGTCATATTATAAATTTTTGAATATTTCATTCAGAAAATTCAAAAATTTATAATATGACAGCATGTCTGAGTTGTGACGTAAAATAATATAGGTAAAAGACAAACAAATAAACAAACAAGATATATAAATACAAAACAAATGACATACCTTACATCCCTCGCACGTCATGCATCTGTAATGATAACCAGTTGCAGCATCACCACAAACAACGCATGGCTCCGGGCCATTCGTTAGATCCATATAACTGGGAATATAAGGGGTTCCTGTAAATGATAAAAAAAAAATACTCGTGAGAAAGTTATTGGGTATAAAGTCAGTAGCAGCTATATTCTGATTTTGAATTATTTTCAATGGAGTCTTGAGTACCACAGAATAATAATAAAAACTGATCCGATAGGGTCTTGAGTACCGGGCAACATTTGTAAACACTGGTCAGATTGGGCCTTGAGTATAAAGCATTGAAAAGATACTTTTCAAATAGGGCCTAGAGTTCTTGGTAATTTAGTAAAAAAAATCGTCAGAAAGGGTCTTGGATTTTGGGTAAGATTAGTAAATACTCGTAAGATAAGGCCTTGAGTTCTGGGTAATATTAGTAAATACTCGTCAGATAAGGTCTTGAGTTCTGGGTAATATTAGTAAATACTCGTCAGATAAGGCCTTGAGTTCTGGGTAATATTAGTAAATACTCGTCAGATAGGGTCTTGAGTTCTGGGTAATATTAGTAAATATATTCGTCAGATAAGGCCTTGAGTTCTGGGTAATATTAGTAAATACTCGTCAGATAAGAACTTGAGTTCTGGGTAATATTAGTAAATACTCGTCAGATAGGGCCTTGAGTTCTGGGTAATATTAGTAAATACTCGTCAGATAGGGCCTTGAGTTCTGGGTAATATTAGTAAATACTCGTCAGATAAGGCCTTGAGTTCTGGGTAATATTAGTAAATACTCGTCAGATAGGGCCTTGAGTTCTGGGTAATATTAGTAAATACTCGTCAGATAGGGCCTTGAGTTCTGGGTAATATTAGTAAATACTCGTCAGATAAGCCCTTGAATTCTGGGTAATATTAGTAAATACTCGTCAGATAAGCCCTTGAGTTCTGGGTAAAACTAAGTATTAGTATTTGTTAATACTCTTCAGTTAGGACTTTAAGTTGAGGGCAACATCGGTAAATTCTCGTTAGATAGGGCATTGGGAACCGAGCAATATTAGTACACACACGTCAGATAGGGTTGACACTTGTTTGGCCAAATATGCCCTTGAATGCTGGATAATATTGTCATATTTTTATGAAATAATACATTCAAAAGAAGCACATGACAATACTAATAATCACTCACAATTTTGGTGTAACGGAATTTTGGGTAGTACGAGTATTTCACGACCGTGCATTTTAGTGGCATGTGTTAAGGGAAATAAAAATAATATACTTTTTCTCTAAAGTGTACACATTTGTTATATTCGTTATAACGGACGTTTGATTTATTTAATGAGAAATGTCACGTGTAACGTATTAGATTATTCATACGTCTTTTACTTTTTTCAAATGTCGATGCTATTCTGACATGACATATTAAGTTACTCGACAACAAGTCCGTGAATACAAGTTTTTAATGACTCGTAACGTTGCCAAAAATATTTTGACATGGTGTTCTTTAAAAAAGCTTATGGTCACTATCATTTTTATGTATGTATACGTCTATGTAGATAATATTTTAACGGACATAAATTGACCGGTTTAATGGGCAAGTCAGGACACGGGTTAGCACGATAATTGGTTACTTTAACCTGTAAATACTTTGATCCTTTTCAGGGTAAATTTATCCATCGACCTTGTCCGTGTTTTATCTGATAAAGAGACGAACAAAAATTACAAAGGTTTATAAAAGGTGACAGCTAATTCGGCATGGTTAAATTAAGCTCGCCAGACCAATGTCCATTTCAAATTTTGTTTGATATTCATTCATGACTAGAATTTTGATGATTTTCTTAAACAGTTTGAAAATAATTAGACATAAGTTTTCATATCAGAAAGATATTTATTTTGGTAAAGATAATTCCATTTTTTTATATTGTTACTTCACAAAAAAGTGTCCATATGGAAAAGAAAAAAATTGCCGAGTTAAAAAAATCTCAGTGTAATCAAAGTGCGCTTTCATGGAAAAACTATTTTGGGAAAGATAGGAAGAAAGAAACATGGCCGTTATTATTAACCTGAAGATAATTTAACGACATCTGATTGATAAGGCCAAAATAACGACCGTGTTGATATCCCCGCTCCGTTACATAATATTGGCGAATCAGAAGCAACGTTACATAACTCTTACGTCATAATCACCACTATGGCTGACAAAGTATTAATCACATTGACATAAGCATGAATAAAAAGTCTGGGGAGATACGTTACACGGCTGTTGTTACCTCAGGATAAAATCGAGTATTTTCATGGTACCCAAAATCTTACAAAGTAAACAAAACATGACCTTGTTTAATCATTGAATCTTTCTCGAGTTAAAATTGCCTTTTGTCTATGAAGTCATGAAAATGAGATACTTCAAAAAACAATCATCGTTTATTGATTTAATTTCGGCAAAAAAAATAAAATAAATAAATTTAAAAAAAAACGATTTTTAGAAACATACAAACGTTTGCTCCAAGATACATTCAAATTATTTACATGTTCAAAATAAATTAAGACGGTGTAATTTTTTTAAAACAAATTTTTGATTAAATTTACAGGCAAAGACTTTTTTAAACTTTACATTTTTAGCAGAGATTTAGACTATCACAAACTACAGAAACATGTATCCTATTGTCTTACTAAAAGTATCATTATAACATCGTTTGAACAAGATACTTATCTATAAAAAACCTTTAAAAAAAATTAATTATTAATAAAATAAATAAATAAATCAATAAATAAATAATAATACATGTGTAATAATTTATTAAAAAAAAAAAAAACAGTAACAAAATTATATCGACATACACCGAAACAATTAAAATATTCCGACTGTTAAAAATTGTACGCGAAAGAATTTATATTATTTAAAATGTACGGGACAAATCCTAGTGCAAGAAAGTTTATCATTTCGGTTTCCGACGGTAAGTGGTTTTGTTCGGATACTCCAATTTTCTGAACCATCCCTAAATTGACCTCCCCGACAACGTAAAATATTTTGATAAGCCTAAAAATCCATTACTTTAAGTAGTGTTCTGAAAATTCCACGATTAATTTCAAGGTCCTATACTTAACATTAACTGTTAAAATTGGCGAGTTATGTAAAACTTTACCAGCAGTTTGAACATTAACCTACAATATACCAACTCTAATTACCCAAGGGACCTGACTGTGTTAAAATATGGCCTATAATCACTAGTTTAAAATAACTTATGAGGATCGGTTTAGAGATATGTATTACAAAGGATGATAGGGATTTTGAATTTCTGTAAAAATTGATGAAAACTATATTCTCACATTTAAAGTTGGGTTTTCAACAAAGTGTTCAATAATTTTGAGCTTCCTTTGAGAGAGAGAGAGAGAGAGAGAGAGAGAGAGAGAGAGAGAGAGAGAGAGAGAGAGAGATTTTCAATAGTTTCAAATTTTCTATTAGAACTAATTTTCAAAATCTTACACAATCGTATTTGAAAAAAATTAAAAAACGGTCTCTAATTTTTAAAGTTTTAAAATTTAAATATGAAAACTTAATTTTAATTAAGTTTTTAATTAAATGTGTTTTCTGAGAAAGAACAGAATTTGTATAAGTTTTAATGAAACAAAAAATATTTCAAAATTATTGAATCAATAAGTACTATGTTAAAAGAAACTTTTTTCATAAAAAGGGTCAAATTTGGTGCCAGTATGTGATTGGAATACTCATTATTAGCAGTTTCACGGTGAGTGGGAAGGTGAACTTCTTTTATTAATGGTCATTCAATCAGCTCAGCTGTCCATTTTCTTCAAGATATGTCGAGCGAAATGACCTATGGTGCTCTGAAACTGTTCATTAAGCTATATGGCCTTGCCCTATCTATCCATTTAACAGTTGCTCTGCAGTACACTTCGGTGTTTAGGTCATCTTGACCCTCTCTAAATCGATGTTGTAAATACATTCCTAGTTATCATCTTACTATACGTTAGAAACATACTTTGGTATACCACAATTGCTTATAAGATGATTACGTCAAATATATCACATCGCCATCTTGATACAAATATGCCTATTGCGTCATATAACGCAACAATTGATTGGTTAAACAGACAATGTCCTGACAGTGAGGGCAATGTCTGGACATAAATACTCTCTCATTTTTGCTTAAGGCCCTAGTTTTATCAATAAACATATATTTAGGAAACTGTATTTATTATGGTTTTAGAAAAGGATTATGGCTGCTGTTAAGGAAAAGGGATTCTTGAATGGGTTTTCAGACATAAGATGTTTACATGAAATTTCACTTACCTGGATCAAGAAATAACATTAGATTTTGGGCAGTATGCTTACTATGTTGGGAAACAAAATGTAGTTGTGCCTCTGAACAAATGAAGTTTTATTTTAACATCATCCTTTATCTTAATTCAGAAACAGATATTTTTCGTGAAATTTCAATCGACCGAATTCTTGAAAATATAAATTGATTTTCAAACAATCTTTCAACATGTGATGATTGTCAATTAAATTCTTCAGAACTCTTCATGCGTGTTTATGATTTTTATATTAACTTGACAAAAATAAATTAAAATAAATAAATTAATAAATTAAACTTTCAATGCCCACTTGAAAAAATTCTTGTAAAGAAAACTCCATTAAGAATCTCGCAAAAATCAAGTTGCGTTCAGAAGTGAGAATAATCGGGGTGTGTTTTCTTACATTAATTTTCATGTATAACCCTGTTTTTCAACATTGTAAACATTTATGTTCTTCAAATTTTTGAATAGTATTTAATCGGAGAGTAACATTCTTTTTTTTTTTTTTTTTTTTTTTTTTTTTTTTTTTTTTTTTTGTTTATTACAGTTAAAAATTTTGAATATCAAACTGGGGTTACACAATTTAATTTTTTTTTTTTACCTTATCAAAATACAGTTTTTAGAATTTATCAGTGGTAGTTTTGTAAACAATGAAACGTACTTTCTGAAAAGAAATTGAATTATTTATTGAAATTTAAACTCAATTTTTAACAGGAGAACACTATATGAAGAGAGGAATGTGTTTTTGTCCTGTATACATGTTAATGATAACACACCTCATAGATTTGTAATACTACATACTATAATTACAACAATAACATTAATAATAATAATAATAATAATAATAATTATATTATTATTATTATTATTATTATTATTATTATTATTATTACAGTAGTAGAAGGCTATAATTTGCATCTTTGCTTGTGAAAAGTAGTTCAATTAGTATTATGTAGAATACAAACTTTTTTATTACAAAATATACGAACATTGGCTCTATTTGAGTTTTAAAATATATTTACAGTGATTTCAAGAGTGGAAGACTAACGATAGTGACGATGATGCACGGGAAATAAACAGTATCGATGGAAGATAACATCAACACGTTATGACGTCATCATGGTTGTTATATTGTCATGATCATATCAATAATATGTAACAATACTGATACAATATTACGACATTTTAATAACAAAATCTGTACATTGAAACTCTTTGTTAAACTCCCACACAAGAGATATCCTTAAATTATGTCTGCTGTCATTGATCTCCTATCAAGACTTTTATGAGTTACTATGCATTTTAAAAAGTAACAGCAGTGTCGCAAAATTTACGAATGATTGTATTTGGGCGACGTTTACCCTTTGTTTTGTCAATGTTATAAATTATTTATTTATTTATTTATTTATTTATTTATTTATTTATTTATTTATTTATTTATTTATTTATTTTGCATCAGTGTTTTTCAAGCACTGGCCGATTTATTATTTATCTCTTTTATTTTAAATGATAGTTGACAATTTTAATTTGCTATTTTTAAGTATGTAAGAAAAAGAACATCAAAATAAAATAATATATTTTCCTGTTATTCGATATAAATTCATCATAAACAACTTTATTTACATTAAAGGGCTTGTTGTAGTGTTTGATATATATAGAACTATCAAGGTATATCAAATTTATTTATTAAATAATGATGTAGGGGTTTTCACTTGTGTCTAGTCTGGGAAATTAGGAATATAACTTCCATATTTGAAACATTAATTTTACCGATGTAAAACGGGCGCGTTTGTTTCATTGTATCATGGTAACAAATTATAATAGTTATTATAACATTTCTTAACATAAAGCTAAAACGAGTTAGTAATTAACGAAGCTTCTTTCGACATTTTTAAACGTACTGAAAACTGTTAAGTAAATGCAATAACCAACAAGAAGATAAATTTCTTTTTATTCATATTACCACAACAAATTTTGTTTTCGAAAATTCATTATTGTATGTGGAAAACCAATAACCGGTCTTGTCTCGTTATTTGATACCCCCTTATGGTGCCTCAATAAACGATGAGAGATCAAAGTCCACTAGTCAAATTATAATTTATGTTTATTACCTCCTGTTGTATAACTGGACATTGTGAACAAAACATTCTGATCAACAATAACAACTGACCAGTAATCGATAGAGTTGATCATCAGAAATTATTGATGACCCTGACAAATCTATTACTAAGTTTAATTTGAAGCATTTTTACCAATTGTTAAATGTTAACTAAATATTTTGTATATGCAATGTACAAAAATAAGTAAGTAAATAAATAAGAATGTATGAATAAAGATTAAATAAAGTAATTAATTTTGTCAAGTTGTTGAACTTCTCTCATGTTCCTTATTAGACCCAGCATTTTAGTGTGTTCAGTTACACATATTATCGAAAATATTTGCAAGATTTCCAAAATGTTATATATAGAGCTTCGTTTTGAAAACTACCGTGACACAGAAAGTATTTTTTAAAAACAAACAGAACAAAATATTATTAATAATATATTTTTATACATTATTTCTTTAATAATAATAATAATAATAATAATAATAATAATAATAATAATGATGATGATGATGATGATGATAAACTGTTAACAGACGATGATGTTTAAAACTCATATCATAACAAACTATTCAGATACTAATTTTTGTAAAAATTTATTTATTTATTCATTTTTAGTCAATAAAAATGTATTAAGGAGGTGATACAATCAGACTTAATAAACCATCACTGGTATATCTAATAAAATTGTATCAGAGTAAAGCATCTGGGATAACACTAAATTGAGAGAGAGAGAGAGAGAGAGAGAGAGAGAGAGAGAGAGAGAGAGAGAGAGAGGTTATAAAAATCTTTCAAAGAATATGGATTTTGGAATAAATGCATTTTGTGGCAAAATATTTAGTGTAGACACTGGAATGTCACAAACATCATATGTCACTACATTATTCAAACCTAATTACCTTTTCTTTCCTTCTTTTTTGCACTGTTGCTGCTAGACTCCTGAGATGAAGAAGAATCGGAACTAGAAGAGGATCCAGGAGTGGACACCATGCTGTATTTTCCATTAAAGTCCGATTGTTGTGTTTCTGCAGTACTTGTTAAACCTAACTGGAAACCACTTCCAGTTGTATTTGAGTTAGGAATATGCGACACCAAATTTGTATAATTTCCTGAGTAATTCGGTGAAGACATTTCAGGGATATAGTGAGCCCCATGAAACTGAATAGTGTCCGGCAACATAAACTGACCACCATGAAAAGGTTGAAATTCATTCATTTTGATCCGGTAATGTCGGTCGATTAACACCAACGTTGTGACCGGTAGTTGTACTTTTGTGACATATTGAAAAGTAATTATCAGTTCTTCACAAAGCGACAGTTATCAAGCATATGACGTAGCACTGGTCAGTTGCATCGGTAAAATGGTCGATTCTAATGATGTAACCATTGACATTTGAATACCAAGTCCAGATTCACTTATCTGTAGGTAGGTCAGGTCATACTGAGCCTGACCAACTATATACTGACCAATACATTGAAGACTAAAGTAAAATTCTTTCTTCCAAAAATATATTTCTACCCGGGATATGATAATTAATTTCAATTACTCGACTTAGTACTTTTTACTCTCGTGGTCAGTTTGACACTAGGCACGATCTTTCAACTAACACCCCTTTATACAAGTCCCGATTCCGTTTCTCTTTGTCCATTGCGGACGAGTCTATCCTTGTCAGGCCAAAGGGGAGATAGCGAATGGTCAGTAGCAGTAAAATTACCGTCACATGATGAGTAATACAAATAATGTTAAAAAGAATTTATTTATTTAGTTAAATTTTATTCGTAAAAAAACACTTTTGATGTTTGAAACAGATTTTTTCTACGATATTGTATCAAATTGCCGATGGTCAGTTTGCAGTTTCAAACCTAACGGTATTGCAAAATGGACTCTCCCAGCCATCGGTAAAGGCCATCGAAGGACAACATGCTATGTTTACGTTTAATGTCCAGACTAAAGTAATAATTGTTCAAATCGCCATAAGGTCAAGAGGCGTGGCTTATATAAAGGTGTTTACGTTGTACATAATTACGTAACTTCGCAAAACCCGATAAGGCGATTACTTCGTTAAATCGGAACTTTCGTGCAATAGTGTTGGACACGAACATATACTAATTTCGATATGGCCGATAATAAAGGCGGCGGCTATTTTATTTTTTTTTTTATTAATTTTTTTTTTTTTTTTTTTGCTTATTTTTTAAAATTTTTTACACGTATATTTTTCATGGAAATAAAGAAGAAATCCTGTCTCCACTGACTCGAAACAGAGATGACTTTAGTGTGGACCTATTGTTTTTGGTGTGTGAAATCATTTTTGAGCCTTTATTTTTGGTTCTGTAATACAGTACAAGATTGTTCTTATAGACACATTTTTCGTCTTCCGAAATGTTTATTTCAAGCAATTACTTGATAAGCCCTTTGACCATTTAATAGTTATCTCTTGCAATACACAAGGAGTCGACGCCATTCCCATCCCTTCGAAATGTGTGTTTAAGATGCAAAAACAATCTTGTCACCATGATACAACTTTTTCCAGCAATACACGCCCAATTGTTTATTTCTAGGACATTTTATCATCCATGGCTTTTTCTCTCAGAACAATTAGACGAGTCGGGGTAAAATGATTGTATTATAAAAAATGAGTCACTTGAAATGTATAAAAAAAATTATTTATTTAGATCTTACTTATTTTAATCTTAAAATGTAGAAATAGATATCCATTTTTTCTGTATGGTTGCCTTTTTATTATTATTATTATTATTATTTTAATTTGATAATTATTTTTGTATTTTCTGAAAAAAAAACCTTTTTAAAATTAATACAGCTGGAATATTTGGTTCTAAAATTAAAGGGAGGGAAATGTAGGAATGTAGGTTAATGTTATGTTGTTCAAGTTTCTGGAAAAAACGATATTTAAATACCACATCTTAAAAAAATTCTTTCAAGACTTGAAAGAAGCCCATATTGTCGACACCGCCATTACAGACTAATAATAATAATAATAATAATAATAATAATAAATGCGTATGTATGAAAATTTAATTGACACTAAATAAAGCGATGAAGGTATTTATATTCATCACCATACCACAAGGTTTTTTGTTGAGTTTTCAGTATCTATATATGACTTTCAGAGAAGCGAGGTAAGATAGTTTTGTCACAAAATACTGTCAGAAAATTAGACATTTCATTAAGTTACAAGTTTCGTTTTTCGACTTAAAGAGAATTTATTAGTGTCATGAAAAATTTAAAGAATAACGATGTAAAAAAAATCTCGACATTATTTTTTGTTAAAAAATTGTACCATCTGTTTTATGGGATAACAATGGATGGCCGGAGTCTTGACCATTGTCCAGTCAATGAATGACCTTCATTTAAAGAAATTTTAAAAACCTAAATGAAGTGGACAGTGTTGGCTTGACCACTAAATTATAACTTGAGACCTTTACATCTGTCGAGTTGGTCCTTAACGTTAATTATTCCTCTGGTGTCAGACAGTCAGATACCACATTTTTAAGATTGACCTAAATTCTGAGGTGTTAAAAAATTTAAATCGTCACTAATTGAAGACGTTTATATTTCCTTTTTTTCCTTTTTTTGAAATATTTATATTTTATGCTACGCTTTTGATAGGTTTCTATAATAATAATAATAATAATAATAATAATAATAATAATAATAATAAACACATGTTAAGTATCACACTTTTTCATGTTCTACACTTAACAGAAAATACCCGTTTTGTCATGACACTTTCTTGGGACTTGATGTTTTAGTTTGTATTTAAAAAAATCAAAATGTCTGATTGATTTTTTTTATATATGAACAACAAACAACAGATTTTCGTATTTATTTCATTGGAAAACTATTTTGACCAGTACTAAAACCAATTTAAAAATAAATGAAAAGTTTTATTAAAATTGACGAAAACGTTGTTTTGTTTTATTTTGATTTTGGTTATTATATCAAATACAGAGAAATATCGGTCCGTATTTCATAGTCTCAGACTGGGCAGGGTATTCATTTGGGATTCTCTTTACTTAACCATGCACACCTGAGTAATTCTTACACAATTATAACAAAATGACCGTCTGGATATAACAAAGGAAAATTGACCATAACGATCGGACAGCTTATACAAATGTGTAACGTGATTGACCATGACGTAATAGCTCACCAATTAGTAAATTGTTTACTGTCTGTGTATCACGGAATTAAAGATTATTTTTCATTTTTTACCATGTGTTGTTTAATACTATATAATAATTTTATAACCGCAGAGCTATTTTGTAATAATTTTAAGATTTCTGCGCGTCTGAGTTGTAATTGTGTCGTGTCTTACTATTGAATTTTTATGAATAATGCACATAAAAGTAGCACATAAGAATTGTTTTCAAGTTAAAATTCAATCCGAAAACCCACTCTCCAATTTCTCTTTTTCTCTTTTTCTTTCTTTCATTCTTTCTTTTCTTTCTTTTTTATTTTTATTTTGATGATATAAATAATGTTTTAAATCTTTAAACATTAATTTCAGAAATTTCAAACACTTTAACACACTCTACTCAAGTGTATTTAAGGTAGAATAATACCGGATAATTAGCGGCGGAAAACACGTGCTTGGCAATAGCCAAATACAATTATGACGACTGACCAGGCAACTGACGGACAATATGATTCTCCACCAAAATAAATGATACTATTAGACCTAAGACTTGTTTGAAAAGTATATGATGTGACCATGTACATAAACAGTAAACAGGAGGAAACTGAAATCAGAATAAGAAAGACAAATAAATAAATGAAAACGCGTGTATTTTAGCTAGCACATAACCATAAACTACAGATAGAATCCCTAAGCCACTCCATCCACCCCCACCCCACCCCCCCCACCCCCCCCCCAAAAAAAAAAAATAAATAAAATTAATCTTCTGTGTGAAATATGATGACACTGGATTTTATAAAGGGCAGTGGTAAATTTTCGGTGAAAGTTTTTAATGTATACCTATCATGTTTGACAAGATTTCCATCGAAACACAAAAACGATCCCGACAAAATAAATATGCTTTTAGATACCCTTTTATAACAACAATTTTACTAGAGTTAACGGATAAATATTTTTCCATGAACTAATTAGGTAAAATTATTATGTAACCTTTCACTTATACTTATTTGTGTATTAATACCCCCTAGTCTGTTTTTCTTACACAACGATGATATAACAGCGTGTATAGAAAATTGAACAAATCAATGAAAGTTCACTTTTCAATACTCTCTCTCTCTCTCTCTCTCTCTCTCTCTCTCTCTCTCTCTCTCAAAAACAAATACATTTGTATTAAATAACCAAGATTAAATATTTTGCTATGCGCGTGCGCACGCACGCACACACACACACACACACACACACACACACACACACACACACACACACACACACACACACACACACACGAAAACGAGAACCATAGAGTTGGAAGCTGAATTGAATTTCATAGATTTTCGAGCATGCAGCAATTTTCCGATAAGCTTCCATTCTGATATCCAACGGTCTCCGTCCAATCATTTTAATCCTTTATCAATACTTAAGGGTATCCAAAGGTCATAAATTTACAATTACAACCAGTGATGCAACATTTAAGTAGCCTGGCCCAGACAGGTAAAGTCGGATTGGGTAATGGTATTTGTATAGTCTCAATTTTTGTACCAGCTCAGGACGTGTTGTAACAGATGTAAGTGTTGTTTCGTTGTACTCTCTCTCTCTCTCTCTCTCTCTCTCTCTCTCTCTCTCTCTCTCTCTCTCTCTCTCTCTCTCTCTCTCGGGGGGGGGGGGGGCTAGGTGACCGAGTGGTCTAAAGCGCCAGCTTACGGATCACAGTGCCTCTCACCGCCTGGGTTCGAATCCCACTCGGGACAGATCCTAGTGTGAGAAAGTTTGTCAGTTGGCTTGCCGAAGGTCGCTTTTTAACCTGCATGCACAAGATAAAACTTTAAAAAATAGGACATTTGAATGATAGAGGAAATAACATGTATTTCATTTTGAAGCATAGACCCTTAACTTTTGAGCAAGTCCCTCATCGCGTTGTAGGTTTAGCGGAGTTCTTAATTTACAACCCTAACAGCACACATCACTTCCAGCTTCCAGCAAGACACTTAATGCTGTATATTTATCTTTTAGTACTTTTTAAATTTTTATTTCTAATACATTAAAATGCTATACGATAGCTTTCCTAATACAATCTATTTTGGATCACATTGTAATACTTAACTTCTTAACTTAAGTATCAATTCAAGACTGTTAGCATTCGCAGCTTATGAATTATCAAACCTTTAAGTAAATTGTTTTAACAAAATGATAAATGCATGTACATTTTCGTCTTGTTTTAAAATAGCTAACGTAATACCCTTTAAAAAGGGCACGGTTTCGAATCTGCGACGGAATATATGAGCGTAAATAGGGATTCATGTTCTATATAAACGCAACGACTCTCAAATTTGGAAAAATTGGAATTTCACACTGCACATGAAAATATTGCTTTAAAAAGAGACCGGTATGGATACTAAGCAGTCGAAACGTAACATTCATCGGTTAAAATTTTTGTATAAAATGTATCATAGAATGAGTCCAGAATATCTTTACCGTTTAGCGCCCAATAGCTACAGCGAAATGCACCTTTTTAAACCAGACAACTATCAAACATATAAACTATTTTTTGTGTAACTAATAACAATTCATCTCTTACATTAGTTTTACGTCTTTGTAATTAAAAGGAGAGTATCGAAATGGTGTTACACAGGCTCAAGATTAGATCAAATTCTTTTTTACAAACTTACACTTGTGGCTTGTATAAAACACCATCTGTTTTAGGAAAAATCTTGCAGAAAACCCTTTCTGTTTGTGTGGACATATAGAAAGTACATATCACAATATTTTGTGATGTCACTATACCATAATATTCGACAAGCTAAAATTTATAGTCTACCTTACGACATCAGTGTAAATTTATTGTTATATGGCGATTCCGAATTAAGTATAGAACAAAATTGTCAAATTCCATTACTAGTGCATAATTCCATCAGTCGAATTGAAACATTTTAGTTTTTAGTGTGTGTGTGTGTGTGTGTGTGTGTGTGTGTGTGTGTGTGTGTAATAACTATGCCCTCATTTTTTTCTTTTTTTTTTCTCTTCCTCCTTTTTTCCATCACTATGGTAGCTCAGTTGAAAGAGCGCTCGCTTCGTATTTGGGAGGTCGAGGGTTCGAACCCTGGTCGTGCCTGACCAAGACTTGAAAATTGGCAGTTACTGTTCTTTTGCCAAGCACTCGACATTTAGAAATGAAAGTCACGGGATCCTTAGGATGAGACCATAAAAACCGATGCTCCGTGTCACGGCAGTGGTGGCGTGTTAAATACTAGTAACTCTCCCTGCACATTGCCCTAAGCGCAATGGAAGTCTCAAAATTTCTGCCACTTCACCTATAGCCGGTGACGTCTCGATATAATTGAAATATTCTTGACTGGGACGTAAAACCCAATTAAATCAAATCAAATCTTCTTTTTCCTGTTTTTGGTTCAATATCATTGCTTTTTTTTATTCTATAACAAATTTAGAAACGCATAAACTTAATTGAACATTGGTCATTTGTAATTGTAATTATAGGTAGGGAGACTGATTTACAAAAGAGGCTACTTCTCTTGTTTCAGAATCACGTATTATTGTGATGTTAAATCATTGTATGTTAATTTCAGATATAACAAAGACATTTAAACTAAACTAACTTCAAGTACTTCAGATTTGCGTTGTATTCATATATTCCGAAGCTGCAAAAGCTGTAATTGTGCTTTCGTCCGTTCTATATATCACTTTTTATAAAATTATTGGTGTTTTTTGCGTAAATGGTATATAACAAAATTCCTGATTATTTTTGATGTGCCATATGTGCACATTTAGGAAAGTCGTTCTTCATCAGTATCACTACGGACAAAAAAAGTTAAAATTAATGAATCCAAAGTTCCAAATTCATATGAAACCAAATGCAGCTAAGAAATATCCTGCAAGAGGGAATAAACCGTAGTTTTAAACATGTTTTTAAACTTAAGACGACCAAAAATTTTACTGAGATAAGGAGTTATTCTCCACCTGCAGTGGTACCCACAAGGGATAGTAAATATCTAACAAAAATACCTGTTAAATTTTTATGTGACATATGTGCACGTTTCGGAAAGTAGTTCTTCATCAGTGACTTTTTTGGAGTTGAGTTAATGATAATGTTTTAAGTCTATTCACGTTTTCTCTTTTTTATATTGAGGAGACTAGTGCCTTATTTATTCTGAGAAAAAATTAAAATTTTAAATATGACTCTAGTTCATAAACATCACTGAAAACCGAATTATAGACATTGACAAACGGACGCACGCAGTTTTCGTCCTTGGATCTGGCCGAGTTGGATTTGAACTTTGGCGACGATAGACATTTTGATCCGAGTAGCATTTGAACATTTAGTGCTACAAATTTTTTGTGATAACAGACTGTTTATGCCAAAATGACGACGATTTTTCTTGGTGTTTTTTTTTTTTTTTTTTTTTTTTGTTTGTTTGTAATTGACGTCAAGAACTATGTAGATGTTTCTAACAACTGTTTAAATGTACTTTTCATAAGTATCTAGATAGTATCTAGTTACATTTGTGAAACTTGCGTGTTGATAACAACAACTAGATGGTTTTTAAAAGTATTCAGATATTTTAACATGCTATTTTTATTTATTTATTTATTTATTTATTTATTTATTTATTTATTTATTTATTTATTTATTTGTATTATTTTTCTTTAATTCCTTTTGATCTTAGAAATGTAAATCTTATACAAGAGTGTTGGTAACATTAGACCGAGCATACTCAATTTATTAATATGTTCACGCTACAAACTTAACTTTGTACAAAATAGTCGGTTGTATCTGGACTGTTAAGCTAGTTTGAGTACATTTTTTGTTGTTAGTGCTGAGCTTATCAACTGGTTTAATGACATACATGTATTTTCGTTTTAGTTCTGGACAGATAAACTGGCTTGATTACATATTTTGTTGTTGATTCCGAGCTGATTAGCTGGTTTGAACATATATTTTGTTGTTGGTTTTGGACCGGGAAGCTATTTTGAATACTTACTAGTATTTTGTTGTTAGTACATGTACTGGAACATTTGGCTTTTTGGAATACATGTTTTATTGTGGTTCATAAGTGTAAACTGGTTTGATTACCAATTTTTCTTGTTGATTCTGGACTTGTAAGCTGGTTTGACCACATATTCTGTTGTTGGTTCAGGGTTTTAAGCTGGTTTTATTACATATTTTTATGTTGGTTTTGAATGTTAGCTGGTTTTAGTTGTTGGTTCCGGACAACTTGGCTGTTTTAATTTGATTACATACTTTGTTGTTGGTTTTGGACGGGTAAGCTGGCATGATTACCTGTTTTGTTTTTGATTTTGGACGGGTAAAATTGTATTTTGGTTAATTCTAGATTATGGGAAATGCTACAACTTTTCTCCATTTTGTTTATTCGATTCAATATTACCACGCACTTTCCAGCAACGTATGATAAATTTATTTAGAATTTTAACGCTTTCTTGAACATTATATTTATCATGAAATCCATGACACGACTATCTTTTGATGACAATTTAAGTACATTTCTACAAAAATTTGACACATTTAACACTTTAAGAGATATCATGTCTCATCATTTATAACACGCTAGAATATCAGATAGATAGATAAGTAACCCTATAATTATGGTAGCCAATGAAATGCTTATCTTCGACGTTGTCGTAACAATTTGAAATATAGTCCAGTGTATTGACATATCCAATATTTTATAAACCTTGCCGACAAGTTTTATGTGTTCTGTAGTGTTAATTAATTCTAATTAACAAATGACATCTGGAACATTAAGACAAATTAACTGTTAAAGACAAAATCTTTCAAATTACGCATAAAAATTTATATCTCCCGTAACTGTTAGGATACGTCAAGGTCATCGTGTGTACTTACTACGGATGGATATTTTAAGAAACTCTTGAAATGAAGGATTTATAGTTCCTTTGTAGTTTTTATGTTGTTTTGATATGATTTAAATAGTCTCTGTATTTGGAAATGACCAAGGCCATATTTGATACAATTCCTAAAAACCGTGTTATTGGTTTTGCAGTAAATGTTATCATATCCGATATCTGGAACAAGGCCTTTTAACCATATTAAACATAACGTCATTTTGCTTTTTCGTTATTGATTTAAAAATTTTCAAAAAGTAATATCGAAGCTGTCAACAATAAGACTTGACATTTATCAAAAATTGTAGTTATTGTAATTTGTTTATCGCATTCTGTAAGAGATTATCACCAGACATGAATCAAAGGCATCCACACATTTGTTGGACAATGATCTGAAAATGTTTATTTGTTGAATTTTCCTTTGTTGGTAGACTTTATATTATACTAGTAATATCAAACTTCGTTCTTAATTTGGTATTTTCTTTTTGTATTCTGTTAACCAAAAACATGTTCCTTAGTCAAATAAACACAATGGTAAAAACAATAATTGCATGTTGATTTAAAAAAGATTATAAGATTAAGAAATAAAAAAATCAACACGTGACAACTATATATGCTTAAATGTTATCTATTTTGAGTTAAATTCTTGTCCAAAAGTTATGTTGTCATGAAATTGAGCATTAAAATACGACTAAGTTTATAAAAACTTGTAAAAGATGTAGAAAGCAAAGCTTTGCTTTTAAAATCTTTCACTATATTCTTATAAAGCAAATGAACGTATAAATATTTAACATCTTTTGTTTTTTGTTCTTATGCTGTTGGTAGTTTAGTAGAAGAGAGAAATACATTATTGAAAAAAGTTTGTACTTAGCAAAAATAAACGCAAACAAGAACATAGAAAATGAAATTTTAAAACAAGCCAAGACCAATACATACTGAGACTATTGATTATAGAACTCACTTGAATGGACACTTTTGAAATTATATAACGATCTGAATATAATTATTGGAGGAACCATTTTAGATTTTGGTCAATCAAGTTCACGTACTTATCATTTTGTATCGCACCTGCATTTGGCATTACGTTAAATATGTTATGCTGTTATTACAACAAAAGGAAAAATTGGTATAGACAATTCGTTTTATATACTAGTATATATATATATATATATATATATATATATATATATATATATATATATATATATATATATATGTGTGTGTGTGTGTGTGTGTGTGTGTGTGGTTATTACGATAGACTTTCTAATTCTGTTTACGAAAAACGTGAGATTCAAAACAATTATGATAAAAACAAATGACGTTATTAGTTAGAATTCCAGCTGACCAGTGACCATTCTTGTGAACTTCGTAGATTGTGACCGCTGTGAAATAATCTCTTTGCGTGCAATCAATACGTTCGTGTTGCTATGGCTTCAAAAGCAAAACTGACACATTTTATGGGACTTCATGCAAGGGAAGATGAAAATTATCCTCTAGGATGAAGCAATTATTGGAAATGCTGTTAGAAAGCTTTAGACATATGATGTATTACCCAGATAGACACACACATACCAGGTTAGGTTGCCCTGAACTTTACCTAGTACAAAATCAGGAACATAATGATTTATTGTCCAAGTTGCATCAACTAAAATGTTGGGAAAATATTTTTAAATTTGTCATAGTTTTCATATTTCATCTTCACTACATTTGAACTTACTTTTCGGTTAAAGTTTTATCAAAAATCGATAACTATATGCCTTAGTAAAATTAGGTCTAGAAATCTTAATTCTGTCGATTTTTGTGTAGGCACGACCAAGAATCCGAATTAATTTTCCACCATCATTTATATGCTCTGAAAAATGTTTGTTGAATTTTTTAAGCTGTTTGCTTTCATAGGATAATAAGATATTGAATACATTTTTAGTACTACTAGCCGATGCCAACTACGCCATGGCCAAAGCATGTGTTTGACTCTTTCTTTTAATTGTTTTCTATGAAACTGTTTGGCCAAACTAATACAAATTTGACGAGATAGGTTCTTTGTTTATACAAATTAAAAATTTATAAGAGTATACTCTTGTTCCGGGATCTTCTGTGTTTATATTGTTAATTATCTTTGTAAAATGTAGATTATGAAATAAAATATTGTTAAAACTAAGTTAAATAAAGACAAAACCTTCCTTAATCAAATAATTCTGCTGCTACTATAAATAGAAACATAGACAATTAGTCATTACAGAATTTTTAATGGACCGATTTAGTTCAAGTTTGTTATAGACGTGCATAATACAGTTTTCTGGAGAAAATTTCATTTGACCTTTTTAAACGGATTATGCAAATCATTTGTTATTTTAAGACTATTCTCCGAAAGTTTGAACAAATTTGTCTAGGGAGTTCCTTGGTTGATTCAGATTAAAGTTTATGTGTGGCATGACATCTCCAATATCTAAGAATGGCAGTCTTTAAACAAAAAAAAAAAAAAAAAAAAAAAAAAAAAAAAAAAAAAAAAAGCAAATAAATAGCCATCGCAGGTGTAAAATTTAAATTTATTGTCTAACCATTTAACATATATATTATAGTTTTTTTTCGCTAATTGTTTTTGTTGACACGATTTTCAGAGATTAATCAAATGATTTGAGTTGGTACTTTAAATCAATTCTTTCTCTGAAAACGCAGCATTGCTGTTTGAAATTCACACTTGTAAGTGTTAATAATAATAGAAACCTAGGACAAGCAACAGATTTATATATGGACCGATTTAATTCAATTTTGATATAAAGAAGGTAGCTGTAATAATTATAATAATAATAATAATAATAATAATAATAATAATAATTTTTATTTTAAAGTGCAACCCGATTTACCGGTATAATAATATAATTTCTAATAATATTACCAATGAAAAGTATTATTGTATCGGCCAGCCTAAGTAGGCTTACGATGCACTACCTCCAATATTCCTATGTAGAGCGAGAACTATTACGTTTATTTAGAGAATTTATAAAAAAAAAGTTTGCCACGTGTTTAATTTTTGAAGAAGAAAGACACAGTATATTCTTCACAAGGTCCTCATCAGGTAAAGCAATATCAATATCCAATTTAACCATGTAACATATGTTACATGTTTCTGAAAAAAACTTATTGTCTTAATTTTCTTAGAATGCTAGCAAAGTAGTATTTAAAGCCAAGCCTCTTAAAAATCTTTATTTTCAGAACAACCTGGGAATGAAAGAGAGTTGAGTAATGGTGTTTAACGTCCCAGTCAAGAATATTTAACTTATATCGAGACGTCGCCAGCTATAGGCGAAAGTGCAGAAATTTTGCCTGTGCGTTGCGCTGATGGCATTATACAGCAGGGTTCTTTATCGTGCCATGCCTGCCATGACACGGGACCTCGTTTATTTTAAGTTCCCATCCGAAAGAACCGTGCCTTTCATTTCGTAATGCCGAGTGCTCGGCGAAAGAACAGTCACTACCCACTTTAAGTCTTGGGTCAGACCCGGCCGGGGTTAGAACACATGACCTCCCACTTACGGAGCGAGCACTCTACCAATTGAGCTACCGTAGTGGTTTGGGAATGAAAGAGATTCATTTAAAAAAAATCTTGGGTTTAAAATTGTGTACTGCGCTACTGTAAAATATTTTATTGCAAATAAAGTGTTTGTTGTGCAATCGAATAACATATCTATGAAAAAATAAAATATTAAATGCGATAATGTATAAATAAATAAATAAATAAATAAATAAATAAATAAATAAATAAATAAAGCATAAGTCTATTATAGCTTAATTTGCATCTTTCATCATTATCAGGCACTAACTACTACTTGTAAAGAAATGTTTTTAACCAATTTGTGTATATGATAAATTGCACCCAACGGTGCATATGGAAATGATCCACCTGACATATTGTTCCACTTCACTACCTTTGACAAAAACGATGTCTAAATTAAATAACGATTTAGACAATAAATCTGTGCAGACAAAAACTTGTACATTTCAAAAGGTAATAAAAAGTCGGTTTGAGAAAATTTACACCTGCCTTTGTATGATGAATAGCTCTAAGGATCGCCCCACAATGGGATATTTTTTGCAGCTTCTAAAGTTCTTTCCAATATTCTTTTCTTGTCTTTTTATGAATACTGGGTCAAGCTGACCTTTAAAACGGGCAAGTATAAAAATGGCATATGGATAATATTTCAATTTCTCCAAAAAGCAATTATTATTTTTTGTGAATTTTTCGAAGGATAAAAGGGCTTAAATATGAAATAACAACTGTTCTCATAAAGGCATTGTGGCCAGGTCAAGCTCGGTAACCGTTGACCTTTTAGGGTCAAATAAAAATACTTAAATTGTTAACATGGTCAATTGGTCGGACATGTAAAAGTAATTTAAGAACTGTTTCAATTATTTTCAGCTGTCTAAAGATTAGATGCTATTGATACTACAGTTTGATAGTCATAGACACCGGGCTTTGTGAAGGTGTAAAGGTAAAAAGTATACGGCACATTGGGTTTCTTTTTGATTTTAACTTTTAAAAAGAAAAATAAATTCAATAATAGAGAAAAATAGCAAGAATTTAAGATCTGATCTAGATATATTTACGTCAAATACTGATTGTCAAATATTATTTACAGTATACAGATATGGTATAAACTAGTTCTGAAACATCTTCAATCAGCTTACTAACTCCGCATCAATTGAAGATGTTCTTTTAGTAGGTCAATTTGAGCTATATGTGTGCATTTTCTTATTTTCCTATAAACCTAGTCCAAATGTATTGTTCCTCAGTGGTAATTTATACCATATTGAAAATTTCACCCTGACTCGCTTGATGAACATCTCCAATAAAATTGAAGGTGATCATGAAAAGTTGTGGTCGACGTTTTTGTTGTTTAGTTAATTTTTCGAAACGATTCTCTATTATATTGTATTTTATATACATTGTCCGTCGTAAACCAAGGGCTACTTAATTTTGAAATATTTTGTTTGGTAGAAGGCGTTCACCTGTGAAGTAATAAACTAACAAAATGGATCCATGTATTCAAATGATTTGTTAACTTGGTATATGCACACTTTTATTACATATATTCTTTCCTACTGAGTGCATATGTAAGTCTCACTTATGATCAAAACGGAAACCTTTATTGTTTTGCAATAATTGACATTCAAAATAACAGGTGGTGCTCAAACCTCGGATGTTTCAAAAAGCGCTGATTAATGTTGATTTGTTAAATAGAGTTTTGCGTTCAACTAATGATAATTTTACTTATATCGGGACATTACCAGCTTACGAAAAGTGTGATAAAGACGTCTGTTTAATAAAAACAAAGCCATAACATAAAGTTTCTAAAAATGAACTCTTGTAACAGTTTAGTATTAAAATGTTGCTGATTGTTACTGATGTACGTCACCTAGCTGCGTTAGTGGTTCGTTAGTATTCTTGTTCCCCTTCCAATGTACTACTCTCACTTTGACCACATATCTTATACTTTTGCATTTTGGATAATTTTTATTTGTTTAAACTTCTTTTGAATAATGGTCAGTTATCCTACCGCGGATCGACAGTTACCTCCGCCAGTGACGTCCACCACTCAACTCCTTAAACATAGAAAACCATTAATGTTTTGAACATTAATAACCAAAACCACTTATTTATGATTATGCTATTGTTTTCTTTGCCTTTCTAAAAAGTTTACAATAAATGGTCATGTATCAATTTATCTAGTTTTTTTGTATATCACCCACTTTATAACTTTCGTTATTAGCGTGTTCTTAATTTTTCTGGCTATTACCAAGTAAACTTTATTCAGAAATCAATTTTTATCGACAATTTATATATGGCCATTCGAAGACACTGCTAATGAAACATCGAGTCACAGAGACAAATGCGTGTAATTTAAATGTAATATTTAAGAATATTGTCTTGTTTTACATTGTTTTCAACGAAATAAACTATATACACATGATGATTGTACGTTTCGGCAATTTTCCGTCTTATTAAACAATACTGTGCCATTTAGGTTGTTACGTCTTGTATTTAACGTGTACGGCACCAACAAGGAACTATTTTACCTTATAGTTTAAGTGGTATCGTTTTCTTCTCTAACACTCGTAAAAATGAAACTGAATCAGTTGATCAGTTTCCTTTAGATGAAATTTCTGATTCTCTCTCTCTCTCTCTCTCTCTCTCTCTCTCTCTCTCTCTCTCTCTCTCTCTCTCTCTCTCAATCTTTTGAAAAGGCATTCTATCACCAAACTACAATTTCATTGAGACTTATAGGATTTCTTTTGTTCCTAGATCAAACGTCTGTTGTTTGGCCAGAGATTAAAATCTTGACCAATGTGACCCTAAGATTAAATCCGATCTGTCCGTAGTTCCGTCAACCACTTACGACCGTGTTATCCTTATCATTGTCATTTATTGATTGTCTGTTAATTGATACATTGTTGGACGCAGACGTCCTTGACATGACCGATATTTGGCGGGATAACTAGCTCAGTGCAGTTTTATGAAGCTCCAAAGAGGATCTTTAAGTTTTTCTATTGCACATTCTAGCTAATTAAAATAATTTTTCGAAATACAATTGTCCATCAAAAATAAGAAAAGAATTATGTTAATAAGTGTAAATATTATCGCTAAAAATTTCGTGAGTTATTTCTTAATAATGATGGCCAAATTTAAATATCATTG
Organism: Tegillarca granosa; assembly: GCA_029721355.1. NCBI lineage: Eukaryota > Metazoa > Mollusca > Bivalvia > Arcoida > Arcidae > Tegillarca > Tegillarca granosa. The sequence goes on along the minus strand of CM056597.1, from coordinate 11,952,177 downwards.
TTTATACATTTATTCGTTAGCACAAATAACTGGAAATTTCTAATGTTCTTTAACTTAATTGAGGGTGATCTTTTATTTTCTTTTACCTAATCATGTAGATGATGATGATTTTGTATGAAATAATTATATTTTTACTGTGAAAAAGTCCACTATGTCTTTTTAAATCTGAACAGAAGCATAAGTAATTAAAAGGAACAGTTACATTTATATTCTTTTAAAAAGAGTCTGTCTAACAGTTTAAAACTCACAGCAATGTCAAAACAATTCAAAAATACGAAACAAATTACAGATTAAGCCACCACTAGTTAAAAATATATTTTATCATTTTTGTGGTAATGTTATAAACCATTTTTTTTTTTTTAAAAAAAAATTATCATTCAATACATTCAAAAAATAGTATTTGATAAAATATTGCCATTTTTTGAATATATTAAATGACAAAATTCAAAAAGTGGTATATGGCTGTAAAATTTAAAGTTAAATTTAACGTAGGTAACAGAACAGGGTTATATGAATAAAGCTCAGTACAAAGCATTCTCCGTGTATTCTTTTACATATGTAAATCGAAAATTTAAAGTGATCGACTCGTTTCAGACTGTAAAACGTTTAATTAAGTATATCGTAAATGTAAAATATAACATCTTTTAAATGTATATAACAAAAGAGGAAGGTACAATACAATAAACACACACGGGGGTTACCGATTATAAAACTTTCTACTTTGTATGGGGGTATGGGTATTAGGGGTGCATGAAGAAGTCAAAAAATATATAAACAATTCTGGCCAGTTTGTTGTAATTTTTTTTATTTTCAAGATATACCTTCTTTTTGTTGTGGTTGTGTTGTTGTTGTTGTTGTTGTTTTTTTTTTTTTTTTTTTTTTTTTTTTTTTTTTTTAATTTTATTTTTTTTATTTATTTATTTTTTATTTTTTGTCAATGCTGCTAATATTAAGACATTCTATAATCTACATATAAAATAATTTGTCTTTCATTTATTTTTCTTTAATATTCCATTCTGCATTTAGTTCCTTCTGTCAAACTATGCATTGTCGCCAAAGTAAATTTATACATGTGTATATTGTAAAAATATTGTAATTTTTGTTGAAATTTTGTACATGTATTATCATTTTTAGAAGGAGCCTAAAAGCATCTTACCACATCTTGTACATGAATCTTCTAAAATTGCTTAAGCAAAAACATTTCTAATTTGTCAATCTTATTGGTTTTTCTTTTTTATCCGCTATTTTCCCAACTTACTGCAAAGCATTAAAGTAATAATAATAATAATAATAATAATAATAATAATAATAATGTATGAATGAATAAAGAGGTACTCGTAAACAGTGAAACTTCTGAAGACGTTTTTATTTGGTAATATGTAAATATTTTATTTTAAAATGTTTTATATTTGGCGCTAAAATAAACGATTGACTTGTTTTATTAGGAAATACGGATTTTAAGGATAGTGCCTGCCAACAACTCAAGGACATTAATTACCTCCTATTACTAAATATAGAATTTTTTAATAAAATCAATTAAGACTGAGTGTCCAAAGTCAATTAAATTCCCACATTCATTGTCCCGACCGCCAGACGTTATATTTGAAAGGCGTTTATAATTCGTGAATAACATTGATATCTTTATCTCGGGGTATTTGTGTAGAAATAATATGATTGTTAAGAAGAGGCATATTAAAGGATCATAGAGTTTGGTTCTTGATTCAAATGATGCAATTAAAATTAGAAATATTTGATTTTTATATATGTTCAAGACTATGATAACATCAAGCTTAACAAATGTTATTTTCAGAGATAGTTTAAGATTAAAATCTTGTTTTATTGTTAAATTGGAAATAAAAATTAAATGTATTACCCTCCGAATAAATGCCTCCCTCAAAAAAGAAAAACAAGTACCCCTACCGTTTTACGCAAATATAAAATGACTGATCCGGGGAGGAAAATCTGGCGTTCTTTCGACATCCTGTAGAGTGTTATATAAGATTCCCTTCTTAGGAACTCCGGGCTGGAAAACTTATTAAATTTTCAACAATAACTTCTGAGTTTGATGTTGGCAGAATCTAGGTCGGAATGCTGCCTCTAACTAAAGTGATTTAGAGTTAATTCTTATTTTCAGCGCCATATATTCAAGTAAATTATAATTTTTTTATCAGAAATATATAAAAATTAATGCTATAACACAATTATAAAGTCAAATACCGATACATAACTGTGTATAAGTCAAACTTGTCTTGTATAGTCGTTGTATAATAGACCAATTTTTTTAAACGAATTGCAAATAAAACAACATGTATCCTCTTTTTTCCAACAACTATTATTGTTTTCCATATTTTTCAAAAGTACTTGTATGATTTTAATCTCTCAATACAAATTTCTGATCTTAATATTCCCATCTAGTATTTCAGAGTAAACTTAAAGAATGGATTTGGATTCATATAAATTTGGAACTTTAGATTTATTAATTTTCAACCGTTTGGCTTACGTTTTTTATCTATGAAACTTTTCGGCCCCTAGTGTCACTGATGAGGAATGTTTTTCCGAAATATGCACATATGGCACAGCAAATTTTAACAGGTATTTGTGTTATATATTCAATGCTTATGCATTGATAAAAGTAGCATATAATATTAATCAAAGATAGAGATTTTTTTTCGATCATATAAATATTACATACATATATTTATAAGTCGTAATTTGACTTAACGAAAATAACTTGATGATGAATGGATTACAACTGCGCAATATTTAGATAACCAAATAAGTTACACACATTACACCCATAATTCACTTTATTTAATAAAGACATCGTTTCATAACGGGTATGAGAAAGCTACCATCTTGCAAAAGTTATAATCCCGGGGCAAAGGAACCTTTACATTGAAAAAAATCAGACCAGGTTACCCACGTAAACAGACCTCATGTCGTATCTTTGTATCCATGCCCGGGCACCTGTCGTGAAGATGGGATTCTTGCTTTGTAAAGGGCTCCATGCAAAGACTACAATTATTTGACAGCAATCTTTTCACTTAGATTGAAGGATGCAATTAGTTTGCAATTCTTTTGTGTCCGAAAATCATCCGGACCATGTCGTTGACCTACATCTGTCTATTAAAGTCAAATGCTTTCATGGGAAAAATGCCAACAAGGCTGGGTTTTCTTCTATTCATGTATAATAATCAGTAAATGACAGTATGGCACGATTCTTTTTGATTGGACACTGCACACAGTTTCGAAGATAATTAAAGTTGTTTCTTCCTGTTCCTTAATTTGTAAATTTTTAATTATTATCCGTTAAATTATTAATTGCTTAATGCTAAGCTACCGACAATCTGTTATATAATTTAAGGTTGACGTCAACTTTTATAGTCATTTTAACATTTTACTTGGAAATTTAATTTACAAATTTCAAATCACCATTAATGGATTGGAGAAATTGTGTTTTCATTCCAGTCAAAACTCTTATATTAGTTTGAATTAGGATTGTGGAGGAAACCAGAGTGCCCGGTTTAAACTCTGTCACAATTAGATTTGAGTCAAACCTAAGCGATGAGAGGCACTGTTAACTTAAGCTGGCGCTATAGATCTCTCGGCCACTGAGTTTATTTTATTGGTTGTCATTTATGATTGCACATAAGTCATCATCATTCTGTTACAGACATGGACGACCATGGTCCTCCAAACTTCTATTTTTCAACGTTATACGTTGCTTTAAACTTCTTTTTTTCCCTTTTTTATTTTTATTTTATTTTTTTTAATTTTTTTATTTTTTATTTTTTGCCAGTCAGAATAAAATGTTGAAGACCTTTTTTGCAGATTTATATTGCCAAAAAATTAGGTGGTCGCTCTCTGATGGTTCTGATCAGCATTCTCTTTGAATTTGCTCTTTACAGCACTTAATCATTCTTGATCTGATGATAAATATTTATGATAATCTCACGATAAGTATTTTCTTTGTTAACCATACTATCGTAGGCTTAATGTGAAATTTCTGTTATGTGAAAAATTTAGAAATTTTGAAAAAGAGATAAAAAGCTATAAAAATCAAAATTTAACATACGAAATCTTTTTTTAGATTCTTAATTGTGAACATTATGTTCCCATTATTAAAGATCAAAAGATAGTTAATTTTATAAACTGTTATAGAAAATTTTTATATATGTTAGTTTTTTTAAACTATATATATTTCAAAAATTTTGTATATGATCTTGTCGTCAAACATTTATAAAAATTCAAAAAATTACATAGTTTTGAAGTCAGAGAAAGAACGTGAATTATAATGGCGAGGTTTGTATAATAATCTCAAGGCTATAACTGGTTTTCTAATAACTTTTTAAGTGCACAGTTTGACCAATCTAATGGCTAAGTATTGGTCAAACTGACCGACAGATGATTGGTAATAACAGGCACACAAGAACGCAATGCTACTTTGAAAAATTATGTCTGGAAAAAAAAACTTGACGGTTGACCAGCGGTCAAGATGACCTGTTAGTACAATCCTGTCTTAAAGGCCAAACTGAGATGACTAAAGTGCAAAACTACAATAGTCCAATATTATAATCACTGATAAATTAAAGCCATCACAACACTCTAACTTAACTATAGGGTTTTCTTCGTCATCCAGTGGGGCTCTTAACGAGTCCGTCGGTAGATCGCCGTACAATGGGTACAATTGTTGTACGCGCACTTATATCATAAAATACTAGTAAAACTTTTGTACAGATCATCATTTTTTTTTTAATTTCACATTAAAATTAAACAATTAGCTTCTAGGTAATAGAAATTGTTTGCAGTTCTTTTTCAAGAATGTGACATTTTACGTAATGTTGTGCTATCATGAGTTTAGTCCTTTCATGTACAATAATAAATTTAATAACAACGTTTTGCTGACAATACTTAAGCGAAGATTTAAACAACTGAGCCCCGGTGTTTTAGGACAACTTTTAGGAGGTATATTTTATATGGTTTTGGGTCCATCTAGATCAATGCCAGTGTGCACATTGTGGTAAACACTCTCAATCCACCTGTATTTGACAAGTTATGGAAATGCTCGAAGTCTTGCAGACATGATTCGTTATATGTTTGTCTAATATTTGATGCTAGATTTAAACACGCGCACCATGCCATCTTGACATTAATCCTTCTTGGTTAGATGCAGTTACTTGTTTCTCAGGATTCCAACAAGGAAATATAAAAATTAAACTTTCGTCTTGACTTGCATGTTTCAAAAATTATGTCGATATTTTTGGACATGGTCTTTGGTCTGAATGTGTATTGTTTTTCTGCTTTGGTATGTCGGATAGTTACGTAGTCTTGAACATATGAGCTTAAAATAAAATTCATTTTCTAATTCCTTTCATTTTTCTTAAATGGTTACCCGTAAAGCCCCTCATGGACCCATAAAATCATTGAAGATCAACTAACTTTCTAGAAACGATATCATATGGGGGCTATTATTATTCTTCCGTGTCTTTTGAAAACCCGCGGTTTTTAAGGTTGGAAGTAAACTTAATAACCGTGTATATGTATATTTATAAAAATGCTTAAATTTTATCTATTTTATTTATGAGACATGCAAAAGAAATAAATTTCTATAGCACAGTGATTATAAACTAGTCATTATACTAGTGATCGCTCTTTCCAAACCGGAAATCATTTTACTATGTGAAGGGTTAAAATTTTAGTTGAAATAACTTCGACGTTACAGAAAAATTATTTATTTATTTATGTATTTTTTATTTGTTTATAACTATTTATCTATCTATCTATCTATCTATCTATCTATCTATCTATCTATCTATCTAAAATAAATGATGGCTGTAAAATATAGTCGCTACCCTCTCTCTTTTCTTCTCTCTCTCTCTCTCTCTCTCTCTCTCTCTCTCTCTCTCTCTCTCTCTCTCTCGCTGACCTATTAAACATTCAAATTGAAAGATAATGTTTTTTTCTCACTTTCTCTTCCATTAATAAATCTAATATCCGGCCATCATTTAGAAATAAAAAACACACCATAAAATCAAAATCTTAACAGTTGAAAATTATTTTAAGAAGACCGTCTGAATAATTGAAATTTACTTAGTAAAAAGACGGAATCATTGAATGTCTGGATACTAATTCATATCACAGAGTATATGATGACGAGTTATAATTGTACGGGTTGTATTTTATGAGAGGATAAAGATCCCCCGTCAGTAGAAGAGAATCATCTGGTTACAGTCACATTGATCTGGGAAGGAACTCATGCGTTACTCTATGCAAAGGCCAGTTAGTACAATGTTTAATTGTCTTTCAATACATTTCTTGACCTTGGTACTTTGCAAGGACGAAAAAAAACTCGGACACATCTGTCTGTCTGGACGATGATATTATGAACTTAATTAACAATCATACTTGATTTTCCTATTCATCGTTTTCCTTTTTTTACCTTCGTATTTTCGTTTGTTCATTCGTTCTTTCACTTGTTATTTCATTCTTACGTTTGCATTGTTTGATTTTCAGTAAAACGTAGATGACTAGGCTTGACTTTCACATTGTTCATATTGTATTTATACAGCATTTTATATAAAGGAGATATCCGCATTAAAAAAACAAAAAGTCACTAAAATGTTTTTAAAAGATCTGCCAATTTTCTTGTATTATTTATTTATTTTAATTTATTTCATCAATTGTTATTTATTGTACATGTATTTATTTTATTTTATAAAATTTTATTTTTTTTATTTCAGTAGTAACTTTTAGCAATAAACAACAATTCATATTTTATACTCTCATTATTTAATATCAAGACATACATAGTCATGTAATATAATTTTTTGTTTTTATCTATTTATTTATTTATTTATTTATTTATTTATTTATTCATTCATTCATTCATTCATTCATTCAATACATTTAAAAATGGGAAAATGACAATAAAAAAACACCTAGTGGAAACAAATGGGTATGCGTAGGCACAGACAAATGGTAATGTCTGTTTGCAATATTAACGATGTAAAACGTCCGCGATGTTTTTTTTTTTTTTTTTTTTTTTTTTTTTTTTTTTTTTTTTTTCTCCAGGGGTTGTGAAAGAAATGTTCCAAACTAATTACATGACGTCAACTGAATACTAGTTTCCAGACATTTAATTAACAACAGTTGGATGGAAATTTCTGTAATAATAGCACACCGTCTAGCATCATAGTTGTGGGTTTGTCAGGACAAGAATTTAAATGGTTCTGTCGGTAAAAATAAACAAATTCTGTACATCACAGGATATCGACTCGAGGAGGTGCAGTAACATACATACAGCAAGGGCCATGTTACAGAGACTAATCCATAATGTGGTTTATGGGGCCTAACTTGTCCTAAATAAATTAATTTTGTAAAAGCGCGCGCTTGCAATATCAACACCACTCGACATAGGCATGAATCCCTCTTCGGCATATTATAATAATGCCAGTTCGCTTGTTGGAGATCGGTTTCGCCCACCTTTCTTAAACTGATTATACTACTCGATTACAGTAAAGGAGTCCTGATTGGAGGGTAAATATCATTACTCCACCACACTCCCGATGTTATTTACTTAGGTAAAAAATGAGAAAATCTACACGGTTATTATTTTGATGTAATGTATTATTAATTGGATATACTTACATGTATTTAATATTTATATTTTGATTTGCTAAATTATTTATATTTATATTAAAAAATGCCGTCTGGGGATTTATTTGATAATTGGAGAGGTTAAGTAATCGATCATTACGAAACCTTCAATTTACTAGTATTTCATTTCATTGTAAGTAACCAGACTTCCGGTGCACGAACATCGTAAGCGATATTGCTGGTCGTTTTTTTATCATAAAAGAATACACACCGAAAACTCTTCAAGAAGAAAGAAATAAAACACAATAAATGCAACTTTAGCCTTGTCTGAAAAAGAAAAAAATCTTGTCAGATAACTTACAAAGGGAGCAAAGGGAGTGCAAAGGTAGGTCAGCCAGTCAATCAGCCAGTCGGAGAAGCACTTTCATGCAGTCCATCTAGCTCCTTGAACAAGACTGAGGCAAGGGAAACGTCATAACGTTGAACTAAATATGTAAAAATTGTATAAAAATCTACACAATATTTATTGCAATGAAGCCATTCAAGATTTATAGAAAACACGTATGCAGCTTTTTGTGACTTTGGAATTTTAGTACATCATTACAAAATACAAATATTGCCTATAGTCGTCCTACCATCAGAAGTGCTATGTCACTGTGATTTTAAAGGCAATTCCGAAAATATCTGAAGTATGTCTTTGACCACGCTTTCTTGTTGAGGTAAGAAAAGGGGCGTAAATTGACCTGGGGTTACTGTTTGGCATAATTTGACCTGAGAGTACGGTTTGGCGTAATTTCACCCGGAAGTATTGTTTAGCGTAATTTGAACTGGAAGCACTTTTTGACGTAATTTGACCTGGGAGTACTGTTTAACGTAACTTGACTTGGGGTTACAGTTTGAAGTAATTTGACCTGGGAGCCCTGTTTGACGTTATTTGACCAAGGAGTCCTGTTTGACATAATTTGAGCCGGGAAACCTGTTTGAAGTAATTTGAGCATGGAGCCCTGTTTGACGTTATTTGACCTGGGAGTCCTGTTTGACATAATTTGAGCTGGGAAAACCGTTTGACGTTATTTGACCTGGGAGTACTGTTTGACGCAACTTGACTTGGGTAACTGATTGACATAATTTGACCTGGGGGTAATGTTTGACTTAATTTGACCTGGGAGAACTGTTTAAATAATGTCATTTGATCTTGAAGTACTGTTTGTCGTAATTTGACGTCGGGTTACTGTTTGGCGTAAACCGGGGTTACTGTTCGGCGTAATTTGACCCGGCGTTACTGTTTGGCGTAATTTTACCCGGGGTTACTGTTTGTCGTTATTTGACGTCGGGTTACTGTTTGACGTAAATTGACCCGGGGTTACTGTTTGGCGTAAATTGACCCGGGTCTGTTCGGCGTAATTTGACCCGGCGTTACTGTTTGGCGTAATTTTACCCGGCGTTACTGTTTGGCGTAATTTGATCGAGCTTACTGTTTGACGTAATTTGACCTGGAAAACTGTATGACGTAATTTGACCTTGGAGAACTGTTTGATGGAATTTGACCTGGGAGTATTGTTTGATGTGATTTGACCTGGGAGAACTGTTTGATGTAATTTGACTTGGGAGTCTTGTCTTACGTTATTTGACCTGGGAGTACTGTCTGACAAAATTTGAGCTGGGTAAACTGTTTGACGTTATTTGACCTAGGAGTACTGTGTGATGTCATTTGACTTGGGAGTATTGTTTGACGTTATTTGATCGAGCTTACTGTTTGACGTAATTTGACCTGTAAGTGCTGTTTGGCGTAATCTGACCTGGAAGTACTGTTTGACGTAATTTGACCTGGTAGTACTGTTTGACGTTATTCGACCTTGAAGTACATTTCTAAAACACCATTTAATAGAATGTTATGAAACTTTGTACACTTGTTCCCTATGATATGTATGACAATTAAAGCTTAATAGGACAATTTTGGTGAAACTTGGTTTGTAAGTACAGCTTCAGATGTTTATGAGTTTCAAAACAAAGTAGGTCATTGTGTGTAATTCTTTTCTAATGTACAAGGTTGCCACCATAGGGGTGACTTACCCAGCAATTGAGCCCTGCCTAAACGCAATGTTAGTTGTATATCATTTTGCAATTTGTCCTCAAAACAATTCCCCCATAGCGAAAGACTATACATACACACATTGTGGACGTAATGTACGCAAGCTGGTGCGAGATTACCTCTGGGGTTGCTACGTAGTTTATTCGCTAAATACTTGTAGTTAACAAGCGCATTATAATCCTAAAACGAACTAAAAATTATCAATCGCGATTTAGAATCGGAATGTCATATTATAAATTTTTGAATTTTCTGAATGAAATACTCAAAAATTTACAACATGACAATTAGTTGTCATATTATAAATTTTTTAATATATTTTATTCAGAAAATTCAAAAATTTATAATATGACAGGAATACTATGATAGGTTAAAAACACGATAAATACATGTTCTCCTGAAATGATTATTTTCTAAAGTTGCGCCACCCAAAGGAGACTTCTTACAAAGAAAGTAATCAGAATGTTAATAAAAGACTTCATCAACATATTTTATTTTGCTAGTCTTTAATATTTTAAATTAAAAAAAACAATTAAAATCACAACTGGAAAAAAATCCAATTTGAACTTTAGTAGGAGAAATGGAAAATACCAAATGGAAAACAAATCAATAAAATTGTGTTAAGAAAAACCCCATAAGGAAAAATAATACAATTTGAAAATAATTCCAAAAAAGCATTCATTTTGGGAAAATAATTCCAAAAACATATCTGGAAAAAAAGTTTGGAAAAAAATCCAAAGTTATTAGTTTGATGAGGAAAAAATACAGTAACGTTGTAATGTTGGAAAAATAAATCAATGGTATACTAATTTGGAAAAAAATTCAACATTATACTATTTCTGATAAAAAATCCAACATTAAAGTTGGTTTGCTCCCGTTTGTAAAATTTAAAAAAGAGAGAAAGAGAGAAAAATTGTGGCCAGAAGGCCACCTGAATACCCAACAAGGCTTTACTTTGAACCTTGAACCTGCTGAGGGCCTTAAGCGGCCCAAGGACCACTCGCCGCTGGAGAAGGGGGCTTCAGCCTTCGACGCTCAAAATATCTTATGATAAAATTCTCAACCTCTCTTTCATGAAAGTCTGGATCTGCCCCTGACCAGTACCACACTGTTACCTTCTTACAGTATCACTTTATTGCCTTCTTACAGTACATCGCTATAACTTCTGGTACAGTACCACGCCGTTACCTTCCATAAGTACCACGCCGTTACCTTCCATGAGTACCACACCGTTACCTTCCATGAGTACCACGCCGTTACCTTCCAGCAGTACCATGCTGTTACCTTCCAAAAGTACCATGCTGTTACCATCCAAGAGTATCACGCAGTAACCTTCCAACAGTACCATGCTATACCTTCTAAAAGTACCACGCCGTACCTTTCAACAGCACTATGCTATACCTTCTAACAGCACTACGCAATACCTTCTAACAATACCACAATATAACTTCAAACAGCACCATGCTTTACCTTCTAACAGAAACATAATTTTCATTGTAACAGCACCATGCTATACCTTTTAACAGTACTACGCTATACCTTCTAATAGTACCATGCTATACCTTCTAACAGCACCATGCTATACCTTCTCACAGTACCATGCTATACCTTCTCACAGTACCATGCTTTACCTTCTAACAGCACCATGTTATACCTTCTAACTGTACTATATTATACCTTTAACAGTACCACGCTATACCTTCTAATACCACGCTTTACCTTCTAAAAGCACCACAATATACCTTCGAACATTACTACACTAAACCTTCTAGTAGTACCATGTGATACCTTCTGACAGTGCCACACTAAACCTTCTCACAGTAACATGATTTTCATTCTAACAGCACCATGCTATACCTTCCAACAGTACTACGCTATACCTTCTAACAGTACCATGCTATACCTTCTAACAGCACCACACTATACTTTCTATCAGGACTACACTATACCTTCTAAAAGTACAATGCTATAACGTCTAGTAGAACCATATTTTACCTTCTAACAGTACCACACTATATCTTCTAAAAGTACCATACTATACCTTCTAACAGTACCATGATTTTCATTTCAACATCACCATGCTATTCTTTCTATGCTAAAGGGGTCTATGGCCAAGTAGTCTAAATCACATGCTAACAGATAACAGTACCTACCCCCTCCTAGGTATAAATTTCACTCTTGTGGATCCTAATAGTTTGTCAATTTTCTTGCTGAAGGTTGCTTGTTTCTCCTGGCACTCTAGTTTCCTTCAATATCCCTGAGTTGACCACCTCAATTTAAGTGAAAGAATTTTAACTAGGGCATAAAACTATTAATCCAATCCAAAACTATCATGCTAACTTGTTTTTCCATCAGTTTTAAACATTTTTAAAACCTTTCTGTAATATTATATTGTTTTAACAGGAAAACAAGAGGCCCATGGGCCTTAACTCTCACCTGAGGATATGTCCAAAAAAATGCAAAGAACTTAATTACAAGAACTTTATAAAATTCCTCAAGTTTGGAAATCTGGCAATAATTAATCAGAAATATCTAGTCACATTTCATTTCATTTATAAATAGCTTATATGCATGATTTAAATAGTAAAATGAATAAATTTCCAAATAATGATTTCGACCCTTGAACCATATATCAAAATAATCGTCATATCAATACTTACAATATTCTTATATATATATATATATATATATATATATATATATATATATATATATATATATATATATATATATATATGCCTATAAAAAAAGTTCATAGTTTCCAAGATAGTTAACAATTTCAGTCTTCTTCTGCAGATATGACCCTGAACTTTCAACTTATGACCTTGACCATATATCAAAATGATTGTCATATCAATACCTAAATTATTCTAATATACATGCCTATACAAAAAGATAATAGTTTTCAAGATAATTACATTTCAGTACACTTATGCAGCTATGATCCTTGACCTTTGAACATATGACCTTGAACCATATATCAAAATGTTTGTCATATCAATACTTACAATATTCTAATATACATGTCTATACAAAAAGCTTATAGTTTCAAAGATAATTCACAATTTCAATACACTTATGCAGCTCTTACCTTGACCTTTCAACATATGACCTTGAACCATATATCAAAATGATCTTCATATCAATACATACAATATTCTAATATACATGTCTATACAAAAAGCTTATAGTTTTCAATCTTATGCACAATTTTAGTATTTATAAGCAAAAAGTAACATTTCAGGGGCAACAACTCCTACATGGATTATCATATAGTAACGAAACTTGGTACCTTTGTTAATTCTGTCATGGGGAATATTTTAAAAGTGTTTTGAATTCATATCTCTCTTAATATTTGCAAGAAAATTGCCTTAAACTGCATAAATCACAATTTAGGACATGACTTTGATTGTGACCTTGACCCTAATTTAAAGGTCATTTCAAGAAAAAGTCAAAACTGAAAACCCCATGTTATTATCTGTTCAAATAGTCAAGTAAAAATAATATGAAGCCATTTTACTAAATTTTTTTAATTTAATGCAGAAACACGTAACCCATTTTTCGACCAAATTTCACGAAATGAACAAACTATAGGCTTAAGACCCTAGAGAAGCCAAATATCACATCAGATTTTTTCTCCCCTCATCATTTTCGGAGAAGAAGATTTTTTTAAGATTTTTGGACCCCTCGGTCACCTTGACCTAGTTTTGGTAGCCATGGCAACGACATGAACAAATCTGAATTGCACCGGCCCATATATGCTTCTGACCAAGTATCATTGAAATCTGTCCTAGCAGTTTTGGAGAAGTCGAAAATAGGTGTTATTGACGCATGCACGCACATACACATGCCACGCCATGCCATAAGCTCACATGACTTTCGGTCAGGTGAGCTAAAAATGAGAGTTTTACCATGGTTCTGTAAAAATCTTACAAGAAATATATCTCTTGGTACCTTGTGGAACATAAACTAATCCCTTAATAACCCAACTGGGTGCAGTGTACCTCTCGCTGCCTAATTTTGAATCCAACTTCACAGATCCTTGTGTGAGAAAGTTTGTCAATTGGATTGCCAAAGATTAATGGCTTTCTTGGGGTGGGGGTGGGGGTGGGGGTGGGGGTGGGGGTTGGGGAGTTGTATCCAGTTTCCTTTAGCATCCCTAAACTGACTGCCTTCATATAAGTAAAAGATGCTTGACTGGGACAAAACAATGTCATTAATCCAATCTTAATTGTCAGACCACCTAAGTGGCTTAATGGTAGGGTGTCTCCTTCAAGCATTGGAATTTAGGGTTCAAACCCTGGCTTGGTCATACATAATTTGAGAAACTGCTTCCTGGCCTGACACTCCCTACTGAAGGGACAAAGTATCAACTCGTTTACCTGATACCAGGATAATGTGACTGGGGGAGTGGTACACTTGTGTTGAGATCCATTTTATGTAATAATATTCCATACAAAACTTGTTTATAGATTCATTAATAACCTTGCTCTCATCACTTAAATCTTAAAATTTGCTGACTTGATATGAAACTTTACACAATGTGCCAGCAATAGTTTCTCTCTCTGTGTGTCTCTTTTTCTTTTTTACAAAGGATAAGTTATAAAAACAACAAAAATTAATTTAGATTTAAAATAATAACAATTTATTAACAATTAAATAAAGATTAACATAATGTATTGGTTATAATAACAGATGTATATATACTAACTGCAGTCATGACATTACAGTAATAAATACCTAAATGTAGTATACAACTACATGAAATAAGCATAGCACTATGTGGGCATTATAAAAAATGATTTAAAAAATAAAAAAATTAAAAAAAAAAATAAATAAATAAACGAATGAATGAATGAATGAATGAATGAAATCAAAGGAAAAAAGGCTAGATTTACAGCAATAAATATGTACATGAAAATATATAATATGAAACAGAATTGCAAAAACTAATAAACTAAGATAAAAAAATTGATATGATATTGAAAGATAAGTTGTGCTATGAAGAACTTCTGAAATTAATATAAAATGTAGAGACCCAAGAAAAAAATTTATGTAAATTTCAAACAATTTAAAACTACAAAAATAAAATATAATAAATATAATATAAAATGAAATGATATGATATGATATGATATTTTGATATGATATGATATGATATGATATAATATAATATGATATGATATGATATGATATGATATGATATGATATGATATGATATGATATAAATAAATAAATAAATAAATAATACCGATGTACTAGAGTAATAGCTAATACACAAAAAAGTAGAAACTTGTGAATATTGCTGTTAATATCTGTAGGCAGTAAATTATATGTTAATATCAGATCACAAATTTAAAATATAATTTTACTGCTATATAACTTAAAATTTCAGATGATTGTCTGGTATTTTAATATATGCATGCACCAATACATCAGAATTTATTTCTCTATGAAACTTTAGTATGATTAAAATGACAATAATATGTCTTGAAAACTCAACTTTAAAAAAAAAAAAGGAAAAAAATAAAATTTAAATAAAGCATGTGACATTTGACAAATTTTGATTAAAAAAATAAACATGAGCAACCAATGTTCAAAGTTGTTTTTTTAATTTTGGTTACACTGTGGAAAATGTTATTATTTTTACTTTTAAACCAATATTGAAAAAAAATATATATATGAACTCCAAATTTTTTATCATTGTCACAGATGCTCCAGTTTTAACATTTCAGAGGGAGAAAAAATAACATGATTTTAAAATTGCAACAACTTTCAACAACAACAACAACAACAACAATAACAAAACTATATTGTCTTTGAACATGCTGTTTTAATAACAACTTGCTGACTGTTCATTCATAGCATCCTGAAAATACAAAGAAAAGAATCAAACAATTAATTGAAACTTTAAAAAATGTGATATTACACAAAAAAAATAAAACCTAGGTCCATTCAGCCATTTCTAATACCAAAACAATCCAGCATGTAAAAAAAGAAATAATTTGTCTTGCAGGGGAAAAGTTTGAGCCACAACAACTTTTATTTATTTATTTATTTATTTATTCATTCATTTTTATTTATTTATTTTTTAATTTATTTATCTTATTTTTTTTTTGAAAACATTAAATTTCAAATTCTAATGGTTAAATATCCAATTGATTGAGTTTGAAATTAGGTTAAATCCAAGTCCAGATTATACAGCTTATAGGGAAGCCCTCAGCCTGCCCCCTTCCCCATTTTAAGACCAAATAGACTAAAATACTGGTTCAGTTAGTCATTCTGATACCCAGTAAGTACTTACATAAATGGTGCCTAAGTCAGCAGAGATTTCTGTAATTGAATCATGACCATGAACAAAGTTCCGGTTGATGTGGTTAAACTGTTCCTCTGGAAAAAAAAATTGTACTTCAATTTCCTACAAAAATTCTGAATGTCTGGGTTCTACATGTAAATGTATATACATGACATCTACCTATAGACTTGTGCATTCCTGTAAATAATTCCAATTTTTAAACATTGTTTTGATGGCCTAGATCTAGAGCACATGCTCACATGCTCATGGGTCAGAGTGCTTCTCAATGCCTAGGTTTGAATCACTATTTGTCATTTTCTAGTATGAAAAAGTTTGTCAGTATGCTTGCCGTAAGTAGTTTTGATTAATCCAGTTTCCTCCACCAAGCCAGAATTTACATACTCACTACCAGTAAAAGAATCTTGACATGGAAGTAACACCATTTTGCTACCTCACTCAATTTCAATGACCACATCTGTGTAAAGCCATTATTGTACAAGACCACATTTCATGTGGCACTTGTCACCTGAAGTCTTACTGCTGGTACATTTTATATTTTATTATATTACCATTTGTGTGAATTAGTTCAATGTGAAATTAAATACACTGCTCTAGCTTGAGCACATACAATGCAGTCTGATTAGGGTTCAAACCCATGACCCATTGAAGTGCAAATGTCACTTTGTTTTGTTAAGACATGGAATTTTTTTGATCATGGTGAACTAACTAACCTATGTCATGCATTAATTTCTTTCTCTTTTTCTTACCCCCCCCCCCCCCCCCTCCTATTTTTTTCATTTAAGTTTCTGAAACAACAAAGTCTGATCCACGGGTCTAATGTGAGTAAACTGAATTAACTGAATAATACATTGTCTTCACCCGTTTCATTCATTACCACTTTGGTAGATCAGTTAGTAGAGTGCTTATCTGATATGTCGGAGTCAGGATTCAAACCCTGGCTTGTTCTGACCAAGATCTGCAAATTGGTAGCGACTGTTCTTTCACAAAGCACTCAGCATTTAGAAATGAAAATCATGAGGTACTTCAGACGAGAATTTAAAAAACGATGCCCAATGTCAGGGCAGGTGTAGGACACTAGAGAACCATCCCTGCACATTTCCCTAAGGACACTATAAAGGTCAAATTTTCTGCCACTTCCCCAAAAGCTGGTAACATCTCGATATTAGTGAAATACGGTTGACTGGGATGTAAAACCACAATAAATCAATAAACCAATTAATCAATCGTTCCATTCATTAATGAATAATTTTGGTGAAAAATTTATATATATATAAGCATATATGCATGTAAGAAGTAGTCTCTGAGATCTTGTCCTGTTCCTTGATCAACTGATCTACATTAGGGTTAGGCAAGTCTGCAATCTGTTTAAACTGATTTGCATCTATCTGTCTGATCTTGTGTGACTGTTCGTTCCAGTCATGTTTCCATTCCACAAAACATTTGTACATCTCTTCCAGATTGCTGTTTTCATCATGCAGTTTTGAGGACACTCCATCCAATTTCTTGTCCCACATGGGCAAATCATTATCAGCTTTTGTGAACTGAATGTGCTCAGCTGTAAAATAAAGAAAATAAATTTATTGAATAAAATATTAATGAACTTCATTTAAACCAATGATTATTCTATCTTGAGTAAATAAACTTAGAAACCTGATTAAAATTGAAATAAATTGCTTGTTACTTTTAAGTTAAATACTTAAAATATTTTCAGTAGATAAGAAAATTTCATTTTAACATAGTGTAGTGCACTAATGCTCCTAAATGCTTGAGCATGTACAACTTAAAGATTCAGGGTTTTTAAGTTTTAGTCACTGAGTGCAATGATGCCTTCACACTCTTTAATAAAAGAGGAAAATATGGACAATTGTAAAGAAGCTTAAAGGAAGCAAGGCTTGTTTCCTTCTAATGTAAGCTCATTCATTAAGTAGGTTCAGTATTTTTTTTTTATTTGGGCCACATTTGTGGCTAAAGTTACAGAGTGTCCCCTGAGGAGCTTTAAGTCTGTCAGGGATTGAATCAAAGCCAGTTCATACACATGAATTTAAAATCTGAGGTGCTGCTTTGTCAGGCACTCAGCATTAGGAAGATTACTGACTGGTTCATCTAGTTCCAGGATAATGCACATGGGGGACTGGCATGCTTGTCTGTGGCATACTGACATGATGAATTTACAACTTTAAAAAAGATGTCCTAGGTGTGCGCTAGTACAACTACAAGTGAACTATGATAAACACCTGTACATCTCAAGCATACATAAACTTGATTTTAGATTTTAAGAGATTTATAACCTTTTTCTTATCATGAATAGCTGAAAAATTGCTGATGTGACATTAAACATCATTACAACCAGCCAACCAATCTACATTTGATAAAATGATGTGTAGAATTTGATACTCTAGAAATTTTGAATAAAAAAAAGCAATTCTGATTTTAAATCTCATAAATAAATCCAAAAAATGAAACCAATAATGTTCTCGCTTATAAAATCAGGCTGTTGCTAACATAATTACTGGAAACTTTGAATATTTTTAACACAAATTCAGTCCTACATACAAGCCCCAAAACATCTACTCACTCTGAGCAAGGTTCTTGTGTCATTACAATTATTTTGTCATCTCCTTCAAAACTTAAAAGATACAATAGTGTTGATCATTTGAAAATAGATGAAAACCACAAATGTTAAACTCCAATTTCAAATCTCATTAACATTGATATCCTATCAATTTCAGTTTTAAAAATTGAATTAATTTAAAATTGAAATTTAAGCTGAAATTATATATTCTCAGGGAAAAGTTTAGATCTTCACTGATCACTTAATAGATGGGCTGGACAAGTCAATATTTATTTTTCTGATTAATGACATAACACTAAGAAGGTGAATTTTCAGTGATTTAGGATTTAGGGCTTATCCATAGGGCTGAAGTGTGAAGATTTTGTAACTGCTGTGGACAGTATAAATTTTCTGTATTTCTATGAGTTTAAATGACAGTAAGGATATTCACTTACAATAAAGCTTGTTCCGCATTTCTGCAAGTCTGCTGAGATCAGTTATTGTGGCCTTTTCTGCACTGCTTATTTCTGCAAGATAAATACAAAAAATATTAAGACAAGCTTATTTTTTGTTTTGCTAGATATTATTTTGATCTTGCTATTAATATACAGGGGATGCTCTGCCATTTGCAAATTTAGCCAATTGCTAATTTTTTTTAAATCCTGGCTCCGAAATATTGATTTTGGAAAATATTTTTGCTGTAAAATTTTCATCAATTTCATTATCAGCTTTTAATTTCTGAGATTCACTGGAACTGTCTTACATCAAATGGCACAAAATTTTACTGTCAATGACCAATCTTTTGGCTCATACTTTTCAAAAACCTGAGCTAACCATTATATATAAGTACATAAATATATATATGTAATAAATAAACAAATAAAAATATTGTCCAATAACTACACAGATTTATTTATATGAACAAGAAATATATTGTCTATATAATTTAGTAACAAGGTATCATTTACTATGCATGTAAAATTATAGAAGCCAGGTGATTAAATTGAGTTACTAGAATCTTCAGGTACATATGATAACATATCACACCTTGATGAAGATACAGTAATTCTTGTCTCTGCTTCCAGAGCAATAACATCATTAAGATAGCAACAGCAACTCGAGCAAGACGTACAAAAGACAGCAAATCAGCAAAGTTCAAAAGCTGAAGGAAAAAGAGACACAGAAGAATGAAGAGAAATCAGACATAAGCAAAGAAAAATTTGTAAAGAAATGAAAGCATTACAGTCAAATATAATAAGAAAAATAATAATATAACAATGAAAATGAGTTAATAAGATAAAACATGCTACATTAGAAAGTTAATACAGAGATGAATGATGGGATATGTCAGTGTACCATGTGACAGCCCTAACATTTGTGTAGAACAAGTATTAACATTAGACATCAAAAATCAATGTTTTTCTAGAATTTTGCATCCTAAAACATTTTCCATAATATTTGACACTAATATTGAGTGGTATATGGTAGCCTGGAAAATTATGTTATGGAGGCCCTAGCCCAAAGCCCAGCACTTTTCCTTTTATTTGAAACCGGCTTTCATGGGACTTTATCTGGCAATTTGTTGTCAAGAGACTTAAAACTTTCCTGCATACTTGAATGCAGAATGTCATTAACAAAATTGAATCTAAAAATTATTTAAATTTCAAAACTGCCAGATTAAAGTTGAAGTCTAATATAAACAATAATGTGAGGTCCAGTGGTGTGGTTTAAGTTATAAAAGCTATATACATGCCCCCTACTGAAACAAACAAAAAATGTATGTTTTTTGTTGCCCTTATAGAATTTTTTTTTTTCAAATTCTTTCAAATGAAGCAGTTTTTAAAAGATTATTGTTTGCCTGAGAGTTATTATCTGGTAATGGAAATTAAAGAAACACAGATATGACAAGGGTACGAAGGGCAAATAGAAAAGTCACAATTTAGTTTTTCCTTGGCACCTTATTTCCTTATTTTACAAGAATAAGTCAAGCGACATGATAAACAAGTAGCCTTCCGGTCAACCAGATAAAATAGCCAGTCTGTGTCCAAATCTCATCAAACAGATGACATTCATCAATTTTAAACTACTTTATTGGAATCGTTATTTATTTATTTGTAAAATTAAGCACATATTTTTGTTAAATATTTGACACAAACCTGGAACTATTTTATCTGCAGGAACAGTCAGCAAAAGGCAAAATGAGAAACTGAAATTTGACATAAAAATTTACAGTTAGACCTGTCTTAAAAGATAACCAAATATATACAGAGCCTAGAAGTGTTCTTCTTGGTCCTATTTGAGAGGGTCTGGGTTCAGGTCTCCTTAAACTTGCAAGTACTAATCAATAATGTGATGTAAACACATTCCAATACACTTTTACATTGCTAAGATTATTAAACTGTCCACACGTCAAGACAATCTGAAGTGATTGTCATATGATAATTATTATGGAAGAATTAACAATTTCAAGATTACAAAATTTTAAAATCCTCCTACATTTTGATATTCGAAATGGGGATCCCCATATATTTTGGCATTGAAATTGGGATTAGACATTTTGGACTTGATAATGGGGACCCCTCGATTTGACATTGGAAATGTGATTTACCACTACATTTTTTACATTGATAATGGGGCTAAAATTGCTCTTGTAAAAGTCCTTGACACACCTTTTTTCTTCTCTTATTTTAACTTCGTTTATATTGACATTCTGAAAATTTCTTAAGGTTATATGGGTTTGTAAAGTGAACTTTATAGACAGGATTAACTGTATGAACACTGTCTATTTAGAGAATAACAAATGTTAAATATGCAAAATAATATAATTACCTTAAATTCTTTTGAACCACTTGTAAAACCATTTTTGAAATCCTTTGCAGCTGCTTTTAACTTCAACATGGTTGCAGAAAAATCAATGTCCATGAACTGATCCTTGATCAATGCAACAGGCTTTGTTGAAGAGTTAAATTCTGACAGCTGATCTGTGCTCATGACATTTGAGTTAACTTCAGGCACTGAACCAACAGGAGGCATATGATCTGTGATGATGAAACTTGTGTTAAATTCAGGCTCTGAGACATGAGTAAGCACCTGGTCTGTGATGATGAAACTTGTGTTAAATTCAGGCTTTGACATATCAGTAAGCACCTCATATGTGTTTATGACATTTGAGTTAAATTCAGGAACTGAACTATTTGTAGCCATCCAATGTAAGTCAAAGACACTATTTTGTACTGGTACAAATTTTATTAGATCAACATTGGTGATATTTGCTATTTGACATGCCGAATCCATTGTTGGTGGCAAGATTGACAAAGAACTGAAAATAATATAAGAATAAAATATTGAGAAAACATTACAAACCCCATTCATATGAATAAATAAATAAAATAAATGAAATAAATAAATAAAATAATTAATTAAAAAAGGTATTCTTGTTCATTATTCAATTATTAAATCTAACCATAATGAACTGAAATCAAGTTAATTACCTCTGGAAAAAATCAGATTGAGAAAGATAAACCTAGGATGGGATACATGAGAAAGGATCAGCTTAGCTTATGTCCATCTCTCCTTGTGGAGAATTGTGCCATGAGAAAGGATTAGCCTAGCTTATGTCCATCTCTCCTTGTGGAGAATTGGGCCATGAGAAAGGATTAGCTTAGCTTATGTCCATCTCTCCTTGTGGAGAATTGGGCCAGGAGAAAGGATTAGGTGGTGAATTATTTCCTTTTTTTGTTTATTTATTTATTTATTTATTCATTTATTTATTTATTTGAGCAATGCAAATATTTTTTTAAACTCTATTTGCTATTTAAATGTTTTAATAACTTCATTCTCTTCAGACGTAGTTCAACAATGTAGGATGCAACAGGCAATTTAATTGTTTTAAATATGTCTCCTGCAACAATGGAAAAAGTCAGATATGTAGCAAAAATTTCAGTTTTACTTATAAACTATTGAGCAGCATTCGTACCTGCTAAAATGAACATTTTCTTTGTATTCTAATCTAGTAATTCCAACAAAAATCAATACAAAAATCAGCATGAAACCCATCTCAAATAAGTTTAAATGCAGCACAGCGAATTTTGCGTGTCCTTTCTCCTGGTTAAATTTTCCGCAAAATAAACTCTTGTCAGGGTAGCCCAGACAACGGCGTACTTCCGAGTCACGTGCTCAAATCAATCCGGGCTCACCGTAACAATGCGTCATCTGTAGGCAATTTTTTTTCAATGAAAATCATAAAATTTTTCAGTCCATGGAGCACGGTTGAAAATAAAACTTTGGGTTCAAACTATGCTTTTCAATTAATAAGGTTAAGTTTAATCTGTTAAAATATTATTTTAGTTTCGCAGTTCCTGCGCCACAGAAGTAGTTGCAAGGGCGCCATTTCCCAGTGTTTTATCATTTGAAGTGGTGATTAAAAAATGTTGCTAAAAATATATTTCATGTTAATGACTTAATATTACCTGTCAAACTTTGTATTTTTGGTAATGTAAGAATTGCAAATTCAATGAATACAAAACTCCACAAAAACTCATGGTACTTTCGATAATACTTGGACTATTTCCCAGAAAGTAAACAAACCGTCATGTCACATGATTTTGTCTCCGGATGTGACGAGAAAGAGACATCTACCGACAATCTACTTGTCACAATCACTTTTTTATGTACATACGAATTTCAAGTAGCTTTGGATTTGAATTTAGATATTTTATATTTCAATAAATAAAATAAAATAAAACAAAATAAAATAGATCTAAAATATAAATAAAATAAAATAACATAAAATAAAATAAAATAAAATAAAATAAAATAAAATAAAATAAAATAAAATAAAACTTAAAAATGTTCTAAATGAAAAAATGGAAACCGGTATATTTTTAAGATTTTTCTTTAAAAGTTTCAGAAAATTAAAATTTCCTGTCCTCATTGCCGTATTCTCGCTAAAGTGCTCGGATATTTGATGATTTTTCTATATCAATAAATATTTTTTCTAGAATATATTGCAATGATGATTTTATTTAAAAATTGTGATTACATATAAAAATCAAGATCGCGAGGCTCCGTAAGTGGAAGGTCGTGGGTTCGAATCCCGACCGGGCCTGACCCAAGACTAGAAAGTGGGTAGTGACTGTTCTTTCGCCAAACACTCGGCATTACGAAATGAAAGCAAAGGTTCTTTCGAATGGGAACATAAAATAAACGAGGTCCCGTGTCATGGCAGGCATGGCACGATAAAGAACCCTGCTGTATAATGCCACCAGCGCATCGCACAGCGGCAAAATTTCTACACTTTCGCCTATAGCTGGCGACGTCTCAATATAAGTGAAATATTTTGACTGGAACGTTAAACACCATTACTCACTCACCTCAAGATTGCGAGGCCTGTAACACCGTGATAATAGGTACATAGTCAGTAGAAAATTAAATAAATGAACAAGACATGTTTTGCGAGAATGGTCTATTAACAACACATCTTACTTCCTAGGGTTTTTTTTTTTTTTTAAATTTATTTATTTATTTATTATTATTATTTTTTTATTTTTTTTTAAGATTTAATTTACTTGCAACAGTAATCAACAAAACAACCAAAACAGGGTGTTTTTATTGACAGGAAAAGAACAAACTAAGATAAACTGACTGAGGCACCGACTTTAACTAAGAAAGACTAACACAACTGATGATTAACTATAGAGAATCAGCTTGCGTCTTTGCTTCTTTTTTCAAAAGCTTATGTGCAGCAAAATATCCCTAAAATATAATTTAAATTAAGAGAAAGAGTAATAGGAATAAATTCAGCAGGTCTTGGCAAACAAACCATTACAAACACTGCTAAAATTTACAGATTTAAAAGTTTGTATTAAAGTTTCTAATGCTACATTCAGTTTTAATTTAAACAGGGGTTTATGAGTTTTAAAAAAAACAAAGAAATGAAGTATTTTTATTAACACTCTAATTATGTTTTAGCTAAGCCATGGTTCTATTTCTATTTCGAAAAGTTTAGATTTATCATTTTGTCAGTGTGTATTTTATGATTTAGTTTACTTTTGCACAGAACTCAGCCTAGTGAGACTAACTTGTTGGTCCATCACTCTGCGTAAAAAGTAATTCGTTCAAACTTTGAAATTAAGTTTCAAACCCAAATAAAAACCACATATTTATGAAAGAGTAGAAAAAGGTTGCTTGATTTATGTAAAGAAATTATAACTTGAGCGATAAATAATATAGAATTAATTACTTCGAACAACTACCACTTTTGATTTTTATCATGTTTCATTTTGACGTTTTGTCTCACCGGGAAAGCAAAACGTTTCTTCTTCTTTTAGACGGTGTCATGGTTTGATTCATCTTTATAAGCGGATTTCGAAGTTTGATTCACAAATTTTATGCCATTAAAATGATTTTTTTTCTATTTCACACACATATACAAAAAACTTGTATTTCAGAAATTATTTCATTGAAAAATTTTGAATTTTTTTAAACTTGCATTTAAAAATTAAAATTTTCACGTTTCATTAATACAACTATGTGTTTGAGTCGATGTAAATCTATCCAGAATCAATTTATCAGTTTTTTGAAAATTTTATTTTATGCTTTTCTAAAATAATTTTTTTATACCAGGACGATCAAAATACAATTTTAATTATAATGATTATGTAGACCGCGATTTGAATATCTGTTTGAGGATTTATCATTGTCGAGTATCAAAATGTACACTGCGTTCGCAAACAAATAAATAAATGATTAAATAATTATAATAAAATAAGAAATTTAAAAAAAAACAAAAACTTTTTTACTTTATATCAGAATAATACATATATTTAAAAACAATGGTTCAAAAATACGCGTCTGAATGTCTAGGTCCCCTTCTCAAGATGTGCAAATGTGAGAAAAATAATGTCTGCAAAAGTCAAAAGTCGGTGGTTTTCACCAAATACTCCTGGTCCCAACATCTCTCCGGATTTTACCGCTTGAATGATCGAATCTTGACTGGGTCGCAAAATTTCATGTCTCAACTCTCTGAAATGTTGGTCCGTCGAGAACTCTCGAGTTTTCACGAGACTGACTTTAGATCACTCTCTCTCTCTCTCTCTCTCTCTCTCTCTCTCTCTCTCTCTCTCTCTCTCTCTCTCTCATAATAAAATTTTATACAGCGATTAATGCTATATAAGGACAGCACAAATAGAGCGGCGAAGGGAAATCCACAAAAGATAAAGGGTCAAGTTATATATATTTTTGTTATTTAAATGAAACATATATTATAAATTTATGTTATGACAACGTTGTCTTATTTTAGTTTGTAAAATAAACACAAAACGCTGGATGCAGTGGGTTTCTTCTTCTTCCTCTTTTTTTTTTTTTTTTTTTTTTTTTGTGAAAAAAAATCAACAAATGTTTATCATTTATGTTTTATGTTTTAAATAAGTAATTAATAGACCTTGGTCCAAATTGCAAATTGTTTCCTCTATTCAAACCATTTGAAATTTAACACCTTTCAAAACTAAAACGATATATATATATAAATACTACAAGTCTTTTTCATGGCAAACATGCAGTCATAGGAAGCAACCAGCGTCCAGTACAATGATAAAGAATCGAGACATAAGGGCGTTATATAAGCTTGGTATAGCGTATTTCTAGACTGGCTATTAAGTTGAACTTGAGCAATGAATGGTCAGTAGTTAAACATAAATCTGTCGGAAAATATTTGTCTTAATAATATTCACTGTGTGGTCAGTCGGGTTGAATATGTGGTCAGTATTTATGTGAGGAATGATTTCTACAACTTAATGGCTTTGACCGGAAAGTTCTTATCTTTATTTTACGTTAAATGAAATACCAAATTTTTACGTACACAATTCGTTCTCGTTCTAGAACAAGTAAATGTTTATAATAGGATACAAAATTCAGCAATAGACCATGGCAACCAATAACAAGCAAGTCATTTTTTCACTATCTTCACTAAGATATTAAGCTTCGTAGCTGTTCCTGTTATAGAGTTGAGAGTCTCCGTCTTAATCGCGGATTTGATTCTCAACACAAATAAAAGTTTTAAAGTATCATTTATGGTGCTGAGTTAATAAGATTATTTTACCTTATAGTATTTTAGAAGAGGCTAGAAAGCAATGACACAAATCAGAGGCAAGAAACACAGGACATGGTCAATGTGTTGTCTTATTATGCTTTATGAAATTAGTATTTTATCTGTTGTTACTCAATGTGGATTTCGCCGAAACTTTCATACGTTGTAATTGTAACATATGTTTTATTTCTATACTGGGACCACGCAGTTTTATCAGTATGACTGGTTTGAAATAGGTGGACATTCTCAGTGAAAATTACTATTTTGAACTCATTTCGAGACACAGTTACATTTGTATGTATATGTAGAACTATCACCGTGTGTCTAATGCGCTTAGTAAGGATTGTTTTTGTCATGTTTGGCTGACATATATAATTTTGTTTTCTTCATTAAGACACATTTTCATATTTACCAAGTTTAAACATCAAACAAAATAACCGTTACTAAATATAGAAAATAATTCCCGAATGACTAGTTATTTTATTTTGTTTCTATTAATTGATAAGAAGAATATAACGATTTTAATTGTTTCTTTAGAGATAAAGCGTCCTTGGACTGTCGTATCATCATCAAAGGCGATATGCTAATTACAAATACTAATTGCCATTTCTAATTTACGAAACTATCGGAACCATATCGTAAATTACATGCAATATGTCACATAGGTGATTTATGCAAATGAAGACCAACTGTCGTCTGATCAGGAAGAGCAGGTGTTTGGAGAGGGTTATTTTCGTAGATCGTTATAATTATTTGAAATATTATCTCTTTGATGTACCAATAGCAGTCCATTTTCAATATATTTCTAATTTAGGAAAGTATAATGTCTGCTTTCTAAAATTACAAATGTAAGAGATTACCGTCTTAAAGTTTTAATTTTTCTTAACACTGTTGTTGATTAATTTATGTATTTCTATAAAACAGAATTGACTAATGGCTTTTAAAGTAAATATTTGATGATAGAAAAGCAAACTTTTTGACAAAACATAAACGGTTTCACATAAAGTAATTATTTTTTTTAAAGTAGAAATCTATAGATGATCGTTTTATCATATATCTAGAGATATCTCTAAATATTAAGAGATATCACTTTTCATATTTTTGAATATATGATAAAAGACGGCCTATAGAAATATTTTATATTCATTACTTCAATAACGTATTGTTAATTACGCCGAGCGTTGCCGTTATATCCATCTTACATTCATCAAATAAATAGCAAGTATGGAAACGGCTTATCAAAATAATCCGACTGGGTATTCCTAATTCAAGCTTATAAGATTTTAATAAGAATTATGACCCTGGCCCACAATATTGCCTAATCATTAATAAGTAGACGGTCTCTGGTCTTCAAGTGTATAAAACGAGTCGTACGTTAGGTAACAACCTGACTATGGGCGGGGAATATACTAAGGCATCTTGTCTGATACTGCAAAAGAAAGAATTTGCAGCTGAAAAACACACAATGTAACTAAATATACGGCAAAATACAAGTAAATGTTAAACGGTCACACAAGGCAAAATACAACATGAAAAAAACACGTATTTTAAAAACTAATTAAAAACTTCTCGACTTTAAAGATGAACACAAGAGTTTCAGTGGTCTGGTTAGAGAACTAATGTATGGCACCTAAGCATCCATCTTGTTTTATACCCAGTGGTCCACAGAGGTGCACTTTTTTAGATTGAAACGGTCTTATGCTATCAAACAATGAAAAGTCAACTCTATATCTGTCATGTTATACATTTTTGAATTTTCTGAATGAAAAACCTTTAGTGTTGCAAATGTTCATTATTGATTTGTTTAAAATGCAACTTCAGTAGTAATGGAGGTGTTCATTATGTCTTTTATTTAAAAAAACGAATCTACTATAATATTGAATATTTTCATTAACGATTTAAAAAAAAAAAAAAACTACACTGTAGGTAATGTAACGTTTAGAAGTTCATGAATGAATTTATTTTTGAAAACGTTGTATTTGCAGGAGTATATAATATATTCGTTTATGATTTTTAAATGCATTACTGGTAGTATTGGAGATATTAATAATTTTTTTTGTAAAATTAAAATAAATCTCAGGTAGCATTTAAAATGTTCATAAATGTTTTTAAAAAAACAACTTGCATCTTGCATTTTTGGTTATTATGTATTTGATATATGTTCATAGATTGCTAAAAAAAATCTGCGGGAATATAAGATGTGTTCATAAATGATACAATGATGAATTGAGATATTCATTTTGTTAAAAAATATTATTGTTGCAGTTATTAATATTTTTCATTTACTATTCGAGTGTTGTACCATATTTTTTGCTAGTTTTTTTTTAATTCTTTTTCAGTAAGCTGATATCTGATTGCTTAGATAAAGAAGTATGTTAGTTATCAAACAGCGTCCGCAGAAAGGTCAATATGGCTCTATTATGAGTATACATATACATGTACTCGGCTTACTATGAAATTAAAATAAAATTTTAAAACTGTTAAAATTACAAAAATCTTTAAATCTGTACAAAAACTAGGATGAACCCTTAACGTTTCGGACTAACAGATGGTAAGAAATATTTTGACAGAGTGATTATAAAAGTCGTTTTAATTGAGTGATTATTGTCCGTTACAGAATTCTTTCTGTAAACCTTCAAAGCAATCTTCTAAAGTCAAAACGACCTTTTATTACTGTCTAATGTCCCTGTCAGTCAACTAGATTGTAATTCCAGTCGACAATTCAACTACTAAACCAAAATAAATTAAGCGAATTAGGCGCGAATGTTTATGATAAACACAACAATAATGACTTTTCTAACACCCCATTCTCGCTCTACTAATTCCTTGGGTCGCAATACATTAAATTACATGTTGACCTTGACTTTTTTCAACAAAGGACGGAAAAATCTATCCGAGATCTTGACCTATTTAGAAGTCGAAGATGATGAGTATCCAGACAACTATTCCCATTTTACAAACACGTGCTCTGTTTAATTACTTATTTCACAATTCATCAATTTGAAAATGACCACAAAAATTACCAAAACTATTAAAACCGTTAAATATATTTAATATATTTAATAACATATCCGATTTAATAGAAAGGAAAACAAATCATCAGTGTATTAAATCCATTGAAAAAATAAACAGATAACTGATGTACTATTTGTGTATAATCTTTTTACTTTTGTTTTATATTGGGTTTTTATAATGGTCTGATTTTTGGCTTAAAAGAACATATACTTCTATGCAGTAGTTAAATGAACCAATGGCAACATCAGGGTACAATTGTTTAAAGGTCCGTTAGTTAAATCAGTTGAATAGGAAATTTACTAAGCCATCTTGTGTATGAATCAATAATTTTAAAATTTCTGTTTAAAATTTAATGCATACAAACTGAAATAATTTACATAAAAACGCTTTGTCCATAATAAATGTATTCAATTGTTATAACATTTTGATTTTGTCACTAATCATTTGGTTTCTAACGAAGCTTTGAACAACTGGACCTAGAAGTACACATATTGAATCAAAGGAGTTATAAATTCCAAGTCATTGGACGATCACTGAAAAATGTGAGAAAAATGAAAGCGTGGTAAATAAAAGATTCATAGGAATCTTAACAACCCAGTTATTTACAAATAGTGCTGCCTTAATCATGCACTTAAAAATAAATTTTCAACCCATCTTTAACAAAACTGTGAATTTACAACCGAAAATGTCATCAAAAAATATAAAAAGGGTTTTTATTTCGAAATAAAAGTTCTGAAAAATGTTTGATGTAACTATGAAAACAAAACTGGTTTTTGTATGTTTATTTAGTTGTTTATTTAGACATCTTGTACGTCAGTGCATTTCATAATGTACATACAACTATGATTAAATTTTATTTGCATTTACTAACATATAAAAAAAAGCAAATTAAGAATGCATGTTACAGAAGTAGAAAAAAGAATGGTGTTTTACGACCCAATCAAGATTGTTTAATCAATATTGAGATTGTCAGTAAAGTAATGTTGGAGGAAATCGGAGTACCAAAAACATTTAAGCAGACAAAACTTTCAAACTAGGATTTACCAGTTTGGCACTAGAGCTTACAGGTTTATGGACGCTTTGAGTTTTATATTCATAACTGTGTCGTTGCAAACGCTTTAGACCAAATGGTCATCGAGGCTCTAGAGCACGATACAGTCATTTAAATTGTTTCTTAAAACTTGACTCGTTTGCTCCTTATGCGCTGTTGGCTATATCTTGGAACTGACTCACTTGTCAAGACAATACGTCCAAACAAAACAAAAGAAATCGGATATTGTAAAATTTGTCATCGCATGTGACATATTCATTGTATTTGGATAAGGCTTAATTTCATATCATTCTTACATTTCCTGTTTAATCAAAATACGGGTTGAAGAATATAATGATGAACGATTCTGTATAATGCGTGATATCATACCAATTTTGTTATGATGGGCCGTAAAGTTTTAACAAGAAATATAAATCAGTAGCCGAATAACTTGTGTTAGGCCTTAGCTGAGCGATCAAAGCACCTAACAATAGGGCGACAAAAACAAGAACCAAAAAAAAACAATAAATAAAAACAAAAACAAAAACAAAAATTTAAAAAAAAACGAAAAAAAACCCAAAACAAAACAAAAATAAATAATAATAATAATAATAATAATAATAAAATAAATGAAAAAAAAAAAAAAAAATGAAAAAAAAAAAAAAAAAAAAAAAACCAAGACACACGACATGACAATGCATTTAAGCATTCTGAAATCGGAAGGCACAGACCTTAGACATATCGTTACGACTTGGAAGGCAAAGAACCGGACAAATTAATGCAATTGTATTTAGGACATAGGCCTGAGTATATTGGAAAAATTGTAATTATCCACGAGGAGGGCACGAGAACTATTTAAAACTTGCAAGATGTTTTTGTTTAATTAATGTGAAAATGAGCATAATAATTTGAACAAATGATTTTAAGAAATTTTAGCCTTTTTCAACACGCTCTCTTATTATAAATTTTGAATTTTTTCAATGAAATATTCAAAAATTTATAATAACACAACTAATAATTTTTTTAATATTTCATTCAAAACATTCATAAGTTTATAATATGATAACGCCCCTAGATGCACTGTCTTTATAATTTTCAGTCAATATTTGTAAGTTGTATCATTCTTTTGTTTCAGTCGTTTGTTAAAAATCTCCCTCTCCTCTCGTTTTTCGCGTACAATTCAGATTGTCTTGCACTACTTTTGAACAAATGGTTACTTCTTATGAAACGTGATGCACTTATGGTCGACTAATTCACCATCCGAAATTAAACTGAAGATAAGTCATATTAAACTGTATGAATGAACAAAACTTTAGGTATACTGTTTAAATTTCGCACACATTTGTATATCTACATGTTCGTAGTAGTGTCATATACCACTTTTTGAATTTAATCATAAAAATACATCCAAAAAGTGGTATTGTCATATACCACTTTTTGAATGTATTTTTATGATTAAATTCAAAAAAAGTGGTATATTGACAGTAGTATGGTTTACAATGCCTATTTGATGTCTAATACGTATATTTTGTTTTAGTATTTCTATTCCAGAAATGTAAATTTTTATTGTGTTTTATTTCAATTTTTTCAATGTCTATTAAAGAAAAATAGTTATTTTCATATCAAACATAATATAAAATATTTCACGAAATATATTTTAAAGCAATATATAAGAGATAGCAATGACAACATTAAAAAAATCTTACATGACTTTTCTCGTTTTTATAGTTGAACCTAAATCAATAAAAACAAACACAAAACTGGCTGCTATTCGATACAAGTGTCATTAAAACTCTCTCTCTCTCTCTCTCTCTCTCTCTCTCTCTCTCTCTCTCTCTCTCTCTCTCTCTCTCTCTCTCTCTCTCTCTCTCTCTCAGACTAGATATAGCCAGGGTGTGTGATTTGAATGTAAAATGGCAACATTAGAAACACGGATTCTGTGTCTAGTAATTTATTATCTTACGTACTGCTGATGATAAGGATGAACTATAGAGGTCAACTTGA
Organism: Tegillarca granosa; assembly: GCA_029721355.1. NCBI lineage: Eukaryota > Metazoa > Mollusca > Bivalvia > Arcoida > Arcidae > Tegillarca > Tegillarca granosa. The sequence continues at coordinate 11,919,490 of CM056597.1, read as the reverse complement.
CCACTTTAAGATGGATTTTCCATCTGGTTAAAGTATTCCGGGAGGCAGTCGGAGATTATTGATTTTCCGTATGTTGTTTAGAAGTCAGGATGACATTTTTGGCTGGTCCCTGGTTCAGATTTTTGAAATAAATTTCATGTTACATAATATACATTATACATGTTCTTAGGACCATTTGTTCCTGAACGTAGACTACAAATTGATGATGGTAATTGTTAGCACACATAACAGTATTGTAAACAAACACTTCATTATTTATTTATTTATTTATTTATTTATTTATTTATTATTTATTTATTTATTCATTTATTCATTCATTCGTTCATTTATTAATTCATTTATTCATTCGTTCATTGCAAACTTGAAATTGTGTCATTTTCGACTACTTTAAACGCCTAACTTATATTAAGTTCTAAATTCGATTTATGTGATTCTTTTATTGTATGGAGAAAAAAAGAATTTTACATAAATTAACCATATTTCTATTATCGTCGGGATAAATTACTGATTCAAGCAAATTTTATATGGTTCCCACGAAAGTCAACGAAAATGGTCGATAAATGGTATCTATATTTCATAAAGATTTTATGTACATAATAATCCTACATAAACAATATTGTGTAATATTTCCATGTCGGACAATGGGTTTGTCTGAAGCTTGACCTCTACCCCAGACGAGCTTTTAAAGGTCAGGGTTCTTAATTAAATATATACCCGTGTGTCATTACGTTTACATTTGTTCTTATACGTGTAGCACCAAGAGGTCAATCAACTTTGTAACTAAGCGATAACAGTAGATTATAGTTGCATTATGCAACAAATTACTCAACATTTGTCAACACCCTGATCGTATCACGTCCACCTTGAATGACCATATACATTTATAGTTTAATCTTGTCCTGGGCAGTTTATACCTGTATCCCTAGTTACCTGTTTAATCATGATTACTTAAACAATTTTTGTCAATATTTGTAATAGCAGATATAATAATATATGAACTTGAACTTACAGAATTGTCGGATTTAGAAAATAATAAAAAATACCCATCAATGAAAACCCAAAGATATGGTAACAAATTTGTTAATTTGCTGTTTTTTTTTTTTTTTTTAGTTCCAGTTTAACAATAATATATTTATAAAGTGTTTATTTTCCTTGTTCTTTTTCTCTTTTTATAATAATAATAATAATAATAATAATAATAATAATAATAATAATAATAATAATTATTATTATTATTATTATTATTATAATAATAATAAAAATAATACATGCAACAACAAGAAAGAAAGAAAATTTACCAATAAAAAAATAAAATCAGTTTATTAATTAAACTAGCTATTTCTCAGTATGTACTGTTTTCTCAATGTTTGTTATATACATGGATGTATATGTATTTCGTGTATATGTGTCATATTATAATTTTTTTTAATTTTCTAAATAAAATATTTTTAAAAAAAGTTTTAATTTGATTCATGAAAATTCTCCAAACTTAATTAATTAATTGGTAAAGTTGACAGTTTAATGGTGAATTGTCCGATTTTATTTTTACTACAATATATATATATATATATATTTATATAAAATTATATATCGATATTGATACAAACGGAAGTCAAGACTTGTATATATGGACTTTAGACATTAATTATTAAAATTTGATAATAAATCTGACAAATATGCACTCTTGTGTTCATACTCGTGCGCGTGCATGTGTGCATCCCGGCACGTGAATGTGTCATGGTGATTTCGTCAATTCCGCTTTCGTTAACAAACAATAAAAATGACATCGTTTTTATGTTTTAATCCCTGTTAAAAATCTGACAGAAAAGGGAGAAAAAAAAAAGAAAAACTTTTTATTAGTTATGTGGCAGTATGATAATTAATAAACAGAATTTGGAAATTTAAAACGTGTCTAATGGTTCCAAAATTCTCATGATTTTTACAAAAGAAAATGACTTTCAGCTATAAATCATCTTGTTAATGTTCTCAGTAAAATTAAACTTATTTTAACTGTGCTCCAATTCGCACGCGGCCAATACTACAAACTGAAAACGGGATCATAGGTCATGTTTAACGAACAGGTCAGTTTTTCACAGTCGACAGGTCATTCACAATTATTTTCCACTTCATTTCCGAGAGACTTGCAATTATTGAAACCAATTTTTTGTTGGCGGGTCACATTGACTTTTCGGCTGTATTATTCAGAAACGACCCTCACATTGATGCACGGAAATTCATCATCTGCTACGGATAGTTAAGAATACACACTCAGAGAGAATTATTTACTCTGTCATAAATTAGCATTTTTATTAATTGAACTTTTAGCTTTCAGTGCCAAAAGTTTTCATTTCTTTTCAATAAGAAAGTTATTTACAACATTTTTCCCTCTTACGAATCAAAATTTTATGGAGTTCACAGAAATTGAGAATTTCATATGATAAAAAGTCGTAAATAATATGAACTTTTTAAAACAAATTTATTTCCATACAAAACAATCTTATTTTAATGAATGAAATATCAAATAACGAATTCTTTGCTAGCGCATCCGTCTGAGAAACAGAGACCTCAACATAACAGGGTTTATTTTTAAAAACCTTCTAAAATGATATGTTATACTACACGTACAGTATTATTATTTAATCTGGACCTGCAGGGATCAATAAACACTGTCTTAAAATTTTTAATTGGGTTTTGTTTTGCACCATAGTTGACTTGTCTATAACATAACTATTTAGCCGCAATTCCCCAACTACTCCCTACGATGCCTAGGTGCCCGAGTGGTCTAAAGCGCGCGCTTACGGATCACAGCGCCTCTTACCGCCTGGGTTCGAATCCCACTCAGGACAGATCCTAGTGTGAGAAAGTTTGTCAGTTCGCTTGCCAAGGGTCGATTGTTTTCTCTGGGTACTCCAGTTTCCTCCACCATCCAAGGACTGACCGCCTCGAAATAAGTGAAAGAATTTTGACTGGGGCGTAAAATACCATTACTCTACTCCACTCCAACACCTCCTTACAAGAACTGCTATACATGTTGAGTATATCCATTATCCTTCTGAGACATATAGAAAGTTTAATTTTCTTTTACACGTAAAGACAACAATGTGCTTACATTTGAAATAGATACGTTAAGCCAAAACATAGAATTTAACTGTTCTTTTATTAAAAAGGCTTTCTCTATCAAAACTTCTAAATTTGTTATTATCAGGTAAAACATAGGGAAGTAATTTCATTACTGAGAATCGATGGTATTAGTTTTAGAAAGGTTTCAGTCACATTTTTGTGAAAATTTGACTTTGAAAATGAGAAATTTGAATAATTTCTAGAAATGCTGTATACGCGCAAATGTTCGCAAAATAAATAGATAACAAAAATGAATTATAAAAAAGAAACCAAATGTTTATCAAAAATAATGATAATGGCGATATATACGTTATTATCTCGAGGATTTTAAACACATCATAATGCGATTATACTTTCTCATACAGTATCGTTAACGTTCTTAGGCAGTGTCGGAGATCTTCAACTGGTCAGTGTAGAATTTGCAATACACAAAAGTAGATTACACTAACATCGCAAGTTGAGCATAAGTGTAAACGAAAAAGTGCATATCTTGAAACTTTTTCTGGACACCCTCTTTTAATAAACCAAAGCATCACAATAACAACGTTAATAATGCACATTCGTTTCCAGCGAATGGGGTGAAATGCGGACTTCACGCCGTACATGATCTGCATAGTAAACTGTTATTATTTTATTTGTTGTTGTTGTTGTTGTTGTTTTTGTTGTTGTTGTTTCTTTCTCTTCGTAGATCTAAACACGATAATGGGAACACGCCAATTGTAAAGGTGAAAACGCAAGGATACTTTCGGGTTTATTTGCCATTTATTAAATAAAAAATAAAATAAAAAGGGAAAGAAAAGCGGTAATCAATTTTAACCTGAAATAATATTGGTATAGAGGTACAGTACAAAACATCATTTATTTATTTATTTATTTATTTATTTATTTATTTATTTATTTATTAAAATGACTGCATAGTAAAATAATCATTATTGTAAATATCTTGATGGGCATAAATCTAATTTTTTTTAATTTAAGGAAAATTTTGTTCTAATGATTTACATTAAATAAAAACAAGTAATATATTATGCCAAACAATAATAATTTATTTCTTATTTTCCTCAAACAGATTTAACCCTCACTTGTCATTATAACCTATTGCCTTGCCTTAACTAACATACAAATAGTAATTCCAACTTAGACAACAAATACAAAATTTCCAAATGTTGGCTAAGTTGGAATTAACCAGTTCATTGTACAAGTCACCAATGAAAGATGCTTTAATTCATCACTCGAATCTGATAAAAAATAAAACAAGTTTCCATTAAAAAACACCTCACTGCCAACATGTCATGTGCAGAATTTGAAGTTTTACCATAAGAAAAATTCAAAATATTGCATATGACATAAAGAAGAGGAAAAATAAAATAAGTAAAGAAAGATGAAAGAAAAATTCTGCTCTACGAAATTAAACAAAGCGAAACAATTCAAAAATATAACTGAATTGCAAAGTAAAACGAAACAAGAGTTACCCCCCTTGTAACATGATGATACTTTTTAGTTTAATAAGTCTCTTAAGGCTGGGTATGGTTTTAATTTTTATGATGTTTGAAAATTGTTTTAAATTTTATGTCACACGAAAATAAATTACTTACTTACTTACTTACTTACATGTACTTACTTACTAACTTACGTGTACTTACTTACTTTACTTTCTTACTTACTTGCTTGCTTTCCTGCTTACTTACTTACTTATTTTACTTACTTGTTTGCTTTCCTGCTTACTTACTTACTTACTTACTCACTTACTTACATGTATTGACTTGCTTACTTACATGTACTTACTTACTTGTTTGCTTTCCTGCTTACTTACTTACTTAATTACTTACTTACTTACTTACTTACTTACTTGCTTACTAACTTACTTACTTACTTACTTACTCACTTACTTATATGTATTTACTTGCTGACTTACATGTTCTTACTTACTTAAATGTACTTACTTGCTTACTTACATGTACTTACTTACTTACTTACTTGCTTTCCTGCTTACTTACTTACTAACATGTACCCATTTACTTACATGTACTTACTTGCTTACTTACATGTACTTACTTACTTTACTTACTTACTTGACTGCTTTCCTGCTTACTTACTTACTTACCCACGGATTGCGTAAGCGTATGCGTGCGTATGAAGGCTTTAATGTCTAAATATTAGGTATTATCAAGACCAAATTGCACACGGTAAATATTTATTTGTTTTTATAGGTAAATAAGTAAATAAAAGGCAACTAGAAATAATTGCTGGTATTTTTCTTTAATCGATCAAGTAACTGGTAACTAGTAGCTAACTTTTCCTCCACAGTAACTTGCTACTAGTAGCTAAATTTTCTTCTACAAGTAGCCAGCTACTAAAAGCCAGTTACTAGTAGCTAACTTTACCGATCTCTCATTTAAATTAAGTTAATCTAAACATTTAACTTGCCCAATCGGAATGTACATGAACAAAATATTGGATCTTCTATAAATTCCCACATTGTTTTTTTTATTAAGAATTAATATGAACTTTGTATGAAATCTGTCTGTCTGTATAAATTCAAATACTTGTATTGTTTACCAGATCTGTGAATTATGTAATCATCCGACTTCTTTACAATTCATTACAAATTTAAATCAGTCTAATGCAAGTTTATTTTTGCATTTTTAATATTTACTGTACATAATTTGAGTTAAATTTTAGGTATTCTCGACATGTTTGATGATGATGATGATGATGATTATTGTTATTATTAGTATTATTATTATTATTATTATTATTATTATTATTATTATTATTATTATTATTATTATTATTGTTGTTGTTGTTGTTGTTGTTGTTGTTGTTGTTACTATTATTATTATTATTATTATTATTATTATTATTATTATTATTATTATTATTATTATTATTATTATTGTTGTTGTTGTTGTTGTTATTATTATTATTATTATTATTATTATTGTTGTTGTTGTTGTTGTTATTGTTATTATTATTATTATTGCCGTTCTTCTGTTAGAAAGACATTGACTTATAGACTCAACACTTTTCTAAGACTACATTCTTTCCTTCCAGAGGTATTAAGAATGGGAAACAGACTGCAGTTTACCTGGTCCAAGTTCCATTTCTAATTCTTTATTCTCTCTAAACCACCGGAGGTGGTACATGAGGTACTTTACATACAATAAATTTTACAATCTTTCCTTAACCAAGATTTTTCTTACCTTTAGCAAATTTTGGCAATCTTTTTTGAATTACATATAACAGATAAACCGTTTGTGATAAAACGAATTAAAGATGATGATACAAGTTTGAAGTGAATCTTATATAATTCCTTAAACTCCCCTAATATCTAACTAATAAACAAAATGTCTAAGATTTTCAGATTTGCCAGATTTAAGTTAAGAAAAATCTTAGTTAGGAATGATTGTGAAACCGGGGGCTGTAATAAATATCTTTTGACCTCTCAATGGTACATAAGTCTAACCTAGCATATATAAAAAGATAAAAATATCGAAATATGTCAGGTGAGACTATAAGTAAGATAACACGTCCTAGGTTCCAAATTTATAGTGGTATAATTAAGATGTGTTTTGTGATGTCTATTTGAAATTCTTTATTTTACTGCATTAGAACTAAACCCACGAAACTCATTCTAGTAAATCGTAACTTCATAAAAGACCTCTACAGGTATGTCAAATTTAATAATATAATTATTATTATTATTATGATTCCCCACCCAAAGGTGGGGAATCATATTGTTTTCGTTCTGTTTCTTCTTCTTCTTATTATTATTATATAATTTTTTTCCCTTAAAATTGTCCGGTGCAGAACTTGGAAACAGGTATGATGGGTTTCGATGAAATTTGGTACCAACAGTCTGCTATCTTGGTAGATATGGATAAATTATCAAATTTTTTTCTATCTCGAGGGCTCGGCGGTCGGTGCGTGTAAATTGCGTAATTTAATTCCAAACATCTTTCTGTCCAATACGTACAAAGAGAGATAACTGTTACAGAATCTTCTTTCTTCTTCAGTTTCTCAGATATATGAGCGCCCGATAAAAATAGGGTAATCTGAATTAATGTATAAAGTTAAGCACTTAAACAAAAATGATTAAATGTTATGAACTACATGTTAATTAAGTGACTAACCTCTTTCTCACATACAGAATTTGTTCTTAATAAATTCTCAGTTACTATGTATTAAATTGTTAAAAATATATCAAATTTTTATTAGCACTGCCCAACAAGTTAAACGCATCATTCAATCTCGTTCAAAATTTTAGGATAGGTTCCTGCACCATTAAAGTTTTTACATCCATGGATATTTATTGGGGGAGGGACAGGAAGATGGGGTCTTAAAAACAAAAATCACCAATTTTTCCTTAAACACTTTGCAGTGTGCTATAAAACCATATATAGGGCTTTGTCATAACTTTTAAACTGTTGAGATCCCCACCCCTTAAGTATATATTTTCTGGTTCCTAATGATAAAATGAAAAGAATGACACTAATCAAAGACACCTAAGGTCCTTTCCCACTGAGGGGTAGGGCTGGGTGGGGAATCATACGTAACTGGTATCCCAGTTACAATCTCTAGTTGTTATTATTATTATTATTATTATTATTATTATTATTATTATTATTATTATTATTATTATTTTTATTATTATTATAGTAATAGTAATAATAATATGTGTAATAATTATGATAACATGTGTAATATTCTTATCTAACGTAGTACTTGATCTAGATTCAATGTCAAACATTCTTATCAGACTTAAAGTCACACGTACAACATCAGGAACTAATGTATGCAACGTGAGGCATCTATTTATTCATTCATTCATTTATTTATTCATTTTTTTATTTATGTATTAGTTTCTTAGATTATGATTTTATTATGACTTCACCCAATATTGCTTTATGCCTCATTCAGTATTCTTTCCCTCTATTTTAACCAAGTTCTGAGATAGTGGAGGAAATTGGTCAGCCCAGAGAAAATCACAGACTAAGAGAGTCGCACAAAAATGTCTGAATGTGGTAATGAGAGGCTCTGTGATTCGTGACCGCATTTTCCATCAGTCGACAACGGGAATCCGTACTTTTGTGTCAACTAATGGAAATCAAAGCTACTGATTTCAGTCAATATCTTTTACTGACAATATATTTGTCTTAATTTAAATCTGTATTATTTTCTTGACTAGAAGTAAGTGTATATATTTACAGGAAAAAGGTACAAAGGTTTTGTAAAATGGTACTATTACTGGTCATTGTACTGAGCTCATGTCTGTCATTGGTACAAGGGGCAGGGGATTGTGTATGCTCACTAGACGACAAAATACTTATCAGGTCTCAACCGGACGAAACGTCAGAAATTATATATCACCTTCGTGATCAGCAGTGTTTAGAATATATACAGACTCATAGTTCTTTAAAATACCTAAAGGTCAAGGTCAAAAATCAGGTAAATTTGAGTAAATATTGTACTATGTATCTTGGTTGACGATCACTATGGATCTTATTTATTTACTAGTATTTATTTATTTATTTATTTATTTATTTATTTATTTATTTATTATTATTATTATTATTATTATTATTATTATTATTATTATTATTATTATTATTATTATTATTATTATTATATAGAATTTAATAAATATCATCTTTTGTAATCGTTACATTTTTTTTCAGATCAGAAAACACTGAACCATATTTAAACTGAACATTGTTATAATAACAAACGTTGCGTGACCATTACAGTCGGCACCTAAATTTAAGACTTTTTTATTTCATTTATTTAAGTTTGACTGATCAATGAACTAAATATATAGTAAATCTATACTGCTCTATTACTCTACATATTATGTATATTTTTCAGATTGGTTTCATCCAGAACTTCCCGGATATATTTATCACAAAATGCAAACTTGAAGAGACACATCATAATGAAAATGAAGTGGATCTTAGGAGACGTAAGATACGCTTGTTAAAACAATAAAATCATTGAACGTTATCATGTAATGTGCTAAAAGCAAGTTTAGCTCAACTGGCAAAAGCCAGCTGAGCTTATGTCATGTGGCGAAGCGTGCGTGGGTGCGTGCATAAATTTCAATCGTCTCCTCTGAAACTACTGAGCCAAACGCAACCATATTTGGTGTGGAAGGTCCTTGGATTGAGTGGTTTCGAAGTTTGTACGAATCAACTTCTTGCGACCGCCAAAATGGCCGCAATCGCTAAAAATAGCAAAAAGTGCTAAACAGTCTTTACAAGTTCAATAAGCAATAAATTTAGTTCAAATTTTATATGTAGAGATTAAATAGATAACCATTTCACATTTGAAACGGCATTTTCTCTCACATTTTTAATAAACTCGTTATTAGCGGAAGATGCAAATAAGCTGCATTCAAGATGGCCACGTTGCTTTAAAATGAGATGCAACTTGTCTGCTAGTTGGGCGATAAAGGCAATATTGGGCCCCTTGTTTAAGTTTTTTTTAAACCAAATTTGCAAACCTTTGTAAATGACTATGACTGACTAATTCCGTTAAGGACCTTAGTTTCCAACACACCCCAGTTACAGCAATGATTCGTGACTTTCGAGCAAACCCCAGATTCAGGTATTTGTCAGTTTGCTTGCCAAAGATTTATCTATGGTTTTTATCGAAGAACTTTTACTCAATCATTTAAAAACTGATCGCCTCGATATAATTGGGAGAATCTTTACCGAGGCGTAAATCACATTCAACGTCACTCTATCCAGAATAAAAACAACTACCCTTTAATTGATAATCGACAGTTTGAAATCAAAACATTTATTGCTGAATTTGGATAAGAATACTTACTGAGTATGTTGACCGACTTTTTAATCACGGTTATTTTAATCATGATTATTGGAACTCCAATTGTTAACAATATATTTGTTATGAATAAACATATCCTTTTAAGATAAGAAACTCACTGTAACGAATTGTATTTTAATAATTCTTTTACAAAGAAATTTAATTGATATATTTTTACTCTTTTCCAGACAAAAGATGTTTTCTCTTCTCATTATGTGATGATTGCATGTGTAAAAGTAAGTCGTACTTTCTGATATTTCAAAATAGGTTTACATAGTATATGTCTATTGTAATGATAAGGAGTGTTTAGTTTTAGAAAGGATACAAAAATGAACTTTTAAGAAATTTTGAATTTGACGACTAAATGCATTTAATATGTAGAAAAAGGATGATTGTCAATAAGCCGAGTTATCCGCCTATAGAATTCATAATTTAAAATTTGTTACAATGATATTTACACTGTAAACATTAAAAAGAGAGTACCAGTTTTGAATAATAAAAGTTTGATAAAATATTCCATTATGTGTTTAAAACATAAATTTCAGAATACTGCATTCCGTATACTTCCATACAAATACGAATATTTTGATGAAAATAACCGTCTTTTTCAATTAATACACATAGAGCGCATTCCTCTCCATCAAAGATATTTTGAATACCAAAACTTCTATATTTTATCTTCTGTTTTGCAAATTTTGGTTGATGGAGAGGGATGCGCTGGCATTGAAATTTGGGGATAAAGATAAAACACATTACCCCTTAATCGCCCCACACAACATACATATTTGATATTAGCTAGCATTCGAATTCCATATCATCTACGCTGGCTTTGTGGTAGGACGTAGGAAATGATTACCTAAAAGTCCTGGGTTCGAATCTTGTGTCCGTTTTTTTTTTTTTTTTTTTTTTTTTTTTTTTTTCATATATTTTATAGTATTTTTTTACTTTAACAATATTTTTTCTTATTTAAACGCAGTGTATTTGCTTCTTCAACAAATAACCCATTTAAATTACGCACTGCTCATCTGAAGACATCATTAAAATTAGTTTCAATACATGTCGTATATATCTAACAGCGATATGATCTATAGTCAGGCGACTGATCAATACACGTGCGTTTCCTATACAAGTTTAAAGTATACAAAGCAACATTATAAAGCATGAAAAACACTTAACTATTACCATTGTTACGTAGGCGCTGCATTAGTTCACAAGCGAAAATCATGTATTGTGAATTTTGCTCTTTACAATCACGGGTAATAATAGTGAGAAAACAACCAATGACACATTTTGTTTTACTAGTAACAATTTTAAGACGTCTTCGATGTTGGGATATAGAGGTCTCCCAAAGGTGAAACCTTGTTTCTTGGCATTTTTTCCTATAGGCGGATCGCTCGGCTTTTTGAAACTCATTCTTTCAAAGTGAACAATCAGCACCACCTCAACAACCAACATCACATCTTCTACCACTACCACCACCACCTCAACAACCAACATCACAACTACTACTACAACCTTCAACACCACCTCAACAGCCAACATCACAACTACTAGTACCACCTTCAACACTACCTCAACAAACAACATTACTACCACCGCCACCACCATAAGCTCAACAACCAACATCACAACTACCTTTATTCACCACCAGAATCACCTCAACAACTAACATACAACTACTACCACCACCATCATCTCCACTTCAACAGCCGCCACCACAACCACTACGACTACCACCACAACCAGCATCACCTCAACAACCAATATCACAACTACTACCATCACCACCATCACCACTTGAACAACCGCCACCACAACCACTACTACTACCACGACAACCAGCATCACCTCAACAACCAACATCAGAAGTACCTTCATCCAACACCAGCATCACCTCAACAACCAACATCACAACTACTACCACCACCACCATTACAACTACTACCATCATCACCACCTATCACTTCAATAACCGCCACCACAACCACTACTTCTGCTACCACCACTAACAGCATCACCTCAACAAACATCACAACTACTACTATCACCACCATCACCAATTCAACAACCGCCACAACAACCACTACTTCTACTACCACCAACACCAGCATCACCTCAACAACCAACATCACAACTACTACCATCACCACCATCACTTCAACAACCGCCACCACAGCCACTACTTCTACTACCACCACCACAAGCATCACCTCAACAACCAACATCACAACTACTACCATCACCACCATCACCACCTCAACAACCGCCACAACAACCACTACTTCTACTACCACCATCACCAGCATCACCTCAATAACCAACATCACAACTACTACCATCACCACCATCACCACTTCAACAACCGCCACAACAACCACTAGCTTCTACTACCACCACCACCAGCACCACCGTCGTCGTGTTCTACTCTTACACATTCACTACTTATTCTATATTTTCTTCTTCTTTTTCTTCTAGAATTAACCGTATTATACTCCTACGATGAAAGAGTTACTGGTTTATTTTTATTATTGTAGATAAGGGATGTAATGTTATTTGTTGGCCATGTACATTTTTCAGCTCGTTATTGTGCAACCAAAGTAAGTATAGTTATTTGAACGACGACACTTATATGAATGCATGGCAAAAGAATTTAGCCAATAGACTCTGTTTGTTATTTGTTGTCCTTTTTTCGAAGCATTGCAGTAGCTTCGTTACTAGATTCAGCAGTCGGAAATTGGGACTCGGTGACTCGGGGTCGTAAGTGCGCTCACGGATCACAGTGCCTCTCACTGCCTAGTTCTGGATCCGGCTCAAGCAGATCCCAGTGTAAGGAGGTTTGTCTGTTCGCTTGCCGAAGGTCGGTGGTTTTCGCAGGGCATTCCAAGAGTAAAATAAATATTTTTGTGTTCATACTGCGATTGTATTTTGTTGTGGAGTGTTATTTGGTGGCTATTGCAGAGTCTATGTTAATTGAGCTGTTACTTTCTGTATTTCTTTTAAAACTTAATGACTCACATACTAACAGAAATATCTCAATAATATTTGTTTTTTCATGAATTTCTGTTTAGCCACAACAGCAGCAGCACCAACTACAGGTAAATCTGATTATATTACTACTTATTAAAAAGAATTGTACATCTACACCATGTCGTCACCTGCCTCACGTATACAAAACATGGCGATAGTCAATTTTTGGGGTATTAACATCTTCACGTTTTTATTTTGTAAAGATTAAATATACATAATTTATTATTATAAAAGAATCTTCTGTACTAGTATCACATAGTACTTTTTAAATATGTAAAGATAATACTTTCAAAATGTGGTATATGAAACAAATTAATTACGTATACGAATGTATATGAAAAGGTTTTCGTTCAATCAAGATTCATAGTCCATTACATATATATAAATTCGTTATTTGTTGCTGTCTATTTCGTCTAGGGAATACTGGAAACGTGATTGTAACGTTCACAATTCCTCCTATCGGTCGCAGGAATCTGGTCTCCAATAACGGTATGTCACCTTTCATAACGGTTAGTAAAATCACGGGAAAATAATAAAAGGTTCGTGTCTATTACTTAAGATGTTTTATTTCACGGACAATGATCCATATTTTTTCTGTACAAAGGCTTAAAATATTAACTTAAAAATAACAAAGCAATTAAAAATAACAAAACAATGATGCGGTTTTCAAATGTATCCATGTATCATCTGTCTTCTATGCTTTTTCTCTATTATTATTATTAAAGCACCCAAACGAAGTTTGGCGCCTTATTTTTGGCACTGTTTCTTATTATTATACGGACATGTAAAGATAACTGGTTACCTAACATACGAGTTGTTTTCAATAATTGCGTCATTGTTATTATTACCATTCATGATAACAATATTCTAATCGCATTTCATTTGTTAAAAACCCTAGAAAACAAGAATAATACTAAAAACGACCATAAACCTGCAGGCTTTTTGGAAACTAAAATCTAGGAACAGCGCAGTTTAGTGTTTTAATCTTTAGAAATTCAACATTATATAAGTATAAATGGAGAACGATTGTGCTGTGCAGTACCAGACAATTTACTTTTGCATATTGGGTTATAATCTATGGCTCGAATTTCACGTTCAGTTGAACTGCAGTAAGAATAATAATGAAGGACTGAATTTAAATGCATATACATGTAGTTCATCTTAAATTGAATATTGTTTGTTACTGAACACTTTTAATCTGTAATTGTATGTGTTATGGTTGTTTGTAAACCGTGATTCCCCGAAGGCTCTTAAAATGAAAAACAAAAACATTTCTTTAAATGAAAATTCATCACTGTTAATTGCAATTGGAGAATTCTATTTTGTGTAGTGAACATATATAATTGAAACATTTTAAAATGAATATGACTTTATAATTTTCAGAATAACAGTCATAACGTCGGCACATTTATGCGTGTTTTGTCATTCAAATTCGATTTTAGTCACGTTAATATAGTATATTGTATACTAACAATTTTAAAGAGTAATAAATATTAAATGTCACAATGTGTCATTTTATTATTCTTTTGGAAAAATCTAACATAACAAATGGAATGGTATTGCTTGAACACTCATAAAATCACCCACCTTTTCTACCTATAATACATATATTAGAACAATAACAAATCTTTGTATTGCAGGTACATTTGTTTTTTCTTAACATTTTTGACGTGAGAAAGGTAACCATTCTTTCTTTCTTTCTTTCTTCCTTTTTATCGGTCTATGTTTATCGCTATATCAGCAGGTTTTAGCTATTCTCGCAAGGATCATTCAGTCATCTAGATCATATCTAAATCATAAATTTATACATAGTAACATGTGCAGAATTAGGAACTTTTCCTCAATGAATTATTCAAAATTCTGCACATAATAAAAATATTCCAAGCTCTGCCTATAGTGACAAGTGGTTTTTTTTTTTCAACAGTGTTAATAGAACAAGGTGGTGCAAATCTGTCCTATACATCATAAACATTTGCTGATAGTAGAACAATTCAAAACATAAAATATAGAACGGTTTTTTCGTGAAGTATATGATTCTTCTATTGTTTCTAATCTGTCCTGTACAGCATAAAGTAAATGCTTAAAGAAAATTCGTTTTGAGAAATAGCACATTGACACAAAATGTTTCAGATTAACGAAAATGCGCAAACCTTAAATGTATTTGTTCGGGTACACTCTAATCCCTCTACCACAAATAGTTCAAACTTAATTACAAACAACAACAAAATATAGACGATTTATATTTGTCTTTTAATAAACAATAGCATATATAAACTTTTGAAAGCACTTGATATACCTGAACTTTTTTGAAAGTGACCTTATAGATGGGACTACATAAAGCTTTTACAGCTATGATATCAATTATTTTATTTTTTTTATGATGACTTATAGAAGAAGTTATGTAGAGTTTTAGATTGTGGTTTTTATTAGTTTGCTTTTTTATGAATGATAACTTTTAGATGGAGCTACGTAAAGAGTTTTAGCCTGTAGTATTCATAAGTTTGCTTTTTCCCCGCGAAGGCTTAAAGATGAGGTTACATAAAGAGATTTAGGCGATAGTAATATTTCATTTACATTTTTCACAATGATGACTTAATTAAAGATAGATACCCATAAGTTTACTTTTACTTGGTCTACATAAAAAGCTTTAGGGTGTGATATCCATATGTTTACTTTTTATTAATAAGGGTTTATAGTTGAGACTGCATAAAACTTTACAAAAATCTTTTTTGAAGCGAATGTTAAAGTTTTAAAAGAAAGTTTAAGTATAAATTAAAGTTTTCAAAAGTGTAAGTGTAATGAATGCTTTTAATACAAGTTTTTTTTCAAAATAATTTAAAACACTATGATATAAGATGGGATTTTTATTGCACTTAATAGAATAATCAATTATGTAAATGTTGATAAAAATGATAAATGAATAGCATAATAATAATGATAATGCATAGAATTTACATACATGTAAACATGCTATATAAGATATTATTTAAAGTTTAAAGGTGCAAATATTATTTAAATATAAATTTCATAATAAATTTATAATTAGTTCATATCACGAAACCAAATCTTATAATTTTTATGCTCATTTACAAAAATTTAATAAAACATAATTCACATCTCAATATCATTTGTAGTATGAACAATTTTATCAGGTTTTTACAAACAAGTGCATTTATAATGTATATACAGGCCATAAAACATTTTATAATGAGGCAGCAATCCTGGAATCATTCCAAAGCTAAATATATTGAGCCATTAATATAATAAGACATGAAAAGTCAGTTCAATATATTAAAAGTATACAACAACTCTGACATCATATGACAGGTAAATATATTGATGCAGCATTTCTGACATCACAACACAGGTATGACCTTGGTCATGTCCAAGCAGTTCACGAGTCAAATCTTGATCCTCAATTCTAAATATTAACATCCTACATAGAATATTAAGGTGTAATATTACCTGGTTATTCTGTCGCACCTGGTTATTCTGTCGCAATCGCTGTTTCAGAGATATACCTTTCTTATGATGTCATGATTACTGATAAATTGTTTTTACCCAAGTGATGATGCCGTGGTTACTGCATAACTATACCTACCTTTGAAATACTACCAATAAATAACCCTCTAATGATGCCAGTATTGGTATTCCTGCTTAAAATATTTTTACCTCACAAATCATGGCAGGATTGGTGCGTCAATACATTAACCTTTCAAGAGAATCCAGAATTGCTGCGTCAATACATTTAACTGTTAATTATTACAGCGTTGTTTGATCAATATTTACCTGTCAAATGATTACAGCATTGCTTCATCAATATTTACCTGTCAAATGATTACAGAATTGCTACATATATATTTACCTGTCTAATAATTACAAAATTGCCGCAACAAAATATTTACCTCATCATCACCATTTATTTAATTCTTCTTACAGAGATATATACAGGTATAAAGTGATTGTATACAATGCGTTCTTATTGTAACTACCAAAAACAACACTTGACTTGATAGTATAGTGTTGAGCAATAACAAAACGTAAATAATATTTCAAAATGTGTGGTGTCTATTTATTAAGATTAATAATAAAAGAACCTTACATTTCTGTAGAAAATGGGACAAAAATGCATGATATTGATTCATCAACCACAATACACTCTAAACGTTAAAACTCATGAAACCACATTACTTGAAAATTCTAATAAAAATCAAATAATTCTGTTGACCAAGGGCGAGTAATAATTTATACAGTCAGTTATGTCAATTCTTTCATTCTTATTGGTAGTTTTATAATCCACGAGGGTATAATAATAATAAAACAAAAATAATATACACATTTTTAACCACAAAAACAAACATTTGATCAATATATAATCAATGAAGGCAACGGTAATGTAAACTTAGTCATTGACCGGGCACTTTAAGCATATTCATTGATTGAAAAAATCTTGCACTTCTTTCTCTTTGAAAAAGATATTAAATAAAATACAACTTTGCTGCAATTACATAAAATTTGGCAAAAAAAAAAAATCCTGGAATGAAGTTGGTAAAGTTTAAACATTCAGACCTGCATAGATCCCCTTCTACACAGGCATTAGTTAGCTCGATAGATTCAGCAAATGTTTTTGTTTGTGTGAACAATGTAAACATCTAGAAGAACCTTGTTACTTCATGCGAGACCCCGAGTTTTTACTTGCTGTCGTTGTAAAGTTGATCGCACACAATCTAAAAGTACCTAACCATCTGGTGATTTTCTTTTTATCTGCAAAATATAATACATTCATAATTTTGAATGGAATGCAGATTCTTGGAAAATTCTTGGAAATAACTTAAGCAATAAAAAAACTCACATACCCTTCAACACACATACCGTAAAATAGAATAAATATGTAAATGATAAAAATTCCAAAAATGATTGTTGAAGACAATACTCGATGGAGTATTTTTTCAAACATTGGCTTAAGAACTGTTCTAGATGTGACTTTGATATCTTCTGTTTGCATCGTTTCATTGTTGCATTGTTACAGACACTACTAACAAATCCATCAGTCTTCTTTTGTCTCATTAATCATACAAAGTTTCATTTGTGAAACTAGAGGTTGTAAATGTTTTGTTCAAAATACCTTTTAGAGCATACTTCGTTTACACTAAATTCGCAATATGGTTATGTAACAGCAGATCAGTGTGCGAAAAAGTCCATAAAGCGTAATATTGTGACCAACACGGTTTTTGGTAAGTTAAAATAGTTCTCGAACTATTTTCGGTCGAGAAACTATAGTCTCATTATTTAGAATTTAAGTTTACTAATAAGATTGTTATTGGTATGGTCTGACCATGAATTAAGAATAGCAAAATTGAAAACTATATAATTGTATTAACATAAAGGATTCTAATGTGTCAATTTGAAGATCATTTCAATTTTATTAAATCTGTGCTATTTGTTACTGCAAAAATTGTAATTGCAAATTGGATTGTCATTTTTTTAGATTCAAAAAAAAAAAAAAAAATATTTAAAGAATGATTGTGAAACAGAGGTCAGATCGATTCACGTTAGGAATATTTACTGCATAAATAAATGAAAACATGAAATATAGGTAAAAGACATACAAAGCACACGGTAAAACAAATCGATATATTTGATTATTTCACATACGTTAGAAAGCATCGAACACAATAGCTAATATTGAACAAAAATTCCTGTTTAAATTTTGCTGTGCCAGATGTGCACATTTCGGAAATTCATTCCTCATCAGTGACAGTAGGGGCCGAAAAGTTTGATAGATAAAAAACACAGGCCAAACAGTTAATAAATTTAAAGTTTCAAAATTATATGAATCCAAATCAAGGTAAGAAATGCTTTGCATGAAAGAACAAACCTTAGTTTTAAATAAATTTCAAAAATTAAGATGGCTGAAAATTTTGCTAAATAGAACATTTTTTGACAGAACAAAGTACTTCCTTCTAAGTTACTAAATGATGTAGGTTCTTTTATAGGCGGCCCCGGACCGTTGCACTTATTGTAATAGTCTGTGGTCCTTAAGTACAAAAATTTTAATATTTACAAATAATACTAATGACAATACATACCATTATTCACTACACGCCTCTGGGTCTGTTGGTGTACTGGCTTGGATTTTAATAAGAGGTACTCTTATTTCTTGATTGGAATGGGATTTTTTAGGCGATGTTGTTTTGTTACCAGGATATAAACAATCATGTGACCTTTCTTTACCTGCATCTGTGACCATAAATATTTAAACAAAAAACATGTTTTTTTTTTTTTTTTTTTTTTTTAAAAAAAAAGTCATAACCTATGATAAAATCAGATTGGCATTTATCATATTTATCTATAGTTAACCATTTTTTGGAATTCTTAATATTGTAAGTGCATAATAATCTTAAAAAAAAGTTGATAGTTAGCAATTTCTTAGAAATAAATTATATATTTAAAATATCAAAGTTTAATTATAAATATCTTAAACTTTATATGATAAAACTGCTTCTACAAGGGCAGACAGTAACACTTGTAAATCACATATTATAGACAGTGTGTCACTTTTATGTGTAAACAACAACACATTCTTTTCAATGTCAAAACAAACCGCAAACCTATTTAAATTAAAAAAAAACAATTATTGTTTCTTGTACATTTAAGTGCATTTGTCAAAATGCTAACACATATTGTTTCAACCCTACTAATGATAATTCTTACCGCTCCTCCCATACAAAACACAACATTTAGACCCAACCCTGATGAAGATATTTTCAAAATTTTATTCAAAGAGAAACACGGGGCACCGTTACATTAATACATACGTTTTTCTCCATTTTGTAAGTCAATTGTATGGCTTTGATCTTCATTAGTAAGATGTGTGTCAACGCGTAACTCGTGTTCTTCATCGTTGTTTTCTACACAAGGAAAGTGTGTTTTGATAAATTGAAGTTTTGTTTACTTAAACATTCTTAATATTATAAAAGATCGAGTTAGTTTAAAAAATAGTGCAGATTGTGAAGCAGCAATCAAATGCATACAACAGTTAAGTTAAATCCCTGTTTTATTATTTTTTTTACAAGCTAGATCTGATTATTTATGTTATTGGAAAGAAGAGTGTTAAGTTTTAAAACACGATTTCCGAGGTATTTTCTCTTTATCGACAGAGTTGGATAAAGTCATTTCGAGTAGATATAATAATGCTTTGGAATCAAGCTAATTTCATATTAATAAGAGTAAACTGAAAATCTTGATGAACGTTGTTACAAGTTTTCTTCAAAATCAAAAGAGTTATATCAACAGGTGGACTCCCTTATAGCGTATCTTTATGCTTACTTTTCTTTTTTTTCATAAATACAACTTTTCCTATTTGTACATGTCGTCGTCTCTGACAGCAGCAACAGTATAATACCATACATAGACTGATAATTACCACAAATCCAAATAGAACTGTTACAGTTGTTCTGAAAATAACAAATTAAATCACCAAAATTTCAACCAGAACTGATACAGCCAATATGTGTTTAACAAGTCATCGAAATTCCTATCAAAGCCACGACAGTTGTTCTATTAGAAACAAAATATAAAAATCCTTTCAAAACCGTTAGGTTCATTCTTCTAGTAACAACATTTAATCACAATAAATCCTACCAGATTCTTTACTCTCGTTTTGAAATAAAACATCAAACACCCTACTAGAAACGTAAAGCGGTTCTGTAAGTAACAATATCTAAAATTCTTACAAGGCTTATAGTCGTTACGTCGGTAACTATATATTATTATCACAATTTATGCCAGAATCTTTACAGATATTATTGTATTAGCATCGTGGAATGATTACAAATCCTAGCACACTGCAAGGTTTACGGAACACTGATATTGCCGATTATTTATATTTTGGATAAAACTGGACTTTAAAAATTACTCACGTGGCAAAACCCATTACAGCTATAAATTCGAAATTCTGAACAACAAACCATAATCAAGAAGCAAATAAGACAAGAAAATATGGAAACAGTAGTGAATGACAAAACAATGTCTTAGCACTACCAGACGATCCCAAACCGTCATATTTAATTTACAACCTGTTGTACATACAACATTAGTACACTGTAAAGATAATTGTTACTTAAACATTTTACTTACATAATATCTTCTTTTGATATTAATATATCATTGTCGTTGGTATCCTTTTTTGGTTTACAGCATATTTGGTCAGAGACTTCATCGCAGCATGCCGTCAAATCAAGATTTTGTCCCGGCTCTGGACAATAAACCCATGTGTTATTTCTTGTACTAAAACACTTTGTCCCTAACAACAATTACAAAAAAATTATTAAATTTAAAAAGACCATAAAATTGCTGGGAGTTTATTATTCCTAGAAGTCAACTATTCCTTTTATATCAAGCGATGCAAGTAACAGATTTTATAACGGTTATAAAAACACAATAGTCTAGACAACAATTAAAAATACGAAGTTAAAATCTCTGCCATTGCTCTGAAAATTCTTTTTACATCCAGTGCTTTCATTGTTGTTTCTTAAAAGTATTGTAGAATAGAAAAAATAAAATACTATTGGTTCTTTCGTCTTAAACTATTTATTATAATAAGTACACGTCACGTTGACAAATAAATACAATGCGTTTTAAATATATCCAGAGAAACATACATACATACATACATACATACATACATACATACATACGCAAGCACGCACGCACATACATCAGTGACATACATACATACATACTAAATCTGTAGATCTTGACCAACAAAACAGAAAGATAAGATTAAAGAGTCATAGTTGTATACTTACCATTAAAAGCTTTATTATTTCTTGTATCTATAGATCTTGGTACACGTGTACTAATATATAACGCCTTGTCGACAAAATAGTCTTTTGGCAAGAATATCACTATTAAAGCTACAATGAAGATAATAAAACACTAATGTATAACAGTACAACGATGTTGACTTCACTAAATATTTACAAATCTTATTCATTGTTATTCTAATTAATATTTTTTTTAAATGTCCTCTAGGTTCTGAGTACATCTACTGTGTAGGTAATAAACGGAGACTGAATTTAAATATGCCATCTGAGAGCGTCTTGGTGCTTATTAATTAGAACCACATTTTAAAAAATGCAGCCAGGAAAAACGTGATATTTGTAGTCCCAGTAACTAAGAACAACTCATCCAAATAGTTAGAACATGACAAAATAATAAAACAGTAAAAAAAAAAACTTGACAATTATCAAAAGTAATGTAGTTTCTAAACATTAAAAACGTATATTATTGCGTCATTAGTATATATATATATATATATATATATATATATATATATATATATATATATATATATATATATATATATATATATATATATATCAATAATGAAATAATTTTAACTGATAAATCACATATTTTCACAGCAGTGAAATACATATATTTTCACCGGTGAAAATATATGTATTTCACTCCGAATTCCTTCACGTGCAATTTAGAGGGTTTTTAATTAGAGTTACTCCCCTTTTTTTGCGAACGGGTGCCCTGTACTTGTTTCTCGTCACACTTAGGTGCCGCAGGTTTTTCCGAATTGCGTCAACCATTACACGAGCGAATAACAGTGTACCTTGTCAATGTTGTTTATTATCGTCAACAACGGTCACATCTGTACGTCGACGGCGCAATCCATTGTTTTAATTAACCAAACATGTCAGATATAAAAACAATTCAAACAGTGATATAAAATAAATAGAAAATTTAACAGTGAAGTATGAATATGAATTTTATTTTGACTCGTGAAGTGAGAAAATCAATATTTTCACTGCACTGTTAAATATCCTCTATATATATGAGAGCGTTATATACACACACTTCAACTTATCAATTATTCATGTTATGTAAGCTGCTGTAAAAATAGATCCGGATCGGACGTTTGTCGCATTGAACAATAATATAAATATTGTTATTTTATATCTGAACTGGGATAGGATCCTGAATAATTGAAGAAGTGTTATTCTGTGAAGTATATGTATTATACCATTGTGTATTGATACATAACACGCTGTTCTAAGGTATTTCTAATAATGTTGTTTTTATGACAATTTAATAAATAAAATATTGCAGAAATTGTGACATAATCACATGGAATGGAGAGAGAGAGAGCGTGTGTGTGTGTGTGCGTGTGTGTGTGTGTGTGGTTATAGTCATAACGTATTTTTGATCTTCTGGAATAATATTACAAAGAATGTGATTTTAATTTACGCAAGGAAAAACCATAAAATGGTAAATGAGTATGCTGTATGTCCGATCTTTCTCATTTTTCCGCCAAAGCCAATGTAATCAAGAACAATACACACCGAGGCACAGAATAAACACATGCAAGGAAAATGAGTACCAAAACTTACTTTGACATATATTTTTCATATCCAGTGGTCTTACGGTATGAATACATACTGAGAGGAAAGTCTTAGTAAAAGAGTGAGTGTGTTACCGGGTCACTGCTGCTAGGCATAATAAAGTGAGTTGGGGTCAGATGAAAATCGGCTTAAAATGTTTGTGTAATCATATCTAAAAAGTGCAAGCATTTTAAAAAGTCACGTTTCATTAAAGTGTAAAAAATATGAAAACTATAGACTCTCTTCAACACACAACGCTTTTAATTACCTTGTTTAAACAAAATATAAATTGGTTTTCCTTGTTGACAAATTATTTATGAATGCAATACAAATATACTAGTTATTGCTAAAATTATTAGATAGTTACTGATAGTCAAACAATCAAAGGCAAGCTGCTTTTACAATTAAAATGAATGAAGGGATGACTCCCGGGATTTGGTAATTATTCCAAGACTTTCTGAATATATTGTTATGTTCATGGTATATATGTAAAACGAAATTCATTCTAATAAGTAATTTTTTTAATGTACTAGTATTGATTTTTAAGTATGTTTCGGAAATGAAATAAAACAATGACAAAGATAATATAGGGCTTTTGAGCATAAACAAGGTTAATGGCATTGTAACACACACACACACACACACACACACACACTCTCTCTCTCTCTCTCTCTCTCTCTCTCTCTCTCTCTCTCTCTCTCTCTCTCTCTGTATTTACATTACAATGGCCTAAACAAATGTCAATTCATTGGCGTATGCTTATTTGATAAATTCAATAGTTAAATTTAGTATCTTAACCTTTTAATTGATTTATCTCTTTTGTATTTAAAGGAAAAATGTGAGTAAAAATTCACACACTTTTATATTAGATATACAGGGGTATCAAACAAGACCAAATTTAGTCACAATTTTTCAATGCACAACCGATAAACTCAAATGTTTTATCTTAAAACAAAAAAAAAAAATAAAATGACAGCTAAATTACATGAATCTGACAATAGTCAAAACCAATAATTACCCATATAAAGGAAACGTGTACATGTAGTTTAGATAAACATTTGTTACCAAAGTGTTTATACACTTCCGGCGTTGTAAACGCTTATCTGTACTTACCTGACAACGATAAAACGGTTGTAATACAAAAAACAATTTTAGACATCATTTCCGTTTTCTCCTCTTCCCCCAATAAATATTATTCAGAGTCCAATTCCTGTTTTCCTGACATCGACATTGAAAAAAACACCCTCTGTTAAAGCGATATTATATTGGGGTCATAATGTAATGCCTCAGTTTACAATGGCGCTGTTTTCCCCTCCCCATTCCATTGGCTTCTGCAAACACAATAAACTTATTAACATAATGAGTATCATCAAGGGACTTTACAACAATATAATAAGGACATACCAGGATATAAGGGACAATAGTTCATCGTGTATATGAATCATACGAGTATTTACGGTAATCATATAGATAATATAATTACTAACAGACATTACATTGAACATATATATGGTACCGGTTACTATAGTTTATCGATCAAATGTCGCTAGAATTTATGTAACGGGATTATCTTCTGTTGTATATAATATATATATATATATATATATATATATATATATATATATATATATATATATATATATATATATATATATATATATATGAGACCATATACATAATCATTTAAGCGTGTCATATAAATCATTGATCATATATATATGGTTATGTTTTCATTGTCTCATTATAAATGACGATGCACATTACCTTTTTGAAATCACCAACTAATTAATAAGGCTGTTGAATAATATGACTTGACTGCAATAAACAGGAGTGGGTGTTTCGAAGCTCTCTTTAGTTATATTCTTAAGATTGTACATGTATATACGTAATTATTTAATATGTTTGTCCAAGTAATTAGGATTATTTAGAAGTTATGAGTTATATAATAATTATAAGGTTGTTTTCTGTTATGATATTTAAGAATCTATTAGAAATATAATATATTATACTCTTTATTTGCATATAGCAGTACAGCTTATAGCACAACATAAGTACATATATTGATAGCGGCAGAATACAACAAAATTATTATTAACCTAATTAACAATAAAAATACTACACATTACAAATCTGTTTTCTTAATCTAGTTGCATTATACAAGTATTTTGCTAAACACAACAACAGAGTGTTTGAATTAGAACTAATAAGATAATACAATTTTGATAAATTTGGCCAATGATTATAGTACCGTGGTAAATATTTTAATCTTAAATTTCTGTAGGCGGGGCAAACTAAAACGAAATGATATTCATCTTCTAACATGTGTAAATCACAACAAGTACAAAGTCTTTGATTTCTAGGAATGTTTCTGTATCTACCAATTCAATATTTAGTTTTAAAGAACCAGATCTAAGCTGAAATATAAGTAATAAGTAATTAGAACATAAACTGTCTAAATAAGATTCAAACTGAAAAACAGATTTAACATTTTTATATAAAGATAATTTAGATTTATTATTTATGGATTCATACCATTGTTGTATAAATTGGTCATATAACCTTTGTATTAATAAATTATAATTAATAAAATTAGGGTTTTGGCTGTGCCAATAATTTCCAAGACCAAGATTACACACAAGATCTCTAACATTTGAAACCCAATTTATCTTGTCATTATTGGCATCACATAACAACATGTTATAAACTTTAAATATGACAGTATCATTATTTGTTAAAATTTTTAACCAATATTTTAAGATACGTTCGTAACGTTTAATGTATAAGGGGTGTCTACCAAGGTCTTCAAGCATAGAATCAATCGGAGTAGATTTACTTGTTTTAACAATATGTCTACAAAATTTATTATGAATAATATCAATATCGGGCGCTTTATGGAAACCCCATATTTCAGAGGCGTAGCATATGACGGACTGACACATGGAATCAAATAATTCACATTTCTGCTTCACGGACATCATATAGTTCCTGTAGATATTTAAAAGACTATATAGAGCTCGAGATCCCTGTTCCGAGAGTTTCTTTTGTGTAATATTAAATTTACCATTTCTGTGAAAAGTCATTCCGAGATAGACATAAGAGTCGACATTTTCTAAGCAGTAATCTCCAAATTTCCACGAGTAATCATATTTTCTTCTTCCCCTATGAAATACGACAGTTTTTGTTTTTTCCACATTCACCTCGATATACCATTTATGACAATAAGTATGTAATTTATTCAAAAGTGTCTGTAAAACATCCGGAGACCTAGCGAAAAGCACTGTATCATCCGCAAATAACAGCAAATAAAATTAAATATCCATTAATGTCAATGATGCCGTTGTAGTTATCAGAACGTAGATCGTCTACTATATCATTAATAAAAAAGTGAAATAATAGTGGTGAAAGTGGTTCTCCTTGTTTAACACCAGTGAAATTTTGGAAAGAATTTGAGAACTGCCCACCCGAACGAATAACAATGTTAACTTTATGATAAATAGATTTAAGCATGTTTATCATGCTACTGCTACAGCCCATTTTCATCAATTTATACCAAAGAAATCGCCTATCTATCCGATCAAAAGCTTTGCGGAAATCAACAAATGCACAAAAAAGTTTTTATCCTTTTCATTGAGAGTATTTGAAATTATTCCATTAAGTGTAAAAATCGCGTCGACTGTAGACTTTCCGGGTCGAAATCCAAATTGGTTATCATTCAACAGATGTGATGATTCAGCCCATTTTAACAACCTTTCATTGATCATAGTTGTAAATATTTTAGAAAAAGCACTGACTAACGTTATGGGTCTGTAGTCGTTAGGATCAGATGAACAGCCTTTTTTGGGTACAGGTACAACAATTCCAGTAGTCCAGGATTCGGGAAATTCGGAAGTTGTTAAGATATAATTAAATAATTTACATAAAACTGGAGATAAAAGTTCGGCAGCAGTGATAAACATTTCTGCTGACAGCCCATCAATACCGGTACTCTTTCCATGTTTCAATCTTTTTATTGAATTCAAAACTTCATCTTCGGTAAACTGTGTGTCTAATTCCTCTATACAAACTAAGTTCGATGAATCATTAAATAAATTTTCAACAATATTATCTAAATCACTTTGCTGTTCACAAAAAACTCTCTTATAGTGATTTAAAAAATCATTAAGCTCCACTGGACAAGACATTTTTGAATTCGGTTTTACTGTTCTCCAGAATTTTCGCGGATCAGTTTTGGAAAGTTTAGGTAAATCATCAGCTTTCTTTCGCATATACTTGGACTTAGCCGATCGTTTAATTCTATTGTACGTGTTCCGTTCTGTTACAAATGCTGTTCTATTCATATCACTAAGTCTTGGGTTTCTATTAAATTCATTACGTGTGGCAGTAAAACGCGCTCTTTGGATACGGCACTTTTTATCAAACCACTCATTATGCCTGGTCGAGTTTATATTGTCAGAAATCAGATATTCTTTGCCATACACACACTAAAACATTTTGAATAAATTAGTTCAGTTATTTGAGAGACACATGAATTTAAAGTTTTAGAATTCACCCAAACCGTTCACTAATTCTAAATAAAGAGTATAATATATTATTAATATTATAATAACCTTTGAGTATTTATAATATTGCTTTAAATTAAAAGTTTTATTTTATTAGTTTGGATTTTTTTTGTTTACAAAGACAAACTATATTGACTAATGCTTTGAATGAGTGACCAGGACTTGCTAGTTAAAAAGACGGAAACAGCATTTAAAATTGTCATTTCAACATTTTGTTTATTTGATTAAATCATTAAATCCAAATGCTGTCTGATTTTCATCAGACATATATATATAGCTTTAAACAATGCTTACTTTAAATGAAATGAAGATTATTTAGAATACACAGTGGCACAGAGGTGACGCGAAATAAAATAAATTGCGTGGTTACGCAATAATTTTTCGATGTAACCTCTGTGTTGCTGTATAGAGTTTATGATGCATTCGGCTTTATTTTGAAAAGCCATCAACACATCGACAGTCTAAGTATCGATAAGAAATATACAGATTTTCTAACTGTAAAAACTGTAAACAATAAATTGTAAATTGTTCAACGTTTTTCAGAATAAATAATATTGGCCAAAATTGCTATAGAACAGCGTAATGTAACAAGGTTGTTTCATTACTTTTCACGTTTTGGATTCTTGGTTACCTTGGAATCCGAGTAACGCGTTTTAAAAGACAAAGCAATCTTAGTCATGAAAGCAATACGAGATAATCTATTAATCATTATAATTTTCTACCCCAAGATAGAACCCTGTGGTACACCAGCAGTAATATTAACCCATGATGAAGCGGTATCACGAATAACAACCCTTTGTTTTCTATTAGTTAAGTAGCTGCTAATTTGACATTGCGATAATAACATGCAAAGGAAAAAAGTTACCGATAAACACGTTAAATAAATTAAATGTCCAGGATTCTACTTTGTATATACGTAATATGAACCAAATTGATGGAGAAAAAATATGTCATGGCCATTTTATTGTGTTTTATAATAACGTCAGCCGTCTTGGATTTAGGTTCTGTCAAAAACACGAACTCGTCCGAGATATTACCATAATAAACACGTTAGAAGTTTTATGAAATTCTATTGAGAAATAAACTTGTTAGAGCGCTGACAAGGAAAATTAACATATGCGAGAATGTGCGTACATGACAAATTTTACAATTTTCACTTCAAATACATTTTTCGTCTAACACCTTTTCCGCATTGTGGTGATAATTGTTTGGTTATCACTTTCATTCATGTGCGCTATGTCTTCAGTTATAACGAATTTTATTTCATAAACTACTTAGCATTATGCTGCATTTTGTATTTAATTTAAATAAAACTTTTATGTCCTAATTGTCATAAGCAATTAGTTAACATTTTTTGAAACTCTCAATGCTTTCGTTGTGAATTGTATCAATATCATTTGTATAACTTTAAATCAATCAATGTACACGTGCCCAAGTCTTAACTTGGACGTTGTAAAACACCATTACTCTATTCATACACCAGCTCCAGGGGTTTGAGACACTCAAATTGTCTTGTTTGAACATTTTATCCTATTCAGATTTCAGAACGTAGTAATCGAAATGTTATGACTATTTCTCATGGGTCAGTTACGTTAATCAAAGCACTTCAAAATTGTTTCATGAACCCATAATATGCTTACCGTCGCTGTTTTATTTAAATTGATCATCTAGTCTGTCATTTAACTGCCTCGGTGGTGGCTCAGTAGTAGAGCGCGCGCCTCGAGAGCGAGGGGTCCTTGGGTTCGGACTCCGGACGGCCGGGTTATAGATTAGACTTTATATACTGCTTCCTTGCCCTGGTGCTTGGCATTAGAAGAGCAGAATTTAGACTGGTTCACCCAGTGCCAGGATAATGGATTGAGGGGGTCGTCTGCCTGTCTGTGTCAAACTTACTAGGTGAGCTATCATCTTACCAAAAGGTAGTCTGGGTTAAGAAACTTGATTCCCTTTTGATTAGCGCTGATTTACGAAACCGTTTTGATTGTTCCGAAAATTCTTTTACTTTGGTCTTAGCGAAGAAAACAGAATAATCATAATCTAACTAAGGTATTATATCTATGTTTAATTGTTTAAGCTAATTAATTCAACACGTGACAAATTTTAATTTTATAATATCAATTATAAAACTTAGTCAGGAGGTCACGTGTTTCTTGTCAAAGGCTTTAACGTTGATGCGTCAATGATGACATTATTAAATAAAAAGAAAATAAGATGGATTACGAATTCAAATGCCTCATTTACCTCAGGGCATATTTCGAAATTATTTTGATATAAAATTAGCATAGTTTGTTGTCAGTATATAACACCTTTTCAAACACTTATCATGGGTCTTGTTTTAAGACTTAAGACGATACTAATAATTTTCGGCTGTTTGGGATACACCATCGGACACGCCGTCTTCAAAAATTATATTCCAAATGGAGAACGTGTGCTCAATCCTTTTTGTAAGTGTGGACCTCATGGCAGGTACGAAAATTGGGAAAGAGTTGGACACTTGTTTCCCAACGGAGAATATAGTCATGCGTTAAATCCATTTGGAAGAGACTTCAAAAACAACGGCTTTGTAAGTAAATATTTGTTAAAATTTTACTGTACGGTTTCTGTATTCGAATTTTTTAGCCACGCGTTTGTAAAGATCTCTTAAATACAAAGGTGTTTAGATATCTGCCGAATTGCACCGTTTCAACTTGGTGCAATGCACCATTGGTTTTAATGCTTATTTGTTAACACATGCTCCCCAGAATTCAGTTTACCATTAAATAAAAAAAGACCGTACCGCATAATAAAATCGTAAACAATGTGTGTTATTATTCTTGATTTTTTTAATGTGGTTAATTGTTCGATTGACTATAACCGTGTTTTATGGTGTAATAATAATAAAAATATAATAAATAAATAAATAAACAGACAAACAAACAAACAAATAAATAAACTTATAAATAAATAAATATTGGCTGATCACAATAATCTTAATTTGATCAAACAATAGCCAAAAAATTCACTAATCCATATTAAGTGTTATACATCAAACATCTGAATGTGATAAAAGACAATTACATATGAAGTTATATTACACAAACAGAAGGTACATCACAAGTTACCGTCTTCTTACAATATATTAATTTATTGTTGTAAAAATACATTATAACAGCAGCTCCATATACAATCAGGGACGTTGCAAAGTGGTTAAAGTGGGCACTAATGTATTACCGCTTTGGAATCCTAATTGGGCATGCAGTTACCAGTGTGAGAAGGTTTTACAGTTTTTTAAGGCTGGTGATTTTCTCCAGGCACTCAAGTTTCCTGCATCATCCGGGAAGTGACCGCCTAAAGTAGTAAATTCATTGCAAGGAGAATAATAGAAATCACATGCTATATTTATTTAATTATACTTATTGTGTTATCTACCAAGTGTGTGTGTGTGTGTGTGTGTGTGTGTGTGTGTGTGTGTGTGTGTGTAGTACGGTGATTTTCTGTAAAAACATAACAATTGTCCTTACACCCAACTAGAACAATCAGTCACTTAAGAAGACTAACATTGAGACAATTATTATTTTTTTCCTTTTTTCTTGTTATACAGTGTAAACTAATGTATCACCGACATCGTGCAAACAGTTTTGAGGACAAATTACATAAATAATCTTACGTTTCAAGGTCATTGATGCATAAACGCTATATATCTTCTGATACTTATCCTGTTCATTTAAACGTTCATTAAAAATATATACACTTAACGGACCTTTTTCTCATGTGAGGACCAAGTCGACTTTGAATTATGGTAGTTTTAACAGTATGTTTACCGCTGTCTTAAAACCACAAATTAAAAAAGCAAATATCACATAAATAGTGTACCAATATTGTATCGTGGTCTAGGGATTTGGCTTGTTTTTACTCCCTGGTCAAGTCCTGTAAAGTATTAAAACACTGTCCTCACTGCAGACGTTACAATGTACATATTGTGTGTTTGTTACATAAGACAAGTTTGTGAACAAAATACGATGACACTATTTTGATCAACTGCATGCTCGTTAAAATAACAAGAGTAATGCGTGGGTATTGGTCTTTTGCATTAAAATCAAGATTGTGTCAGGTATGTCGAGATGGACAGTCAAGGTATGTCAGAAGAAACCGGAGAAAACCGTTAATCTTTTAAGTGCAAACTGACCAGCTTTTTCCACTAGAATCTATGTCATATTATAAATTTTTGAATTTTCTGAATGAAATATTCAAAAATTTGTCATATTATAAATTTTTGAATATTTCATTCAGAAAATTCAAAAATTTATAATATGACATCTACTCTAGTGGGATTCGAACTTAAGGCTAAGCGATAAGAGTTGCTGTGATCAGAAATCCTGAGCTTTAGACCACTTAGCCACTGAGGGCCACTTAACACCACGATGTTTGGTACTTTGTTATACTGGTTAATAATTTGTACTTGTGAGATTCTTTTCAACTGTTCTCGCAGCAATTTCTTTTTCATTTTGTAGAAATGGAACTCTACGCTATGTGAAAAGGATTCCGACGGTGATGGTGACAGTAACGGATATGAACTTGGAGACGCATACTGTCAATGGAATGCAAATGATAAATTTACAGACAGATATCTGACAGCCCCAAGATCACATCCGGGTGTTTTCGGATATTAAACAAACAGGTAAAATAAACCTTTCTTTTAACATTTGTATTGAATCTGATAAAAGATAGACAGTATGAGTGGTCTTTAAATAAAGCATATTTTTATGATTACGATTGTTGATAAAACATATTTGTTCTTTTTTAAACACTGATTTCCACTGTATAAAACATATTTGTTCTTTTTTAAACACTGATTTCCACTGCAACCTTTTTACCTTACGATACAGATTTCTGGCAAAATAAAGCCTTTATGAATGAGCTCCTATCACTGTTTGTAGGATCTAATGGTTGTAATGATGTTGCAAAGAATCAAGGAAAGCTAATATTAATTCTTCATTATTTAAAAACAGACATTCTTTTATTTCTGCAATGAAAATTCATCGAAACCCCCGCTTTGGATCGGTTTAACTTTATTATTATTATTATTATTATTATTATTATTATTATTATTATTATTATTATTATTATTTCTTGTAGGTTTCCTATCATTTAAAACGTACGTGCTAATGTTAAGCAGGCGGTAAACAACAAGTGTTAATGGTGATGCCAAACAGTCCCAAAACTGTCATGAAATATTTCAAACAGTGTTCGATGTTACACCATACACAGTTATTGAACAAAACGGTCAAAAAGGAAATACAATACACATTTTATTTTATAAAACTACAACGATATTTCATTTCATTTGAGAGAGAGAGAGAGAGAGAGAGAGAGAGAGAGAGAGAGAGAGAGAGAGAGCAATATACATGCTTTTGGAACTTGTGATATTTGTGTTAAACTTATGCAGTTTTAAATTCCGCGGTCTCATCAGCTGTAGAAGGTGTCTCCTAAATAAATTTAAATTATTTTTAACACTTTATACCTTGCGGATGTTTGTGTTATCAGAACAATTTCTACGTATATATGTTGAAACAATGAAATTTCTACCGACCGGACAGACATGTTCCATAAACAGAAAAGCACAAAAGTCAGCATCTTATCTTACTGTCTCAGTATCATCACGTTTTTCAATTTAAATAAAAAGATTTTTTTTTATTTATTCAATGTGTTTTTATTAGCATATACGGGTTCTTCATAAAGTAATTATAATGTTTTATTGTCTTTTTTATATTAAGTTTGTAATAATAAATCAAACAATTGTACCCTGGTTCACTGTCACGAATTTCGAGACAAATCTGGACTGATGATTCAGAAACAGCATGCTCTAGCCTTCTTCAAGAGCATGATAAACCCATGATGTCGCAGCATAAAGAGGCCTCTCGCTGCATAAGGCAACTTTACACAGAATGTCAAAACACATGAAGACATGCATGCTTTAGACATGTATGTCTTAGTATGTTTACACAGTCAAGTCCTAAGCCTATGTTTTCAGTTTATTTTCCGCCAAATATTCACGGTGTGTAAACAAAAGAAGTCCAACATGGAAGAAGATGAAGTAGTTATTTTACTGTCTGTTATTATGAACAAATTCTCATAATTGCAGATGTATTCAATAAATGTCTGAATACACATGTATTTTTAATATTTACAATTGCATATGATTGAATGTTCCACAGGGGTACAGCTCATATAGCTTTGAATTTGAGATCAAGAAAGGTGTCAAGTTCTCCTCAATCTTTTTCGGCATAAATGGTCTGTTTTGTAGAAGCACATGGTTGTTGACCATGACCCACATAACCTTTGTTTTGATTGGTTGATTGCCCATGTTTTGACTTGAGGAATAGAGCAAGTTCAATTTCTCAGGTCAGACACACGTTTTCTATTTCAAAGACATAACAGGGTTTACACAGAAACTTAAAACATGCTGTGTAAGGGAGCCTTTAGATTTTTATCCTGCTCGGACAGATCCAAGTAAGAGAAAGTTTCTCAGTTCGCTTGCCGAAGTTCGTTGGTTTTCTCTGGGTGTTCCGTTATTTTTCCAAATATCCTAGAATATACCGTGATAAAAAAGAAGACGTGATATTCTATTTTGTTATATTCAAAGACTTCTTAAAATCTAAATATGAATTACAAAATGCTTTTTAGTAACCTTAAACTATTTTGAGACAAAATTGAAGTTTATACATAGTTTACTTTGGTTCATAATAAACAACATTTGCCTTAAATATTAGAAAACAGTATTTCTACAAGCAAAGCATGTTGTATTTCTATTATGGCAAGATATATCTGTTCTGGATCGTTGATGGTGTTCAAATTTGTCACGACTGGGAAAGGTTTACAAACAATTCGGTCATAAATCATCCAAATTTCAATAAATAATAAATAAACTAATTAATTAATAAAAACTTATATTTGTCAAATAAACGCCAGAGTTTTATGTATGATCTTTGTGAAGAGCCTATAATTTTTGGAACTCAATCTTGTTTATGTGGATTTTCTCGCACTGATGTTAATGCCACACTAATAACATCGTGTCCAAGATTGATACGAGTTGTGCGTATGTCTGCTTTGTATAAAAGAGTGGGGTGGGTTTTAGGTGCTCTAGATAATATGGAACATCGAGACATCAAGTCCGAATTTCCTCTGACCCTAATTCACTTTATATCTATTTTAAATCCGGAGCAAAATGACGCAGCGTCCCTTCCAAAACCAGTTAGTATGGAAAAAATCCTTCTTTTTTTTTAAATATAGAAATCGTTCTGACCCTACACACAGACCTTAGGCAAAACTTGCGTTACTGATAGTGTCACAGGAAATTCGGAATACGAGACAGCCTGTCAAGCGGTTCAAGTTAGCCCTTCTATTCGTTATCAAGTAATAACAGTGACCTGTCCAAGGTCCAACATGACGGAAAGTGCTCTACATGTTTTCCAATGTTATGAGACGCTACATTGTTTTTGAAAAAGCTTGCACTTGTTTATTATCGTCATGGTTAGATAGGTGTTTAGAGAGCAATCGTGTTTGAAAATTTCTACTTTCGTTTTGACCAACATTCTACTTCCTGCAGACATACACATAACCATCGAGGACACCTTCAAAATGTAAATGCCACGGATGTATGTGTCTTTTATTTCCTTATACTGATATAATTCAAAGTTTGGATTACTCTTGGGTTGTGATTTCTAGATCTTTAATATTTATCAGTAAGCTTTTTGCGTAACTTTTGTGTACTTGTAACTGTCCAGGGTTTTCAAAGTTAATGTGAAAATCCACAGAACATGGAACGCGAAAATCACATTAATTAAATAAACTATACTTATCTCAGATAAATTCATTTAAATTCAGTTAAATTCAGTTCAACAGGCAGTTAATTCATATGAACTGGACTATCTCTCACTAACTGATGAAAAAGATAGTTTTGTCAATTCGCATCACTTAATTTCAGTAAATAACTTTTATTTTTCGGGAACTCCAATTAACTCTAGAAAAATAGAATTCTGAATTCATATGAGTTAATATTTTACGCAATTAAAATCAATTATTTTTTGCTAAATTGAATTTTTCTCCAAGACAACTATATAATTGAATTAGTTATTTTCTCAGATAAATTTAGATATTCTACAGTTCCAATTAACTGCAGTTAATTTAAATTAACTGCAGTTAATTTTTAACTGAGTTTAGTTAACTTTATCTGAGTAAAATACATTTTAACTATGATAAAAAGAGTTTATTTAATTATTGTGACTCTCTCTCTCTCTCTCTCTCTCTCTCTCTCTCTCTCTCTCTCTCTCACACACACACACACGCACACACACACACACACACACACCAGAATGTCACTGCAACAGTATAATTACAGGATCTACCAGTTTATTGCCAGTTGCTGAAAGTGTAAACAAACTGATCACAACAGATCTATGTCTTCATTTTTTTATTTTCTAGATGGTTTGATTATGCATGTGATTATGAAAGCGCAGCATGTGAGCATGATTTACATAACAAATTTGTGTGACACGTGCAGTGCATGTGACTTGACAGGTATATACATTTGTATAAACACACACACACACACACACACACACACACACACATATATATATATATATATATATATATATATATATATATATATATATATATATATATATACCAGTTTATGTTCTAATTTGATTCCTCAAATGAACATAAAATATTTATAAAATAAACATTGAACAAACACTCATATGGGAGGCACCACTTATGATTCAAGTTTTTAATGTCGAAAATATCAATTTACAATTAAATATAATAGCATCTGTCTTTTCCACCAATAATTTACAAAAAACAGATAATAATAGTAATAATTGTTAATAAAACATTAAATAACATGACTGTATACTTTAGAAGTAATGTCTTTAATGAACTTATTTCCTACTAACTTTCTATTTTCTACCAATAGTTTCAGTGATTGCAACTTCTATTCAATATCAAGTTAAACTTATAAAGTCTTTTGTTATCTTAACAACAGCTGGAAAACTATAATGTTTTTAAATGACATTTCATATTTTAATCAAAATATCAACAATATCCATAAGTAGTAAACATTTTTCATCAGTAACACATGGATAGAACTTGATTCTTTTTCTCATGTTTTTTTTTTTTTTTTTGTTGTTGATATCATCATCATTGTCATCAGCAGCAGTAGCATTATAATCATCATCCTTTTTTTTTTTTTAAATATTTGTAAAACAAATAATAAATGTATACTTTTTTCAGAAAATAAAATCATACACCAAAATACCCACCCAATATAAAGAACTCCATCAAAGATAACTTACAGTTACAGTAAATTGATAATAGCCACAAAAAAGAATTTTATCAAAATCTGTGTTTTCTTTTTAAAATTGACATATTTACCCCAAAAATACTGAACCACTTAAAAAACCATGTATATATGTTAAACCTCTTTTAATAATAACATAATATCTAGAGTTTCTACAGAAAATCCTTTAAAATAAATAAGCATGTTCATTTTCTCAAAATGTACATTTTTCATATAAAATATGTATTTTTACTAAGAAAATATTCAAATTGCAGGTATTAAGATCTTGCAGAAAAATTATGTAAACACTTTTGAAGTAATAGCACTATTTCTTTTTGGTATGAATTTATTATATTAACATGCTATTCTTAAATCATAATATAAAACATGTAGCAAACTTTGACGCAAAAGGTTAACATTGTGTACTAGATGGGTTTTCTGGTCAATAAATTATTTAAAAACGTATACACATGTTTAAAAATAAATTAGAATAATAATTTCTTTAAATCAGAATGAAAAATGCTGAAGAATTTTAACTGTGTAAAAAACTTTAATGGAAAAACTTAACATTGTATTTGTAAACGGACGACCAGACGAACGGACGGAACCCATTTCTATATCCCCCGCCAACTTTGTTGGAGCGGGGGATTAAAATCTGCTTATTATAAGAGTTATCTCCCATTGAAAACTGCAATGTACTTCTGTAGTTAAGTAGAGGACTTTTTATTCTTAGCATCTTCTTAAGAACAGTTACAATTGTTGAATAAGTTTTTTAGGTTAGGCAGTATTGTTTGAAAAATTTACTGGGTTATCGACAAATTTCTTGACACTGATGCCCATTTTGAATGATCACTTTAGTCTACATTCTCTTTATATTTCTAATGCTTGTATGCAGTTACCAATTTGTTCATTTTATATATAATAAAATTGATTAAAACTTTACTTTGATATAGTGATTGTGAAGGAGGTCTGGTCTTTAAAATTTCTTAAAGATAGCAAAAAATGCAGCAACCAAACTGGGACTGTACTAAATACTTTTCTAGTACTAGACAGACAGTCTACTGATTAAGTTATCTGACAACAACTTTCTTTATCTTTATTTTAGTAAATTGTTAACAGCTGAAAAATAATGCTTGAAAATGAAATGTGGTATGAGAGTTGTTCGTGGTCCAGATTGGAAATGGTCAAATCAAGATGGTGGACAAGGTCACTTAGGGACAGTAATTGGTGTGTCTAGAGTGAACAGGACATGTATGGTCCAGTGGGATGTAGGGGCAGTTACAGAATGTCGAGCTGGGGGAGAAGGACTTGCAGATCTTAGAATATTTGACAATGGACAAACAGGTATGTATAAATTATTAGCATTTTTCAAACATATGCTCAAGCAAGTACAAACAGAGAAAGACACATAGAAATAAAACACACACACACACACTGACAAAGAAAGACATGCACATTATACTCTATAATAAATGCGTAAAGATTAAATCACTCTCGGTCAGTTTCACTTATGTGTTTTATTTATAAGTCATGGTTAAAGGTCAAGAGTTGAGTTGAGTAATGGTGTTTAATGTCACAGTCAAGAATATTTCACTTATATTGAGATGTTGTCAAAGGTCAAGGTCATGTTAATAATGGATTTTAAGGATCTTTGTGCTAGTTCCTAATATCTTATTTATTAGATATTTATTGTATTTGTATTTTGCATTTTTTATAAGTTATTTGTAATTTGCTAATTTTTTCAAATGGAAATGACTTCAAGAATTCCATTAATTTACAACATTTATTCAAGTTTAATCTAATGTTGTAAGCAAATATGATATTTACAGTAATAAGTCTGTATAAAGTACATTGTAATCAACTTCAGAAAGATAAAAAAACATCTTGACCACATTATAATAGTTTTAATAATAAGGGGAAAACGTGATCAAGGTCATTATTCTTGCAAAATTCATGTTTTCCATATTGTTCCAAATAAACATTAGAAGTTTACATATTGTTTGGTACTTTTGGAAGCTCAATTAATCTGCCTTATTCTGTGTGTTTATGTGTTCAAATTCTTTTTAGCTACAGATATGAAATATGTAATTTTCTTCCAGGTGTACAGCATCGTGCTTATTGTGATGCTTGCCAAGTACAAGGACAAAATATAAGAGGACTGAGGTGGAAATGTTTAAATTGTAAAGACTTTGACCTTTGTACTCGCTGTTACATGATGGATAAACATGACATAACTCACCCATTCATAAGAATAAAATCCAACCATTCCCAAATGTAAGTACATTTATATATAGCTGTTATGTTACATAATGGTGTAACATCTATATGGTAGCTTCATTGTACAGTATATACTGTGTAATGGTAAAGTTACTGCTACATGTATCTCACCCAAGAGGTAGAATATAGAATGGTAGAGTGCTTACATTACAAATGGGTGACCATGGATTGATTCCTGTTGTCAATGATATGGAACATTTTTTGTTCTAATTAATATTTATGTAAATGGTGTCCATGTATAGACCCTGCTTTTAAAATAAGACACAAATCTAAGTGCACTATTACAAAAGAGCCCATTAAATTGTAAAATAAATAATAATATGTAATATGCATGTATTAGCTACATTTTCATGGAGTAAATACTTAAGGGGAAAAATGGAGAGTTGTAATGTAGCTAGGTATGTAGCTACGTGGTATGTAGCTGAGTATGTAGCTATACAGTATGTAGTAATGGAAAAATACTTATGGGGAAAGATGGAGAGTTGTAATGTAGCTAGGTTTGTAGCTACATGGTATGTAGCTTGGTATGCTGGGTATGTAACTATATGGTATGTAGTTATGTAGAATCTACAGGTTATAAGATGTTACTTCTCTTGAGTTAGACATACAATTTTGGAAAAAATTCAGAGCACTCATTTTACGAGAGACATGTAAGAGACCCAGGTATCAAGAGTTTTGACAATTCTTTTTATGTGAGAAGTATTTAAAATGAATAAAGATGACAAAACATTTGTCTCCCTTCCTTCAGTGATTAAATATACAATGTAATGTTTTATGATAAAAGATAAAATGAAATTTAGTATGTGGTTGAAAGTCTCAAAACCTTGTATTGGGTATTGTTGTATAAAGGTAAAATGCTGCAGGTAGATCCTGACAGATATCAGCTTTGAGTGCTATGTGGAAAAAAAAATGACATATTGTCATTGTTAGCATGGCTGCATTGTCTTTCATTGTCCTTCAAGACCTGATTGACTTTTATCACTATTCAGTATGTTAATGGGCATTGGTAGTAAACATTGATTCATGAAGAAATAATTTGAATGTTTTTTACCTTTTAGCTTCTGAAATTGTTAGACGTTTTTCAAATTTAAATTGTCAATAACATAATATTATGCTTGAAATCTTAAAGAATTGTACACAATGCTTGATTAAATTGTTTTGTTTGTGTTTCATAAATTTTGATCAAAAATCTTATTTATCAACTTTTAATGCCGTATCTAAATTGTATGTAAGGGTAATGGAAAAGCGTTTGAGTTTTGTTTTTTTAAAGGATTTATTTTACATCATTTAATTATGCCTTTCTGGAAAAAGTAATGTATTTTGTTAAGCCACTGTTTATCTGTATTTCAAGCAATACAGTCGGTCAGACTTGTGTTTCCATGGATATCATCATTTAACTCTGTGAAATTTTCATCAATTATAATGAATTTTACTTATGTTACAGGCAGAACTTTTAGTTTAAATTCAATAGACTTAGCATTTAGCAAACTAATGCATTCTTTTATTTTTATAATTTGTT
Source organism: Tegillarca granosa (assembly GCA_029721355.1). NCBI lineage: Eukaryota > Metazoa > Mollusca > Bivalvia > Arcoida > Arcidae > Tegillarca > Tegillarca granosa. Next base: position 11,878,447 of record CM056597.1, on the reverse strand, counting down.
TGATTTTGTGTTAACAAGTGTGCCAGTTCTGCCAAGGAGAAGATCTAGAAGAGTTAAACTATATGGGATATCAGAGGGTGCAAAGGTCAAACGAGTTCAGAGTGGTGGTTTTAAGTTAAAGCATGCTGATGGTAAGAATGTTTCAATCTAAACAATTTGGTTTATCATCAGTGCAAGAATTTAATGCAATTTTGTAAAACCATGCCTGGATTATGTCACGTTACATATATCCGCTTGTTATTTTATGCCATATTGCATATTCTGGGAACAATACATTTAACTTCTAAGGGAAACTGTCACAATTTCTTTCTGGTAAAATGAAAAAGGAAACATGCTGGATTGGACCCAGATTCTAACCTTTGACCTCTCATATTACAGGCAAGTGCTATTCTAGCTTAGCTACCCAGACCACTATGTTCCTCTGTTTCAATTTTTCAATTCAGCCACTTTTAATTAAAACAATAATGTCAGGTTCAACCCCCCAAACACAGATGTATAGATGTGTGGCTTTGGGTTTGCTATTTTGCCAGATCAATATAGCAGGAAAGGCAAAAGTAGAGGGTTTGACAAATTATCGAATTTTTATCCAACCTCACTGCAAGGTAGTGCTCTATCAATTCAGCTATGGAAACAGTTAAATTTTTACAGTAACACATATGAGTATTTTATCAACACAATTTGCTTTCATTATAACTTTCATGTTCATCTATGATTTGTGGGGAATATCTTAACAAGATTTTACTGTATATTTGAATAAAATTTTACTTTTAGTTTGGTAAGATTTAAAAATTTTAGGAATGAGCTTTATTTACTTTCAGTATAAAGCTTTATTTTTTATCTATGGATGAATTTACACACAAACCGTTTTAATAAAACAACTTAAAAACTTTGCATAAAACGACTTAAAAGTTTTGCATAACATAAGTTATTGATTATTGCCCTCAAAGTCATTTGATTCAATTCAACTACCTCAACTTTTATTACAAAAAAGTTCCACAAAAACCAATCAGCAATGTTTTTTTTTTTTTTAATTATTATGAAATCAATAAAATAGTGACAAAATGCAATAAATTTTCACGAACATAATGTGTTAACAAACTGTTCTCTTTCACAATATTCACAGAAAAAAAATATATCATTTTGTCACCCTTAATCTTAGTTGTACATAAAGATAAAGATCACAGAAAGATAAAGTAGATTGCTTATAAATAAACCTTTCATTTAGTTGTCTGATGATATACTGATATGTTTTATTTAGAGATAGGTGAAGTCATTGAATTAATTGATATACTTCCACTGTCATACCATGGAGGGGTGAAGGTCAAATGGCCATCAGGGGAGACAAGTAATCATCAGCTTGGAGCAGATGGTAAAGTGGATTTGGTTATGGTTGAATCTCATCAGTATAGTTATCCTGTTTACCTAGACCATCTACCAGTAGGAGGTACAAAACTGTAATTATAAATCCATTCTGTAATGGACTTGCTTGCAAATGACATGATCATAATCAATAATGTTTGTGCAAAATGGTATTACATCATTTCATGTATGTTTTAATGTATAATGTATTTTAAGTTTCATAAAAGACTGCCCTGTTCATATATAAAGATATCTGTTATGTAAATCATCTTTCTTTTTTTTTTTTAAACATTTCACTTTAAAGATGTTTTTTCCAAAACCATTAAGATATTTACACTGAAACTAAAAGCAAGCCTATTTGAGTAAATGACACTATTATGATTAATCTGTGTCCCACTTTTGATTGTTAATATCTAGGGTCCACAATTTTTTTTCCCAATCTATAAGAAACTTGCCCAAAAGTATTCTCTTGTCAAAACCTGACTCAAGTTTGCATATGGATCAGTAAGTAGGTCACTAAATCAAATTATAGAAAAAACCTTTTTAACTCTCTCTAGGCCACAGTTTGAGTCTAATCTTCATCAAACTTGCTCAGAATGATCCGCTTGACAATAGTCCAGTATGTATATGGACCATCTTTGATCAGTAAGTAGATCAATACATCACATTATAGAAAAACCTTGTTAACACTTGAGGTAACAATTTTAGTCCTAAATCTTCATAAAGCTGTTCAGAATGATCCACTTGACAAAAGATAGGCCAAGTTCATATATGGCAATATTGAGTCAATAAGTAGGTCACTAGGCCAAATTATAGGAAAACCTTGGTGAACCTTTTTAGGCCTCAATTTCAGTCCAAGCTTCATTACAATTACACAGAAGAATTTGCTTTTACAAGAGCTAGGTCATGTTTAAATATGGTTTAGTTTGGGTCATTAAGTAGGATGCTAGGTAAAATTATAGAAAAACCTTGTTCACACTGTTGAAGCCACAATTTTAGTCCAATCTTTATCAAACCTGCTCAGTATTATCTTCTTTTTAAAGCTAGCTTAAGTTGGTATATAAGACACATTGGCTTTATAATTAAGGTCTCTCAGTGTATAAGAACTCTTGTTGAACAACCACTTGAAATCGTAAGTCACAGTGGTTCATGACCGGTAAATCTCTTTATAGAGCAATATAAATACAGTTATAGGGTCCTAGTGGAGTTTGTTTATGGTTCATATTCAGTAAATCATACCCCAAAATTGAGCTACATGCAAATTATTGTCAGGTGAGTGCCCATGGCCTTCATTGCTCTTTTGTTTGTGAAAATGACTTTTTTGAAAATATGCAATGTACATTTATTTCATATCTATAGAAAATAATAGTTTTGCATAAAAATTTGATATATATATTATGATATGCTACACTAGTCTTCACTTCAGTGGAAACCATGTGTCATGATGTCATATACCTATTAGAACAAGATAATACTGTTTTAAAAAAATCTCCAAGGAAGGATTTCCATTTTTATTCTCTCTTAATATTACAACTTTGACAGAAATGGTTTGAAAATGCCAGAACTAAGCCAATTTCAACATTTTTGTTGAAACATTTTCCATGCCAAATTCTTAATGTAATGAATGTAATCACGAGTCTAATCACAAATTCATTTAACATACATGTATCATTGTCATTCAAATGTTTTTGTTACCAGTGACTAGACTTAGTAATTAATCATTTCAGATTTAACGCAGCCATTTGAAACAGTAATAAATGTGGGAGATAAAGTTTGTGTGGATATGAATTTGGACACTGTCAAAAAGTTCCAGGTGGAATTTGGAGGCTGGATTGATGACATGGAAAAGGTGAATGAATACATTGCATGGTGATTCAGTAAAACTTTGAATAGAATAGAGTGATAAAATGGAGTCTTTTGTCAAAATCCATTCACTTATATAATTATATTAAGGCTGTCAGTACAGAGATATTGTAGAGGAAACCAGAGTGCCTAGAGAAAACAACCTTTACATTAAATAGGTGATGATTATTCTATGCAAATGAGAATGAGGTTTCTAAACATGCAAATTTGTCCTGTGTCTAAAAAAAATTTCAAGTTCACATGATGACACTTACAGATGCAATGCCAAAGATACATGTATATGTCTCAAAGTTTACCATTTACTGGTTATATTTTAGAAAACCCTGACTTGGGCATCAATCAGTTGATAAAAACTTTTCAAATATCAAAATAGCTTGATGCAATTAAAGATTGGAAGTTGAAACTTTGAAACTATCTTTTTTTCTGGAAAACAAAACAGTAAAAACTTTTTATTAGAAACTTTCAGGTGTGATTGATTATTATAAAACATTTTTGCAGGTATTAGGTGAGGTTGGAACAGTAGTGGAAATTAATATTCAACAGCAGATCTGCAGGATACAGTATAATACTGGTACATATTGGTTTTACCATGCAGCTTGCAGAAAGGTTTGTTACAAAATTATCATTTTTGGAATCTTAATTCAAATTTATTAATGTCTGCTTCCTATGTCAGTGTTTTCCAATAATGAATTTTAAGTATCATAAAAGGCTGTCCTGTTCATATATAAAGATTTTTATTATGTAAATCATCTTGCATTTTTTTTTAAACATTTCACTTTAAGCATGTTTTCTCCAAGTTCATTAAGATATTTACAATAAAACTAAAAGCAAGCCTATTTGAGTTAATGACATTATTAGAAATTATCATCATTCAAGGTCATAGTGATCTTGAAATGTATAGTTCAAGGCAAAAGTTAATCCTTAGTTAACATTGACATTATGAAATATTTCAGATATCTTTTAGTCCTGAACAATGATTCATAGAAGCTTTAATTATTTTCTACATTGAGTATCATTACTTGATGTTAATTGACTAAAAAAACTATAATGTTACTATATACAATTGTAATTAGACCTATAAATAACTTTATGCATCTAGATATCATAATCACATGGAACATATGATGCCATTTCAAGTTAATAACTTCTTTGAAACAAAGCATATAAATGTAATTAAAAGTGATTCATTTTTCATTTTATCATGTTTTACATGTAGGTCAGCCTCTTATTTTGTTCAGAAAAAAATTTCTAGATTTTTGATATGCAAAACAATAATTAAAAAAAATCTTTGCAATAACTACATTTCAGTGATATGTTTGATTTCTGGCTCACCTAGCAAAGCCAGGTTTAATTTTGATAACTTGTACACAATGTAATTTGATTAAGGTGTAATTTTCTTCTAAAATATATGAAGAATAAACAATATTTGTAACTTAGTATAATTTTCTTATATATAAAATAAAGGTATCTATCATAGAGGAAGGAGACAGAGTTAAGGTTCTTGATGACGAGTTAAGAGTTAGAGATCTACAGAGTAGGCACGGAGGCTGGACAGACAACATGAAATCTGTAAGTCGTAGATTTGATCTTATTGATATTATGTTAACAGGTCTGATACATTGCTACAAGTTGTCACTTTCAAAGTTTAGGATTGTTGGTTTAAACCAAAGATATTACTTCAGTTTTTACCTGAAGAAGTGCTTGAAAGCAGATGGTTGATATTAGTTTGTTATACATTATATTTTAAAAATAATTTAGGTGTTACCAAAAGTTACTGGATGCTGTTTTTAAACAATTATAAAATGAAATATTATATTTATATTCATGCAAGCAAGAAAGTCTCAAACTCATCACAACAAAATCTTTTCCCTACAAAGTTAGTTAGTTTTTTTTTTTTTCTTTTTTTAACAGCTAAATTTTTTCTTTCTTTTAAAACAGTTAAAAGTTAACTTTCTTTTAAAATCAGCTAACTATAAGCCAAACCATTCAGTTGGTAGGATGCTTGCTACAAAAGTAACTGGTCACACACACTTGGATTTTACTTTGAACTAAGTATAAGAAATGATAAGATCTGATATCCTTGGTCATGGTAGATATGACATGAAAGGAACCCTGTCCATGTCAATTAAAGTGTTTATTCTCCTTTAAATACAACTTAATTTTAATAAGAGGATCTCATTGGCCATTTGGTATAATGCATGTGCTTGCATATCACATTGCCTCTCACTACCTAGAATTGAATCGCACATTAAGCAGATCCTAGCATAAAAGTGTTAGTGGTTTTCTACAGGCACTCCAGTTTGCCCCACCATATATTACTCTCTTGATATAAGTGAAAGAATCTTGATTTGGTAATAAAGCTTCATTGGAATTTATCACACTTTTTAATTACTATTGGGTTATATGAAGTCTTCTCTTACATATACAGTGAAATTTAAAAAACTAAAGATGTAAGAAACTTCTATTTTAAACTTGAGTTATTATGAAGTTTTGATCCAAAATAACTCAAACTAAAAATACACTTAACTGATTCAATGTTATATTGTATTAAAACAATAATATTATATTGTAAAATTATTTATATTCATAGGGTTAAAATTTTGTGGTTTTGTAACTTTTTTGAAAATTGTAAAAGAAAATTTTATGGAATTGGGTTGTGCAAAAAGATTTTGTGTTTTGGCAGTGAAAAGGTTTAATGAAATTCAATTTTACATACCCTTGAAAACATGGAAAATTAATCTTCTCATTTGATTTTTACAGCAGTTGCCTTGTTTTGTTTTTTTCACAATATAGTTATTACAGTTTAATGTTAACAAAATAAATCTGTAATTTTCTTTGTTTTATATTTTGTATTGGAAAGGGTCTATATGTCGTTAGACCGCTGTGATTTTATGATTTCTGTGTACAAGAACAAGAGATGCATTTTGATACAATTTAAATGATATTATGCAGTAATTCTCAACGTAACCAATGACAACATTTAATCCCTGACATCGATTGTGGAAAACTATTTTTATGTTTAGAACAAAACCAAACATGAATACTAGTATTGCAGAGTCTAACCTTATTGTTTTATTGTATACATAATGTAATTTTTGTACATTGACCCTTTAAAGCATTTTTGGACAACAAAGAATATGAAGTTTGAATTGATATCATGTACATGTATTTGATTTTTACTTCCCTTTTGGTTAAACTTTTGCACATGTTTAGTTGTTGGCTGTTTACTGTTGTAGATATTGGGTGATATTGGAGTTGTCTTGTCTATAGACCCTGATGTTGGAGATTTAGAGGTCAAATTTCAGGATTCAACATTCTTACTCAATATGTCCTGCTGTGTGAAGTTGTTTAATGATGGTGATATAGTATCTAAACCTCTGGCAACAAAACCTTTATCAGCACCACAATTCTTGCCAGGTGAAGATCATCAACTGGAAACAGTGTTACAAAGAATGAAACCCACAGTGCCTCAAACACCACTCCCCCCTCTGGATATTGAGGATAGATTTCTGTTACAACCAGGAATACCATCTAGTGATGATGATGATGATGATGATGATGATGGTGATGATGAGGAGGGTGAGAAGAAGGGTTATAATGATTCTATGACAGAGGCTCAAGATGTTACCCTAGGTAAGTACATTAAACTTGGTTCTTTATAACCAGTTTTATGTGCCTCAACTGAAAATTCCAAGACAAAGCAGTCATAGGGTTGTCAGTGTCCTCAACATTATAATCTTCAGGTGTCAATGTGGTCATCAAAATCAGTTTCCATGAATTTGGTTCGAGTAAAAAAAATTTCTCTTTTCTTTGAAGTTGAGGTTCAATTGCACTAATCAGTTTCAAGTCAACTTTAGAAAATCTTACGTGACCGAGAAGATAGATTGATTTCAGTTTTGTACATTCTGTTGAATTTTTTATTTTTGAATCAATGTAATTTCAGTCAGACTTACCAAGCCTAGATTGGAATAAAAAAAGGCGATTAATTTTTTGAAATGTAAAATTCAATGATGATTATTTGCCACCATTGTAAATATTTGTATTTAATAAGTTGATAAATAATTATTAAGATAATAAGTAATTGATTTAATCAAGAGCAATTTGAAATCCTTAATATAATTTATCAAAGTAGACTTTAGTAACAATACATTGTAGAATAACTTCTATAACTGGACCACTCATCTCCAAAGTACATGTATAATTTAAATAAAAAACAAGTCTATTGATGTAATCATATTGGAATCATTGTAATTTGGAAAAAGGTTGTGCTAGATGTTCAATTTAATACATATTTAATTCACTTATGCCACCCTTAGATCAGATATGAGACAAGTTCTGTCTAAAGACAGAGTTACCAGTGTAATGTTTTTTATACCAAATGCCAGTTTCAGACTGCAGTCAGTTATTTACTTAGTGATACACCCTATGTGATACTACAATGAACACACATTTATCTTTTAACTAGCACCATATTTAAAAGTTTAATATAAAAGTTTGCTGACCTTGACCATAAATCAAGTTTAATTATAATCTGTGATTTAAAAGCAATATCTTTTGAATGAAATAATTATGTGGGGATTTCATATTTACTTTTTATGTAGACAACCTTTTGTATTTATTTCCTATTTTGTGTCAATTCCCTTAGGTTGCAATGACAAGGGAGGTAACTCTGATGTTATGATTATTGTTAGCTAATTGCTATTTCATGGCTATGAAGTTTGATATGGTGGTACCCCTTTACAAGAAATATGCCTGAAATTGAAAATACTAACTCTGACTTGCTTTTCTAGGATGAACTGTTTTATGTCAAATAAGTGAAACATATTTTAATGAAAATGTATTTAAAAACAAGGTACATCTTTGACACATGAAAAATTGAAATGTAGGTTACAGTGTTCTATTATAGTAATTTTATGAATTTTTGTGATATTTCTAAATAATTAAGATTGAAAAATTGATTTCGCAAGGTCATTTAAATAATTATATAAATATCCTGAAATATGCTTAGTTTCAATAAATTGTAATGAATATATTGTCTTCTTATAATAATTACACAATTATGAGTTCTTTTATTATCAACAAAAGGATAATTTTTCAGGTGAGACTTGCAATCTGCTGATCTCTTGTTTTTAATGTTACAAGTATTATAATATTGTTCTTTTGTTTTTATCATGTTAATGAGATTATAAAATCAGTATGAGCTGCATGTAGTACCTGTCAAATATAATATATATTTATCTAATAACGTTGTTTCTTCCATGTTATATGCTAAAATATTTTCCAAGGTTAGATGGCATAATGCACGACCCGAAAGGGGAGTGCATTATGCCTTCTTACCTTGGGAAATATTTTAACATATAACATGGAAGAAACGATGTTATTATTATTATTACTATGAATGTCTTTGTTTAAATTAAAATTTTGTAAACAAATTACAAACTACTTTCATTCCTTGAATGCTCGAATATACTTATAATTCAAACGCAGTAACGATTGTGAATTATGTGTCCCATATATGGTTGTGACTCCACCCATATTTCAGCACGTGACAAAAGGAAGCTCCGCATCCTTACTCACGTGCGTGTAATATGCCATGTTATATGCGATGGCATAATACATGCTCCCATTGATTTCAATAAAAAAAAATATGCCAAAATAGTATTGATGCAATTATTATTAAAGAAATTTACATGAATAGTAATAATTGATGATATAATGTTTACATAATAAAACCTATATATAAATACAAACCTAGGGGTCTAAGAACTATGGATGCCTGAAACAGTTGATTGGTCCAAATATAAAAGTTCTTTATTGTTGAAAGAGACTGTAAATGCTGATTTTAAAAGGCAGGTGTATACATTGTTCCTGTGAAACATATCTCCTATATAATGAGGAATACAAAATGTTTTTACTTTTTTTGCAGGAAGTGGAGGATCAGCTGCTGAATCGGACTCAGATGATGAAGATGATGAGACTGTAATTCTTCATTTAAATGGTCAGTATTTGACAGAAAGTCCTGATGGCTGACTTGTTTAATGTGCATGCTTGTAGACCACAAACCTATCACTGCTTAAGTTTAAGTCCCATTCAGCACTGCTTAAGTTTGAGTCCCATTCAGCACTGCTTAAGTTTGAATCCCATTCAGCACTGCTTAAGTTTGAGTCCCATTCAGCACTGCTTAAGTTTGAGTCCCATTCAGCACTGCTTAAGTTTGAGTCCCATTCAGCACTGCTTAAGTTTGAGTCCCATTCAGCACTGCTTAAGTTTGAGTCCCATTCAGGTTTGATCCTAGTTTCAGAATGTTTATCAGTTTGCTTACCAAAGGTCAGTGTTGAGCATTTTACTTACCAAAGGTCATTGTTGAGCATTTTACTTACCAAAGGTCAGTGTTGAGCATTTTACTTACCAAAGGTCAGTGGTGAGCATTTCCGTTTTCTCCACCATACATGAACTGTCAGCCCTAATAGAAAAACTTAACTAAAACAAATATACTCTGTTACTTAACTCCATATGTTTTCTTTCTCAATGAATCTATGTTGTTTCATAGTTTATGTGTCAAGCTCATGGTAAACAATTTGTGTACACATTGTAAGCCTTAATCAACTGGTTGCCCATGTGTTGTGTTTGAGTGATTGGTTAAGTTAATCTTTGTCATTTTTTACCAATGTACTAGCAGTATAAAGTTATAAGGAACATAATGAAGTTCCACTAACTAAACTAACTAAAGAATATATACAGTATAACCTGTGTATAAAGTCCACCCAGGGGAATGAGCAAAAGTGGACTTAATAGACAGGTGGTCTTTATATAGAGGGTCTCCTATATGTACGAGTAAAAATACAGTGTTTACAATAGTTAAAAAAGTGAAAATATGCAGTACATATTAAAAACTTATTAATATATACATTAATAAAATTATTTTTATTTTATTTTTCAAAAACAGATTATTCAGAAATAATTATTATAAAAAACCAAACTGTATTTAAATTTGATAAACTGTACATCAGAAAAGATTATTTGGTTAAACTCTACATATTATATACACTTGACTTATTGTGTCTTTGTTGTTATAAGTAGCAGCAAAGGTGTCACAAACTAAACAATTATATATAAAACATAATAGATAACAATGGGTATTTCTACCTTTATATGTGATGGCCTCAGTTGTTGACATGATAAGTATGACTTTAAATATTTTTCTTCAAAATTTGACGTAATATCAGTGGATACTGTAGTCTACTACAGTAGATTTTAAAACTATGTAAGTTACTACATTGTATTTAGTGTGATCAATGATTTCTATTAAAATTATTTATTGCCAATCTTCATACATCACAATATCAAAGAAATGTGGCTGATATTTACTGCACAAAATTTGGGAAATTATAAAACTTAATAAAAAATTATATTAAAGAAGTGGACTTTATAGACAGGTTCTGGAGTCATTTGGGACTAAAAAGGGTGGACTTTATTCACATTAGACAGGTGGACTTTATATAGAGGTCCACTACATAGTAAAATCCATTGGGGGTACTTCAGACCGGTTGTTATAGACAGGTGGACTTTATATAGAGGTGGACTCTACAGCAGGTTATACTGTATGTTTCAACTTATCCATGAAATAACTAATGAAAATGTGTTTCATTTTATCCATGAGATAATTTATGAACTTGTTTTTAGATTTATCCTTGAGATAACATATGAACATGTGTTTAGATTTGTCCATAAGATAAATTATGAACACATGTTTTAATTTATCCATGAGATATTTACTCAACAAGTGATGTTTATAACATAAGCTCTGCTGTACTTGATACATGTGTAACATGGGAAAGAAAAAATGCATGATGGTACCAGGTGAGTTCTCTACCAGCTTGACTTCCTATATAGCTAAGAAAGGTTATTTTATAAACCAAAAAAGAAAAAAAAAACAAACCATGAAAGAAATGGTGTTCCAAATTATAGGAAACAATCTATCAGCCACAGGTGAACTGACAAACCCAATTATATGAAACCATCTATCAGGCACAGGTGAACTGACAAACCTAATTATATGAAACCATCATCAGCCACAGGTGAATGGACAAACCCAATTATATGAAACCATCTATCAGCCACAGGTGAACTGACAAACCAATTTGTAGGAAACCATCTATCAGCCACAGGTGAACTGACAAACCAAATTATATGAAACCATCTATCAGCCACAGATGAGCTGACAAACTCAATTATAGGAAACCTTCTATCAGCCACAGGTGAACCAAAAAACCAATTTGTAGGACACTGTCTATCAGCCACAGGTGAACTGACAAACCCAATTATATGAAACCATCTATCAGCCACAGGTGAACTGACAAACTCAATTATATGAAACCATCTATCAGCCACAGGTGAACTGACAAACTCAATTATATGAAACCATCTATCAGCCACAGGTGAACCCAATTAAAGGAAACATTTTATCAGCCACAGGTAAACTAACAAACTATAGGAAACCATCTATCAGACATAGGTGAACTGACAAACCCAAAAATGGAAAACCAAATATAAACCACAGGTGAACACACAAACCAAATTTATAGGCAACCATCAATCAGCCACAGGTGAACTAACAACTCAATTATAGCAAACCATCTATCAGCCACAGGTGAACTGACAAACTCAATTATAACAAACCATCTATTAGCCACAGGTGAACTAACAAAATCAATTATAGCAAACCATCTATCAGCCACAGGTGAACTGACAAACCAATTTGTAGGAAACCATCTATTACCCACAGGTGAACTAACAAAATCAATTATAGCAAACCATTTATCGGCCACAGGTGAACTGACAAACCACAAATGAACAAAAAGTTAAGAACAAACCCAATAATACAAAAACTACCTATGAGCAACCAGAGAACTGGCACACCAAATTATATAAAACCAAATATAAACCACAATTGAATCCAACAAACTCAATTACAATAAAACACCTATGAGCCACAAGTGACCCTGCAAACCAAATTACAGGAACCAACAATGAACCATGGACAAGCTGACAAACCCAGTGCTATAGAACAGCTCTGAGCCACAGGTGAAGCAACAAACCCAGTAAGAAAAAACTACAAATAAACCAAAAGATAACTAAGACAAATCAAATTACAGAAAACCTTAAATTACCCACAGGTGAACTTTATTTATTATGTTTTTATTTATATTTTACTAACACATGAATACGGAAAACTATGAATTAACCACATATGAACTGACAAACTCAATTACAGAAAACTAATAATTAACCACAGGTAAAACCACAAACCCAATTACAGATAAATATGAACAAACCACAGGTGAATTGAAAAACCTAATTACAGAAAACTATTTATCAACCACAGGTATATACTGACAAACCAAATACAGAAAACTATTAATTAACCACAGGTGAACTGAAAAACCTAATTACAGAAAACTATTTGTCAACCACAGGTGAAATGACAAACCAAAATACAAAAAATTTATATTAACCACAGGTATACTGACAAACCCAAATACAGAAAACTATTTATTTACCACAGGTGAACTGACAAACCAAAATACAAAAACTTTATATTAACCACAGGTATACTGACAAACCAAAATATAGAAAACTATTTATTTACCACAGGTGAACTGACAAACCAAAATACAAAAAATTTATATTAACCACAGGTATACTGACAAACCAAAATACAGAAAACTATTTAATTACCACAGGTGAACTGACAAACCCAAATACAGAAAACTATTTATTTACCACAGGTGAACTGACAAACCAAAATACAAAAACTTTATATTAACCACAGGTATACTGACAAACCAAAATACAGAAAACTATTTATTTACCACAGGTGAACTGACAAACCAAAATACAAAAACTTTATATTAACCACAGGTATACTGACCAAACCGAATACAGAAAACTATTTATTTACCACAGGTGAACTGACAAACCAAAATACAAAAACTTTATATTAACCACAGGTATACTGTCAAACCCAAATACAGAAAACTATTTATTTACCACAGGTGAACTGACAAACCAAAATACAAAAACTTTATATTAACCACAGGTATACTGACAAACCCAAATACAGAAAACTATTTATTTACCACAGGTGAACTGACAAACCCAAATACAGAAAACTATTTATTTACCACAGGTGAACTGACAAGCCCAAATACAGAAAACTATTTATTTACCACAGGTGAACTGACAAGCCCAAATACAGAAAACTATTTATTTACCACAGGTGAACTGACAAACCCAAATACAGAAAACTATTTATTTACCACAGGTGAACTGACAAACCCTAATACAGAAAACTATATATTTACCACAGGTGAACTGACAAGCCCAAATACAGAAAACTATTTATTTACCACAGGTGAACTGACAAGCCCAAATACAGAAAACTATTTATTTACCACAGGTGAACTGACAAACCCAAATACAGAAAACTATTTATTTACCACAGGTGAACTGACAAACCCAAATACAGAAAACTATTTATTTACCACAGGTGAACTGACAAACCCAAATACAGAAAACTATTTATTTACCACAGGTGAACTGACAAGCCCAAATACAGAAAACTATTAATTGAGCTCAGGTGAACCAACAAATCCATTACAGATAAATATTAATGAACCACAGGTGAACTGACAAACCCAAATACAGAAAACTATTAATAACCCAAAGTTGAACTGACAAACCAAAATACAAAAAAAATATTAATCAACCGGGGTGAACTGAAAAACCTAAATACAGAAAACTATTAATTTACCTCAGGTGAACTGACAATCCCAATTACAAATAACTATGAATGAACCACAGGTGAACTGACAAACCCAAATACAGAGAACTATTAATAACCTAAAGGTGAACTGAAAAACCCAAATACGAAAAACTATTAATCAACCAAGGGTTAACTGAAAAACCTAAATACAGAAAACTATTAATTTACCACAGGTGAACTGACAATCCCATTTAAAAATAACTATGAATGAACCACAGGTGAACTGTAAAACCCAAACACAGAAAGCTATTAATAAACCACAGGTGAACTGACAAACCCAAATACAAAAACACTTTTAATCAACTACGGGTGAACTGACAAACCCAAATACAAAAACACTTTTAATCAACTACGGGTGAACTGACAAACCCAAATACAGAAATCTATTAATTAACCACAAGTGAACTGACAATCCCAATTACAAAAAAAAAAAAACATAAAAGTAAATAAATGTAAAGTAACAAACCCATATTACCGAAAACCATGAATGAATTATTAAAAAAACAAACAACTATTGACACAGATTAAGTGACCAGTTGTGTTATTTTAAAAAAAAATAACATTAGGTAATTTTAAAAAAAATGAAAAAGGCAATATAATAAGCAAATTGAAAAGCTCCATATGTTATAAAGTCATTGATTGGTTTTACCTGGTAAACTGACAAATGTCAAATGAATACATTTTATGTCACAAATTTGAACTTTTCTGTATACTGATGTTAACGGAATTTGTGTGTTTTTTTCAAAACATTCTGTTAAGTTAGATCTCTGCACTGTTAATTTTTCTCCTGAGCAATTTTAAATTCAAACATTCTTTTAATATTAATTTTTTAAAAAATGTTCGGTTGTTAGATAGTAGATGGCACTTAAATTAGACGTTAGCAAAATTTTACTCTGCAACTTTTAAGATGGAAAAATATAATTACATACAGTAAACAATGATACAATATCCTAAAGTTATTACTTTGTTATTATTTATTTATTTATTTAATCATTATAGAATTTAAGAAGCAACAAAAAAGTTTTAATAATCTATTATTGCTGCGGAAATGGTGCTTAATTCATATTAAAGTTTTTGTCTGATTAAAATTTCCGAAAGGTTCCAGTATTTTTCATAAGCTTGATTTTAGGAAAAGAAATGAAGACTGAAAGTGGTTGTATTGAGTTGTCTCCCTTATATTTAACAATTATTTTTCTTTGTCAGATTTTTCATTCTGGTTCATTGTAATATAATTTCAAAATTCTTATTTTATTTTCTGTATTTCTTGAAATAATTTTGATCAAATAATTTTCTTATCATGTTGCGGTAACAGATTGGTAGGAATTTCCTTTTGTGCTATAAATAGCATCTGTCAAATTTCCTTCCAAACAGAAACTGTGTCATTTAATTCTCAAATCGAATAATTAATTGCATTGCCAAATTCTAAAGAATTTTTATCCAATAACTTGTTTTTGGACAAAATTAATCGGAAACATTAACATAAATATAATTTTAGTAAGTATGGCTGATTAATCAATCAAAAACGCTTTCAATAAAATTCTACTTTCGCCAGTTTCGGTTTGTCAAAACTCTTTCCTTGTATGTGTATATGCTGCATTATGATGTATTTAGTAGATAGATTAGGTAAAAGTGGCGCATGTAATGAAATATATTGTTATAGTCATGATAAAGCAAGCACATAGTAAAAAATGTTGGTTTCATGGTGACTATTCTGGTATATTTAATTGGGGCATAGATAAATAATTAATCTGCATGTTTTTGTCTCAGCTTGGGAGAAAACCGGGACTTTATAAACATTATCTTATTTCATATGGAAATCCCCATTAAATTCTATGTAAACTAATTGGAACAAAAACTGATAAAAAGTTACTTTATCAACTAATCTTTTGCATGAATCTATAAAATAAAGGGTTACAAAAATTAGGGCAATAACAATAAATCATCAGGGTTATATCAACTTTAAACAAGTAAAATTGATGGAATTTGTGGTAATTTTTTATAATTATCTATATATCTTTTGACATAATGCTCATTAACGTTATAGGAATGACTATTGGTAAAGGGTTAAGAGTGGTCCGTGGTAAAGACTGGAAGTGGGAGGATCAAGATGGGGGAAAGGGACATCTTGGTACAGTAGTTGAACTGGGTTTACAGAGAGAAGGTAGTGTACCACCGCAATGTGTTATTATACAGTGGGATGAAGGAAACAGAAATACATATCGAGTTGGATATGAAAATGCTTATGACCTACGTATTTATGATAATGCAGGATTAGGTATGTAACAAGAAATCTTGAAAATGGCAAATATTTAACTACACTTAAGATGAGGTGATTGTCTTAACCTGTAGGTCGTTTTATTTTTGTTGTAAAAGATGGGTCAAATAATATAAATTCACTATTTTGTACTGAACAATTTTCAGATAAACATAAAAAATATTTCTAAACTTGGAAATAAGAATATTTATTGAAGGTGACTTAAGGATCATAACTTATGAACCCAATATTTCGTGATAATGAAATTTTCACAAATCTAGTGTTCTTATTGGTTGAATTATTTCATCTACACTTGTATGACCACAATTTTTTAGATTATTCTCAGGCAGTTTAAAAAACGTGAAAATTGTTTTCAGCATCAAAAATTAAAACATTGAAATGTCATTAGACAACAATTTACACTTCCTTTTTTTAATGAAAAGGAAACAATATTATTTTCCTCTTTCTAGTAATTTCTATAATTTCATGTTTTTCTGTAGAGTACACAAAACAGTTTTTTTATGATTTAGTTTACACAGAAATATTTGACCATTTAATAATTACTTGTTCTGTTGTATCTTACAAGACTTGAGCCAAGATATACTTTTACATATATATAACCAGCAATGAATATTATCCATTATACTATGGTTTCTGCAACTGAGAGTAATTAATTGTACCTTGTAGCTGTGTTCAGTGAATTTCTGGTGACATATGAGAGTCATCAAATGACACTAATGGAAAGTGGCATGTACATCACTTGCAACTCTAAATCCCTCACCCTGTTCAGATATTATTTGAGATCAGCTTAGTTTGTTGATAGTAAAATTTGTAAAATTGATATTTTATACCTTAAGTGTTGTTTTGTCATTATAGCTGCAATAATGCTGATGCGCCTGTAAACAAAAATTCACTCACTCACTTGTTTTGTCATTGAGTGGCTCAAATATAATAGAGTCTAAATATACAAGAAAACAATTGTATTGATAAACTGACTCATCCATCTACTGTATAATGGGCAGTCTGGAGCAAAGAACAATCTTCATTGTTGAAGTGTAGCTGTCTTGGTAGCTCAGTTAGTAGAGCATTCGCCTATAGTGTGAGAGGTTCTGGGTTCGATCCTGGGTCCGACCCTGCATTTTTCTCGCTCCTATTACAGAAGTGTTATCCATTTCCTTGCCCAGCTTCTGTTGCCTCAGTCATATAAACAGAAAACCTTATTGAAGTGTTGAGCTGTTGCTAAGCAAGAGATTTGACATTTCATATATCTTCACAAGGTTTCTAATTTTTATACATTTTACAAATAAGGTTAAATACGAATTGTTGCCATACTCCTTTATTTCACAAAAATATGACTGCAGAGGTGATGAGAGTAAATGAAGGCTTGTTTACTGTATATTTTATGTAATTTTTGGTATACCTAGGAGTCAAACATAATGTCAAGTGTGACGGTGACTGTGGAGAAGAAGAAATAATGGGATTTTTGTGGCAATGCGCAACATGTGGAAATGTCAATTTGTGTAGCCAGTGTTATCATGCAGAAAAACATGACATCAAACATCCATTTAACAGAATTGATAGTCCAGGGGAAGAACCGTAAGTTCTGTTTTCATTCAAATATAGAATTCTGTTATATACCAAATGATACCACCCTATGTTTTGCAGATCAGGCCCCAGTTTCACAATCATTCACTCAATTGAGTGTACACTCAACTCAAATATTCCAAATTTTTACTTATCCATATTTAAGTTTTATAAGGTAATGTTTGGTTTTGATCAACAAACCTACATCAAACAATTAAAATATAACATTAGATATTCAATTTTAACAGTGTAATGGCTTAAAAAGTGACATTGAAATATTCCCAAATTTGAGTTGAGTGTACACTCAGCTGGGTGAATGATTGTGAAACTGGGCCCTGTTTTTTTCCAGAATATTGTAATTTTAATTAGAAAATTTAAAACGTGATTTAATATTCAACAGAATTAGAGTTTTTGTTGTATGTTATGATTATATATGTATTATGATTTATTGGTATTCATTAAAATCTATTGTTAAAAGTGTTCATTTTGAGTTCAAAAAGTCTTTTTTTTTTCCTAATTGTCTTTGCTTAAATTACACTTTTTCTGCTCTAGGAATGTAAATTAAGAAAAAAAAAACTATAACTGATGAATGGTTTTTTGAAGTTCATATACATCAGTTTGTATCAGAAAATGGAGAGTCTGTAGGAGTAAGCTGGCTTTGAGTTAATACTTTAAAAAATTCGTTGTTTGCTGTTTTCCATCCTATGCTATCCACATGTGGGTAGGGAAAAAAATTATTTTATTTTTTGAAAACTTAAACCATTACACTTTTGAAAAAGTCTAAATTGGTATCATATGTCTCTTTTAAAACACATCTTACAATTTGTATGCTAACTAAAGTCTTCTTTGTTCCTCCTTGTGTTTTCTCCCATGGAGAAACACATCAGAATTTCTTTACTACCATATAAACCTGCTCTCAGGTCGTCTTGCTTCCGAGGGTTATTGCCCTTTAATACTGTTTCTAATGTTGAATGAAAAGTAAAAAAAAAAAAAGGTTGGATTTGATGCCAATGAATTTTTTGGGGAAGGGGCATTTTTAGTGGGTCGGGCGGTCAACGGCAAACAAAGTTAATTTTATTTTAGGCCTCAAAGATATTTTTTTCAATATTTTGTGACAGTAGTTATCTTTGACAGTTATGTTGTGACATTATTCCATCACTTATGATTAATCTATGTTTTAAGAGGTGTGACTTATTTATTTGATGAAGTTTGTTTTTACAGTGTTGCTGTACCTAAGAGACAAATTTGTCAGAGGAATAAAGTCCTGGGGATATTTGAAAGAGCTAAAGTAGTTAGAGGACCAGACTGGAGATGGCAGGATCAAGATGGTTTGTGTTTCACATCAGTTTATCTTTCAGCAATCTGCTTTACATTGAAAAAAGTTTTGATTGACAGGACATTATAACCAATGAAAAGTAATTATGTAAGCATAAAAGCTTACCATGTATTGACTTCCTGTAAGTGTAACATATATTTGATTTTCAATGAAAATTGAAACATATGTCTCATATTGAGCAGCTAGACATCATTTGACCTTGCAGTTACAAAGAATTGTAAATGTAAAAAAAAAAGAAGAATAATTACAAGCTGTGAATCTAATAACTGAGGAAGGTACAAGTAAATTTTAACTTTCAAAACTGTGTTCTTCACTTGAAAAAATTGTCATAAAATGTTTTACACATTGTGTGTGTGTCACATGCATTTTTGATGTTAACCATGCTCACATGCTAGGCTTTCACAAACACAAACATTATCAAACTATCAACAAAATTAAATCTGATGACATAAATCTATTGTTTGAAGTTGTTTACGTAGTTGTTTAGATTTAAAACTCATAGATCCATTAATTACATACTGATCTGGTAATATATGTTTCTCTTTTGAAAATCATGTATTGTTCCATTATAGATAGTATAGTGTCTCAAAATGCTGGAGAATTTTACACAATTATCAGTCTTATATTTTCCAGATTGATGACCAAAGACCCCACTAGACAGGTATTTTTCGGATTGACAAACCCTTTTAAATTTTGAAAAGCCTTGACAGCTATTGAAAGACATTGTTAGGATATGTATTCATTCACTTATTCATACACTCAATATTTGGTCTTTATATACAGCTTTGGACTTTTTAAGTATTTTTTTTATTCTCAGATATTAACTGTAAAAATTACACTGACCAATTGGTATTGTCATTTTATTAATGAATGATAATAATGATGATACCCAGATGATAGGGGTTTTCTGAATTACCTCTGAAAACTTAGTTTGAGGGAGTAACAAAATATAAGAATTACCATTTCTCCCCCACAGCATGTCCCTCTGTCTCTGTCTATGCAAAATTGTGTCCACTCCATAACTTTTAAAGATTGATTTTGATCAAATTTGGCACAAATGTTAACCAAATGAGAGGATGTGTTGCATACCACATTTTGGTGTATAGATTAAAGGTCAAGGTTACAAGGTCAAATGGGGCTGCTGATCATTTCTCTCAAGAGGCAATTCTACTTTTATTTTTAGAAATTAGCATGACTTGAAATAGCAAGATATTTTGAAGTCCATTCATTATAGAGATCTATTAACTAATTTTGTGACATTGAATCATCTAATCATTAAACCTTCATAAAATTAGTTATATGAAAAATATTTTTAATATTCCACAAAAATACTTGTGGGAAAAGGTATTTTAGTACATAATTATCAGAAATATGTAAATAATGGTTCTTTATTTGTAGGTCAATCTGAAGGTGAAGTCATAGCTATAGTTAATTTTAGCTTGGACTCTGACCGAGATGCAGCAGAAGTCACATGGTCTAATGGTTATACAAACGTTTACAGATTGGGATATAAAGGTGCACTAGATGTAAAATACATAAGACCAGCACAAGGAGGAAATTATTTTCCGGATCATCTTCCTATTTTAAGTAAGACCTTTTATCATACATGTGAAATATGTGTACATGTAAAATAAAACCTTGTTATAATGCTCCTCCTAAACTTTGCCACCTCTCTAATTTACTTTATTTTAAAGTCTCATTTTTTCTTTCATATTTACTTTTAAGTCTGTTGATTTTTTACTGTAACAGAGAGGAGAAAAAAATGCAGGGTGGGACTGGTGATCAAGCCCCTGACCTCCTGCACTATAGGCAAGTGCTCTACCAACTGATCTACCCAGACTGCTACATTAGCATATCATATTACAACAAATTCTGACTGAACAAATGGTGGTCAAAAATCTAAACTTCACTGTTTACTGTACATGTTTTATATTTTTATGAAGTACTGTATGTAGTACAAATTTATATTCATTTTACAACTGATGATTTTTATTTAATTTCTGTCAATGAATTTTATTATAAAATTTAGTTGTTTTGATATTGTCCTTGTTATCAAGGAAGTCTTAAAGATTCCTTACATAACTAAACAAAAGAAAATATCAAGTTTCTTTGTCAGAACATATATGTGCAATTCTTAAAGGTTTGCCATAAAACAATGATAAAAAATGTTTCAAGTTTATGGCAATAATAAAAGGATAATCTAAAACATTGGGTCATACTTATGTTTTGAAGTGTTCTTGGTTTTCTGTATATTTAGACAATATATATTTTTTCCTGATATAGAAGTTCTCCCAGTTTATTGAATTATCTTACAATGTGTAGAAACCATGTTTATTTCATTTTATTTTTCAGAGCTCCCAGAAGAAGAAGAGATTCTTGAACCTGTTGTGACTGAACCAGACCCTCCATCAAGTATTGCACTTGAGGACGATGGCAGATTGAAAAAGGGGGATATAGTTCATATTGGATGTGACCCTGACACTCTCAAGGATATCCAAAGATCAGTGGGAGGATGGAATAACAGTATGGTTGATGTAAGATTTAAAATGTCTCTGTTAGAGATGGACATACACATTTATTTATACTATTTTAGAATACAGTTTAGTCAGTTTGCGTTATATATTTGTCATTTTAAGTTACATTTTATCTTATGTTATGTACTATAGATCAACTTTTGCATGAGGTTTGTTTGTTTATTGCAATCTATCCCCGTCCGCCTTGCATTGTGTATAAACTATACATTGTAATCTTCTTCTCGAAAACTACTGGGCCAAGTTTGATTATATTTGGCAGTAATAATGCCTAGGTTAAGGCCTTTATGTCCCCTTGGGGCCCCATAAAGGGGAAAATAGTGAAAATCTCCGAGAGATATAGCTTAGATATTTTATGCATAACATTTTTAGAACATCTAATTTCAAATTTGCCCAAATATATCTGTGGGACTCAAAATGGGGAAAAGCAGGGTACTTAAGGGGGAAATTGCTAAAAATTATATATTTGTCAATATATCGTGAAAACTATTAACTTTTTGTACAGACATGCATATTAGAATATTGTAGGTATTGATATGACAATAGTTTTGATATATGGCTCAAGTTCTTAAGTTCAAAGGGCAAGGTAACATGTGCAAAAAAGACTGAAATTGTTTATTAACTTGAAAATAATTAACTTTTTGTGTTTTAGAATATTGTAGGTATTAAATTGATGATGCTTTCAATATATATTTCAAGGTACATATTTTTAAAGGTCAAGGTCATAGCTGCATTAGAGAACATTAATTATACAACAGTCATTTTTATATGTAGCTCAAGATCATAAGTTTAAGGTCAAGGTCACCACTGCATGTATATTAGAATATTGTAGGTATTGACATGGCGGTCATTTTGATACAGGCTCAAGGTCAGAAGTTCAAAGATCAAGGTCACAGCTGCAAAACAAGACTGAAATCCTTAAATACAGTAAAAACTGCCTTAGTGGTCACCTGGAATTAACGGTCACCTGTCGATAGCGGTCAGGTTGAATCCCACCCAATGGACTTTACTATATATTTCACCTGAAATAAACGGTCACCTGCGAAACGCTGGTCAGCGGCCACTAATTTTGTGACCAGCAACAAGGAAGAACCTGGATTAGACGGCCATTTTGCTTTGATGGTATCACGTGATGATTGTCACATGACTTGGTATACTTATGTTAAGCTGATTGCTCAGCCGTATCGCACTTGTCGAGTCGATTTATAAGTAAAAACAATAAAATTATTTGAGAAGTATTCACTTTTTCTTTGTCTTATTTAATGAACATTAAGCATTTAAACACTTAAGAAAGAAAAAAGATGTTATCAAAAAAGCGAATCCGGATTTTCATCCCACAAATAAGCGGACGAATTTTATGTCGGATAAATGCAAATTTGAATATTGTACAGAGATAATTCGGATTTATTAAGGATTTCGAAAGTTATAAAGGTCAAGACAAAAAAAAAAAAACAAAAAAAAAACAAAAAAACGGTGAAGTCATGTAAGCGATGATGAAAAAATTAATGATTTATGCAGGCAGTGATTTAAAGATACTTCAGCAAAACGTATCAAAATAACCGGTACATTAATTATTTAAGTCTTTGCGATTTACAAACGATTCAAATGAAACTGATTTTATAGCTTCTAAAAGTTAAAAATTTCTTTAAAGTAAAATTGTTTTTATTTAGTGATATCACCTAACATTAAGACAGGACAGTGACAGGTTCCTTCTTTTGTTATCTAAAACCTCTAATATAAATAACAATAGACTGTACACGCTTGTTAATTGACATTATGAAATATATACATGGCTTCGTCTGATTAATCCTGATCTCTCTCTCTCTCTCTCTCTCTCTCTCTCTCTCTCTCTCTCTCTCTCTCTCTCTCTCTCTCTTCAAAATGTTATTAAAATCCATAAAACAGAAAACAATCACTGATTATTTTGCATCAGATCTTTACTTTATTATGTATTATGTTGACAAACATTTCACTTCATATCTCACATACATTATATATATATATATATATATATATAGTATATGTGTGTGTGTGTGTGTGTGTGTGTGTGTGTGTGTGTGTGTGTGTGATTAAATTCGGTCGTTTTTCCTTCAAAGATATCTTCTGGAAAACAACCTGGATTTAAAGGTCATCTGTCTTGAGCGGTCACTTTTGTCCTGTCCCATTAGTGGCCTCTTAAAACAGGTTTTACTGTATCTTGAAAACTATTAAAATGATGATCATTTTTTTACTATGGTTCAAGGACGTACATTCAAAAGTCAAGGTCATAGCAGGATAAGAAAACTTAATTGCCAATTATTTTGAAAACTGTAAGCTTTTGTAAAGGCATGTGTATAAGAATATTGTAGATGTTGATATGACAGTCATGTTGATATATGGTTCAAGGTTATATGTTCAAAGGTCAAGGGCATAGCTACATAAGTATACTGAAAGGGTTAATGATTTGGAAATTATTCATTGTGCTACAGTTACTTCATGCATATTGAAATTGAAACATGAATAGATATTCCTGATTAAGTATGGTGACACTTGAGAAAACTTGGAAAGTTTCTGTACTGAATATATTGTCTATTGCAAACAATTTTGGACATTTACTCATGTGAGCATTAAGGCCCATGGGCCTCTTGTTTATTCAAGTGATTAGATTTAAAATCAATGATACGTATATTATATAGACACAAATTATTCATCATGATATTTTTACTTGAACATCAAACTGAATAATATTGAAAACACCAAATTTTACAGACTTAATGTATGTATCCTTATATTGAGAAAATTACATTCCTAAATTATTGGAATAATAAAAGTATCAAATTTTTCATCATTGCTCAGTAAGAATTAAATTCTTCAAGGCATACATAAGGGAAAATTTTTACTGACATCAGTAATGTTTTTTTAACTGCTAGTTTACATAATATGGACACTCGGGTAGACATTTTGCCTTTACACAAGTCATTAAGTTATTATTTATTAAAGAGATTTAATTGATTTATCAGCATGGGCTGTTGTGTAATAATCAAATTCTTTGTCTGGTACAAAATATTTATTATTTCAAAATGAATAAACATATAACCTTGTTATTATGCCACTTAATAACTTTACAACCTCACTTATCATCACAACATTTTGAAGTCAAAAGTCTATTTTTTATGTTTTCAATACATGTATATCGCTATATAACATAACTCTCTATAATGCTGAAATCTGACTGCATGGAGAAATAATGGAAATAAAGTTTAGGTTTCATTGTTTACAAAATTATTAAGTTCAGGTTGTTATAAACAAAAGCATGTTAAATGATAGGGATCTACAGATATTTACCCAGTTCAAACTTGTAATTAAACCTTACTGGCCAATTGTGAAATTTTTTACTCAGTGGAAAGTTAAATGATCTTTCATTGTTTTTATCATGTGTGTTATGATTTTAGTGTCTTGGTGAAGAAGGAGAAGTATTGCTTATAAATAACGGAAATGTAACTGTCAAATTCAGATCTGGCAAATGGACATTTAGTGCTATGTGTCTTGAAAAGGTAAGATGAAGAGTGTTTTTTAATGTAAATAATAATTGCACTTAGAAAGTGAAACTGATCTGAATCAAAGTTATTGTGAGTATGTTCCATTAGTAGTAAAGATGTTCTAAAAGGAAAATGTAGTTGATTTGTCCTGTCATTTAAAACAACAAAAAAGCTATAATGAATTTGTTATATTAGTGAAAATGGTATGAAAGATACTGTAGTTGTTGTAGATTTGTTCTCAACGCAACAGAAACACTTACAGTTTTTACCTCTCAAAGTTTTCCAAACGTTTAAAAGATTTTTATAAAAAAAAGGCTGAATAATTTTTATTGTTTAAAGATTATCAGGGTATACCAGCAAACCACATGATTAGTAACTCAAAACATTTTTATAGAAGGTTTTTGAAAATTTTAACATCACAATTTTAAAAATAACTTTATTTTCATCTCAATTTTATCTGTTACAATTACAGTATATTTAAAATATTAGTTTTGTACAAATCCTATATGATATGCCGTGAAATTCTGGTGCACTTTATTAATAAATCATGATTTCAACATTGTATCCTACTCAAAACAGGTAAATCCTATACAAAAAGGTTCTGTGGTAAGAGTCGATCCAGATGAACAGAAAGTTAGACGGTTACAGGGAAGTTTATGGTCCAGGGAATTACAAATGGTAAGTTACAGGGTATTAAAACTCCATATGCACAATTTTACAATCCCAAAACAACATAAATTTTGTTGGAAAAACATGAAAGCAGAATGGAAATAAATTATTAGTCTCATGCAAACACTGACAGATATCACAAGTGAACCCAAATTTTGTTTGTTTTATGAATTAAATGTTCAGTCATTTGTTGAATGTTTGGACAACTAAATGTTGACATTTGTTGAATGTTTGGACAACTGTATGTTGATAGTTGTTGAAAGTTTGGACAACTGTATGTTGAAAGTTGTCGAATGTTTAACACTTGTATGTTGACAGTTGTTGAATGTTTGGACAATTGTATGTTGACAGTTGTTGAATGTTTGGACAACTGTATGTTGACAGTTGTTGAATGTTTGGAAACTTGTATGTTTACAGTTGTTGAGTGTTTGGACAATTGTATGTTTACAATGTTTGGACTACTCTTTATTGACAGTTTGGAACATGTTCGTTTTTACTTACTCTGTGTTTTACACTGAGCAGTAAATATTATCCATACTTGTCACAGGTGACTCATTTAAAGTTACCAAAGTTATAAAGGTGTATCAGTCACCAGTAGGTTTTAAGATTCAGAAAAAAAGCTAAATCTGTATGATATTAAGAGCTTAAATATTACTTTTATTACTAGTCTATGAAAAAAAAGAAATCATCTCAGAAGATTCTGATTTAGGTTTGATCTCAGAAATAAGTGACAATACTAGTATCCTTTAACCTTGTCTGTGTACTATGCACAGATTTAATTATACTTATTTCAGGTGATAGGAAAAAAGGGCTTGGTAGAAAATGTAGACGCAAATGGAGATGTGGATGTCACCTTTGGTCCCAAGACCTTCCCGTTTAAATCTGATTGTCTCGCTGTAGTAATAGGAGAAGTACCAAATGACATTCCAGAATTTAAGGAACAACAGAAAGAAGAACAAGATATAGTACCAGTTGCTGTTCCTGGTAGGTGGCTTCTTGTTGAAAACAATGATTCTCACTCTTTTATTTTACTGATGTCATTATAATAAACCCGTGTAAATTGTTATACTGTAGAATGGATTTTTTGTTGTAGAACCAGTAAAGAAGAGGGAAATAATTCCTGCTTCATCTGAGTTAATCACTGCAGTAACCAATGGATTGACTGAAACTGTACAAAAATTGATTGATGAAAATCCTGATTTGGTAAGAATCTAAACATTCTAATTGACTTTGCACATTATGATTCTTGTTCACCAAGATCATTATCTAAATTATAAGAAAATGATCAAAAAATTTTGCCTTGACTTGAAATTGAAAATGTGTTGGTTTTCCAAAATTTATTCATGTATTTATATGAATGACTTGATTCAAATATATCCCTGCCATCTGTTAGCTGGTAGGTAAATTTTTTTAACATAAGTATGAGGTGCCTGGCATATAAGATTGAAAAACCATGAATTTTGTTGTTAGGGAAGATAAAATCTAAAGCTAAGTAGCTCTGTACAGTATGGTATTACCGGTCATACCATCCTGTATACCCAAGGAAAATCCCAAATAACAAATTTATCACCACTTTGGTCTGAATAAATTAACATTTGAAATCCTAAGATTATAGAACGTCTGATTTTGCTGGAATCTTTATCATTTTATTAATAAATTTTGTTGTTTTTCCTGCTAGATATGCCCTCACAATATTGGCTGCCTTCTTGTTTGCTTTCTGTGTATTTTCTGGTATACTTTTTTTTATACGCCCGTCAAAGACGGGGCGTATTATGGGATCACCCTTGGCGGGCGGGCGTCCGGGCGGGCGGATGGGCGGGCGGGCGTACTGGCGGCGGGTTTGTCCGGCCCATAACTCTGACATCTATGGTCAGAATGACTTGAAACATGGTATGCTTACTTACCACGATGATGCGAAGTGCAGTGCTCAGGAACCGTAACTCTAGCTTCCTTAATTTTTGAGTTATTCCCCTTTGAATGCTGTTAGCATGTTTGTACGGATCATAACTTTGACATCTATGGTCAGAATGACTTGAAACTTGGTATGCTTACTTACCATGATGATGCCAAGTGCAGTGCACAGGAACCGTAACTCTAGCTTCCTTAATTTATTCTACCAGGGAGCAGATACACATAGAGTTGTAGGCTGAAGAACTTGCTGTCTTTGAAACAACCCAGTATACTAGAGATTACCGTACCTCAATTTTGTGATGAAGGTTACAAGAACATGATGGTAAAATTATATAAATGGTGTGGCTGGTGGTAAGTCTGTTTTGTTACTGAAAATAATACCAAAATCTCAATAATTACTATTGTTTTTTATTGTACTTGTTGACTTGTGCACTGCATTTTGTATCATTGTGATGAATAATTGAATTGACTTATTGATTATGAACAGCTCATATGAACTGTATAAGTCCCTTTACAGTTCATAATAAACAAAATATCCACATAAATGACTTGCAGATTTGACAGGGCGTATCATGCTCTGCCATGCGGAACTCTTGTTTTCTAATGATTATGTCATTGGTGTGGCTTGCAAATCTTTTCACCATTTTGCAGACAACATATCTATGAGAGTTGTTCCTCTTTAGCCAGAGTAACAAAGGCGCCACTTCTCCATAGGTTAGACCTTTCGTACTACCAATTTATGTGGTATCCCTATTAGCCGTTCACATACCATATAACCTTGGAAATCAAATGTATGGGATGGTATGATTTCATGGTTAAGTTCAATCAATTTCTTGATTTGCCAAAGTGGTAATAAATAGTATATCTGTCATGAAATCTAGTGAACATAACACATAAGTATTTTATGAATGTTAGCATTGGTATCAGTGTTAGAATTGGTATCAGTGTTAGCATTGGTATCAGTATTACTTTGTATCGTGTTAGCATTGGAATCTGGTTTAGAATTGGTATCAGTGCTAGCATTGGTATCAGTGTTAGAATTGTTGTCTGTGAGCGAGTGGTATCAGTGTTAGCATTGGTGTATCAGTGCTAGCATTGGTATCAGTGTTAGAATTGTTGTCTGTGAGCAGTGGTATCAGTGTTAGCATTGGTATCAGTATTATCTTTGTATCAGTGTTAGCATTGGTATCAGTGTTAGCATTGGAATCAGGTTTAGAATTGGTATCAGTGCTAGCATTGGCTTCAGTGTTAGCATTGGAATCAGTGTTAGTATTGTTGTCTGTGAGCAGTGGTACCACTGTTAGCACTGTATCATTGTTAGCATTGGTATCAGTGTTATCTTTGTATCTGTGATAGCATTATCAGTGTAAGCATTGGAATCAGTTTTAGTATTGGTATCAGTGTTAGCATTGGTATCAGTGTTAGCATTGATATCAGTGTTAGTATTTGTATCAGTGTTATCATTGATATCAGTTTTAGCATTGGTATCAGTGTTATCTTTGTATTAGAGTTAGCATTGATATGAGTGTTAGTATTGGTATCAGTGTTAGTATTGGTATCAGTGTTACCATTGATATCAGTGTTAGTATTGGTATCAGTGTTAGCATTGGTATCAGTGTTATTATTGGTATCAGTGCTATTATTGGTATCAGTGAGCATTGTTTTCAGCTGAAACTTTTTGATGTGCTAGTCTCTGCTTTTGATGAGCCATACTCACAGCTTTTGGTTAAATGATTTATGTTGTTTTTAAATATATAGGTCAACTCGGTTGATGGAAAAACACCTATTCT
This sequence comes from Tegillarca granosa, assembly GCA_029721355.1. Taxonomy (NCBI): domain Eukaryota; kingdom Metazoa; phylum Mollusca; class Bivalvia; order Arcoida; family Arcidae; genus Tegillarca; species Tegillarca granosa. Next base: position 11,848,807 of record CM056597.1, on the reverse strand, counting down.
ACATATAGCAGTGATTAAGGGAAATGGAAATGTGGTGGAAAAGTTGTTACAGCTTGGTGCAGATAAAGAAATCAGAAATGAAGATGGCAGTACTCCTTTGTTAACAGCAGTTAAGTTGTAAGTATAAGATCAATGAATTGAAAAAAAGTACAATAGAATCAACCATTATTAGCTTTGATGACATGGATACAGACAGTCTGAAAGAATCCTGTGTTTATGCTTAGTTTTTGTTATGTCTTCTATTCTAAGATTTTAAGTTTTAGGTAATGAATAAAGTTGTGAAATTGATGCTCACTTATGAAATGAAAATGTTGGTGCAAGAACTGTTTTATGAAAGTTCCAGTTGCCTTCATTGTGAGTGATGATTTAATAACGTTTGTGGCACTGATAGTAATCCAGTCAAGCATCATTGTTTAAATGCTATAATAGTTGATACATTATGTTAAACATAGTGAGATTGTATTCACAATGACATCTAAGTTTTTCTTTCCATGGAATTTAAATCTGTCAATGGTAGATCTATATATCTTTAGTGAAAAAACATTGTATCTATAAATTTTTGGCTGAAAAGATCAATCAGAACAAAGTAGTCAGTGTTATAAATATAGTACACATGTACTCTTAAGTCTGAATGAGTGTTCTGTGAAAGAAAATTTTTTCGGTCAAACCCTTAGTGCTTCTAATTTGGCCAGTGTTAATGCTATAAAAAATAAACAAAAGACATCCATATTCTACATATTATTTTTATTTTTTCAGCAAAAAATTGCAATGTGCAAAACTCCTGATTGATAATGGGGCCAATGTTAATGCCAACAATAATAACCAACAGACATCCATTCACTTAGCTGTGCGGAATAAAGATACGGAGATGTTAAAGTTGCTTAAATCAACAAATCGGTGTGATATTAATATAAAGGTATAATACGTTAATATGAAGTATTTGATGCCTTCTTGAACTTAAAACTTGTATAGAAAGGTCAGATGCCACTAAATGCAGGTTGCCATGGAAATCATGGAAAGCTTTATAGGCAGGTTGTAGTTATGCTGTGTGGAAAAAAAAACAAATTAAGAAGTAACGAAATTTCATTCTTTATAGTTAACTGAGAATGAATTAATAGCCTGTTTATGGATTCTCAATATATACTTTATCCGAAAATCATTCTTAAAAGTTTTAATCTGTATAACTGTGTATAATTTTCATTGTACCACATAAAAAACAATGTGGACAGTCCTGTTAGGGTTAAAGAAGGCTGACCATCTATAGATTTAACACATATATACATGTGTATGTAATTATAAAAACATTAAAGAAAACTCAACCCATCTATTTTAATTGTTAGTTTTAATCCCTCTTGATGAATTACCACAGAATTACCTAATTTAAATTCCAGTATCATGATAACATGCCATTATTTCATGTTATCTTTAAATTGTTCTGGAGCTCACAAATCATTAGAAATTACCATCAAATGTGGAACACAATTTAATCACTTACTACTTAGTAAGTTGACAACATTGACACAGTTGTAATGAGCCTTGCCATGTGGACCGACATTAATTCACATTCAACGTACTTGTAAAAAAATCTAAAATAAGTACAAAAATATCCTTAAAGAGAGAGAGAGAGAAGAGAGAGAGAGTGTGTGTCCTTGGAATATATCACATTTGGTGGTTAGATAATTACATGTACACAATCAAACTGAACAATAAGACAGATACAGATACATTTCTACTTGCTTTACAATTTTGATTCACTTAAATACTTGAATTTTTATTTTATTGTTAAGCCCAAAAGTACTAGTGGATTCAAACCAATTTGTAAAAACAGAAGATTTTGTCCATCATAGGCACTGTCCATATTCTTATTACATAGATGACAAATGTCCAATGTGCAAAAAAATTTTAACAGAGCAATGTCAAACAATTTTGACAACACAAACACATGTACCAGCATAGTTAAATATAAACTTAATTGGTTTAAAGCGATATGCTTACAGATGCTAAATCTAATTGTTTAAAACAATATGCTTACAGATGCTTAACTTTCTTGGTTGATATCAACATGCTACAGATGCTTATATAAACGTAATTGGTTTTAAGCAATATGCTAAAAGATTTTAAACTTAATTGGTTTAAAGCAATATGCTTACAGATGCTAAACTTAATTGGTTTAAAGCAATATGCTTACAGATGACAGGGCCTCTCACATTTGGTGGCCCACTTGGGCAGATTCCAGTGTGAGAAAAGATGTGAGTTTGCTAGCAAATATTGATTGCTCTGCATCAATGCATATGAAATAATCTTGACCATGGGAGTATAAAAAACAAAAAGACCATCACCCACACTTCCTTCTTACAATAATTTTCATAAATGAGATAATAAATTAAATACAGTTATACTTTATTAACAATTTTCCAACAACTATCATGACACATTACTGGCATAATTATTTTTATATTTATGATTATTATAATTCTGCTGTATCGACCAAGCTGTTTAACATGTATTTGCTTGCTTTGAACACTGTGAATGGACTTCAGTGTTTTGAAGATTTCACAGTGACTGACTAGATGAACACCTATAAGCATACTACAAAAAACATGCTTGTTTTTTTTTATATAATTTATATTCAAAAACTTTACAAAATAATTTGCATTGTTTTGTAAACTGTTTTGAAATTTAAGGATAAACTAGGCGACAGTGCCGTTACAGATTCCATCATATTTGGTGACAGTGAGACCATGAGGGTAATTCTAGACTGGCCTGATGTCGATTTGAGGTTTTTCAATAGAGTTGGATTTTCTCCAATTCATCTTGCAGCAAGAAAAGGAGAGCTGCAGTAAGTTTTCTTATTTGTTTCTATGGTTTCTTTAAGATTTGTAGAATTTTCAAGACAGAAAATGACAATATAGTTGTAAAGGTGTTTTTAGCACCATAAATATCACTATAAAGACAGGTACCTTAATAAATATTTAGAATCACAACCTCAACAAATCTATAAGCCAGTCACCAGTTCAAATATGCTAAAAAAATTCATTTACATTTTTAATAAAAGTTGCCATACAGACCCCTGATACAAAAGCTAAAACAATCAAATCTTCTTAGATGCAGTATATTACTGCTAGTAGAAGTTTTCATTTAAAGATATCACAGGGGATTAAGTTTTTATAAACATAGTTTTTTTTGTTAGAAATGTGAATTATCAAGTCACAAGCACAGTGATTAAAAATGTAAAAATTAGACCAGAGGAAAAATTCCATCAATACCTCACACAAAAATTATGCTGTATTACTAAACCATGGTAACATGAATGAAGTGTTTAAATATAGCTGATTTTTATGCTGTACATGGAAAGCATAATAGCAAGAAACTATTCCTCTAGTGATACTCAGTGAAACATGGCCCAAAACTGTTAATCACCTCAACCTTAAATTGAAAATAACATGATTTTTATAAATGTATTCTGATTTAAGATCCGAGCAAAGTCACTCATATATAAGTGAGGAATTCAGCTAGAACCTTCCAGTTTCAAACACTCAAATTTGAAGACATCAAAGTAACTTGTTGACCAAGTGGTCTAAAGTGTCCCCTTATGGATCACAGCACCTGTCATTGCTTAGTTTCAAATCCCACTTGGGCAGACCTTAGTATGAAAAACTATGTCAGTTTACCTTTCAGAGGTTTGTAGTTTGCTCCAGACATTCCACTGTCCTTCACCTTGATATGAGGAAAAAAATCTCAACTGGGGCAAAAAAAAAAATTTTTTCATAGCCCAAAAGATGTCTCAAGTTATCTTTGAAATTTTTCAACCTTCAAGCATGTGACCCTGAATTACTAAAGCTAAAAAGTTATTCTATTCCTTACAATCAAAATGATAGGAGGGAAGATAACTCTACATTATGGGGCCATATCAGAGAATCTTCATTTGTTTTCACATGTCTGTCATGGCTCATCATTTGTTTTCACAATTCTGACGTGGCTCATCATTTGTTTTCACAATTCTGACATGGCTCATCATTTGATTTTACAATTCTGAAATGGTTCATCATTTGTTTTCACAATTTTTGGCCATGGCTCATCATTTGTTTTCAAAGTATATGTATTATCGCTACATGTATATCTCTAACAGATGTAAACAGAGTATAATTTATTTGTGTTTATACCCTGTGTCTTTTATTGATTTGTATTTGTAGAGTCCTTCGTTTGATACTACAGAAATGTCCCAACGTGCTTAATGTGAAGAAAAAGGATGGTTACAGTGCTTTACACTTGGCTGCTTGCATGGGTCAACATGACATAGTTGATCATTTAATACACTTGGTAATGTTTTAAATAAAATGACTTTTTTAGTAAAAAAAACAGCCCAAAGAGCCCAACATGCTCACCTGCTGAAATAGTCTAGTTGAAATGCTTCATTTCTAAAATAAATTTCTAAAATAAAATAACTGCAAATTTTAAAGCCATGAAATTCTAAATATTATTGATTCTGCAGTATACATAAATGGCAAAAATAGTATAAATGCACAAAACTTTTAAACATCATGGCAACCCTGTCCTTTGTACTTGGCATCATGTAGATAAACATTGCTACTACACAGACAAAATGATAACAACATTGACGAACGGTTGAAAGTCTGCTCAAAATGTAGGAAAAGCAGAAAGGTTACAAATAAAGTCAGGTCAAATCATGAACCTTCGTGTTGTTTAGCCAATTTGCAGATCATTTCAAGAAAATATCAAAATTAAAAACACCATGTTACTATCTACAGTATTTATAAAGTCAAATTACTTGTAACAACTTTTAAGTCATTAAATTTTCAAATTTAACCAACAATATGTTTCCAATTTTTACCATATTTCATAAAATGAACAAATAATAAGCTAAAGACCCTTAAATAGCCAAAATTAACATTATATTTCACCCCCCCCCCCCCAACACAGGCACACACACTATGTACTCCCATTGTTAAACTGCTATATGCTATAAGTTCATGTGACCTGCTAAAATATTGTAAATTAAATAAGGTGTGCAGACAAACAGCTTAGTGAAGTGAATTCCAATAACTTTATTTACAAAACTTTTATTTTCCTAGTTAAATGAACATTATCATAACAATGATCATTTCCAAATGGAGAAATGAATTTAAGTTTTATGTCACAAATATGGGGATATGTGGAAAAGCACCAATTATTTCAATTAAATGAAACAAGTCACCATCTTTGTTTGTCACAAAAACCTGTTATGTTGCTTTTTGCTCTCAGATTAAGTCATAACTCAACAAATGGTGTGCACTAAGCCAAGAATAGTGTTTAAAAAGGTGATTTAAATGTCGTCCAGATAAATTATATATTTTGTATCATTTTCTACATGCAGTTATAAATAAATGTACAGGAAGTAGAGTTTTAATTTGTAGTGGAGTGCATGAAGGCTAGTGTGAAATTAATGCAGTTAAAGTTCAAAGCATTCCATGTAAAAATTGCACCACTTGCTTCATCATCTCATGGTAGAAACAAGAGCACCGCCGAGCGTAGCATTATACGCCCGTATTATATTGATCGAGTAGTACTATTTACTAGTGTGGCAACACCTTTAGGGGTTTCGCGGGAAAGAATGGAACAATCTAGAGGATTTCTATCAGTAGAGCTCATCCACAGAACTTGCCACTCAAAAGTTTGACACAGACCTAACGGATAAGTGCCAAACCTACCAATAATTTGGTAAAGAATTGGTTACTTTAATATGGGTACGAATTCAAAACGGTGCGTTAAATTGTTTTTGGATGATAGCGCCGACTTTAAACAGTTATTGTGGATTTTATGTAAAAGATAGAAAAAATATAAAAATACCGTCTTTTCCGTCAGATCTTAAACATTTTTCGGTCAATGGACGACTTTTTCGTACAATGAACTGTTATTGAACAGGAGTGCGTTAAACGTAATTGTTTTTTGGAAAAATTCATTTTTTGCATATTTGACCCAAAAATTAAGTATGATACCGATTTTTCCCAAAAATTTCACCAAGTTAGATAGCTAGATCGCATTAGACTCCATAACCTCAGAAATTTTTAGCAAAATCTATCGAGGAGTTTTCAAGGTCCCCAAGATGCAAATATATGCTGCTAAAAAGGAGAAAGTTGTCGCCTTTATCATTTCACATCCAGAGGATGTTCCGAATGAATTCGTCACTAATCCTCTAGATTGTTCCATTCTTTACTGAGAAGTATAAGTACAACTAGGATATATGTATGTAAAAATATATTGCTAAATGGATAGTGGTAGACTGCTATATAATTCATATTCATTTCCAGGAAGGAAGAAGTTTAAAATATAATGTTAGGTCATGGCAGTGTTTTCATGTGTTAAGCATTGCATGCAGGAAGATTTTAGGAAACAAATACATTTTTTGTCTGAAATGTTTTGAGAACCTTTTTTTTAACCAACCTGAAATAATTTATATCTATAAAGCTTAATTATAATTTGAACTGTTGTCGTGATCTGTGCAGTATGATAAAAAGGTGTTTTAAGTTAAAAAAGGGGCATAACTCCTCCAAAAATAATCTGAAAAAGTTGTAATTCGAACTTGCACCAGATAATAACATCGTAAATGTGTATACCAAATTTCATTTGAATCCATAAATAGTTGTAGGCTCTGATGATCGGAAACCACATGGTCATACATACAAAAATTTCTAAGTTAAAAAAGGGGCATAACTCCTCCAAAAATAATCCGAAAAAGTTGTAATTCGAACTTGCACAAGGTATTACCATGCTAAAGCTGTATACCAAATTTCATTTGAATCCATAAATGTTTGTGGTCTCTATTGAACGGAATACAGATTGTTAACAGACGCCCGCCCGCCCGCCCGGACGGACAGCACCATAACATAATACGTCCCGTCATATGACGGGCGTATAAAAAGGTATATTTTCATTTCTCACATAAGCTACTGACACCTGTTGTCATGACTGTTACTGAAAACTTATTTGGTCTTCAATGATAGGCAAAAGGTCAAGTAAGAGTTTTCTTTCATTAACTTATATTAATTTGATAGTATAAAAGTATAAATTGTTATGATTTCAGAAAGGAATTGATTTAGAATCTAGGACTGCAGAGGAAGAGTTAACTCCCCTTCATATTGCTTGTCGTAATGCCAGTGCCAAGACAGTAATGTACCTTATAAATGCAGGTATATAGATAAAAGAATTTTTTAAAAAAAATCTAATAGATTCATTTTCAATTTAAAGCTGCATTAAGTTTTTCAATATACTGAATTTTTTTTGATTTTCTAAAAATAGATATCTTCTAACCACGATCCATAACATTCATTTTCTAAAATTTCATTTCTTTTAGCTGTAAATAAACGGAATTCTCTGACCGGTCGGTCAGTGTTTTACAATGGTAATTATGAGCTTGGAGCATGCGCACGGATGTACAGAAAAACCTAGAATCAAATATGAAACATGACAGATTGCATTAATTGTCCTTCATTAATATCAAGATGTAGTTGAAATGGTGTTATGTATCTCTTACTAAGTCACAAATGACAAATTAAACGAAGTTCTGTGTTTAATTTATCCTATTTCACAATTTTGAAAGTTGTGTTAAATGACCCGGGTTTTTATGACGTAAGCATGTTCTAATATTAGATCCGAAATGCTGCATCTCGCTGGGTAAATACTGTAATTTCTGTATTTATTCGAGCTTTTATCGTTGAACCAAATGTAACATTGTTCATTAGGAACATCATTAATTAGATTAACGGCGTTTTAATTTTTTCATTGGAAAACTTAATGCAGCTTTAAACAGAAAATATCATTTAAAACAATTTTAACTTCATGGTAGGGGTTTTCCAAACTTTCCATTATGAAAGCCAGTGATGGTAATACCACTAGAAGAAGTTGTTGTTGTTGTGTTTTTTAGTATGCATTTTATTTTGAAGTTGTAAGCTGTTCATTTTTAGAGACCCAGTACATTATATTGATCCCAAAAACTATTCATTTTTTTTTTTCAAACAGTGTTATGTGATGCACACAATAATTCTCATCTGTACATTGTCTACAATGTTTTCAGTTACTAGTCACAAACCAACACTTAACATACTATAAAATGCACACATTAGAAAAACCCTATTTTCTAAAGCAGATAAACCTTTAGCACCAAGACACATCGGCCTAAGTTTTAAAAATAACCACGAAGCAATGTTTACTGTTTGGTTTTAGCAGTAAGCAACCTTGGTTTAGATTTTATGAATAACCACCAAGCGATGTTTTACTGTTTGGTTTTAGCAGTAAGCAGCCTTGGTTTAGATTTTAAGAACAACCACTAAGCAATGTTTTACTGTTTGGTTTTAGCAGTAAGCAACCTTGGTTTAGATTTAAAGAATAACCACTCAGCAATGTTTTACTGTTTGGTTTTAGCAGTAAGCAACATTGGTTTAGAATTTAAGAATAACCACTTAGCAATGTTCTACTGTTTGGTTTAAACAGTAAGCAACCTTGGTTTAGAATTTAAGAATAACCACTTAGCAATGTTCTACTGTTTGGTTTAAACAGTAAGCAACCTTGGTTTAGATTTTAAGAATAACCACTTAGCAATGTTCTACTGTTTGGTTTAAACAGTAAGCAACCTTGGTTTAGATTTTAAGAATAACCACTTAGCAATGTTTTACTGTTTGGTTTTAGCAGTAAGCAACCTTTGTTTTGGTTTTAAGAATAACCAATATGTTTACTACATGTGTATTTGTCTTCCATGTGAGAACAGAATAGTATACAAGTATGTCATGCCATGTCTTACCAGCCTTTAGTCAATAATACACAGATGTTTAGAAAAAGCCTAATTAGGACATTAATCATTATCTGTATTTTGGCTTACAAAACTGCTCAACTTGCAAGGCTAGGGGACATCTAGTTGTTTGTTAGTTTAAATGAACATTTTATAGTGACTAAATAAACCTCTTCATTTTAACCAGGGATAGTAAGCTATTTTTTATTCTTGTACATAAAAAGCTATGGTTCTGATTCATTAAACATTTTCACAATTTTATTTCTGAAATATTTCTATTTTCCTGTAGTACAAGCAAGATCAGATGCAAATAATTGTACTGGATTGTTTTCTGTGGACAAAAATGGTAACAATGCTTTACATCATTGTTTGTTGGAGAGTATGGAAACATCAAGGGTAAGACATTTCTACATAAACAACTTACAATTAATTGATTCTATTCACTATACATTCATTATGAAAATAATATTAATACTTTTTTACACTATGTGTAATGTAATTAGTGAATCATTTATGCATTGAATCTCATTGTTATTCAGGTCCATTGAGAAGTAACCTGAATACACTTTGTACACTGTAATTTGCTACTGAATTCGAATACAAAAGTGTACAGAGCAATCATTCAGGTTAGTTTTCAATGACACAAATCAAAATTAGAATTACTGCTTATAAATAAAATTAAAAGAAGTATAAATCAAATGATAGAATAACTTTTTGCAATTTAAGTTTTAATAACTACAAAATTAGGAAAAATGACTGGCATTAAATTTCATTACCATCAACAATATCTTAGATGTCACAAACATTTAAATATGTAATTAGGCATAGTTAATTAGTGGTCTAGTCAATTAGGAATGAACTGATTTTTTTTTCAACTCTCAACCAAAGAAATTGTTACAAAAAAAGTCTATTATTAATAACAATCAGTTAGAAATATTTGTTGAAATTTTAGCTCACTTGTTAAAGTTATAATGAGCTTATTTAAGTATCTAGCTCTGGTTATAACATAATTGTGTTATTTTTAAGTTTTTAATTTTTTGTTTTATGATTTTACAGTTGAGTTATACCTTTTATTATTGTTTTTCATCAAATTTTACTGATTATTAAATGACTGACATATATGTGCAATTATGATTTACAGGAGAATAATGTTGTCTCTTAAAGAACTAATAAGAATACATGTATATGTATATATACTAAGTAAAACCTTGCTGATTTCTGTGCAAGCTCCTTACGCTTTTCACAGAAAATTGATTCTACTCACTATACATTCATTATGAAAATAATATTAATACTTTTTTACACTATGTGTAATATAATGTGAATTTGTTAAATGTTTAATTTTTCATATTAATACAAAAAGTATTTTAAAAAAATTTAAAATACCAAGGTTAATACAGTAGAACTTCGATAACTCAAACTTCGATATCTCGAATACCACGGATAACTCGAAGTCTTTATTTTGTCCCGACCGGTTTTCTATATAAACTTTATTAGGAAAACTTCGATAACTCAAACTTCTATAATTCGAATACCCCCGATAACTCGAAGTAAAAATTTGGTCTGTAGTTTAAAAATCTATTAAAATTAACTTCAAAAACTCGAATTTTTTCTAACAGTGTATGATCAATGGCTCGTTTAATAAAACGATCAAAGAAATCACATTTCGGTAATTAGGCTACCGTTATAGTAGAGAAAATAACCGAGTAGTTCTTGTTATCTACCTTATTAATTAGTATCAATTTACGGATTAAAATCAAGTACCGTCACGGACAATTAAGCCTAACAGGTACGCTAATCTTCTACCTTAATAAAAGAAGCCAAGTTCCCCAAGCTTAATTAAAACGACTAACCCCGTTTTACTCATGACTGCATTAAAATCTTAAATGACTTATTGCACTGCTTTATAATTTCATTAAGTTTCTGTTCGTATTTTCTAACGAATGTAAAAAAATAAGCATTTTGATAAACATGTACATATATCTGATTTCCGATTTCGTTGTTCATATATACATGTATCGTGATTTTATAATAAAATAATACGTTTCGCACGCTTTTACCGTCAATATCAGTTCTTTAATAAATTATTTATTGTATTTTCTTTAAAAATTATCTTTTTATTTTTTTTTTTCACATTCGAGTACAGCTAACTGTTTAAAACATCAAGATTTTGGAGTGGAAAACATATATTAAGGTGACACCATTCTTGGACATCATCCTTCAACTTCGATAACTCGAACACCCCGATAACTCGAAGTCCCCAGCGAAGTCCCGAGCACTTCGAGTTATCGAAGTTCTACTGTATTTGAATTATCTGCATAAATTTCAAATGCCATCATAAAAAAATTGTATTCTATAGTTTGACTACAATTTGCTATTTCTAGATGCAGAAAAATGAATTCAAAGAGCATGAGCAGTTAGCTGATCGCTGTAAGGTAATAAACCAGCTTATAAGATTTGGTGTTCCATACAACAAACCAAATAGTGATGGAATGACTGCTTTAGATATCGATTGTTCCCACCAACTACGGGATCAACTTCAGAAATGTATCAGTGAAAGGTAGTGAAAATATAAAATCACACACACACACACACACACACACACACACACACACACACACACACACACACACTATCTATTCAAATGCACATTTCATAGTTAATGCAAGTAAAAGAATTATAAAGCAACAAAGATGTTTTTATTCTCCTTATATAGTCCCTTGTCTTGATTTTGGTGCAGGCAAACTGCATTATTAACTGTTGATTTTACAGTGCAAATTATACTAAAGCAAATCTGTACATGCACACACTTTTGGATTCTAGCTTTAGCTTTATGTAAATGTGACAGTGTCATATCAACCTGTAAGATCACACAACAGTGTTCAAGGATTCAATCCAACAGCCTTTCAGTTGTGGTCAAAATTTTGTACCCCCATGGCACATTTAAACATTATTTTTTTCCAATGACTTCCATTTCAGAGAACAGCATCTGAAATCCAAACCTGTCGATGCCAGACCTAAGATTTCATATTGTAAGAATTGTGAAGAGGATGGGGTAAAGACTCAAGCTAAACTAAAACTCAGTCCTTGTGATTGTACTTTGTGTGAGGATTGTTGTGGGCCCAAACCCAGGAAATGTCCAAATTGTAACCAGCGAGTGAACAGTCGTCAACAGTTGAGATGAATTCTGAAGCAATTTATCAAATGACTGGTCATCGTTTTCAGTGATAACATATACAATCTATATAGCATTTGATTATGAAATTGTGTTATTTTAGTACATGTATTTTAGATTCTACTTTGTAAAAAAAAAAAAAAAAAAAAAAAAACCTTGAAAAGTGTAACCATGTTTCAAAAGAGATTAATGAAACATACTTGTATATTAATTGGGTTTGATTTTTTTTTAAATATAAATCCAGGATGAAATTTTTTTTTTAATTACAGGTAGCTTTTAACCTTTATTGAATACCATTTATTGCTTTTTGTATTATTTGATATTATTAAGTTGATACAAATATAATAATCTGTTGTTTTGTTAAGTTTTGTAATGTTTTAATATAAATCAAGTTTACATTTATTTTTTCTTAACTCTCAGTCAATTAAATCATACTAGATAACTCCTTCATTGATTATTTGTTTCAGACCGTTGTCAAGAAATGTGAAATAGAAAAATGAAAAAAGATAAATTAATGAAAATTTACATTATCAATATACATGTACATGTATATATTACATTCTTAATTGTTTGTTTATAGTGTTTAAGTCATAGTTACTTTGAAAATTTCAGGACTCAAATGGTCTAAAATACCATATAAGGGTCAATGTATCAATGTCAGTTTTAAGGTGCCGTAACAATGATCTCAGATGAGTCGTAAAAATCATCTCAGATGAAGATAGCAGTGTTTTGTATCATTTTTCTCAATGCCATAATAAGACCATCTCATGTTTTAATATATATATATGATGAAAGGGAGACAACTCCGGGTATAACTTCATCTCTAGAAGCTAGCATGCAACTATTAAAACATTATAAAGCTATGCCAAAATTCATGTAAACAAATCATTTGACAGTCTTATTTACAACTGAAAATGGTTGCTCATTAACTGGTAGTTATTGAAATGATTTAATGTTAACTGAAGAAAGGTGAAAAGTTGTTATTCATGTAGAGCATTTAAAACTATTCCTGTGAAAAAACATAGAAAGGGTTTGCCAACCATCCAATTTAAACGACAGCTGAGGGCAAGGATGCATGATAAAAATTCTACTGCAAAAGAATATGAATATGCCCTGAAATCACTGTTATGTAAAGGAAATGCTAGTCATCGTCCATTATTAAAATAAAGCTATGATTTTCAATTTGTCTATTCATTTTTTATTTTAATATGTATAATTTATACCAATTTTATTGAAGAATTGTTAATGATTTTAAATGTTTTATTTTGTGATATTTTGATGGGTTTTTAAAAATGTAAATATTCAAAAAAATATTTCAAAAAAATATTTGAATATTCATTAAAATAGCAGAATTTTCTGCTACCTATGTTAATCTGTTTTATCATGTTCATTTTAACTGTTCTACATAAACATTTTTGGGTGGTATGGAATGGTATGCCAGCTTACCCCATAAAACAATACTGTTCTACATAAACATGATGGGGAGGTGATAAATGGTAAATGGTATGATATCATACCACATAAAACAAAACTGTTCTACATAAACATTATTGGGAGGTGATAAAAGATATGCCAGCATACCCCATAAAACAAAACTGTTCTACATAAACATGATGGGGAGGTGATAAATGATGTGCTAGCATACCCCATAAAACATAACTGTTTTACATAAACATTATTGAGAGGTGAAAAATGGTATGCGAGCATACCCCATAAAACATAACTTTTTAACATTACATGATGGGGAGGTGATTAATATTATGCTTGTATACCCTATTAAACAAAACTGTTCTACATAAACATAATGGGGAGGTGATTAATGGTATGCTAGCTCATCCCTAAAACAATACAGCCTAATTAAATAAAAACCAAAAATAAATAGTTCATTATTAAAAGATTTATTAAATTCAGCTGAATTCAAACAACATGATTATAGAAAGGTACAACAATATTAATCATGAAAGATATTTATTATATCCACATGTAAAAAAAAAAATAGAAAAAAGGTGTTCACAAGTCCCAGTTCCTGGAATGAATGAGAAATAAATACAATTATTAAAATAGAAAAAAAAAACATTTGTATAAAAAACTAAAACAAGCAGTGAACATGTGGTTCACATGCAAAAAAATCTGTTTAAATACTTTAACTAAAGTCATTATTATAAAAAAAACTGCTTTAAACAAACCTGCACATCTAAATAAATCTGCTCGCAATAGTGATTATCACAAGGCAAAAACAAAGAAAAAGAATAAGAAGTAGAAGTTACTCCAGTCACATCCACAGTCAGTGAGGTAGGCATAAAGTTAACACTAACATGTATATGTGGTAACTAATGACACTGCTTTAAAGCTTATTCTGCAATGACACAAAATGACAAAACTGATATAAAACTCACAAAACTTAGCAAACTAATCTTCTAAAATGGGTATGCATTGGTTCCTAATTACTTTTCACAACTATACTAATTAAATTTAATAATATCATTATTGAAAAAAATTACAATGACACAAAAAAACTGATCAAGAAAGAAGAAAAAAAGTAAAAAAATTCTCATATAATACAAAATAAAAAGTAAAACAATTCAAAATAGAGGTCATTGATATAGGTAAGTATTATAACATTCTAAGCTAATTATCAACTGCTTATAACATGATACGAATGTATGTATAGGGTTTGTGAATTACTACATTGTAGTATAACCAAATCCCTGTTTTGTAAATTTCTTTCTCTGCCTTATCTAGGTCCAAGAATTAAATTTGTAGACCCCCAAGCAAATAAATCATTTCAGCATGTATATGTATACAACAAGGCTTCAAATGAAAGGTTACAGTCTTCACCTTTACTACAAGCAATAACGCTGGATAAATCAAAATAAAATTGTAGTAAGAAAAAAAAATCTAGTTAAATTAAACTCTGTCAACTATTTACCGATAAGAAACTTTTAGTTAGTTTCAAATAAGTAATTAATGACATCTTTATTTCTTATCCAGTTAACCAATGATTTCCTATGTCTCAACCAATGATATCTTTGGTTTTTACCAGTTAACCAATGGAATCCTTAGTCTCAACCAGATAACCAATAATATTCTGAGTCTCAGTCGGTTACTAGTTAGATTGTATTATTTGTTTCTGATTCACTTGCTGGGAACATTGCCTCATCAATGATGTGATATTTTTTATTCTGATCTTTCATATGTTTAATATGTCCAAGTATTTCATCAGTGACGATTTTACCCTGTTTCAATATCCTCTTTGGTAAAAGTGACATTAGCAGTTTTACCTGAAATAAAAAACAAGAGGCCCATGGGCCTGAACCCTCACCTGAAGATATGTCCAATATTGTTTGCAAAGTGCAATAGACAATATTCTAAGTACAGAAACTTTAAAAGTTTTCTCAAGTTAAAAACTCCAACAAAACTTAATCAGAAATATATCCATTCACATTTCATTTATAAGTAGCTTATATAATATGCATGAAGTAACTGTAATGCAATGAATAATTTCCAAATCATTAATCAATTTCAGTAAACTTAAGCAGCTATGTTCTTGACCTTTGAACATATATGAATTCCAACCATATATAATTGTCATGTCAATACCTACAATTTTCTAATATACCTGCCTAAACATGAAATTAATAGCTTTCAAGATAATTAATAATTTTTGTATTCCTATGTTGATATTCCTTGACCTTTGAACATATAACCTTGAACCATATATCAAAATGATCGTTGTGGCAATACCTACAATGTTCCAATATACATGCTAATACAAAAGTTAATAGTTTTAAAGATAATTAGCAATTTAAGTCATCTTTTGCAACTGTGACCTTGACCTTTCAACATATGACCTTGTACCATATATCAAAATGATTGTCATGTTACTACCTACAATATTCTAATATACATGCCTATACAAAAGTTAATAGTTCTCAAGATAATTAGTAATTAAAGTCTTCTTTTGCAGCTCTGACCTTGACCTTTCAATATATGACCTTGTACCATATATCAAAATGATCGTTGTTGCAATACCTACAATATTCTAATATACATGCCTATAAAAAAGTTAATAGTTTTCAAGTTAATTAGCAATTTAAGTCTTTTTTTGCAGCGGTGACCTTGACCTTTTAACATATGACCTTGAACCATATCAAAATGATCGTCATGTCAATAACTACAACATTATAATATACATGCCTTTACAAAAGTATTAATTATCAAGATAATTAGCAATTTAGGGGTTTTTTTGCAGCTGTGACCTTGACCTTGAACCATATATCATAATGATCGTTATGTCGATACCTACAATATTTTAATATACATGCTTATACAAAAAGTTAATAGTTTTCAAGATAATTAGCAATTTAAGTCTTCTTCTGTAGTTTGATCTTGACCTTTCAACATATGACCTTGTACCATATATCAAAATGATCGTCAGGTTAATACCTACAATATTCTGATACACATGCCTATACAACAAGTTAATAGTTTTAAGATTATTAGTATTGAAGTCTTCTTTTGCAGCTGTGACCTTGACCTTTCAACATATAACCTTGTACCATATATCAAATGATCGTTGTCGCAGTACCTACAATATTCTGATATACATGTCTATACAAAAAGTTTATAGTTTTCAAAATAATTAACAATTTCAGTTGTCTTATGTAGCTATGACCTTTACCTTTTAAACGTATGACCTTGAATCATATATCAAAATGATCGTCATATAAATACCTACAATATTCTAATATACATGCCTATACAAAAAGTTGATAGTTTTCAATATAATTACCAATTTCAGTTGTATTATGTAGCTATGACCTTGACCTTTAAACGTATGACCTTGAATCATACATCAAAATGATCATCATATCAATAGCTACAATATTCTAATATAATGCCTATACAAAAAGTTAATAGTTTTCAAGATATATTCACAAACAACAAATTTTAGTAATTTCTATTTTCCCATTTTGAGCCTCACAGCTATGATTTGTGCAAATCTGAAACTAGGTGTCCTAAGAATGTTATACCTGAAATATCTAAGTTATATCTCTTGAAAGTTCATAGGAGAAGATTTTTAAAGATTTTCACTATTTTCCCCTTTCCAGGGCCCCCAAGGGGACATAATTCCTTCATTTGTGCAAATCTGAAAGGTCTTCACCTAGGCATGACTATGACTAAGTTTCATTAAATTTGACCCAGTAGTTTTGGAGGGGAAGATTAAAATGTTAAAAGTTACGGACGACGGATGACAGACAAATTACCATCGCAATAGCTCACCTTGAGCATTTGCTCAAGTGAGCTAAAAAACAACTGTAATCTGTCCAAACAGAACAGTTGGAGTGAAAATTTTGGTCAATTACTGTTTACACAGTAAAGTGTTACTGAACAACATTACTGGTATAATTAAAGTAATCTGCAGTCAAGTTTGGCGATGCAAGAGGATGATGTCTAGCAACTTTTGACAAGAAAGTAAATTTAACATTGCCTTCAGAATAACATTTCTATCTTTTGGTTTTGCACAGTTCATATTTCAACTCATTTCTGTTTCATGTATTGACTGAAATTGTCTACTAATGTATGTTAAAATTTTTCACAAAGAGAGGCCAAATTCAACAGGGCAGACAATCCTACCTGATCAGGTGGAAGTAGTGTGCTCAAATTTGGTGGTATCTTTTTTCTTTTCAGATTACCAGCTTTAATAATTTCTTCAATAATCACTAAATAATTATTTCTGTTCATCACTTGTGTAGAAAGAGACAAAGTCTCTTCAACATTAAATGCCTACAAAACAGACAAAAATAAATTAATAATTAATGTTGTTATGTAAAAATAGCAGCAAAGATAATTATTCTGATTCAAAACTGACTGCATACAATGACAATTTCTGACATCACTTTAATTTATCCTGTCAATATTAAAAATTGTAAACAGTTATTGAGCCAAGTCAGGCAAGGGGTTGGTTGTGATTTTCACCAAGTAAATTTTAAGTTGTCCAAAACCATTCTAGGATTAAATTATTAAGAAGATTTCTAATCTGCTTTGCACTCGTAAATATCTATGGTGATTTTTGTATCAATTTTCCATTTTATCTAAATTTTACTTTTCATGAATTAATAAATATTACAAATAATTCAGATAAATATAAACAAGCTAACTAGTAAAGGACTTAATCCACAATTTTTTTTTATCGGACAAGCCAGTAAAGGTACAATCCACATGAATTAGTTTGTATAAGATTAGACACCTTTGGCTTACACACACACACAAGTTGGAGGAGTTTAACATCTACATGTGGCCCCAGGCCAATGTGCAGACAGATGATTAAAGCTGATTGTTTGACATGGCAAAGGACAAAGTAGGCAAAGGAGAAAGGGCTACCAAGCGAGAAAGAAAGCACCAGGCGACGGTCAACCAGGCCATAAGAAAACCAGTGAGCGTTGTCAAACACGCAAAGAGAAAGAATTTTGAATTATTTTAAGTTAAATAAAAAAATTTGGGTGGGGTTATTTGAAGCCTGTTTCGCCTAATTAGGAGCTTTATAAAAAAGGGGAGCGGAAAGTGGATGTTGATTTTTTATAGGGGGAGGGGCCCTATGCCGGCATAAATGGGCACACCTTTGGCTGTAATGTTATGCCTTAAATACTCAGCCACCATAGCTCCTCAGTTGAAAAGAATGTGATTGGATAATATTTATAGTTTTACCTGGTGATACCATCCTGTAGGTATTATTAACATTTCTCCAGGTAGCTGATCTACTTCAATGAATTGTCCTCTTTTATATCGCGGATACTTCCCACCAGCATCAGCAGAAAAAGCATCAACTGGGCTATAATAGAAGAAATAATGAATCAAATGTTAATCACATACATTGAATTATATTATATATATATATATATATATATATATATATATATATATATATATATATATATATATATATATATATATGACAAAAATCTTGATTGTTAGTGATTTTTTTTATTAAAGTATTATATAAAGTTTTTTTTATCTGCAAAGATAACACATCATACCATCAAAAGGGTTTGAATTTCTGAGTAAAATTGATGTTGTAAAACTTGCAAATCTTAACATAAAGTTTAACTCTGATAATTCATAATGCCAAAAAAGTGTAAAGCATTGACTTTGTCTAGTTTACTGATCCTTGTTTTGGGCTCATAAGAAAACCCTTTTAACTACCAGCAGCTATCGTAAATAAGTATAATGAGACTGTGGATTATAAGAGTCTTCTATTCTCAATTATAAGAAACAGGATGTATATGTCACATACATGTACAACAACAAAATAAAAGTCTATGATGCTATAAATCTGCAAAGAGAGAAAGATTAAAAAAAAAAGAAAAAACTACAATACAGAAAAAAGTTCAAAAATAAACTTAAGTTTTAGAATTTTTTATAGTTAAGAGTCCATTAAAATGGAAACTATGATTATATAAATCAAACAAATAATTATATATCTATGCATAACAAATCAATTTATTCACATTTATAATGAACTTCTATTATTGTTATTTTAAGTTAAACCTGTTATAGTCACTAAGACTCACTATCTCTATTTAAAAGTAAAGACCACTTGTCAATTAAGACTCATATTTTAACCAAACAGGGTCTCTTGTAAGAAAATCACTTGTCTATAAAATATATATTCTAAGATCCATTGGATGGTCTTTATATACAGGTACTACTGTATGTAAATTACTACTGTATATAAAATGGAAGTGTATCAATCAGTAACATTACTGATCTTCTAAAACTTCTAGTTCAATTAGTAATTACGAAGTCACAACATACAGAAAACCTGCTTTATTTTATAATTTATTATTACTATTGTTATTAATTTTATAATTTTATATTATTCTTATTATTGGTTTCTGGTCAAATATTTAATCTAAAAATTCTTTTACATTTTGATAATTAATGTTTATAACAATAATCTAAGATCCTAAAAACAATAAATAATTAAATAATAAATAGAAAAAAATTTGAAAGCAAAATAAAATGAACAGTAAAAAAAATGATTTTTTGGTAAACAAAATTATAAGCTAACATTAAAATAACAACATTATAAAATTGATAAAATTCCATTACTATCAAAGTCACTGTGTTAGTGAGGTGATGGTGAATTATTAAAAATATCATTGAAAATCAAAAAGACTTCAATAAGAGTAAAGTTTAGTATTGTTACTGTACTTGGACAAAGGGAGAATGACACATCACTCTATATATCCATATTACCATAAATTAACTCTATAGAAAGAAAATTAATAAAACTAGGCAACTGCAAAATTTCTTGCATATTACATTATATGTCAAAAAGGACATCATTTAAATGTAAATATCACAATTTTAAACATGTAACATGCCTTAGTGACAACATTATCTTTCTACTAAAATATTTAATGGTAGTCTAGAATGTTTTATAGTAATTTTCAGTTACAACTAGACTCAAGTAACTGAACAATATCAAACGTTATATAAGTTTACCAGATTTTCTGTGAAAATTTTGCATAATTCTCTGTAACAAACACAGTGACTCTGAGAGTAGTAACAATATACCTATTGTATTTGCGACATTCTAGTGGAAAGCCACACTTTTGTTTAGGATGAATGTATAATAAATCATCCTGCCCAGGAGGGTACAGCTTGTAAATAACAATAACAATAAGGTATATGTATATACATATAATACCAACATCAGTAATGTCTGGTCAACTTTCAAGAACAAATAGCTGTTTATGTATTGACAAATTCCATAAAGTCCTTATACATGTATGTCACAAGATTTTACATGTACTGTAGAACTGTACTTACTGTTTGTAAGTAGAATAGGATAGCACTGAATTTTTACATATGGTATATTAAAATCTTTTACCAAAGACAGTAATATCTTCCACTCAACAATAAACCCTACAATAGATATTTGATGACTGTCCTGACTTACTTTCATATCTGTACTGATGTTTACACCATAGATATGACATCTCACCATGGATATTACATCCTTTCATGAATATGACATCCCACCATGAATACTACATTCCACTGTGAATATGACATCACATCATAGATATTACATCCTATCATGAATATGATGTCCCACCATGGATGCTACATTCTACCATGAATATGACATCACATCAAGAATATAACATCACACCATGGATATATCCTTCCACAAATATGACATCCCACCATGGATACTACATTTCACCATGAATATCACATCACATCATGAATATGTCATCATACATGACCGGATATTACATCACACCATAGATATTTCAACATACTATGGATATTACATCATACTATGAGTATGACACCAAATATCAGATACGACACCATACCAGAAATCTAAAAGGCATAAGCTTTTCTATTCTTTGTTCAGGCATTCAGGCAATTAAAAACATGTACTAAAAAGCAGATGACATATCTCAAGAAAATGTATGAGATTGATTGTATTACAGTAGAATGTACTATTTTATGTCAGAATTTTTTTCACTTATGTCCAGGTGGAATGTTTAGAAATGGTGGGGGTAAACAGAGTGCCAGGAGAAAACCAACAACTTTGGTGAGTGAACTCTTCATACAGTAAGATTGGCTTGAGTAGGATTCAAACTTAGACAGTAAGTGACACTCCTTTTGACAGCTCGGCTATTGAGGTCCCCTGAGGGTTGGAAAGATTTCAGTGTCAATCACAAAATGTAACAAAAAATTGTAGAATAACAGGTTACTGAACCCATTTATAATGACAACTTGTTTAGAATCTAAAATCTTTAGACTGACCTTCACAAAAAATATGATTTGTAATAACCAAATCAATTAATTACCAAAATGCTAGCCACTACTGCTTTTGATAATAAAACTAATATTGCTTTTATTATACACTTAATAAGGATACAATTCTTATCATTTTATAATTGCCCAACTGGAAAACAATGGTTCCAACCTATACACTTTGGTGACAGTTTTTTAGCACTTCAATTTTCCTGTTAATGGTGTCTTAATAAAACTTGCTAAATTTTCCAAGTATACACCAAGAAAGAATTTAAAAAAAGAAAAGTCTAACCTGTATATCATGGATCAAAATCTCTATGTTTACATGTACATCTATATGTTTACTTGTATGTCTATATGTTTATATGTATGTCTATATGATTACATGTGTGTAACAAAGAATTTTAAAAACTGACTCCAAATCAGAATGATTACCTTCCATCGTTTAATTCCACTGATTACTGCACTAATGGCTGTCCAGTTATAAGGATCCATGTGTAAGGATGACCTGGAGTAAGCTGTACCCCACAAAAACATACAATTCCAAGGTCGAATCTCTTCTGGGAATAAATTGAAAAAATTTTCCTCTACATAAATCTGAAAATCAAGAATAAGTTATATATCATGTTGCAAAAAAGTATTTTGTACCTTTGCAAAATGAACGAATATATAAACAAAATATCAGAGAAAAACTCGATAGTTAGTGTTTATACGAATTCAATAAAAAATCATAAACAAGATTAAAAATGCCAACAATAAGACGAATTCCAGAGTTATGATTTATGCTTAAATAATTGTTTTTATACAGATGAGCTGAATAATCAAAAAAAAAAATGTATTTTAAAGATCTCAATTTTTTAAAATTTCAATCTTATAAAGGTTTTTATGCTTTTTAAATTATATAACATATATCTTTTCAAAAGACTTGCGAATGGAGACATGATTATCATGATTTAATTCCTGGAACAGTTTTAGTTTTTAACAGCTTTATGAAAAAAAAATCTTCACAAAAATTTTGAAACTAAAAAATAATTATTCATTGTTGAGTTTTTGTAAATGAGAAATTTCAAGTATTTATTCTATTTTTTTTTTTTAAATTATATACATATACATTTTTGCCAATATCATTTTTAAGTTCTGGTCTCATCATTAGAAAGAGTTCATCTTCCAGATATGTCCACGTGTTCTGACTCGACTCTGATAAATGCTGTATAAACATTTCTAAAGGAAGGGCATGTCCTGTGGCATGCTGAAGTCCACCCTTTTGAAAAAAGTAAAACAAAATAAGAAAAAAGTTCATTATTAACCAAACTTGTATACAAGGCATAAATTCAATTAATAACAAAAATTTAAAAAATATTAATGATGAAAAGAATTTCTATTCAACTGGTGAACTTTTCCAGCATTTCTCAATACATGACCAATACCAAACTGTGCCAATTGCCAATATTTGAGATATATACCAGTCCAACAAAATATCCATTAGTCTAGGGGCTACCGGTACACATTTTTTGGACCAGTACATCTTCTCAATTAATTGTAACTTCCACTTCTTGTTTAAACATACTGCATCTATCACAAATGTACAAACATGGATAAAATATTAATACACTATGATGTTTGTTCTCCTGTGCAGCGAAGCATTCTACATAAAAATTATCAGTGGTAATAATGACACCTTATCAAACTTTTCTGTGGTAATTAATTAAACAATTAGTTTTATATTTAGTAATTTTTAGACTTCAAATTGATGGATAAGAAAAATTTAAATTAAAATTCAGAAAACTGTAATAAAAGTTTCAGATAAATTGTAATTACTGTATAAACTTACAATGACTGCCTTCATCACAATTCTTTCTTTTCCATATCGCCTTAAGAAAAAATCTTTTGTCCAGTTCATGGCCGGCCAAAATGATACTACATCTGTAACAATTACTGGCCTATAAATAAATATAATAAGTTCATACTCAATTTGTTTAAACAAAAATTAATAATACCTTAACAAATTGACTGGTGATTTCCAAATTTTTGGTAAAGAAAAATTATGACCTGATTTTCTTTCTAGTCATAAGCAACAGCAGAAAGTTTTACAGTACAACTTGTGCAAAAAAAGAACCTTAAGTAACCAAAAACTTAGCTGTAACAAAACCTGTTTGATTTTTAAGGGCATACTATTTAATTTATATTTTTTTGGTAAGAACTAGCTAATCAAAACAAATCTTCAGTTAAGAAAGTGTTCTGTTTACTAAGTTCCACTTAAGAAAATATGTCCAATTAAAAGAGAGAAGTATGTCTAATTAACAAGACACACAATGATGATTAAAAGGCATTTACGATACAAATGCCTCAAAATGCAGCTTTTTGTGGGCCAAAGAAAACCCTGAAATGTAATAAAATATCAAATATCTGGTATTTTTGTTTGAAATTTTGTTAAATTTGATAGACTTGAGAAATGAAACCTTGATCTTTGTTAAATTTGATAGACTCTCGAGAAATGAAACCTTGAAGTCCTTCTTTCTAACTGAACACCATACATATGATTTGTCAAATAAAGTTAGAGTTTACAACAATCAAGTAAAACTTATTTTTGAACATACCATTTTGCATCATAAATATCCCAGAATTCCTGTAATGATAACCTAGATCTTCGTTCAACAGTCCACATATGATGGGGTCGCTCATAAATTTCCAAATTTTCCTCTCTCAGCTGCATGGCATATTTCCAATTAAATATGTAAGGTTTTGCAGTTAAATTAATTTCTTCAACATCACTTTGTCTTTGCAAATCATTCTGCATAACACTGAATGATATCCAAGCAATCATCACTGTTGATACAATCAAAACCAAAAGCAAACGACATGGTGTCACTAGCTCTTCACTAGCCTCTGCTGCTGCTGCAAGTTTGCTCACTTTTACTCGAGCTGGTTTGGAATAAAACTTCTTCATGCTTCAAAAGCATTCATTTTCAACTTCATAAGATCATAATTTACTTTGAATCACAGCCATAAACTGTAAGCTTTGTGACTGCCATAGTTTCTGAAACATAAACAAGAGGCCCATGGGCCTTAATGCTCACCTGAAGATATGTCCAATATTGTTTGCAAAGTGCAATAGACAATATATTAAGTGCAGAAACTTTATAAGTTTTCTCAAGTTAAGAACTCCAACAAAACTTAATCAGAAATATATCAACTCACTTTTCATTTATAAGTAGCTTATATAATATGCATGAAGTAACTGTAGTGTAATGAACAATTTCCAAATCATTAATGAATTCCAGTATAATTATGCAGCTATGTCCCTGACCTTTGAACATATATGACCTCGAACCACATATGATTGTCATGTCAATACCTACAATATTCTAATATACATGCCTATGCATGACATTAATAGCTTTCAAGATAATTAATAATTTTAGTATAACTAAGTTGATATGACCTTGACCTTTGAACTTATAACCTTAAACCATATATCAAAATGACTGTCATGTCAATACCTACAATAGTCTAATAACATGCCTATACAAAAAGTTAATAGTTTTCAAGATAATTAGCAATTTAAGTCATCTTCTGCAGCTGTGACCTTGACCTTTTAACATATGATCTTGAACTATATATCAAAATGATCATCATATCAATACCTATAATATTCTAATTATATGCCTATACAAAAAGTTAATAGTTTTTAAGATAATTAGCAATTTAAGTCTTCTTTTGCAGCTGTGACCTTGACCTTTGAATGTAAGACCTTGAACCATATATGAAAATGATCATCATATCAATACCTACAATATTCTAATATACATGCCTATACAAAAAGTTAATAGTTTTCAAGATAATTAGCAATTTAAGTCTTCTTTTGCAGCTGTGACCTTGACCTTTCAACATATGACCTTGAACCATATATCAAAATGATTGTCATGTCAATACCTACAATATTCTAATATACATGCCTATACTTTTAGTGACAAATATATAATTTTTAGCAATTTCCCCACTCAGTGCCTTACAATTTCCCCATTTTGAGCCCCATTGCTACCATTTGTGCAAATCTAAAAAAAGATGACCTAAGGATATTATAGATGAAATAACTAAGGTATATCTCTCGTAGATTCAGAGGAGAAGATTTTTAAAGTTTTTCACTATTTCCCCCTTTATGGGCCCCAAGGGGACATAACTCCTTCATTTGTGCAAATCTGAAAGGGCTTCACTCAGGCATAATGGCTACCAAGTTTCATCAAATTTGATTTGGTAGTTTTGGAAGAGACAATTAAAATGTTAAAAGTTAACACACGACACGCGACAGACGACGGACGGTGAACCATCGCAATAGCTCATCTGAGCTTTCAGCTCAGGTGAGCTAAAAAAAACCATTGGCAAGGTTGTTTTTTAGAATGTTAGAGCAATCTGAAGAACCATGAGAAATCTAATACGACCTTTACCAAGTCAACTTCTATAGTCTGGTTTCCTGCTACATGACACAAAAATAGAGTCAATAGGTAGATTTAAGATTTTAATTAATTTATTTATTTATCATTTTTGTATCTTTTACAGATGAAATCAAAGCCACTTATTTAAAATACCAAACTTATATGGAACACCATTTTAACATACATTCAATTATTTATACCTATCTTCAAAAAATTGTACCAAGGTTCAATTAATTACATCTAGGTCCAATTTTTTTATAGATAGATGCAATTGAATTATACCTAGGTTTAAATAATTGTACCTAGGAACAATTCTTTGTTCCTAGGAATAATCCAATTGTACCTGGGTATAATTCATTTGAACCTATCTTCAATAGAGTTAGACCTAGGTATAATTCATTTGTACTTAGGTATAATTGATACATCTCTTTAATTGATTAAAGATAGGTTTAAATTGAATTTTACTACGTTGAAATTTCAAAGCATTAATGATCTTTTCATTTAAAGATAGGTATAATTAAGTTATACCTAGGTGCAATTCATTTGGATTGAACCTAAGTATAATCTAATTATTCCCATCTTTAAATGAATTGCACTTATCTTCAAACGAATTGTACCTAGGTTCAATTATTTGAAGATAGGTATAAATAATTGAATATATATTAAAATGGTGTTCCATAAACTTAATCCAAGTTAATTTGATTTTTTTGAGTTTTGCATAATTCACTAATACAAGCACAGTGAATCCAACAGTAACAACTTTTAAATTTGAACACAAAATTTTCAAAGCCAATTAGATCTTTAAGTGAACTATTAAATAATAAACAGCTGTGCCTGGAGCACATGATATGCCCATCAGATATTTAAACTTCTTTTTTAATGTCTTAAACAACTTGACATTTAGCTGAAACATATTTTTTTAAAACAAAAGTAGCAAATTTATTTTTCAATGTTTATTCACAAACCTTTTTGATTATAAGACAAATATAACACAAAAGTTTCATAAAAAAGTTCAAATGATTTTTGAGTTACAACATGCAAAAAAATGCCTGAAATTTGACAATTAAAGGCCAATAACTCTACAATAAGAAAACATACGAATCTCAAAAATAAAAGGGAGCTCTCTGCCATGGATACCAATATAACACAAAAGTTACATTCAAATTGTTCAAAGCATTTTTGAGTTATTGTACAACATGCAAAAAAATGCCTAAAATTTGACAATTCAAGGCCAATAACTCCGCAACAACAAAACATACGAATCTCAAAAACGAAAGGGAGCTTTCTGCCTTAAATACAAAGATTTCACAAAAGTTTCATAAAAATTGCTCAAAGCATTTTTGAGTTAGTGTACGACGTGTGGACATATGGACGGACCACAGGGGCTTGGTGTCAGGATTTTTGTATTTTTGTTTTAAAGATTCCAAAGTATATAACATTAAAATATTTCGGAATTTTTTTATGTTTGTTAAAAATGGATTTCAGGCAAAATTATCGATATGGATGAACTAGTACCAGAGATATATGTCTCTGCTAGTACCAACCTCGCATGTAATAAAAACACAAATAAATAATGGCCGACATTATTCACACGTACGGTAGAATAACGCATGTTGTTGGCTGGCATTATTCACACGTACGCATGCGCAGTACGATAACTTATATCAGCCGTATACGGACAAGGTGTATGTTCAATGAAGTATATCGGACTATTTAATACGTTTATTATTATAGAGAACACTTAACCATAAAGTGTTATTATATGCAATATTATATAATCTTACTTTGCCAAAGACTCAATTGGTCCAGAGTCTACGCAAGATACATGGAACCATTCACCACAATTAGTACATTCAACCATCTCGTCAGTTTTCTGCTCATACATATTCCTGCAACGGCAATATATTTCTATCTTTTGCC
Organism: Tegillarca granosa; assembly: GCA_029721355.1. Taxonomy (NCBI): domain Eukaryota; kingdom Metazoa; phylum Mollusca; class Bivalvia; order Arcoida; family Arcidae; genus Tegillarca; species Tegillarca granosa. Next base: position 11,820,696 of record CM056597.1, on the reverse strand, counting down.
GACATGTTTTGATATGTTACGTCTATTTGGCTTTATGAAATGTGGAAATGGGGTAATTTCAGATTGTTCTAAGCATTTTACCAAATGTGCTCTCATTTCTTGTTGATAAAAGAAGAAAGTTGCCGGATCTTTTCGTAAACAGATAACAAGACTGATTGCAATTGCAAATACACCGCAATCTAAACCACCAGGTTGTTGTTGTACTAGTTTATGGTTTATTTCGATATGTTTGATTTCACTTTTCAAAATTGCACAGATTTGTTTTATCATTTCAATAGAAGCTGGTTTGTTGAGACTGTCATATAGATTTATATGACCGTCTTCACAATCGATCGTTGAAACTACAATCCAATGTCCTAAACTATTGGGACCTTCAAATAAAATTTGAACCATAGGACCAGAAACGGGTGTGAATAAGTTTATATTTTGCGAATGCAAAGTTGTCTTGAAACCCTGAATTTTGAATTGAGATTTTAGCTGAGATTGTGTCGCCGTCAAAACCTCGTCTGTTAGCATTCTGTGTCAATTTCATTTTTGTGTTCATTTTCATCTTAAAGGTAATTAATTACGTTGACACTAACGCTCAATTAATTACTCAGCATCCTGTGTTCAAGGCGTTAATTACATTATTTCATTAGCGGACTCCTCTGATCACGTCCTTATCACAATAGTAATCAAAGCAAACGATTGCGTTAACTAGTTGAATAAGATTCATGAACACTATTCATAAATTAATAACTTGATTTTTTATCCGTACACACGTCTTGATTTGATTATGTCTTTTAATTTTAATTTTACTTAATAATAAATTATTTTTCTTAATAATTTGTAATAATTTATCTTTAATTTCAACTATTGTATTTCAATTATTTTTTTTAAATTTTATATAATATAATTAGTATTGTCGTTATCAATTAATAATCAATTTATTTGTTTTTATTATATTTTAATGATATATTTTTAATCTTACCTAGTATATTACACATAATTATTTTATTATCATTCATGATTATTTTATTCTTATACATGATTTTTTTTATTATACATGATTTTTTTTATTATACATCATAATTTTAAATTCTATAATTATTGTCGTTATCAAACTTTTATTTAATAATAACTTTTTATTTAATAATTATTTTATCTTAGTATATTAGACATAATTATATCATTATTATACATGATTTTTTTATTATTTTTTTAAATTATACATGATTATTTTATTATTATAAATAATAATTTTTTCATTAGCGGACTCCTGTGATCACGTCCTTATCACAATAGTATTCAAAGCGAACGATTGCGTTAACTAGTACGATTCATGAACACTATTCATAAATTAATTACTTAATTTTTTATCCGTACACACGACTTGATTTGATTATGTCTTTAAATTTTAATTTTACTTAATAATAAATTATTTTTCTTAATTAATAATTTGTAATGATTTATTTTTAATTTTAACTAGTGTATTTCAATTATTTTTTTAATTCTATATATAACATTTTAAATATAATTAGTATTGTTGTTATCAAATTTTTCACATTCAATAATAAATTTATTGGTTTTTATTATATTTTATATTTTATATTTATATTATACATGATTATTTTATTATTATACATAATAATTTTTAAATTCTATACATATTGTCGTTATCAAACTTTTTATTTAATAATATTTTATATTTTATCTTAGTATATTAGACATAATTAAATTATTATTATACATGATTTTTTTTATTATTTTTTTTATTATACATGATTATTTTATTATTATAAATAATTTTATTATTATAAATAATTTTATTATTTAGATAATTTTATTATTATAAATAATAATTTTTTAATACATGATTTTATTTTTTTTATTATTATTATACATGATTATTTTATTATTATAAATAATAATTTTTTAATTCTATACATATTGTCGTTATCAAACTTTTATTTAATAATAATTTTATCTTAAATGGTTTTATTAGTTTGATAATTTATTTCATGTATTCTTATATTACTCATCGTATTGTATTAAATCATTGGACCATAGGTCCGATATACTTCATTGAACATACACTTTGTCCGTATACGGCTGATATAAGTTTTCGTACTGCGCATGCCTACGTGTAAATAATGCCAACCAACAACATGCGTTATTCTACCGTACGTGTGAATAATCACTCCGATAAATAATCTTTAAAAATCCTGACACCAAGCCCCTGTGGCCATACCATAATACGTCCCGTCATAGACGGGCGTATAAAAATGAGTTTATTAAAAATTTTCTCGCAACTGACCTGACAAGCTTTTATTTCTATAATTTGAATGGTTCGTGTGCATTGCACTTTTTATTAGCCCTTTAAAGGTCCTTGTAACTGCAACATGACACCATTATTAGACCTTAACGGACATTTTGGTTTCATATGATTTCAACATAAGTCTTATAACAAAATTAAACCCCAGGTATACAAATACATTTCCCGCGACAGTGTCTATTTCTATCTTACCTTCACAATAACACCCTAAAATAAAGTGTCTTGCGGCTGTCAATACGCCGGAATAAAGTTGAACATTCTAATAACTAGATCGGAAAATGCAAGAATCAGTCCGGAATTGAAGAAACACTAGAGTTATCCTTCTTTTATTACTTAAATAACTTAATATCACACGAACCAAAAAGTCAAAAATTAAATATCAGAGACATTTAACATTTTTAAAAACGACTGTATCATCCCTAATGAAGAAAACGCACTATAAATGTTAATTACCTTTTACTGTTCTAAACTCACCGATGCACATTGTAAACATTCTCAGTAACAATATACGTCAATAAGGTATTGCTTTTCAACAACCGAAGCATTTTACATATTTATATGCGACAAACGTTTTAATGAAAACTGGTAGTAGATGGGAAGAAGTTCAGATCAGATGTCATTTAAAACATATTTGACGGACAACCCGTAATTTTGATCTAGAAAGAAAAGAATATGAGACGTTTGCCACTCTGAATTGGTGTCGATCATCTGATTTAGGACAGTAGATTGACCTGGTTAATTGGTATAATAAAACCTTTTTTTTTTTTTTTTTTTTTTTTTTTTTTTTTTTAATTAATAACGAAAATCCAAATAATCCAGAAAAATACAGAGTATAAAATTTATTAGCTGTCTTGGGAGATTCTTCACTGGTGTTTTAAACAATCGCCTCACTAGTTATGCAGATCATGTGAATCTTATTAGTTCTACCCAGACTCGGCTTCGTATATGTCAATCAACATTACCTTCTTTAATAAATTTCTATTTTTGAAACGGGAAAATAAAACTTTTTTGTGCTTTTACTGATCTAAAGTGTGCTTTTGATAAAGTTGGGAGAGTAGGTCTCTGGCAATAGGTTTTAAAATGGTGAATCAGTGATAAAATTCTCCATGTTACTATATAATGTAAATAAGGGTACATGTATTTGATCTTTTGTACAGTTTAAAGGAGCTCGTTAAAATTTTTTACATGTAATGTTGGAGTAAGAAAGGGCGGAAATTTATCACCATTCGTATTTTCTTTATATGTTAAGGATATTGAAGATTATTTCTTACAATATAATTTCAATGGTGTTAATTTTTTGTAATCAATTAGTTAGCATTGTAATAATTTTCTAAAATATGATAAAGTTTTATTAGCTGAAACAGCGCCTGGTTTACAGCAAACGCTTGCTTTGTTTAGCCAATAGTCGAATATGTCAGTAACTAGAAATAAAGTAATTGAAAACAAAGATTGTAATATATAGTAAAAATAAAAATAAAAATGTTCGTTGTTTAATGTTTAAAAATATTGAATTAGAAATTGCTGAAATATTCTCATACCTTTATACTATATTTAAAACAACGGCAAATTTATGTATGACAGAAAAGTCTTATCTTACGAGCTAAAAGTCCACGTGTTCTTTATTAGGAAAGGTTAACTATCTCTTATTACCAATAGAACTTTTTAATTCCTTGTTGTCTCATCAGTTTTATTTAATGGCTGTGAGATACGGGATTATGAACATATCAATACTATCGAAAATTAAACCTACAAAAATCGACTCAAAAATATATGCTTTATGGAGAATTAGGTCGTTTTTCTTTGTGTATTAATGTTTGTTTAAGAATTTTTAATTTTGGTATTAGCTGGTCAAACCTAAATGTTCTTTGTCATCTTGTTAGTATAGATTGATAGTGTAATACACAATACTACTATCAGTCCATAATTATTTGTTATATGCAAACTTGGTGAACAAAACTCCATATTCAACAATCATTCAAAAATATTTTTAGAAAAATCTATGTAAAATTTACTAACCTGATGGGAACAACAGACTTGTTCAAAAAGTTTTTTTTAATTCAAGGCATTTAACAATTTCTAATGTTTTCAACGAGATAACAATTCTTTATGTACAAAATATTCATTATGTTCCTTCCTAGTTTACAACATACTATGATAAGATATGATGTCATGATTTGAATATTTATGATTATAAAAATCCAAACAGCAATGAACGTCTAATATTATTAACTTCAACTTCAATAGTGATACTCATCAAAATCCATTTGGACATCAAAGATGAGGAAACTGTACATGCTGTGCAGTGAAATGGATCGCTGTTACAAAACTCGTGATCAAACAAGTGATTAAATGGTTAAAACTATGTACATATGTTGGATGATCAGATGGCTGAAGTTGGAGTCCACTGGGATAAAGTCTTGATGGACTCTTTGAACAATTCCAGTGATGGTGACAGGATTACTAATAATGACATGGTAGTCCAATAGAGGATAGTTCTCGGAAAGAAAGACTGTTGATATATGCTCCATCTGCAGTGATATTGTATGAATTTGAAGTTGTGACTATTCCTTATTCTCATGGATGTAGCTAGTGCTGGCTGATGATATGGTGATAGTACAGCTATCAAGTTATTGACGGTTTTATACACCATTGTGACTTCTGTCAGGTTCCTCCGATGTTCTAAAGTGTTCCATTTTAGCTTTTAAACAAAGATGTTACACTGCAGGGATTTTCCGGTTTTCGGTGCTTATCAAATACGAATCTAGCTGCATTGCGATGTTCTGCTTGTTTCTATTGTGTTATTTCTTTAGGGTTCCGTATAGATGTTACATATTTATAAGCTCTTTTCTTTATCTTTCGCGGACAATGTTTGAGATATCGTTTCAGGAATCCTAAAACCGATGACATATGTTATAAATATGCAAGTTAATTGTATTTGAGAGTTTCGCTTAGTTTAATTCCGAGGTACGGGTGCTGGCTCAAGATGTCTAGTGACTCGACTTTTATTTGGGAATTGATTTTTAGTTCCCTTGCTAATGATGAAAATTGCATGATGGCATATGTTTTACCATTGAATTCTATCTGCCAGACGTTGCTCCAATTTAATAGAGTAACCAGATCCTGATGTAAAAGTTTATGGTCACTGTATTATTGACCGCACGGTATAATACACAGACATCTGCAAAATGTCTAATGGATAATGTTATGTTGTCCGCTGTGTCATTGATATAGATAATGGACAGTGTTGGTCACAGCTCACTTGTAACGCCAAAAAGCCAGCTTTATGAGCTAAACCAAGAAAATAGATTGGGTATCATCAACATATTCTGAAGCTATACCCTGTACTGTTCCTGATATTACTGAAGTGGTACTAAATACTGCATTATCTATTATTTGCTATGTCGTCGCTTGTTATGACTTTCCTACATTTTTCTATTTGGAAAAAAAAAAAACTTTTTAAAACTATATCTATTACATCTTTTAACATTGATTTCTTTTTCATTTTTATTTTAAATTCAACACAATGTGTAAGAAAATGCGATTTGTATATTAATTCATTTGACCTTTATTTACCTTAAAACATCCTGCTGTAATCTTGGGTAAGGCACAATTGTAACATTGAATTCATAGAATTTAATTTTTTTCAAAATCTGTTCCATTTACCATTTCAAAATAGAATTTGGTTAGGTCAATGTTTTTTAATTTAATCTTAGTGTTATTTGTATGAGGAAAGTTTTCAATTAAAAAAAAAAAAAAAAAAAAAAAAAAAAAAAAAAAAAAAAAAAAAAAAAAAAAAAACAAACCATGTGACAAACAAATAACCCTTTTAAAATACGCACTGCTCATATGAAGACATCATTAAAACTAGTTTCAATACATGTCGTAAATATCTAACAGCGATATGATCTATAGTCAGGCCACTGGTCAATACACGTGCGTTTCCTATACAAGTTTAAAGTATACAAAGCAACATTATAAAGCATGTAAAACACGTAACTATTACCATTGTAATGTAGGCGCTACATAAGTTCACAAGCGAAACTCGTGTATTGTGAATTTTGATCTTTACAATCACGGGTAATAATAGTGAGAAAACTACCAATGACACATCTTCATATTAAGTTTTTTTTTACAAGTAACAATTTTGAGACGTCTTTATTACGTTATTTTTATATAGGCACTTTAGGCTAAAATTAATTTGCATTTGGCCTCGAGTCGATGTTGGGATATAGAGGTCTCCCAAAGGTGTAACCTTGTTTCTTGGCATTTTTCCTATAGGCGGATCGCTCGGCTTTTTGAAACTCATTCTTTATTTGAAACTAAGGTTTGTTCCCTAATGCAAATTATTTCTTAGCTGGATTTGGATTTAAATAATTTTGAAACTTTAGATTCGTTAATACACTGCGTTTGAAAAAAATACTGAGAAAAATATTGTAAAAGTAAAAAAATAAAAAATACTATAAAATATATCAAAATAAATTTTAAAAAAAGGGACACAAGATTCGAACCCAGGACTTTTAGGTTATCATTTCCTACGTCCTACCACACAGCCAGCGTAGATGATATGGAAATCGTATGCTAGCTAATATCAAGTATGTATGTTGTGTTGGGCGATTAAGGGGAAATGTGTTTTATCTTTGCCCCCAAATTTCAATGCCAGCGTATCCCTCTTCATCAACCAAAATTTGCAAAACAGAAGATAAAATATAGAAGTTTTGGTAGTCAAAATATCTTTGATGGAGAGGAATGCGCTCTATGTGTATTAATTGAAAAACACGGTTATTTTCATCAAAATATTCGTATTTGTATGGAAGTATACGGAATGCAGTATTTGAAATTTATGTTTAAACACATAGTGTAATGTTTTATTAAACTTATAATATTCCAAACCGTTCCGTTTTGGTAGTCTCTTTTTAATAGGGAAGATAAATCTTGCATTCTTCATAATTTTGTACTGGTAGAATTATTTTTATGTTTACAGTGTAAAAATCATTGTAACAAATTATGAATTATGAATTCTATAGGCGGATGACTCGGCTTATTGAGAATCATCCTTTAAAAAATCAAGAGGATTAAAAAAATTTTCTAACTGGTACACTTTCTGACAGCACAAAGTACTGCGTACTGAGTTATACCCTCAGCGAGTTTTTCTCTACCAGCGGCGGTACCCACTCAGGCGTTGTAAATATTAAACAAAAATACCTGTTTACTTTTGTTGTGCCATATGTGCACATTAGGGAAATTAATTCCTCATCAGTGACACTAAAGACCAAAAAAGTTAAAAGATAAAAAGAGATAATACAAACATTTGAAAATTATATCATTTAGTTAAGGCACTAAGCGTAATATTGCACTTATCGAATTAATGTAACTGTATTAATCGTTAAACCATATAAGGTTTTATCAAACCATGTGATAGTTCAATGGCGTGCAACACTGAAGTCGGTTAAATGTTGAAGCCCTTTAAACTTTAATAAAATAGGTACACTTAAGTAGATTTTTATATGATTAAACATAAAAACATTGCGTTATAATCAGATAGTGTTACTATTTTAGTTAACTAGATACCGGTATTGCCGAATCAGCCTAAAATATGCAGTTATACGGTAGCGATAAATTAGGGAAAATGTAAACTTGATTCAATTAAGATAGAATCTCCAATTAATATTTATGTTTATTTAATATACCCACTCTTAATAATTATTCGCTTATTTATTAATTTTATTTATTTATTTATTTATTTATTTATTTATTTATTTATTTATTTATTTATTCTTATTTCATTTTAAGCACTATGATCTTCAGTTAGGTATCTTTTACTGGCCCATGTCTCAAAACCAATCGACTAAACAAAGATTTTCGTAAAACTACTTTCAGCCATTTTTGGACATCTCTCATAATACAAATCCAAAACACCGACAAACCTAAATTTTGGATATTACAGGAACCAGGACAAGGGTATGGACACAAAAATACAATGTCAGTTTAATTTTGCTCACTATTCTTCAACGTTTTTCAGACGTTACAAGGACGGGGATTGTCTTGAAACGCGCATAGACGTACATCCGAATACAATGATCATGGCAATAACGATGTGTTTAGTAGCAAATTATATTATCCGTTGCAACATACCAGCACCTTTTGTAAACAACATATACGTACTTAAATTGTGAAATATGCTTCATTTTCACTTCTGGTTGTAAAGTTTGTTTGGAGTTTCTACAATAATATCTGATTATTATTTTCTTTATGTCCAAAGAGTGTACAAAGTCGGCAGTGTCATACCTTTTAGGTTACAGTATGTTTCACTTTTTTCACCATGTGGCTTTTCACGTCTCGTTTTGCAAGACTATTGCAAGGCTTAGCTAATCAAAGTTCTTAAAATTTTCAGTGCCGTCACCACAATATTGTTGATTAGTATAAGTCATTGTATCCAAACTAATACTGGATGTTTTTGACACCATAGTTCCATGTTCATTGAATTCTCAATTACCCTTACCCTTCCGTAGCTCCCGGCCTCACTGCCTTGATGGAAGTTCACTTAATTGGCCAGTTTCAAAGTATTTATTTTATTTATTTATTTATTTATTTATTTATTTATTTATTTATTTATTTATTGGAGGGACTATGTTTGTATTTATTCCCCGTTTCTTTATAACCCTTTATTGTTTTATCTAAGTTCAAGGTACAGTGATTACTCTTGAGTATACAGTTCTAAGTTTGTTTTATGCATACGATTATATTGCACATTTATTAAGATTATCTAAAAAAAAGATGCTTCATTTGAACCTCTCAGTTTATTGTACTTGATGTTAATCATAAAAGAATTACAGTCGGTTTTATCGCAGTCATCATAGGATTTGCATACACGTCGGTACATTTCATAATGAGCAACAACAAGATGACATACAAGTACAAAACTGCAGTAAATTAGCTCACATTTTTATGATTAATCTGATGTTAAAAAGACTATGCAAAAAAGTATTTGTGTCACATCTTGAAAATGCTCTGCGAGGAAACACATTTAGTATTTCCCTAATTATTGTTCTTTCACGTAATGAAATGCTTTAAGTACATGACATAAAATAATTACATCACCCTTCAACGAAAATAAAATTAACCATAAAACTGATTTCTTAGAGAGAAACAAATTAATTCCATAACAGTCAAGAGTTTTACTAAACAAGTATCACGCGGACTGACTCCTCCTTAGGGTTTAAAAATAAAAAAAATTATACTTTAACTGAACAAATACTGCTTGTAATTTTTTCCAATTATGATTAGAATTTTTTAAAGATATGAAATCTTTAAATTATTACAATTAATTACATAATACTACAAAATTGTCGATAAATCAATTAAAGTGATATTGCAAATTATTTGATTTATATCCGTTTGTTAGGCAATGCATTCCAGTCACGATTTTTCAAATCAATAACAATCAAATTTATAGTAATTTAATCTGATTTCTAGGATTAAATCACGTCCTATGAACAAAGTAAGTTAGATTCCTAGAATTTTATTTCTTAGTCATTGACACTCATCAAAGCAAATAAAGTAAGATTAAGGAAATTTGTATAAGCATAAATTTGATTAAAACACTCTAGACGATTGGAAAAGATATATATATATATTTGCCGCTACAACTTTCTGTACGGTAAGGTTTCCATCCATAATGTATCTGTATATGCTTGAGGAATATTTAATAATAATAATAATACATTCATTTGACTCAAAATACACAAATATTTCACTAAATTTAAAATAATGATATAAGAACTAGTGCAATATCATTTTTGGAAATCGATGTTCTCTTCAGTCATGAAGTTCAGACCTCGAACCAAAGTTTGCGTGAAAATATCGATATATATATATATATACCTCGGAATTTATCTTTTTTCTATGCTTTATAATAACAGTGTTTTATAAATGAAAAACACACGACATATTGTTGGTTCAATAAAATATTCATCAATCGTTTTCATTTTCGTTTTAAAGGACCACTCATGTCCGGTTGCATAGTTACTGTAAAATTATTGGCACTTTTAACTTTTTATGCTATATACTAAACAATTCGTTATCATATTCAGTGGCCACTAAAAAGTTGAAAGCTCTATATCTACATAGGTGTGTGTGTGTGTGTGTGTGTGTGTGTGTGTGTGTGTGTGTGATAAATTTCGGGTTTATATTTGATAAGCTAATCTGTAATTGAAACAAAAACAAGTAAGTGTTATGGAAAATAAGAAAAATGCAAAGGGTCAATAGCAAATGCATACAGAATAAGAAAAGTGAGTTATACAAGCACATAACACAACGCATTGTGTATTTAACACATCACAACACTTGAATTAAACTCATCGATTTTGAAACGATTAAAATACACATATCAGAAACCATTTTAAAATTACTTGAAGAAGTATGATGATTGAATCTTCCTAAGCTTAATGAGGTTTTTTTTTTTTAATAAGCTACATATTGAAAATACAAACTTAAATTTCAGCGGCATTTTCCATCATAATATCGCTGATGACAATTAAATGGATTAATGACATACACAATCTAGCTAGTACATCTTGATGGTCACTCTGTACATCTGGTTATTCAGACAATTTTATCATATTGGCTCTCTTAAGGATGAAATTGAATCAACCATAAAAAGTTGTTAAATCTTATAACTGTTGATTCAGCAAATATTTAACAAAAATACCTGCCATATGTGCAAATTTCATTTCGAAAATATATTCCTCTTTAATGACACCAGGGGCCAATAAGTTGATCAAAAATGATATTCCAAACATTTGAAAATAAATTAATCCAAAGTTTCAAAATTATATGAATCCAAATTCAGCTAAACAAATAATTGTCGAGTGGTTGGCACAATGTTCGGCAAAACAAAGTTAATAAAAAGTATTTAAATATGCCTATATACTCGTAAAAAAGGTAACATAGTTGGACTCACCAACACTATCTTTGCCATACAGTTGAAAACCATTTTTCATTTAATACAAGTACCTTTCATGTTGAGTTTAAGAAACAGAGATCTTGTATTTTTTTTTTACTTGGTTCGTTTGTTTGTTCATTCGTTTACTTGTTTTAACATTTGATTATATTTTCTGGATAAAATATGCCCATCTGGTTTTCAACTTTACTCTATATTTGCATGAAAAAGTACACTTGTTCTGACCAACTTTTTTTTTCATCTGTCCCAGACGACGGGTAAACTTTTTTCTATCTCTCCAGACGACAGCTAAACATATCTGATGTGATGTTAATTGTAGTATATTATGTCAAAATACAAAAAAAAAAAAAAAAAAAAAAAAAAAAAAAAAAAAAAAAAAAAAAAAACATCCACATTTATACACGATTGATTTCAGAACGTCCTAATACATAAAGAAATGAAATTTGTCGGATTGCTTTCTGACAGATTTTGATTTAATTGACCGTAATTGATTATATACATCGGTATTATATGAATGACAATTACGTTATTACATGTCAGAATATGCCAGAATATACGGCCAGGAATGCTCTTCTGTGTTGGGGAAAAAGTGTTTGTTATATGACAAAAACGACTTTCATCTCAAACTAAAAGCTCTACGCTTTATAACTGTGTTCATTCTGGATTTAACTTTACTTAATAGATATGTCAATTTGCGATAATTGAAAACAAGAAATAATGTGGAATATGAGTCAAATGTAATTGTGGCTATCTTTAACAAATCGATATTAAGCACATTCTTTATTGTTGTAAAATCAGACTTTTTTGCCCTTTTGACCTATATTAAATGTGCTATATCAAACTGAATGTTGAAGACTACAGCTCATGAGTATACGAGGTAACAGCCAGATACAGGACGCAAAAAATCACAGGGAATAAGATACACATGTATAATAAATTATTCTTATTATTCATTAGAGATTGAATTTGACAAAATACCCCCATCCTCCCGAAAAAATTGTAACATGACACAATAAAGTAATGAAATACGAGTAAGCAGGCGTATATAAAGGCTCGTCTTAAGTAGACATTTGGAAAAGTAACAAAATGATATATATTTTCGGTGGTGGGGTTTGCTGTTTTATCATCCATATAATAATTTTTACATAAGCATATATTTGTAATATTAATTTTAAAAGATAAGATTAAGTTATAATACAGTTAACCAACAATCTACTATACATACAACTTTTTTCGTTTCTTGTGAACTTTCTAAGATGTTTGCAGCACTGTTTAAAGAAACCGTTAATAAAATAAAGATAGTAACCAGGAAGTGAGGCCAGTTACTCCGGAAGGGTAAGCACCTCTTGTCTAGCTAGCTAAACCCGTCACGGGCAAAGTCAAATTTGGGAATGAAAGGAATAAGGAACTATAATAAGCTATATATATCCAGTATAAGTTTGGATACAGTGAACTTATCAACAATATGACGGTCACAACACTTTTAAGGGCCTTGATTAGCCGTGTCTTGAATACCCTTAAGTCAACATTTTAATTGTAAGCAGTTTGCTTCATTGTAGAAAGACTCCAAAGTGGGAACAAGCTCTGTCATATCGTGAAAAAATGCACCATAAGCGAGAGAATCAGAAAAAATGCCGCATAGAAAAGTAAATTTGACAATAAAGAACAATTAAAGTCATCACGTTTGTTGTTTAGCTTAAGATTTTACCTTTCATGGGTGTCATTATTGAGGTATAAGTCCAAATATGAATCAAAATATAAGGACTTAGTCGTATCTTTATTTCAAGCTCACTTGGATAGATAGTATTTACATATTTCCCAAATGTAAGATTATTTAGAGACAGAATGTCATCTATATATCTGTATGTGGAGTTTAAAGATTTATAAATGTTTGTCATTTTTTGCCATTTTGCCTTCTTTTTGTTATAATCAAATTTTCTTGTGTCGTATTCTTTGATTTTTTTAAATACCAAATATATATGTTTCGGTTAGAAATTAATTTTTAATTCATATAACAATAAAGTTGAATCTTTGAAATACATGAACCAAGAAAATGCATGAAATGTTCTCATAGTCCTAAATCTTGTACTTAAAACTAACAATCGGAAATTATGTCTATCAGAAAACAGAATTTACAGTAAGGTTTTGAGCTTTGGTTCTATTTGTAATTACCGACACGGAAATTCCTAATGACGCGCATACTACTTTTTCTGATGTTATTAAGAATTCAATTTGTACCAGATAATAAGTGCTATAACCTCATTACACACTCCAAGTAAAATGATGATGAACGTGTTACTTTAAATCTATGTTTGTGAAATTATGCTGTAACGACATTTCACACTTCAAGTCATATACTGACGAACTTTCTACAAAAATTCATGTACATTTTAAATAATTCCATAAATGCAGTTAAAGGCTCTGTAAATCATTCGGCATCATCATGCTTTTTTATTTTATTTTTTGAAAATCTAGATTTAAAATTAAATGTAACGTGAAAGTTTCTGCAGAAAATAAATTTGCAACACAAGAAAATATAACATGCAATTACCAATTCCGTCTTAATTGGCTTTAAAAAATTGTTGTTAATACCAAACCATTTTAATGTTATTATTTTTTTCATGAATTTGTACTATCAACTGGAATGCACTATTGCTATGCTGTTTTGTAAAAATGTTTTGGAAGTTAAAAAACTTTTTGCAGAATAAGTTTAATGTAGATTATTCAATTCAGGAGAGACAAATCCAGAGATGTTTCTTTAAAAAGGAGTATTAATAGGCGTAGTTAAATTTAAACCAAAATAAGTACACTGCCGACATACACGTGCTTTTCAAAATAAGCAAAAATAATAGGTATTCAAAAATGAAATTAAACAGGGAATTTAATTTTGTAAAAATTACATGACAAACAAAAAGGATAAAATACTTGCTTCAAATAAAAATTACTTCTGGAAATATATATCTTAATTTAGAAAATCCATATATTTTGAAATAATATACAACAAACAAATTCAGTAAAGTGTGATCCCATCCAATAGATATTTTTTTGTTATTTGGATTCATGTTCAATGATAAGCAGTTAAGCTCTCAACACTTCTGATACTTTTCAACAAGTTTATTATGCTACTGATAAACAACATCTTTAAGTATTTTCCGAAAAAGAACTTTCCAATTAAAACTTCAAAATGCAAAAAACCCCTCTGTTTAGTATCAGTCAGAACTCTTTAGATTGCGATACTAACCACCAAAGTTATCAAAACGCTGATGAATAATTTTAGAGAAATGCTCAGGAAAAAATATTTTCCATATTTTAAAAGACCTTAAATCACAAGGAAAATTTCAAAACATCTTCTATCACTGTTTATACTTTCTACAAAGTACTGTAAATTTCCTATAAAACGTTCTTGAAATTTACTCCGGACCAGTGTTCCAATTACACAAGGGGAAATTAAAATAAATTAAAATACCAACTCAGTAAATAATATGTACATCTCCTTTAACGGCACAATCAATACAAGAATATATTTCCTATGGTTATATTTAATAAAAACAAATGTTTTATATTTTCATTATAAGGCAACTATTAGGATAAATTACTCAAGTTTGAAATTATTTAAAGTACCTACCTGTCAACCATATCACAAACAAAGAATATATTTTAGATGCTTGCCGTTACATGTTTCTACGGGTTTTCTATGGGTATTAATGCTACCAGATTAAAAAGTGGGTAATAAACACCTTGCATAAAAGGGCTGAAAGGACAAAGATAAGTCGGTTTGTCTATGAAAATTGTTAAGTTAAATAGACAACATATTTGTTGTGTTTGGCAATATTATCTTTCAACAAACAATCGGTATACCAATGGGCACAAACTGTGCACCTTTGTTTGCTGATTTGTTTCTTTATTCATATGAATCAGAATTTTTACATAACCTTGTTAAATCTGGAAAAAAGACTGTCGCTAAATCATTCAACTACACATACAGATATATAGATGGCGTTCTTTCTCTAAATAATCACAAATTTGAGAATATGTGAATGTCATCTATCCACGTGAGCTTGAAATGAAAGACACGACAGATTCTCCATGTTCTGCTTCATATCTGGACTTATACCTCAATTATGACACCCATGAAAGGTTACATCTGAAGCTATGCGACAAATGTGATGACTTCAATTTTTCTATTGTCAACTTTCCGTTTCTTTGCAGTAATATCCCTGCTTCTCCTGCGTATGGTGTACATGTTTTACAGTTAATACGGTACGGTAGAGCTTGTTCCGACTATGGGAACTTTCTACAACGAAGCAAATTACTTACAAATAAATTGTTGACACAAGGATATTGCAAGCCTAGGCTAATCAGGGCCCTTAAAAAGTTTTATGGCCGTCATCACAATATTGTTGATAAATAGTGATGATAAGTATGTAGTCACTGTATCCCAACTTATACTGGATATATTTGACTTACCATAGTTCTTTGTTCCTTTCATTGTCAAAATTGACTTGCACGTGACGGGTGTAGCTAGCTAGACAGGAGGTGCTTACCCTTCCGGAGCACCAGGCCTTACTTCCTTGATGGAAGTTCACGTGTATAACATATTTTGCCAGTTTGCATAGTTTTTACTTTGTTTTTGGGATTGTGATGTGGACAAGGACTGGTATGTTTGTTTTATTAAGTCCGAATTAGTTTACAAGCTCTTGGAATAAGTCCAAAGAGTTTCCTTGGATAGGTAAACAATACGCAAGGTGGGCAGTAAGTGCTGAATGTGCGCCGCTTTTGAGTGAGTTTTACAACTTGTTGAGCCTGAAGTCTAGTGCTTGTTTTCCACTGCCGATATGCAGTATAAATAGTCGTATTTATAGATATAGTATTTGGACGGATGCATTTGCATGTACATAACGAATTTGCGAGTTATAAGTTATCACACTTTTCGGTACCTAGTGTCAATGATGAGGAATGCTTTTACGGATTATGCACATATGACATATAAACATTTAGCAGGTATTTGTCTTTTATATTTACACCCCCCCCCCCCGAGCGGGTACCGCTGCTGGTGAAGTAAACTTCCTGAAGGTATCAATAACTTAGTGGGCAGTACTTTGTACTGTCAGAAAACATACCATTTAGCAAAATTTTTAGCAGTCCTAATTTTTGAAATTTATTGAAAAATAAGGTTTGTTCCCTCATGCAAAGAATTCCTTAGCTGGATTTGGATTCATATAATTTTGGAACTTTAGATTCATTAATTGTAAACTGTTTGGCTTATGTTTATTATCTATCAAACTTTTCGGTCCCTAGTGTCACTGATGAGGAATGCTTTTCTGAAATGTGCACTCACAGTTATTTGTGTTTTATATTCCCATAATAGTTTCATTTACAGGATTTTACAGGATATTGTTTATAAACGGACGCATTCGCATGCACATAACGAATGTGCAAAATAAATTTGTTGTATTTTTGTAATAATTGAATTCATGATATTGGATTTACATTTAGCTGCATTTGCATAAGAATATGTTCGTTTTCATTTAATAGGCATTTCCTATTATAATCGTACGCTACTAGAATATTGGTTTTAGAAGCAGATATAAGCACATAAGGAATACTTTTATTGGCATTAGTCGCATTTATTTACTTATTCTAGTTTGCATTAGACTAATTACTGTAAATAGAATTTAAAGGGTTTTGCCTATATTCATATGCTGAATGGCTGTCACCCGCTAACAGTGAGGAGTGTATTTAGTTTCAACTTTCGCAGCATGATATGGCATATATGGGATAAAAAACGGGTAAAGGTGCGTTTTGAAAGTGGATTGGACGTGAACCATATATCAGACTCTTGGGAACAAACCATGGCGTTTTTATTATATTGATTGAAGATACTTTGGCCATTTTTGTCAGTTTTATCAATCAGCAGTTGTAACAGTCTCAGTTGCATACATTCTGTTTGAACCTCTGTCATTTTCGTCCGTAAAAGATAGATAACCCCCTTAAAATATTTTGGTTGTATTTGTGTTTTAGAGTGACATGTTCTACAGACTCGTCATTGTGAAACTCAAATGACTCTGGTTTTACCTGGTGGTGAAATTCCATACCTCAAAAACCAAAATTATTGATAAGTGGTCCCATACACACTGTTTATGAATAATGGGGGAAATTTGGGCACTTTTAAGATAATTTGAAATTATTTCTAAATCAGATTTTTTAATAATTTGTTTATGCTTCGCTGGTTGAACTTGACCAGACCTAACCCGCTGTTTTAACAGACCATCTTAAATACCGTTTGCAATTTTAAATTCCTTATCTCTGACAATATCAATGTTTCTTTTAATATTTGCAAGGTGTCGGCTAATAGCTGTTCTGATTTTGAGCAGAGAATTCCTATGATTCACACTATTGCAATCATTTTGATTTCTAGGTCTTGCTCCACAATATAATTCAGCAAGGTTTTCTGCAAGATCAGCAGCAGATATATCATACATGTTCACACATGAACCATTTGTTTCTTTGTTCCAATCTAAAACAAATAATAGGAATGATAAGAATTTCTTTTTAAAACAAACTTGATTTCAAAACAGTAATTTGATTCAAAAAAAATATAGATAAATAAAGCTTAAAAATTAAGAAAAAATAATGAAAAAAATGAAAGTTTTTTGAATATGTAAACATACTTATACATTGTATTTTATATCTTTACATCGGTTTCAGTAATTTTTGACGAATCAATTTTTATTTTAGTTAATGAACACTAACTGATCAGTTATTATGATTTATAATTATCACTACAGCATTAAAAAGGTATCTGTTTATGACATAATCAGATAGAAAATGCAATGTAAACCTTATATATATATATATATATATATATATATATATATATATATATATATATATATATATATATATATATATATATATATCTGCTTCAAAAACATTTGGATTAACGGACTGTTTACAGAAGATTGGTTTTATCAGAACACATAATAAAATATTTTATCTTTAAAGGTAAACAATGGTTAAAGTGTACTTTGGAAGATGTTCATTCCCCAAGTGGTATTCTTTTTTGTAGCTGGAGCCTGTCCAGCATCAAAAAGATCCTCATTTCTCTCTCTTTGTTCCTTTCATTCTCAAAATTGACTTGCACATGACGGGTGTAGCTAGCTAGACAGGAGGTGCTTACTCTTCCGGAGCACCCGGCCTCACTTCCTTGATGGAAGTTCACGTGTATAACATATTTTGCCAGTTTGCAAAGTTTTGACTTTGTTTTTGGAATTGTGATGTGGACAAGAAATGGTATGTTTGTTTTATTATCACTTATAGCATTAAACCGCTTAGTAGGGGGTTCCAATGCAGCAGGGGTCTCTGGGGCAGGTATATCCAAAGCTGGTTGTTTCAATATTTTATCCAGCTCCTGCTTTTCCAAAGTTGCAGATCCAATGCATACAGATTCTATACTATCCAAATCTGATGTTTTTAAAATTTGATCTTCACTTGAAGAAAGGTCTTCATAATCACGAAGCTCAAGTTTAAAATTCATAAAATCAAGATCAGAAAGTGCTTCAGAATCAGATGATTCCATCTCCATGACTGTGGAAATTAAAGCAGGCGCCCCCAGTGTGACTGCTTGATTTTATTACTTTTTTCAAATTTAATTGTTGGATAATTTAAGTTGTAAATTTAATTTAATTAAAATTTTTAATTTTGATAAATTATTTTATATTGTCAGGTTTCTTGTTGTTTTGCTTTGAAACTACTTAGACAAGTAGTCCAGATAGTGAAATATTCATACGCACAGTGTAATGATCATGTGATCAATGACAATTATTGCCGCTCCATCTGCCACCTGTCTCAAACATGTTTATATAGTATAGTTGCAATGCAAATGTAAATATTTAACAATAACGCATTTTTTAGAGAAATGCATATAAACCAATTTTCCAAATACAGAGGTTGTTAATTTTATTTTGTTTTGAATTTCAATATGTCAAAGGATTTGGGGATTAGAATTAAACCTTGAATACTTACAAAAATAGAAAAGAAGTTACAATATATAAAATAGTTATCAATATCTGGCATATCTTTCACATCAAAATTTAACTGGTATTTGTGTTATATATTTACTACCCCTGAGTGGGTACCGCTACTGGTTGAGTAAAACTCCCCGAGGGTATCTACAACTCAGTAGGCAGTACTTTGTGCTGTCAGAAAATGTACCATTCAACAAAATTTTCAGCCGTGTAAAATTTGAAAGTTATTCGAAACTAAGGTTTGTTTCCTCATGGAAAGCATTCTTAAGCTGGATTTGGATTTGTAAAATTTTGGAACTTTAGATTCATTATTTTCAACTGTTTGGCTTATGTTTTTAATCTATCAAACTTTTCGTTCTTAGTGTGCACATCTTGCACATCAAAATTTAACTGGTATTTGTGCTATATATATTGAACACGATGTCATATGAAAGTTTACAAACTATCTCTATTTTAATATGATTCTCTGCCATACAAGAAATAGTTATTTCACTAGGTTTGGAACATTTGCAATCATCACTTAAATGATTTTCTCTAAATATTCAACTTCAAAACAGATATATTATTACGTTCTATCTCTAAATAATCCCATATTTAGTTATATGTGTATACCATCTATCCAAGTGAGGTTGACATAAAAGACACAACAGATTCTACATGTTCTGCTTCATATTTGGACTTATACCTTAATTATGACACCCATGAAAGGGTACATCTGAAGCTGTACGACAAACGTTATGACTTCAATTTTTTTATTGTCAACTTCCTGTTTCTTTGCAGTAATATCTCTGCTTCTACTGCGTATTGTGTATATGTTTCACAGATAATACGTTATGGTAGAGCTTGTTCCCAGTATGGGGACATGCTACAACGAAGCAAACTGCTTAAAATTAAATTGTTGACGCAAGAATATAGCACGCCTAGGCTTATCAAGGCCCTTTAAAAGTTTCATGGCCGTCATCACAATATTGTTGATAAGTATGTAGTCACTGTATCCAAACTCATACTGGATACATTTGACTTACCATAGTTCTTGTTCCTTTCATTCTCAAAATTGTCTTGTACGTGACGGGTGCAGCTAGCAAGACAAGAGGTGCTTACCCTTCTGGAGCATCCGGCCTCTCTTCCTTGATGGAAGTTAACGTTTACAACTTATTTGCCAGCTTTCAAAATTTTATTTTATTTTATTTTTTTTTTTTTTTTTTATTTTTTTTTTTTGATTGTGGTTTGGACATGGACTGGTATGTTTGTTTTATTTGGAAGAATTTGTTATAGGAAAGACCCACAGAATCACTAGACGTTCAAACACTGTTAATCATTAATACTGAGTTCTGACAGAGAGATTCGCGTCACTAGATTGTAAACATCGTAATTTATCAATATAGAGAACTCTGCCAGTCAAGAAGTTTATGACATTACTAGGTTTGAAACATCATTCATCATCATTAAACATATTGTCAGTCAAGAATGTAATGACTTCACTTAGTTTAGAAAGATAGTTAATCACCATCATTTCAAGACTTTCATCCCGTTTGATTCTGATGACAACTTATCAAAATTACTAACCATTTTCCAAGTCGCCATGTCGTTTTCCACAATCAAAAATTGCTTGTGAGGAAATCGAACAGTTGGAATAGTGTAGTTATTTATTTTTATATAAATCAAACCATTCAATGTTTGAGACAGTCATGATATGACATCATCTTTTGTGATGTCAGAGTTGTAGCATTACTCTGAACACTAGTTAATGTATGTTATATTGTGTTGGATATTTTTTAAACTTAAAAATTTATTTTTCTGTCAAAGGTTAAGCGGATGTTTTTTTAGTTAGTCATAGTAAATAATACTAACTGTTGATATTAATTTTTAATTAAGAAATCAAAAATTGTTTTCTTTTTTAATAATTTATTGCACAATGAATTCGGATATCAGTTATAAGTTGCCGATCTGTCAGTAAAAACTTCGCGACTTTAGGCGGCTTTACAGGTAAAAAAGTTCACAACTTCTCTTGCTTTGACAACATCGATTATCATCATTTTGCATTTAACATGTCTACCTTTCATTCAATACGGTTATGTTACATAGAATTCATTACATTTAATATTATTCGTGTTATCTGTAATACTGTTATTTATTACTGAATTTCGGTTCAACTTTCATATACATCAACATGCAAGGAAACCATATACTGTACTTAATACTCTTATAAAGTTGAATCTTCCCATTTATCAGAATTAACTGATAATCGGATTTGTAAATAAAACATATTTAGAATCTTTTCTGGTAAATTTTATATGAAAGTCCAGCGTGGTTTGGTTTGATTTAATTACTACAAAAATAGCAATGTTGAAAGTAGCAATATACCCTTAAAAGAATACAAAAAACCTAAATCAGATTATAAACAATTCAGTAGCAATTATAAACAATTCAGTAGCCAACATATCCAAAGTAGAACAACTGTGTTAATTTTGAGCATACATTCCATAAAAAGGTCCTAATAAATTCAATAAAATTTAAAATTTTTATTTTTTGAAATAAAAAATATTTCTTAGTTAAGCCAGTGAAATGATTGTATTGTATTTACTGACGAAAGAAACACACGATGGATGTGTCCGTAGTCTTCTTGGGTTTTGCTCCTATTATAGACACTTTGTATCAAATTTTGCTACTTTACTCGCACCTCTAACGGATTTGACTAAAAAAGGGAAATCTTCAGTTGTTAAATGGACTCTTGAATGCGAAGTCAGTTTTTGAGGACATTCAAAGTATTCTTTCGTCAAAGCTAATTAATTCTGCCTGACTTTAATTTGGAATTTGTGTTGAGGACAGATGCCTCAAATAAAGGTGTAGGGGCTGTATTGCTTCAAGATTTTAATGCCTTATATCACCCAATTCGTTATATCAGTCGTAAGTTGTTGAATAGGGAACAAAATTATTCTATCATTGAAAAGGAATTTTTAAGTATCATCCGGGCAGTTGACAAGTTGTCAAAGTACTTGTATGGTCGTACTTTTATTCTCGAGACAGACCACGAACCTCTCATCTACTTGAACACCGCACGGTTCAAGAATTCTCGTATCGCAAGATGGGCTTTATTTTTGCAGCAATTTTCATTCCGAATGCGTTCAATTACAGGTACTAACAATTTAGGTGCTGACATACTTTCTCGGTGTCTGGCTTTGTAAAACTGTCAGGTCAGTTCATAAACAGGGGGGATGTGTTACAGATATTATTTTATTTAATTAAATTATCCTTAAAGTCAAACTACCTGTAGTTAATATGTCACAGTAATTAATTATTTTTTTAAGCCAAAACTACTTATATAATTAAATTAGGCCAAAATTATCCCTCAGGGTACCTCTTAAGATTCAGTCTCTGTATGTTCAGTCCGCCTATTGTCCAGTCATTATTTTTGTAGGGTCACTTGTACTATTATTAAAAGTTTGAAGTCCAGTTTTCTTGTTTGTCAACTAAGTAGTTTAAGTCTGTTAGTGGATGGAAATTTTGTTGGATGAATGATATTGAGGGTATAAAAGCAGGTGTGAAAGTGAATTTGGAGTGCAGAATATTATGGTCAGAAAGAATGACAGGTGGTAAAATTAAAGGAAGTTTAGAAGATGAGGGTACTGTGAGTATTGAAAATAAATATTAGCTATTTTAAAATTATTATATTTAAAATACAGTTAATCTTAACCAAACTTTAAATTTATTTTTTTTACAACAAAAGTAATTACATTGTCTTTAAAATATTTAAATCTGCAAATGCTGCATTTGATGCTATATTGAGTTTAGGTGAACTATTTGAGATGTTTTTGTGATATAATGTGATTTGTGGAATATGATTTGAAGAGTTTTATTTATTAATTATAATGACTGATGAGATAATGTCATATTATATAATTGAGGGGTCAATTATAGTTCATGAGTTTATTGAACACCATATTAGGCACATTTTGTTTTATTTGGAAATTTAAAATAATAATAATAATAATAATAATAATAATAATAATAATAATAATAATAAAATAAGTCAATTAAAATTTCAAAATTCTTAAAAACTGCTTTGTTTCTGATAGTTTAGTTTGGCTTTAAAACCTAGTCAGAGGAAATTACGAATTTGATCAGTAGAAATAAAATGAGAAGAAATTCCAGATTAATGAGATGAACCAGCAAATATTTAACTTTGAAGTGAAGAATTATGAGATTAGCGTATGTTATGTATCGTGAAAAGATAATGTTAGTAGTGAAGTTGGTGATCTGATTAAAGTAAAATATAACTGAAAATGTATTGGTGAAAATTGGAGAACTAACTGTGTTATTTGGAAAGAAATGTATAGAAGTAGAAATTGAAAATTGAATAGAGATTATATTTTGTGAAATTGAATTGTGAATAGATGTGATGATGAACTACGACAGTGAACTTTGCTGATCTGACAATGTGAGAAAATTGTGAATTAGATTGAAGTCTCAAATGTATTTGTAACAAGAATCGGTTGGAATTTGCTAATAATTATAGATTTTTTTTTTAATTTTTGTGTTGAGTTTATGAATAAATTGTTGCCAATTTAATGAGCCATAGGTAACAGTAACCTATACACATAAATGGAAAGAGAAGGGACAGCAATAATATTCACATTATCATTATTTAAAAAAAAACAAAAGCGGGTACGGAAACATATAACTTTGTCCCCTAGAAAAGACATTAAGATTAAACAAGAAGCCCATGGGCCTTAACGCTCACCTGAGGATATGGCCAAAATCATTTGCAAAAATATATACAATATTCTAATATACATGCCAATACAAAAAGTTACTAGTTTTAAAGATAATTAACACTTGGAGTCTTCTTATGCATCTATGACCTTGACCTTTAAATGCAAGATCTTGAATCTTATATCAGAATGATCGCCATATCAATTCCTACTATATTTCAATATACATGCCAATACAAAAAGTTAATAGCTTCAAAGATAATAAACAATTTCAGTTTTTAATGCACCTATGACCTTGACCTTTGAACATATGACCTTAAACCATATATCAAAATGATCATCATGTCAATACCTACAATATTCTAATATATATATGCCTATACAAAAAGTTAATGGTTTTCAAGATATTTAACAATTTGAGTCTTCTTGTGCATCTATGACCTTGACCTTGAACGTAAGACCTTGAATCATACATCAGAATGATCGCCATATCAATTCCTACAATATTCTAATATACATGCCTATACAAAAAGTTAATAGTTTCCAAGATAATTAACTATTTCAGTCTTTTTATGCACTTATGACCTTGACCTTTGAACGTATGACCTTGAGCCATATATCAAAATGATTGTCATGTCAATACCTACAAAATTCTAATATATATGCCTATGTAAAAACTTAATAGTTTTCAAGTTTGTAGTTTTTATAAGCAAAAAATAACATTTCAGGGGCAACAACTCATACATGCATTATCATATAGTTACGAAACTTTGTTTCTTTTTAAATTTTGTCATGCTGAACATTTTAACAACGTTGTGATGCTATATATCTTGAAAAATTTTGAAGGAAATGGCCTAAAACTGCAAAATTGCAAACTAGGTCATGACCTTGACCTTTTACCTTGACCCCATTTTAAAGGTTATTTTAAGAAAAAGTGAAAACTGAAAACCCCATGTCAATATCTGTTCAAATAGTCAAGTTACAACAATTTGAAGCCATTTTATGAAATTTTTCAAATTAAACGCAAAAACGCGTAAAACATTTTTTGACCGAATTTCACGAAATGAACAAACTATAGGCTTAAGACCCTAGCAAAGCCAAATATCACATAAGATTTTTTCTCCCATCATTGGTTTCGGAGAAGAAGATTTTTAAAGATTTTTGAACCCTTATGTCACCATGACCTAGTTTTGGTAGCCATGGCAACGCCACGAACAAATCTGCACCGACCCATATATGCTTCTGACCAAGTATCATTGAAATCTGTCCAGCAGTTTTGGAGGAGAAGTCGAAAATGTGTGTTAACGACGCACGCACACACACACACATACACACGCTGCGCTATGCCATAGGCTCACTTGACCTTTGGTCAGGTGAGCTTAAAATGAAAAAAAATATTAAACTTATTTAAACATAGACATGATTTGGTTTATATCTTGACTTCTTTTTAAGTTTTCAAGTGAACATTTTTCGCAAAAAATCTGGATTGACCTTATAAATAGAAGAAACACTTTTGTGGCTGAAAATCAAATAGCTGCCCATGCATTTTAAAAATGAAAAATATAATTTAATTACATAAACAGGTAAACTAAAGATAATGAACCGCTGATAATAAAATACAAAGAAGTGCACGGACACCTGGGATAATGCTCTTTAGTGTGGCAATTTGACTTTTGGAACTTCCCAAATTATTGTTTGAACAAGTTCTTGTGATACACAAAGAGGTTTACAATCAGGAACGTTCCACTTTAGAGCTTCAGATTGGACCTATGATATTACTTGTTGCTTACAAGAAAGAGGCTGTTTTGATCCAAGATTGTATTTGTTTCTTAAATACAAGTTGAATTTTAACCATACCTTATATAAACGGGTTTTGATAGATCTTTTACAGAAAAATAAAAATTGTTGTTATTGGCACTTTTGAAAGTTTGAATACAAGTACAAAGCAGATATGAAGATGGAAAGATAGAACATTTAAACATCCGTTTATCAAAATCAAAGGAGTTAAATACGACATAAATTATATAAAAAGGTAAAAACGACCAATATTTTATGACTTATCCATTGGCACGAAACATATCATTTACGGGTAATTGCGTGTACAATAAATAAAATATCTTATAAAAGAAGGCAAAGATAAGAAACCCATAGAATTTTCTGTTACAAGGGAACAATTGTACACCTTCTTTTATGACAAAATTTCCAAACGGTATGTGTACCAATATACTGACAAAACAACATTCTCTCTTAAGTAACAGATTTATATTTTTTGTACATTCTTAAAGTTTATAAATGTACAAATCAATTGATACTAATCATGATTAATATACAATGTCTAGACACAATCCATTTCAAGATATGTATTTTAATAATAAAGACGGATCATCCCTTTGTTTAAAACCATATTCGTATATGCGATAATGCTGATAAGACCTTTGTTTCGTTCTTTATATGAACTGTGTCCTGGAAGTGTAAAGTTTAGATTAATACACGTTAATATCGTCTTAACGACTCAAAGATTTCTGATTGTATTCGTAGGCGTAACGTCGTAATACTTGTAATGGAAATAGATTGAAACTCGATATAAAATGTTTCTAGGTTTTACCATGTTTATAAGGATTTTTGATTTTTTTTAGGTTATATCAAATTGATTTAACATTTTCTTTGATCTTAAGTTGATTTTCTTTATAACAGATGTTATAACCTTTTCCTGAACAAGATTAAAACTGATGCATTCAGTTTAAGTAGATGGTCCTATGACTACAATTTTTCCGTTAAATATTCATGTCAACATTTTTTCATTTAAAGCATTTTATAAACATTTAGTCATTATAACCTGCGTTTTAATACGGATTCTTAAGAATCAAGAAATGTTTACCTTTTGACTGTTTTTTGATCGTTTCCTTGCAAACTGTTCAAACTTGATTTGGTCATTGACAAGTACATGTTTTTTTTTAACAAACTTTTTATTTGCTTTTATATAGGGACTAAAGCCTTATTGAAAGTTTAAGTTTTTATCTTTATAAACTTTTATTGATGATTATCTGAAGTTTCAAATAATTATAGAATCTAATTTGCAAACATCAGTGGTAGTGTAAAACATATATAAGAGATATCTCAAACTAGGGTAAATATTTTGCAAATTTTTGAAAATATTTGCAACAGTTAGATACTCCTGTCTTGCACTGCTACATGTTTGAATCGTTTTTCATTACTGGTTGTAGACTAAACATTCTTTTTATAAGTCCGACTACTTTTTTGAATGACCGTATCGATACATAAAAGTTACGTTGTTCTGCTTTTATATGTTGCCTGCTGCTACAACATACAACAACACTGAAAATAGTCATGTTTTGTAAAAAAAAAAATAAATAATAATAAATAAATAAATAAAAACATTTTTAGATTTGTGAGTCGGTAGCTAATGGAAGAAATGGTCAAAAAGGACAAATAGTGAATATTATTAAATGGAGAAACTTGATATCCAATTTACAAAAAGAAAAACTTTTAAAACTTTAAAAATTATGTCTGCTACCGGACATGAACTCATAAAAGGTTAGCCTGATGATGATTAACAATTTGAATATTAACTGAATAAGAATAGGACAGGAGAAAACATTACAAACGTAAGACAAGGACAACATCGAATGTATTAATTTCCGGATAATAAGGGGATGTTACAACAAACACAATTTAAGCAGACAAACGCTCACAAAATTATTGTCAGCATGGTGAACAAAATTCTATCATGTGTCAGATCCATAAGACAAGGATCCACGGTTCATACGTATTTCAGTTTAGAGAAATAAATGGTTTACTCAATACCATGACAAGGAGAGCTTATTTCGGAAAGGACAAAACATTAACAAACACAAAAAACATTTGTGCCTCACTTGGAAAACAACATTTAAGAGCAGCAGGTCATTTACTTGACAGGACATAAAAATGTCCAGTCATTGAAAAGTTATAGAATTTTGATATCGGGTATCCAAACGAAGTGTCTAAAATTCTAAATGGAACAACATACCGTAATTTCGCTAACTATACATCAATATTTCGATTTCAAATGTGTGTCAAAGTGCAAACATAACAAATTCATTTTTGATGGGGCAAATATTAGTGATGTAGGTTTTCTCATAATGTTTACCTTCAGTCATCTAGTGTGGGTCGTGAATAAATACACAAAAGACCCGTTTCAGATCATAGCGTAGAATGTAAGCATCAATCGAGGCAGTCATTGTACATAAAAACAACTTCATACATTTCAGACACCGAGTTAACGTTTTAAATTTATCATATGAATGCAAATTCCAAAGGAGATGACAATGAATTGTAATAACGTTTGAAATGTAAACAAGTTATAATTTGAATGAACTACATTACATTCTTAATTATCTGCTTATTCATAACCAACAAATATGTAATGAGAAATATAAAGTAAGAAGACTTGCGGCAAAGCAGTATGTTTAACAAAATACCTGTGTTAATTTTGATTGCTGTATGTGCACATTTCGGAAATTAATTCTTAATCAATGACATTAGAGGCCAAAATAGCTGATAGTTAAAAAAGATAGGGCAAACATTTGAAAATCAATGAATTCAAAGTTTAAAAATCAAGTGAATCCAAATCCAGCTCAGGCATGCTTTGCACGAGGAAACAATCGTTAGTTTTAAATAAGTTTTAAAATTGAACCGGCAAAACATTTTGCAACATGGCTCATTTTCTGACGGCACAAAGTACTGCCTTCTGAGCTAAGGATGCCCTCGGGCGGGGAGATTTACTCCACCAACATCGGTACCCTGAATTACACAGAAAGATAGTTGAAGAGCGGCAATGCAATAGAAGTTTAAATAAGCAGTATCTGAATTATAAAAAAGTAAGTATAACTGCGGCTATGAAAGATAAGTTGTAATAAGCAGCATCTGATTTATACGCAAAGTACGTAGAACTGAGGCAATGCAAGAACAGTTGTAATAAGAAGCATCTGATTTATAGGCAAAGTAAGAAGAACAGCGGTACCCTGAATTACAGAGAAAGATAATTGAAAAGCGGCAATGCAATAGAAGATTAAATAAGCAGTATCTGAATTATAAAGAAAATAAGAAGAACTGCGGCTATGAAAGATAAGTTGTAATAAGCAGCAACTGATTTATATGCAAAGTAAGTAGAACTGCGGCAATACAAGAAAAGTTGTAATAAGCAGCATCTGATTTTTACACAAAATAAGTAGAACTGCGGCAGTGCAAAAAAGTTGTAATAAGCAGCATCTGATTTATACGCAAAGTAAGTAGAACTGCTGCAATTCTTGAAAAAGTTGTAATAAGCAGCATCTGATTTTTACGCAACGTAAGTAGAACTGCGGCAATGCAGAAGATCTTACATCTAAGAAAGGATAAGTTTTTGAAAGCATCACTACTATTTCCGATTTTAAAATAATTTAAATAATAATTTAAACTCCAAAACACTTTTCCATGAAAATGCCCTCAAGAATTATTTAACCGGTGACTAATTAGGTCAGCTGTGGAATACCCTTTTCCTAAATACTTATTAAAAAAGATGTTCTAAAATTTATTTATAAATCTCATATGTCATATAGTACATATGGAACAATTTTTAAAATCATGCTTACTGCTGTTTATTTCAAAAGGCACATAAGTGGATATCAAATTTTGCAATGCATATATAATTTGAAAATTCAAGAAAAATATTTTTACTTGTGACATAAATTCCCAATCAAAAATAAATATAGTTTAATTGCTTTTCAATCTTAAGGTATGATAAGCTTTATTATAGATCTTCATTATGATATCGTGGTTATGTTTTGTTGAGAATTAATTGCTTGGTCTTTAGCCTTAGTTTAGTAACCCCGCTTAACCAACAGAAAAGATGGCGTGATGATCTGGACCTTTTCTTTTTAAAACTGAATATAAGATTTCTTAGACACTGGATCAAACTGATATCGAGGTTTAACTGTTTACAATATATAGGTGTTAGTCGTATTATTTCAAACATAGGTATAGTTACGGATAATAATATAAAACACAACATACCAGCCCATGTTCAAATCACAATCCCTATAAAACAAAGTAAACACTTTGAAAACTGGCTAATTCAGTTACATCCGTGAACTTCCATCAAAGAAAGGAAGTCCTGGTGCTCGGAAGGGTAAACACCTCTTGTCTAGCTATGACACTCGTCACATACAAAAGAAATTTAAGAATGAAAGAAACATGGAACTATTGGACGTCAAATGTATTCAGTATAAGTGTGGATACAGTGACTTTATTGTTATTAACAAACACATGATGACGGCCATAAAAGTTTTTAAAGGTCTGATTAGCATAGGCTTGCAATACCATTGCAATGTACTTATATAATTGGATAATAAAAAAGTATTTTAAAATGCACATAATTCTAGTCATTCGAGCGTTTTGATCGTTATGATATCTCGAATACTCTCTCTTACTTCTGTCAGTCTGCGTTTAATCGATCACTAATATTATTTGAAAAGTAAAACGTATATTTATGATTAAATTTTGTTCAATTATTTGTGAATTAAAACCCGCTGGATTGAATGAAAGGGCGAGTAAGTGCAATTTTATTGCCAAGATATCGAAAAACACTCTTTTTTCCTGCTCGCAAACCTTTCCCCATATTA
Source organism: Tegillarca granosa (assembly GCA_029721355.1). Taxonomy (NCBI): domain Eukaryota; kingdom Metazoa; phylum Mollusca; class Bivalvia; order Arcoida; family Arcidae; genus Tegillarca; species Tegillarca granosa. The sequence goes on along the minus strand of CM056597.1, from coordinate 11,790,025 downwards.
AAAAAGAATTAACAAACGTATATATTGAATTCGACGAAAATGTTCTAAGTTATATTATGTAATAAGGTTTTTATTCTGTTGTATGACGATAAATAAATCTGAAATGTAATTAAAGTCCGTCCATTTAGTGCTCTCTGCCTTAATCAAGATTTATTGATATTTCCTTTTGGTTGACTCTAGTATCAATTTGAAAATGTTATTGTAAGGATCTTAAAGTAAAAGTCAAGACTATCAAACGAAAACATAATACATTCAAAACATGTATATGTAAGTCATCTCCTTAATAAGTAAATTAACGAAAGTCTATAGTAATAAATATTCTATTGAGCAGCAACAACTGGCCATGTTTTCATTCATGTTAGGAAACAAACTTTAAGTAAATGTATTTCACGGAATTGTGAAGCTATAAAATTCCTTTACTTGATAATGGTGATTTGTAGTTGAACGTGGGTAATATACAAGTCTTAATTAATATTAATTCCTATAATATTGTTCTGTAATAACTAAAGCGAAAGCTTTAACGACTTTATTATAAATGTATGAATGTCTAAATCTCTGTTCTAAACATAAGTCGTCTTTTAAAATCTTTTTAAGAAGTGTGACTGCTAAGGCCATGTTGAACTACATGCAGCCACAATGGTTATTATTCAAATTGTATCGATATATGCTCACACACACACACACACACACACACACACACACACACACACACACACACCCTCCCACCCACCCACACACACTTATAAATATTGGTGACAGACAAATATACTTACTTGTAGTCAAATCATAAATAAATTACACACACACACAAACACACACACACACGCGCGCGAGCGTAGAATATTTTTAAAATCATTATTTCAATTTTTTACGAGATCAAAAGTAACTTTGTGCATTAAGAAATCGATCATTCATTTTGATCATGCAATCACTCTATTGCAAGTTTAAACCTACGTTCGTATTTGCCTTACTGCCCAAGTCATGTTGAATTCTAATTTTCTTGATTACAAGTAAAAGGTTGGCCTGAAAATCATATTTTTGCATGCTTAATTTAATTTCAACTAAATCACATGGGAGAAATATTAGATTTTGAACTGTAATCTTAGTATGCAAATCGAAATCGTCTTTTTAAAACTAATAAATTTCTTTTTCGTTAACCAGCTTTCCAAACACTGTCAGAAATCAGATATCAAAGACTTCGATATTTGAATGGCCATGTTATATGTTGCAAATAACAAACAATGCATATCAAATATGTGAATTGTCAAAAAAGCATTGAAAATTTTCTCGTGGGAAATCCTCAATCTTACAATTAGAAATATACGACTTTCAACATTGTTTACTTCGGATAATGTTTTACATGATTTCAAATTCAAAAAAAATCTTAAGCAATGATTTTTCTTATTCTTTTCATTAATTCTTTAGTTTTTACATGCACAGTCAATTTAGTGCATGGAAACATTTTAAATAATAAGATCCGAAAGGCATAATTTGATGTTTGACCACGATACTGTAAATTACTAATCAATTTTCAATGGGCACAAACTGTGCACCTTTACTTGCTGATTTGTTTCTTTATTCATATGAATCAGAATTTTTACAGAACCTTGTCAAATCTGGAAAAAAGACTGTCGCTAAATCATTCAACTACACATACAGATATATAGATGACGTTCTTTCTCTAAATAATCACAAATTTGGAGAATATGTGAATGTCATCTATCCAAGTGAGCTTGAAATAAAAGACACGACAGATTCTCCATGTTCTGCTTCATATTTGGACTTATACCTCAATTATGACACCCATGAAAGGTTACATCTGAAGCTATACGACAAACTTCAATTTTTCCTTTGTCAACTTTCCGTTTCTTTGCAGTAATATCCCTGCTTCTGCGTATGGTGTATATGTTTCACAGTTAATACGGTACGGTAGAGCTTGTTCCCACTATGGGAACTTTCTGCAACGAAGCAAATTACTTACAATTAAATTGTTGACACAAGGATATTGCAAGCCTAGGCTAATCAGGGCCCTTAAAAAGTTTTATGGCCGTCATCACAATATTGTTGATAAGTATGTAGTCACTGTATCCCAACTTATACTGGATATATTTGACTTACCATAGTTCTTTGTTCCTTTCATTCTCAAAATTGACTTGCACGTGACGGGTGTAGCTAGCTAAACAGGAGGTGCTTACCCTTCCGGAGCACCCGGCCTCACTTCCTTGATGGAAGTTCACGTGTATCACCTATTTTGCCAGTTTGCAAAGTTTTTACTTTGTTTTTGGGATTGTGATATGGACAAGGACTGGTATGTTTGTTTTATTTTCATTATGACCCACTTCTATTACCTACCATTCAGTGAGTAAGTAATGGGGGTTATAGTAAAACATTTCCGAATATTTTAGAAGATTTTGTTTTGTATGGCTTTATTAGCAATATCAGTGGCAGTAATGGTAATCAATTCTAATTACATTTATCTCTTCTTTTCAACATTAAGTATCGTTTCCTGGTGTTAGTAGTGCTAGATGAATGTATGACTGTTGTTTTGAAATTTGATTTAGCTTCCATGTGTAGTTGGAAACGGTTAACTGTAAAATCACAAATTTTTACAGGGTTAATTTTTGTGGTTGAGTATCAACTATACATATTCGTGGGGTGAAACTTTCGTAGGTAATAACCTTACTGTACACTGTAATTTAAGAATAAAATAATACCCGTAATTCCCTAACACAATTCACGAATACAAATATATAACTCACCTGTATTGCAGAATAGTCATGTCACATAATAAATCTTGTACAACACAGACATTTCTAGTTTCAAGCTAAATGGTTAAATTCGCCAAAAAGTACAGAAACCTACATCAACTGGATTACCATCACCGAAATGTAAAAACGCCAGCACGAAGCTGTTTAAATAACTTCAGCAAATGATTCCACATGAAGCTATACGCCTGGAAAACGTATCCGCGATAAATTTTCTTCGTACTCCGCAGAAAGGAGGCCGAGTTGGCTGTTAAGGGTGGTGTTGAAGAAAGATATTGGTTGAGCTAAGGATAAAAGTTTCAGAGATAACCGTTCTTAGCATGCAAGATGAAGCTGGAGCTTTTCTAGGTGAATTTTGGTTATATTGATAGTTATTGAATACTATTTATCTGCTTTCATTTGTTGCTTTGGTTTCAATTCAATGTTTGCTTATTTATGGTCATTTGATTGAAGAAAAAACTCAAATACTAGGCTGTTTTTCATTTTGTCGTCATATTTCCTAATATCTATTTACAGATAGAGATACAGTTCGTATTTGGTCAAGTCGATCGATTTTGGACTTTACCACATTGTATTCTATTTTAAGGATTTTCTGTCGAAACGGTCAAATATACTGCTTAGCAATACTCATAACAAAACTGTCGATAGCGCTTATAAATTACTTACATAATTAAAATAAAACAAACATACCAGACCTTGTCCAAATCACAGTCCCAAAGACAAAGTAAAAACTTTGAAAGCTGGCAAATTTAGTTATACACGTGAACTAGCTAGCTACGCCCGTCACGTGCAAGTCAATTTTGAGAATGAAAGGAACAAAGAACTGTGGTAAGTCAAATATACCCAGAATAAGTTTGGCTACAGTGACTACATACTTATAAACAATATTGTGATGACGGCCATAAAACTTTTTAAGGGCCTTGATTTGATTATGGACCACTGTATTATACAATAGATACAGTCATATACTGTTTGATGTGAACGTCAAAGGTTAACAGTCTTTAGCAAAAAATAAATAAATAAAATTGAAAAAAAATAATAACAATAAAAACAAGTTGAGTAAAAAGTTCTCTATATTCTAAGTATATTAAAAGAAATTTGAATTGATGAAACTTATTTTTTTGTAAATATTTGACCAGATCCTTTCTCAATCTACAAAATCAAAATTAGCATTTAATAAACTTTAATTATTTTTCTTAAACAATTTTGAAACAGAGATGGAATGTCCGTTTAACATTAATACATCAGTACCTTAGTATCCAATAAAGTTCTAGAGTTTAACTGTCGATGGTCCAAATACTGGGGTATACTGTCATTTCTCTTGTTTTGTGTTGTTTGCTTATATCGTTGATTTCCTCTCTCTCTCTCTCTCTCTCTCTCTCTCTCTCTCTCTCTCTCTCTCTCTCTCTCTCTTTTCAGGAAGACAAATAGACAAAAGAGTTAAACAGTGATAGGTATTTACTCAATACACAATAAATAAGAAAATTATAGTGGCAAACATTTATTTAGTCATAGCTATAAAGTAGATAAAATTTGTAGCGGAATTTTGTCGGAAAATGACAGATTAAAATTTGCGATATTTGTATGAATTTTCAAAACGTGAGTCTTCCACACGAACATTATTTTTTATTGACAACGTTTTATTATAGTTCAACATGCATTGTAAGGTAATTGATCGACACGAAACTAAGATGAAATTTACAATACATGCATTGTTGTCATTTCGAATATCACATTCACAATCATAAAGCTAGGATAAAGCAACCTGTCTCTAAATCAATCCGTCAAATCAATACAGACTTTCTGTTATTTTTACAAACGTATATTAAATTACAAAAGTAGACAAAATATTATGCATTTTATAATATCGAATGAATTATGTTTCATATCAACAAATGTTATTTGTTTCACATAAAATCTTTTAAAATGCATTTATATGTCCATTAAATTGACTATATTTTAGATTTTAACAATACTAGTTCTTCGACAATCAAAAATGTAACTCGACAGACGTTGAAAATGGAATCCTATTAAATCTTTTAAATCTTTTCTCCGTATGAAGCAATGTTACAAAACCAGTAGGTGTTTAGTAATAAATTTCAATCCATCAGGCAGAATTGGCTACTTTTTCATAATAAGAACAGAAAATTTAAGGCATCTTTTAGTGTTTATTCTGAATATTCAAGGTTAAATTCTAAAAGTACACCTGAAGATATGAAACCTTTAATGATCTTGCAAAAAAGAACAGCATTAGCTGATTTTAATTGCTGAATAATCACATGGAAAAGGTATCAGATTTGATATTGTGTGTAAGCCTTGTATATACATAGTGAATTACCTCTTTGAAAAACAAGCAGTACCCTTCAATATAGAAAATAATCAACTCAATACAAGCAAAAAATTATTTTTAATAAAGCATGTCAGTATAAGATGATACATTATTAAATGTTGTGTAAATGCGTGTTTCTTTTTTCCTACAAATGACATTTATATTTTAGTAATAACCGTAAAAAAGAAAATTTGTTATATAAAAAATCCTGGTTTTACTTTTCCTTCTTATAAATACATTCGATACATATCATTAATCATAGCCTAATTACATTTAATTAATCATAACCTAATAACTCAATTATTTTTTTTATATATTTGATTCGTTCGCAATGTATATGTTTAGACGCAGTAGTGCTTTTAAATAAACTGCCAGAAAAATGGTAAATGGTACTTTACCTCATAAAATCGTAAAAACAAAGACTAGTAAGCCCAATATAACAATTTGGGGAAAGTGCTATAGGTGGGACACAAAAGTTAGGTACATTTTGTTTATATTTTAAAGTCATATGAGAGTCACAACTAAGGAGACTATTACCAGTATACAAATTAAAATCCAACAATATTTTGTTTTATACCTCTTTGCTAAAGTACAAATATGTATCTTGTTTTCTTGTATTCTGGAAAAATACTTTAGTTTTTAATATAACTTTTGAACATATTATTACTTAAAAGAAAATATAATATTGTTTCTATATTAAATGAAAATCAAGCTCCAACATGTTTTTTTTTAAATTGACTGGAAATTAACTAACCTCTCTTGAGAAAAGTAATATATGTTCATTGTCAGAATCTTATTAACTTTTAATAAAGCACATACATAATTTACAGCAAAAATATTATTTTCCAAATCGGTTTTTATTTCAATATTGAAAAAAAATTAATTCAGTTTTTATTTATATCTTCATATTCTCAAGGGTTTTACATTACTATTATGTTGCACTTTCCGAAGCTCTTATTAAGAAACATTCTTTATATTTTATTATACAGCCGTTCGATTCACCATAAATCACCGATACATGCATTTTTAACAGCTTACAATCGAGTTCCTGGTGTTTCTTCCATCTGTATTATCTTATTTTATGTTTTAGCAAACTGTTCAATAAGATATTATATAATAAAATATAATAATTTCATTTTTTGTGTATTCCATCTCTCTATGAACTTTACAGATACGTCCGGAATTTAATATCAGTGTATTAACATAACTTTATATAGGAATTTGAGAAAAAAACACAAACAACACTTGTATATATATATATATATATATATATATATATATATATATATATATATATATATATATATATTATATATACTGTGTATTAATATAACTTTATATAGGAATTTGCGAAAAAAACCACAAACATATATATATATAACGGTTGATAATGTTCTAAGCTTATCTCTCTGTTTACAAAGCTTTTTGAAACGTATGATTCTCGAAATGTTATTGTCATTAATGTTTGAATTTTGTTTTTTCTACGGATTATAATTGTTGTATCATCATTCATTGTTAATGATGTTATAAAGTAATACTTGTTTCCGCAAGCGCCTTGACAAAGAAATGGCAAGTTCTGACTCTATGACCTTCGAATCACCTTAGTTATCTTCTAGTCTTATCTTGCAATTGTGGTTTAGACGCTACGATAAAAAAGACACATACGACAATCAGTATTAATCAAGCGGTATGCTGAACATTTACAGTCTGCATATTTGCATATACAACAGTAAATCGAATAGAATGAGAAAAATATCTTCTTTTATTTGACTCTGCCTTATGGCGCATTTTGAACTGGCTCTTGCTAAGTCTGTAATGAGAAAGAAGGCGTAGTCGCCAATTAGAGGGTATTAAAAGTTATCAAAAGAAATTCAAAGAATTAAGTTTTGGTGATTATTAAGTTACCCGAACGGCTATGATATGAATGTCACTTTTACGTTTTTGCTACATGGCACAAAATGACACATCTATAAGACTTATTCAAGGAATAACTTTATTTTTCTTATGTATCCCTGAATATGAAAAGTTGTCTTTATTCTGCAACTACTTGTTTTACAAATAAATGTTGTTCTGATTCAGAGTTTTGTATTACCTTGTGTTTAATAGCCTGAATTATGTATAAAGATTATAAAATTGTAGATAAATAATTGTTTTTAAGTCTCTATAGTTATGGTAAAAATTTAGAGTGTTATATTGCTTGCTGTAACATCAGTCGATTGTCTGAATATGAGAAAATCTCTCTCTCTCTCTCTCTCTCTCTCTCCCCATAATGGTGACTCGTTTAAATTAAGGAATAGTAAAGAGAATTAGTGTGTACATTACCTATGATGTTGACCTGCAATATACCAATCTATAATAGTTTCCAATTAGTGAAAACCAGATACGAATCAGTTTCACGAAAATACCTTTTACAGATATCATCGCAAGTAGCCCAACATGCTATTAAAAGTAATATAAAATGGGACAAAATCAAAATTATAAAGCCTTTATGTAAGCTGCATGGTTTCAATGTTTATTATCTTCAAAATAAAACGAGGTAAAAACTATTTTATATAAATCGAAATTATTAAAAAGCGTGTGTCTGATTTTTCTTAAAAGTTTTTTTTAATCATTCATATGAGAAATGTAAAAATAAAAGTAAACCCTCTGAAAATTGGAATTTAAAATAAGTTATCCATGGGTATGCAAACAAAAATGTAACTAAAACCCTTCGTTTTTTCAGATTTGTTTTGTTTCACAAAGGTGTGTAACATAATTCCTATTATCCCTATTTTGGTTTTTTTTTCTGAGTCTCAATGGTTTGTGATAAACGAGAATGATTGTTGGCAAGAAATATAAGCCTAAAGAAGACCCTTGACCTTTATAATTATAACGCTTTAAATAGAAAAAATTCAACCATCAAGTAAAACAGGTTACAAGAAGGCGACATACAACATTATGTTTAGCAAAAATATACAATTTGCTTAATAAACCTTATTTCTGAAATTTGGTGAAAAAGTATTGCAATTAGACATTACTTGTTTTATTTAAATTTCTTTTCATATTTACAAGTTTGAAGATGGCAATAACACTCACAGTGCAGATTCTTCAGTTTAAATAAAAATCAGTAGCACTTAAGCATTTTTCTAATTGCTTTTTTATATAAAGAGCTTAACTGTGCGCCTGTCTTATTTTCGATTGTAGCTTTTTCGTGAATCTTCCTGTGTCTTTAGAATTTGATTCCATAAAAAGTAATTATATTTTCCTAGCGTTTTGTCGTTATAGATGACAGGAATTTTCTTTTTTATATTCTCACCTGAACCGCCTAGATACACCATGACTATGATTGAAAAATAATTGTTACACAAAGCCATTTTAAAGGCAATGAGGCAAATAAAAAAATTCAAAACGCCAAAATATAAATGAGACATTCCATTGCAAAAAAGTGCGACCACTAGGCATTTGTTCTACTTGGCCTTAAATGTTATTTAAATAAAACTTGAACTGCAATTTATGAAACGTATAATCTTTACAATTTGTCACCTATCCATTTAGAAAAGGAAACCCTACAAGGATTCGATAGACCAAAAAAAAACCATAAAATATTTTATATTTTCACTACTTAAGTAACTGCATTAAAAAGTCGGTAAATAAAACAAAATGTAATTGGCTACAGTCATTTCATATAATAAGAAAACAATATAGGTCCGTATAAGAAGCGGACAAATAAGGCAATAAAAATTCCCACACACACACACATGTGGACTACTGTTTAAAACATGAATGGACATTAGGTTAAATGACTTATGTTCAATTAATAGATTTAAGTATTATATAGTTAATATTAAGTTAACTTATCTGCTGTCATCTATTAATCAGATGATCTATGAATACACTTATTTAAGTATGATTTAATTTTCAACGAATTCAAGAGACGAATGCCTTATATTATTTTAGTAATAAAGTAAACGTACCGGTACATATAAAATTATTTTTATTCTAATTTTTAAATAGAAATTAGGAAAATGTAACTGGGATATATTATGGTTTAACGATACCATGGTTGAAAACGTTTTAGCTCTGAACTCCTTTCTCAAGTTCGTTTTTATAGGCCTGTCTCTTAACAGTTGAAAAGGAAAATAAGTTTGTAGGCAACTAGGTATTTCTCATTAGCAAGCGTTTAATAAGTCATTTATTGGGACAGGAAGTTTTCAATGACACTAAATGTTTAAAAAAAAAAGCAACAAATAAAATTTTTATATCAATATAACATGAACAGAAATGTCATATTTTTATTGTATCATCTTAAAAGTCATTAAAAAATTAATAAAAAGTCCAACCAAAATTCAAGACGCCCAAAAGATTAAAGTAATGACGGCATTAAGCCAGATACATTTGTTGCATTTATGAACATTAGAGCTTACAAACGAGTTGATAGGTCGAATAGTGAAAAAATGTTAGGTTATTCCTCGATACCTGACTGCTCATAAACCAGTTACAGCTATGTACCAATTCCGTGAATTATGTCTGACCTCATCAAGAACAATTTCGTCCTAATGATGTTTGCTGTGGTGCAGTTGACATATTTAAGATAATTATTATTTTTATTATATATATATATATATATATATATATATATATATATATATATATATATATATATATTCTCGAATTTGTATTTATTTATTTATTTATTTATTTATTTATTTTCAACTTTTAATTTCGTTTTGTATTACATATTTTTAAAACTAGATGGTTAAGGGTAAAATTTTGCTTTGAACTCTCAATAGTATATAAAAGCTCGCGTGAATTTCACGGTTTGAAAATGAGTAGGAAAAGAAATCCAAATTTTTCAGAGACTGAAATTCTAACTTTAGTTGCTGAAGTTAAAAATTAAAAGTGTTGAAAAAATTTGCAAGAAATGGACCACTTATGCGACAACAACAAAGAAGAAAGTTTCGTTAAATAGACCGGAGGCACGAAGGACGGGTGGTGGTCCACTTCCAGAACAAATTTCTTCATTGCAGGATAAAATTGTGGGTATCATAGGCGATAATTTTATTAAAGGTTTAGAAGGCGAAACAGATACCGGAATTGATGAGGAAGATGATACTGGCATGTGCTACTTTTGAATTTTTATAAAATAATACAATTCAAAAGTAGCACATGACAAAACGATGGCCAAATCTACAAATCTCATCATCCCTAAATAGTTAGTGCGCTAATTGCATTACCTGAATATACTCATGTCCCTGTCATGTGCATTATTTTTAATTCTGCACGTTTTAAATTATATGCAACAAGAGACAAGATTTCACAATTATTAACCAAAGTGAAACAAAAAGAAACTATTGAATTAAAAAGTAATAATAACAGTAGATGTAGCTTAAATATGTATTTCGAAATTTAAATATTTATTAAACTGCTTAGAGAGAATCCTCCATTTTAAAATGCACCAAGACCAATAAGTATTGTATATACACCTTATATAGTTTTTAAATCCTGTCTAGTTTTCAAGGATCTAATTGTCCCTTAATCATAACTTAAACCTTAAGGTTTGTTTTATAGTTGAGATTAAATGGAATTCCGATGATGTTGTACGTTATATGCATATCTAAAAATATGCATAAAATGTAAAGTTTAAATGTACATGAACTCGACTTATAAAGTATATATGACAAATTCAAAGTTACAAAAATGAATGAAACTGATGCATTTAGTAATCACAAATTTGAAAATGAGCTATGTCAAAAAATATGTTACAATTATCTTAAGATTGTCTTTAGACACCTAACTCGCTGTCGTTAATTTAGGATAAATTTTAAGAAATGTCGCAAATTGAGACACCGTTGTAAACAGGACTTAAGACTAAAATATGTCGTAAGACCATCATAAGCTATATCTTAGTTCTAAGACATTTTCATAAACCTGTCCCCTGAATCCTTATTTGCTATACATTGTTAATAAGCTTACTAAAATAAAATACTAATTTTTGTTAATTTTTTGAGAAGTTTTAAAGAGTCTGTTCCATAGTGATAATAAAATAATTCAGTCAACAAACTAGAACTTACAAGCAGATTTCAATTTTTTTCAGTAACTGTCATTTTTAGATCAAGATCAGCACGAGTATGTGTGCATCTCAAACTGATTGGTATATTTTAAGATCAGGCATTACCATATCAAAATTTTCAATTTGATGCCAGATTCATTTAAAGCATTTTAAAGTGCCCAGCCGTATTTTAGAAATACTTCTCTCGAACTGCTTTTGCCACTGACTTGTTAAGAGTTGTATTATCGATTAAACAAACAATTCATTTAGAAGGAGACAAATTTTCGGAATGACAAACACTTATTTACTACAAATGCATGTTTAAGATGAATATATTGATAAAATAAAGTACATAACAAGATTTCATCCTAGGCCAATAATTTTATAAAACGACTGTCAAACGAGAAAAGTGTTGGTAATCAGTTTCTTCATGTTAAAATGCCTAGATACAAAATGTAAACATTACATACAAATGTCAATAGTTGTTTTTGTCTGATTATATAACATTCCACAAAAGTTGCAAGCAATTTTCTATTTATAAGGTGAAACATCGTTAGATTTAAAATATCAGGATTAAAATGGTCAGCTTGCTACAGCTTAATCAAGACTATTCTGAGTTACATGTTACTGTAGAAAGTTATAAATAAATCAACACAAGTTATATACAAGCGAGAAATAGAAATGCCAGTTTAATTTTGACCGTAATAATTTTACATGATTCTTTGATGATTAGTTTATTGCTTAGGTTGCTTGATTATTTCATCAGACTATGTCATGATAATTTTTGTTGTCAAACCACAAACGAAGTTTGCACGAATAGCGTTATAACAAAAGTATTATACATTCTTTCCTGATCGAAATCAGTAGCGTGTGTACCCACATCTTGGCTTAAGTTGCTGCCTCTTTTTCTTAAAATTGACCTAATTACTGTTCTTAGAAGAAGAATAATGCGTGTGTTGAGTGACATCATGTGGTACGTAGAAGCGTCTCCTAACACTTCTGTCCAGATTGTCCAAAAATGCTCGATTGTGGACAAATCTGGACTGGATGATGGAAAATCAAGAACTGGGGCGTTTTTTTATCAGTAAGAAAGTCACGGCAAACCCTAGCAAAATGGGGCCTCGCGTTGTCCTATTCCAACGTTAGATTACGTTTATGGAACAGGAATGACGTGTTTTATCAGGACCTAACCCATATATATTATTTATGTAAGATGGATTACCACAAAATTTGTTTCCCCATCGTACCATTTTTGACCCGTTTCCGAATCTCGCTTACCGTTACTCAAGCGTCAAAATATCGCTGATCATGACGCCAATTAACACGTTGTCGTTCATCTGACTGAAAAGCTCGTCGAACACGTCAGAAAACAAAAAGTATTCCAGATAATCAAAAGTAAACAATAAGGATGGTGAAAGGAAAACAATAAGGCACATGTGCAAACCATAAATGTATTCGACAATGACGTTTCCCTTGGGTTACAACTGACTAACATAGGGAGGTACTGGTCTTAAATAAAACTCACGAACAGGCTTTTTACCCTTGTTTGACACATTGACCAACTGAGAGCGCCGACAAGTTGGCGTGTCCGTCTCAAAGATGTCTGAAATCCGTTACGAAGGTGCAAAAGACGCATGCCTTTATCTCTACACTGCAATGTAATGCGCGAGCGTTTACTCCTGGTACTGCGAACTAATTTTCCCTCTGACTCTGAGTCGGTCGCCTGACAAAACGAGATTTTGTTGCACCCTGTAAACTAATTTCTGGGTTTCTTTAACTTCCGATTGTTTCTGCATTATCATTGAAATATTATTTCCTCTCAATTGCGGCATTTTGCTCTCCAATCGTTTCGGAAAATGTTTTGTCACTGATCTCTACTGTTAAATTTGTAAAGATTAATTAGTATATCTTGTGTTAGTACCCCAGCTTGTACTCTTTATTTTTTTCTTTTTGGAAAACTCTGCTAAAAGCATGTAGCCTCATGTATGGTCGAGCTTAGCCGAAGAGCATTTTTACAGTGCATGAAGGTAGATCTGTTGCAATTTTTTTTTCAGTTTCGTCCGTGTATTCTAAAATTCATAATATAAAAACCGGACTTGCATATCTTTTTTCGCGTGTTTTTTTAACAATCTATTTAATAGATATTGCATGCATTTAAAACAATGTTCTTTATTGTTTTAATTACAAAAGAAGACATTTACCTTTTTGAAATTATAGGCAAAAATTAGCTAAATTCAAGTCAGTCTCATCTCCTAGATAAAACCAATAAAATAAAGCAGGGATGTTAACTAAAAACAATGATAATGATAACATTGACATTGAAGTTTAAACGTATAATTTTATAAAGAAGTTTTTATTATAAGGTTGGAACTCATTTCTTTAAAAAACAAGAATGTTGATTCCAAATATGACATGATCAAGATTAAACTTGAAATTGAAATTACTTGTTTAATTTGATTAATGAGGTTTTAAGTAAAGGTTAAAGATTTTCTTTAGATTATCATTTATTCTGAAAATTGGCATCACCTAGGACCAAGTAATCTATCAGAATCAGAACATTTAATCTTGTGATCACTTATTGTAAAATAAAAAATGCAGAATTGCATTCAACATTCAATAATCACAAATATTTATCTAAAGAAAAGAATGACGACAACTAAAATATTGAAAAAATTGCGTCTTTCAGACAGATGCTTTATGAAATGAATTCAGAGTATTATCTAAGAAGCATTACTTTAAGAATTTAATAAAGTATATTTTATATAGATATAGGAATTTTTAATTACGTCATTTTTCAAGATATTTTTGAATTTCTTTCTTGATTCTTTTATCATTTTATGTTCTCGTGGTATTGTCTATCAGCTATTGAAATTTATTTCTACCTTTGAAAATTTCGCAAATAATTAACAACCAACTGACTGACAACGGTTCACAATTTAAACTCAATACAGATCCCCAATCAAACCAAAAATGATAAATGCTTTGATTGATATTTCTAAGTACGTTCTACTAGGCTCATTTTATATCTTTTCTTTCTCTTTCTTGCTAAGTGATTATGACGGTTACACATTTGTCAGTCAGTTTCATCTGTATTTTCACATTGCTTTATCGAGTTTTCTACAATGTTTTGATGTGTCTTGTTTTTATGACATTGACAAAATTTTTTTTTTTTCATAACAGTCTTGGTTAAAATTAAATAAGCATAAAAAACAACGACATATATCATTTTATAAAAACAAATTTAAATTCTTACATAGAGGAATTTCAGAAAATATAAATTGATATGTTTGCAGGTAAATAAGCCATCCTTGTATGCAACATTTTTTTGTCCTAATCCAAACTTCTATTCCTTTTGCGCAATCTTTTTCTTTGGAATTTGTGAGCAATAACTGTATGTGCAACTCGCATCATTATATATATTATAATGAGTTCGTTTGTGCTGAAAATGAAATAAAACAGATTTAATATTTCAAAAATATAGCAAATATTGTCGGAAAATCACGAAAGCATATCGTAAAAATTGTAAAATTCAATATAAATTTACGATGATAAACATAAGAAATAGTATTCAGCTAAAATTTCAAAAACTATGTTTATCATTTACGGGCGATATATCCCACAAATGAAATATGAGTCGTTATAAAATTAATGTTGAAGCAGTTATTAACTTACAGAGTACTTAAAAGCGTTTATATCCATTGACAACATGCACATTTGATGCTATCATACACATGGATATACAGTCAAACCTGCCTTAAAGGCCACCTCTCTATAAGGGTCACCTGTCTATAAAGGCCAATAAAATTCTATCCCAGTTGCTTTTTGTCTATATTTTTTGAACTTGTATATAAAGGCCACCTGTCAATAAAGTCCACTTTTATTGATTCCCATGTGTGGCCTTTATAGACAGGTTTGACTGTACTGAGTTTATGATTGACTTTATTTCGAAATTAAAGAATCTCCACTTGTCGAATCATAATCAAATATAGCAAGAAAATATGCGAAATTACTTTCATAAAAATATCCGGCTAGCCATACATCAAAATATAATCTTAACCTTTAACGCCAATGTTTGTAATGAATTTTCAAAGATAATATCGACATTATTCGGTATTCTAGTAATGAAAAATGTCCTTTGTTTAAGAAGTTTTTGAATAATAACTTTTCTCGAATATTTGTTGGCGATTGCCTCAGAAAATAATTTTTCGTCCGTAAGGTATTCCTGTACATTCACCGCGCCTGTAGAATTAGAGTAATGGTGTTTATCACCCCATTTAAGATATTTTATCTTAAATCGAGACGGTCAGTTCAGGGATAGTGGACAAATCCGGAATGCCCTTTAAAATACCACCGAACTTCGACAAGCAAACTGACAGATATACGTCGTTACATAGTGCCTGACCGAGGATTTGACCTGGCAGAATTTTAATATAGGCAATGTGTAAGCGCGCGAACACACAAAAACGGATTTGATATTGATCCTCTAAAAGAGTCTATAAGAAAATGGTTATGTATAACCTCCTTATTTGGAATTAAAGTATACATGTACAATAATAAATGTTAAGAGAGAACAAAATAATTGTTATAAAAGATAAATAAAAGATTATTATTATCAAAGAGGTATTGTATAAGGTCGATAACTTTAATATATAATTAATTTTAATATATGGTAAGAAATTCAAATAGTTGATAATTCAAAAATAATTTCTTTAAAAAGTTTAAGATTCAGCGCAATAATTTAAAACAAAAGAAATGTAGTCACTGTTTAGATTGTCTACAAGTATATAAATTGTTTATATTCTGCACGACATCTGGTTGTAAAATAAATCAAGTTCGGGCCAACCAGAAAAATTTTGATGATACTAATTGATATCATTTATTTCAAACTAAGGTTTGTTCCCTCATGGAAAGTATTCCTTAGCAGGATTTGAATTCATATCATTTCGGATCTTGAGATTCATTCATTTTCAACTCTTTGGTTTATGTTTTTTATCTATCAAACTTTTTGTCCCCTAGTATCACTGATAAGGAATGATTTTTCGAAATGTGCACATGTGTAACAGCAAATTTTAACAGATAATTGTGTGATATATTTGTTATTCCGTCAGCCCAGGCTCATTATATGTCCATATTTGTATTTATCTTGTATTTTACATGATTTCGGGTATCATTTGTTTGTACTGTTTTCCTCAGTTAGACTTTAACCAAGTATGTAATCATTATTTTCAACTGTTTGGCTAATGTTTTTTATCTATTAAACTTTTTGGTCTTAGTGTCACTGATGAGAAATGAATTTCCGAAATGTGCACAAATGGCACATAAAAATTTAACGGGTATTTGTTTTATATTTGCAAATAAATTCTTTTTAACCTTTCTTGGTTTTGGGGCGCTAGTGGTCAACTAGTGCAAACTGTTTGAATTACCTTTTTTTCATTCGTTCATTTATTATCGTTTTATTAGTTTTTGTTTACTTTGTTTTGGACATATGGCCTTTATATCAATATATTACACACCTTTGGCATATTTGAAATATCAACCATGACCATGGATCTGGTTTTGACGTGAAGAAATATCCACCATAGGCACTGAAAATGTAATAAAGTTTTAGACATATTTGTACTGTTATAAGAAGAGTCACAAAATACACAAGGCGTATCACATGTTGTAACATCCACCCCTGGCGTAATCTGTATAAACTTAAAAACGATGACGAAGATGGCAATCCCATCTCAAAAGACGAAGAACTTGGTTTTCTTATTCCCTGGATACTTGTACAAGATCGTCTACTGCTTGCTATGCGTTCGTCAGAATGATTACTGACTTGTTCGCTATCAGCTACATATCCACTTTCAAAAACATTGCTGTCATTTGAAGGTAAAAAGGACGGTCTAAGAATAATTTCATTACATATGTCGTCATCTTTTCCGTTGGAATCTGACACAGACTGTGATCGTTTAGAATTTTCGTTGTTATTTAAATGTTGAAAACCTGTTTCTCGAAACGCCAGTTCTGATTCGTCCTCTGCTTCACTTCCGCTTTCTTTATCAAATAATGTTGCATTAGTAGAATTACTTGCGCGTTTAGATGATTCAATGCCAACATCATCTGATGAAGAAGTATTTTGTTTGTTTATATACTTCAACAGATGTGGAAAGTCGTTTATGGAAAGTTTTGAAACTTTTGTTTTGTTACTGCTGCTTGTCTTTCTCTTATGTACTGAATATTTGTCAATTGTTTGATTTTCAGATTCTGATGAATCGCTATAACTTATTAATGATACTCTATTTCCAGATGTCGTATTCCGTCTAATTCTTGGATTTCTGAGTCTGGACGGAGTGCTTGATGACACATTATCATTCAGTACATCTAATTTTTTTGAAAGGCTCTGAACACTTAGATCTTTGTTAGCCTTCATAACTTCATTTGCATATTTTGATAATTTTGGTGCACCGTAAACAAAAGAAACACACAGATATATAGATAACAAAATAAACATCCCTTCTGAAACAAGTAAAATTTTTGAGGAATTGGGAAACACTATTCCGACGATTCCAAATGATAAAACTGACAGCATATTAAACAAGGATGTGAATGTCACAAACTTCCTTCCATTAAGCCGTATTGGCCTTATATCCAATCTTGTTGTTTTAACTATTATTGTTTGTAACAGGCAGTACCCACCAGCAATAAAAGGATAGCTCATTTTTTCAAACATTCCAATAAGAACTTCAGATAAATTGTCTTCATAATTTCGCCGATTATTTGCAAGAAGTAGTATTTTCATAGTTCCCAAGGTGCTTATAAACGATATCAATGCTAAGACAACTTTTTTTGTCCAAAGTCGTTTTCTGTATTTAATAGCTGTAGAGACGGAATAGAATACTAAAGCCAGACAAAGAATTATAAAACTATACATATACGTTTTCCAACAGTAATTCCAATGCGAAGACACGCGCGATGTAGTCAAGATTTCGTCTGTTTGATTACTCTTTGACGCAGCTGTACCAAATGTCCCACTTGTGTAATTCAGTGTCACCATTTGGATAATAATAATGAAACTAACATTAAATGTCTAACACACATGAACTCGTAAATTACCGTGCAATATTGATATCATAAAATTGATGATTCCCAGGCTCCACTGTGCCTCTGGAATGAATCACTGCCTATTAAAGAATAAAAAAATGCAAAAACATAAAGGATATATAGTTGTAACTGGAGACAACACAATCAACCTTCTTGCCTAGTGTTTAATTAAAGTCTAACTTATATGTTTTGAGTTTTATTGTAAAGGTAAAACACCTTCATGTTATTGAGAAACATGAACGCTGATGATAAAAGCCAATTCAAGATCATGGAAAGACGTAAATTCCCGCGACATCAAACAGTCCTATCACTGTTTGTGACATTAATCTTTTTTATATTTACTTTTAATGATTTGTCACATTTTTATCTTATGCTCAAATCAATTGACAGGGCCCGCGCTGGTCGAGTAGTTTACGCACTATCCATCACATTTAAGGTGTCTAGGCTTTTTGGATCGACTTTGGTCGACCGCAAGTGAAAAAAGTGTCGTAGGTATTTTTGGTTGACTTTGCACAAGTATAACGAAAAAAGTGGCCTGCGATATTTATCTGCGCAATTGCGGACCAGTATTATAGCTTTCGTCATAAGAGCGTACTTATGCAATGTAGTTAAAAAAAAACACTTGCACACTCACTACTACAGTAACTTTAGTTTAGATTAATCCTTTAAATTGATAGCATATGCTTTCTCACGAATAGCTGAAAAAAATTAACAATAAACAACCGCCCTTTTTTATCAGGAACTAAAAACGTTTAAACATATTTTGTACGGTTTTTTTTAAAAAAAAAAAAAAACTTACTTCTATGTAGTTTGGTAAAACTCTTATTGTATTGCTTAATTGACAGAACCTCTATTTTTCCATTCATTCAATTATATCAGTATCCTAAAGAATATATAGATGACATTTCTGTACCAATAAATTGGGTGTGTTATGACTTCCAAGTTATATATATATATATGTGTGTGTGTGTGTAACCTAATTAAATTTATTCACTTTGAGAATAGTGCTACGGGAAACATAAACCACATCCCACAAGATTATCATAGTTACATCAATATCATTATATCCCGTTTATAGATAACATTAGCAAGCATTTCAATAAACACCAGAGAGCGTTTTTCAAATTTAATCCGCCCTTGTTCCTGCAAACAAGATAATTCATTTCTATCTGAAAATTAAATTACATTTATTTCATAGTGTGTTAATTTGTTTTAATGGTAATTATTGGCAGTTATAGCACAGTTGTCAAATAATTATGCTTTGTTGAAATACTTTATCTATCGTCAACCTTATTTTAACATTTTCCTCACAAATTTTATATAAAAAAGTAAACAAGAAGAATTGTCTTCATTATTAACAGCTTGTTTCAATTGTTAATGCTATAATCTACTGATTGAGTAATACGTACTTTTGGTTTAATTACTTATGATTGTGTTGTATCACTTGTTGTGGAACTTTACTCGCATAAGGAATTTCTCTATCATCGTGCAAAGAAAATGAGAATTGAAGTAAATAAATAGTAGAGACTTTTTGTTTTTAAAAACTAAATCGATTTCGATACTTCTATTCTAATGCAAATTACTAAAATCATGTAAACAGAGCTAGTCATACATATTCATAATGGAAAGTTTGTAATGTTTAAGTTATAAAAAGGATATATATTCATGAACAGATCATGAAATTACATGATTTTGTAAACCACTTTAAACACACTATTTTGTACACATATAGCATCATATTAAACATCCATGCATCGAAGAATAATATTCTATTATCATTTTATGGAAATTGTGTCTGGAATGTAACAGTAACAGGTAAATTTGACTGAAACAATCTTGCTGTTGTCTATACAAACTAAAGTATTGATCGCTATAAATTAATCATTTCAGTGAAAGTTAATATCTGTATAAATGTGTATCAAGTTTTTATCAAAATTAAAATGCAAATATGTAGATGTTAATCTCAATAGACAATAATGAACAGTAAGGTATAGGATATCGTCTGTAAATTGAAACTGTAGAATACGTATAGATAAAAACATAGACATAGATCTGATTAGAATTGTTAAAGTATGTCAATAAACAGAAGATATAAATAAAAATACGAAAAATGGACTAGTTTATCTAAACGAAGAAAGGGTTAAAACTAACATATAAAAGACACGTATGTCATTTAATGAAACATAATGTTTGTATATTTAAAATCAAACACAACAACAACTAAGTACAACATAGCAAATGCAAAAAGAATTTAAATGAACTTATGTGTATAATAAGACAGACACTGTGTTTTTGATTGTCTGAAGTAAAAAAAGAGTCTAAATCTCCAGATTTAAGTACTATAATGTAGTATTGAACCTGAAAACATCATGCAACAGTTACGGAAACACCTAAGTGGATTTTATAAGACCATTTTTTAATTTTCAAAATATTCAATTTTGAATGAAATTTCCTTGATACTGTCTCATTCCAAAATTGTGTCAAAAAGTGTAGATAAATTTTCATTTGTCGTGTACTTACAAACATTGTAAAATATCCCAGTCATAATAATATTCTCAATGAGCAATGCAAAATATTCATTTTTGCAATGCAAGAAATAAATAAAAAATAAACAATAGTTGTTATTTAAAAATATTAAATAAGACTTTTATATTTCTCTTATGCGCAGATAACTGTGTCATATTTTTGGTTAATATATATCAACATAGAAAAACATATCCCAATTCTTGATTGGCGTCGAAGTTTGTAAGACGATCATTTTTTAACCCAGTGATTGATTCAAACAGTTAAGCTAGAGATACAAATCAATAGAGACATTTTTATTGACTAACATCGGTCTGTTATAAAAACAGATGCTTTAAAGATTTCAGAAAAAATACTTTCCTAAACTAATTCAAAGTGAAAAAGAGGCAATATGTAAACTCCCAGGCTATTTTATATATATACATTTTTGCTCCATCTGTTTTTAACAGTTAGAAGCAGTTTGATCAGTGTGAAAGTGACAATAATTATGTAAAAACTAAATTCAGATAGAAGAAAATCATCTCAGTAACAATAAATGATAATATTGTCTTCGATGACTGGTTTTTCAGACAATTAAGTTCATATAGCAGTTCATTAGTTTTGCTGGTTTATTACTTTATAACCCCGAAGGATTTGAAAGTCGGTTCTTAATTGCTTTCAAGAAAGATCTTTACAAGAGGAAGAGTAATTTAGTATGTAGACATTTATTTCTTTTGTATATTGAACGATTAAGAGCATTATTCTCATCGTTAAAGTTTGAACAACGAATTCCGACTGACTACCATTCATTCATATTTGCCTTACGGTTGCTAAGTAAACATTAACATGAATAGCCAAATATAAAGAAGAAAACATCTAACTAAAATACCATTGAAATATATCAAACGGCTTTTCAAAATTGCAAAATGTTTAAAAGATTATATCCATACAACTAATGGTTTTGTACAAAAGAGAATAATATGATTTCAGGGCCACCGTGTTTATACGCGAAACGACTTTCCGGTACAATTGTACATAATAAAAACTGATTTTGTTCATATTCATTTAATAGATTTTCTATTACGAAGATCCAAAATACGCTGCCAAAATCACAGTGACACTGAATAAAATGTTCATCTAATCCGTCACTAAAATACGTGATCAAAGAAAAGTCGATTGTATTACATACAATTAATGTAAAAAATGTTACAGAGATAAGTAAAAGAACACGACATAATTTAAATTATCAGCTAAACAAGACACAAAGACACCAAATATTGGAACCATTACCATTTCGTTACCTTGGAATAAACGTCCAGTGTTGTGCTATTGGAGAGCTCTAAACATCCCACTTAAATCATAATTTTATATCATTAATATAAACTTTCTTTTTATTTTAGATTTATTTTTGATTTCTGAACTTTCATAATAAATTACGTGATAATTTTATTACTTAAAATGTTAAAAATGTTTATTTAAAAAGTAGGAATTTACATTATAACAGGAAACAATACAAATTTTTTTTCAAATTTCATTGATTTCCTGTTTCTGATTCCATTTATTTATAACCTTTTTATATTCATATATTTATATTTAACGAAATGAAAGAGGAGGGTTTTCTGAAAAAATAAGCTTAGAATAAGATGGCATTCTAAATATTTACAGAAACCTTGTCCTTAAGTCAATCAGTTTAACTAGCATTGCGGTTCAAATTGTATTATAAAGGATAAAATAAAGGGAATTCTATCTGAAATCCAATAAACACATAACACATTGCTGACAAAACAGAAATCATTTAAGAATGTTACTTTGTATGAGAATTAAGAGTATAAACGTGTATTTTGTCAGCTTAAGATATTGTTTTCTATGGATGATTGTCATAAACCCCCATGAGCTTCATGTGAAATGCAATAGTTATTTTAAACTTGATTAAGATCCCACTTTTCTCATGATTGTGACATTGATAACACTTCAATGTGTTAGCTTTTTTTAGAAAAAAAAAACATTTAAATAACTTGTAGTTGACAAGAGTTTTAAAAAATCTGAAAAAAGGAAATTGAGGTCATGGATCTTGTATGTACTTGATCAACATCGCTGGGTACATTCATGATTTTTCAGCGCTTTTCTTAGTTTTTTCTAATAAGTCGTCTCTTAAATGCGTTTGTCTTGTTTGTTTGTTTTGGGGTTTTTTTTTTTCGTTATTCCGCTAATGCTTTGGACATGTTTAGTACATGGCAAGTGCAATGACGTTCTTATCATAGTGCATCTCACCGTCAAGGTTATAATCCTATTAGAAGTAGATCTTAGTAACGGATTTTTCAGCTGGTTTGTCGAAAGTCAGTTGTTTTGGAATTAAAGAATGACCAAGAAGAATATAGAAGTTTGCATTTGAATTACATGTGCTTGGAAATATTCAAAGTTACAGGAGAATACATACCACAAAAATATAAACAAAATTAAAATAGAACAAAAAAGATAAACATAAGAACTAGGGGTTTCAAATTTCGACATACCAATAAAACTAAACTTGAACCAAAGTTAAAATAAAACTTAAACCAAAAACAGATGTTCAGAACGACAACGGCCACATTATTCTAAGTCTTGCATTTTTCTAGAGGATCAAGACAAATCATATATTCACAACACAACTCAAAAACTTTATTAGGTAAAACATTTTATACAGGCAATTAGACTATTTATAAGTAGTCAATTAGACTACCCACTCGTCATGTGTTACAAATAGCTATATTAAACAGAATTTTTGCTACAGAAATCGTTGAAATTGATATATATAATAAAAATAGCGGAAATTTATTTCGGCGATAACAATAACCCAAAAGAAAAAAAACGTAAAAAAATAATTTTTTTCGTTTTAAAAATTAACACTTACCTTTTGTGTTTGCGATAAAAACTTTCATTTATACATGTATTTTACAAACTATAATTATTTGAAATTTAGATTTCTAGTTGGTGATTGAAAAAATAGGTTTTTCATTTATTTCAATAAATTGGGGATGTATAATTAAGAACAATTCTCTGTAAGGATTTAAACTTTTTCGGTACACATGGTCACTGAAGTTGATGAAATTTGGCAAACATAGTTCTTGTCTAACCTCATAATGAAAGTCAGTTTCTATGCCTCAGTATTTTTATAAGTTATCAATGAAAACAACAAATAAAGATCAAAATTTTCAAAAAGGCAGTTTGACATCTAAAAATTCTGAAGGATGGTTCTTAAATATTTTAACTGCAGTTTGTTTGTAAGCTATTAAAGAGGAATTAGGAAACAATGTCTTTGCATTTTACATCTACAAATATTATTTTGTTGACAATGAATATTCTCAGTTCTTTTCAGATGTTTAGTCTTGATATATAACTCTAACCTTACACTAAGATATCTATAATTGCAATTTGTTATAAAGTAGGCAAACGTAAGCCAAAATCAATCTACAAAATAATGCTGTTATTAAAAACCCTCATCCAAGTCCGATTAATTTGACCCCATTAGGAGTTGTCTCTCTTGAAACTCTTTGATAATTTTGCATCAAAAGCCCTACTGACGTAAATGTTTGAGAACATGGACGTGCAAAATTTTAAAGAATTGGTATCTTCATTGCAGTTACAAATTGACGTTAAAAGTTTAATTTGTTTAGATAGAATCGAGATCCACCATTAGCGTTACTGGACTTCAAGATATATGGTCTATGTTATAAAACCTAATTTATGGTTATAATGGAGAAACTTGATTAGACTAGCTACAGTAACAGACATTTGAGAGGCGATTTTACAAAATTGTTTGCACTCGGATGTCATCCGTTTAATTCAAACCTTGCCGACAAGTGATTCACATACAAAATCTATATTTTGTATTTGTGCTATCAAGTATTCAAGCGATTTGATTTTAATGGTCTTAAGAAGGATCTTTTTTCATTTACTGACAAAAAATTACCTTAACAATTCCTTGACAAAGCAATATATATATATATATATATATATATATATATATATATATATATATATATATATATATATATATACCTAAAAGCTATCCTTTAAATCAGACGCTTTAAAAACCTGTGTCTGTTTACTGACTATTTACAGGGGCCATCAAGCAATCTATTTAAAAAAATAACGAAAAATCTGGCCATTTTGTTTCCATAGTAAGCAATTAATTTCTTAAGTTTCTTTCCAGTTTTTATTTGTTTTGTTGCACATTTTTATACAGTCCCTTAAAATGATGCTATAACGGATTTAATTTAAAGCGAAACGATTGTTGCATAAAATAAATTTATCCTTAAAAAAGCCACAGTAAAGCTCTCATGACCTTACTAAATTAGGTCCATTTTGTTGCCATGGTAACAAAGAGAGAAACATGTTGTTTTTTTTTCAATATATTTATTATGCATTAAATTTAAAGATGTTGCAAACATTCTGGCTAGTCAGTCAAATCTGGGTTTAAACTGACAACGAAGCAAACTTAGTCAATAATTTTGATTTTTGCCTTTATGTTACCATAAAAATATGCCCGTTTTGATGAATTTAATTTATTTCATTTGTTATCACAAAAAAGGTGCTTATAAAAGTTATGGTATTAAGGAAAATGGAGTAAATGGACTTTGAGCAAAGGAAAAATTGTAATAACAAAGCAATAAAGCAAAAAGTTAAAAAATATGTCTGTTTTGTCCCCATGGTAACTACACAAAGAAGTCAGATTTCTAAATATTCTCTGTGTTTTAATACAACATGAGTAAACTTTCACTTTTAAATCAAATAAGAATGGCTACAAAATTTATAGCCTTCTTTAAAAAGTATGTAAAAGAAGAATATTAAAATATTTTTAAGAAAATTAAAAAACTTGCATATTCTGTTGCCATGGTAACTTCATATTTACCCTATGTACTCCATGGTGTTTTTGCTTTATATGTTTAAGGAGTTCAAAACCCAACTGATTTAAAGTGGACGCAAGAATTCTTGATCTAAATGTGATGAAAATAAAACAGTTCTTGGCCCTCTGACCCCATTAAATTAGGTAAACATAATTTGATGATTAAAAGTTAACCAAAAATGTAAGCCATATATATTTTCATGAAATAATACAAAATATTCTGTTTGTCTAGTAGTTATTGATATAAACTATGAATAAAATCCCCATGTTCACCTATTAAATGCGCAAATTTAGCCCTCCTAAAGGCATGTTTTGATGGGCAAGGCAACCAATTTCTACAGCGACCAAATTTTTGTTGCTGTTATTGTTCAAGTGTCAGGTAGAGGTGATGCGGAGAGTTTGACCAATATCTGTAACTATGTGTGCTGCCCTCCCTAGACAAAAGTTTAAATCCTTACAGAGATATTTTTAAATGTATTAATTAAGCACTCTTCTGTTTATTTTCATAAATACTACCTTTCCAACTTTAGAAAACTTTTAGAGGTCACTTGCATATAAAAAATGCCCTATACAAATCTATACATTTCTGCACGCTAATTGCTTTTTTATGACTTTAATTTTGAGCTAAAGAGATATGATAGGACTTACTGTATTAATTCCCAGATAAACTTAATATTTTAACATATAATCCAATAATGGATTTTATTTATACAATTTCAATGTAAACGTACTTCATGCTGGTATAAATCTCGTTTTAAGCCCGTATATTATGTTTTAAGTAAAACAACTACATTTGAATTTACGGTAATGGAAAATATAACTAATATTTTTATCGATAATAAATAAGGGCGTATATAACTATCTTATTGTCTAGACTTTGTAACGTTATGAGGTAATTGTGATATTTAAGAAATTATTGA
The DNA here is from genome assembly GCA_029721355.1 of Tegillarca granosa. Lineage (NCBI taxonomy): Eukaryota > Metazoa > Mollusca > Bivalvia > Arcoida > Arcidae > Tegillarca > Tegillarca granosa. Next base: position 11,763,510 of record CM056597.1, on the reverse strand, counting down.
TAATTTCATTGACGTGCAATTTTTGAATGCAAATTATATATTTATATAAAATTAATGTCTAATGTCATGCTAATCAAGATAGGTTTTATGAAAAAGAAATTAAAAAAGAATTTTTTGAAAGAGATTTACTGTTCAGAATTGAAACTAAATGTGTAAACCAAATAGCTTATCTGGGAAATTTTAGAGTTGTTTTTTTAAATTTCTTTGACGGGCAATAATTTTTTTTAAAAAAAGATGCAATGAATATATATAGGTTTAATGACATGCTATACAAAATAGGTTATATAAGTAATTAAAATAGAATGTTTTGAAAATAATTGGACAATTTGCTTAAGTTGGGTTTCTATAATGATAAAAATAATAATAATAATAATAATAACAATAATTATTATTATTATTATTATAATAAAAATGAATATCTTGAAGCTATCCTGAACACAAACGTATTATAAACGGACAGAGAAGCGTTAGTGAAGGGCCGAAAAAATCCGATGGATGATAAACAAAAATAACATTTTGGGTTTAGCTAATCAACGAAACAAATTACAAGATTTAATAATTGCCTCTAGAAATATTTTTGCAATACTAAAACTTATTTATTTATTTATTTATTTATTTATTTATTTATTTATTTATTTATTTATTTATTTACAAGAGTTAAATGCTGAATAGGATATTTCAATCCTCATTTAGATTTAAAAATTGTATAATTTATTTTAAAAGGCAACATACATGTATATAAAATCGAAACAGTTACAACTTACCATGCTTCATGTTTGATTTTTAAATGAACGCCATGTATCCTGTTTTAGTCAACGAGTAATAGAGTAATATCTGAACGCATTTGAGATGAACATAGATGATAACTACTTCGTTTTACATGTTCCGAGCTCCTACTCCGACTTTATCTAATCTGTACAGCTATAGCTTCCTATTACAGAATGTTACTCTGTCGTAAACCTTATCAATAAACATATAAAAATCAGATACGACGATAATCGGTCATAAGATCTATCAGACATCATGATACCAAAATTCTGTACTCCATGATCCACACTAATGTAATTAATATGATCGTAAAAGAAACTTCTCTAAAAGCAAACTTACCAAATGAAGACTATATTTTCATGTATAGTCTTTTAATCTGACATCGATTGTTATGAACTCTTGTAGCCCGTTTCTATAGAATCTATCTACAGACGCATCACTCTCTGAAATACACGTTTTATATATCACTTCATTATTGATCATTATTTGCCATTTAGGTAAAATGAATGTTTTATTCTATATGAACATATGACAATATATTTTCCACGATTTCAATTTTTTTTAATCTGAATGATCAAATATTATACAAATTAGCTTAAACATATTTAAACTTTCTGTAAACTTTCTGACTATCAGAGTAATCTATTCATAAAATTAAGTCTTAAAAGTGAGCAGCTGCTTAAAATAGGGCTATTATTATTATTATTATTTTTTTTTTTTTTTTTTTTTTTTTTTTTTTTTTTTTTTTGAAACATATCTGTATTGAAAATGTTTCATATACGTGATACATAATTTCAAGGAAATAATTCAAAACAAAGTATAGAATCAAATTTTTAAAAAGTAAAAAGAGAATCCCAACGACTGAATAATAAAATAGTTTAAATGTGAGAATAATAAAATATGACAATGGTTTGTGCAAAGGATGTTATCTCCGCCCCCAATTGCAATTTAGCAACTAGGATAAGAATTTTAAAACGTTGAATAGAAGTAGGTACGTTACAGTCTCTGTTTTAAGGTAATAATTAAACTTAAATGTATCGCACGAAATATAGTGAGAAAACACGCAGTGCCTAATTAAGTCTTTTAAAAGTGTAAAAATGATGACGGAAATACCGAAAAACTTCAACAATGTTCGCCAAAAACGTGATTTTACACGATATTTTACGGCCGTATCTATTGCATAGTCCACGCTGTATTTATTACCTTTAGGTTTGTAGGACCTTTCCAAATATGTACAATAACAGTCTTGAACCATATTGGCCGCCTTTAAAAAGTGCAAAAAGTAATTTTCGTTTGTAGAACGATGCCCGGAAAGGGGTTAATACTATATATATATATATATATATATATATATATATATATATATATATATATATATATATATATATATATATATATATATATATATATAACTGTTTTTTCACTGGTGCCGTTTATAAAACATCTACACCAAGTATCTAGAAAAAGCGCAAGCTAACCAGCAGACCTTTTACACGATGATCTCACCAAGCGTAATTCTAACCATGGAATCTTAGATCGTTGTTATCCGTATACCAGTATTTTAGAACTATTGACCACTGAAGTCTCTTATTTAATATATATACAACAGAGGTGTTGAAATAAGTGGAATGTAAACGGTAAAAACTCCTTAAAATAAAAACTTTAAAGTGTACTTTCAGATGCTGTAAATCGGGGAATTTTCGCAATATTGTTTTACTTTCGCGTTAATTCCCTAGTAAAGCTAGGCGCGAAAATAAAACAATCGCTGGTATAAAAAAGTCAATATATTTTGTGTAAGCGGTCACCAGATTTTGTGAAACATCAATGTTGTCTTTCGCAAATAAAAACTAACGCAAAAATTTTCCAGTTAACAGTGATTGAAAGCTTCTTCAGAGTTATGTAAGGCATTCAGAAACGTTAGATGATCAAGATTAGAATTTCCGCCTTTGGTGTTCTAGAAAGAAATTGCAAGAAAGCAAAAATAAAAATAAAAACCCAAGTTGAAGCACCAGGAGTAAAAAAGGACATCGAAGTAATTTTCGAGGAAAAAATATCTATTGGAATGAAAAGATTCGTTTAAATGGCCTCATTCATCTAGATAATTACAAGCTGAGATCAGCCTAGGGGACGATAGATAATGAGAACTTGTGATAAATGGCAGCGCGTGGTGGACTACTTTTTCATTATTAGCTGATGTATTAATTTCTCTTCAGAGACGTATGACAGAAGCGAACATCAATCTGTGCTATAATTATCATAATCATAATGATGCAATTTATTATAGACTTCTACCGTCTCACAAGATATACTTGTAGTTTTGCATGTCCAACAGTCATAAAAATTTGACAGCGAGTATAAAATCTTATATAACAATAAAAACGAGAAGAAAAGAAAAATAAGCGATTTTTATAATGCAAAAAAATTGTCTTTAAAGACAAGAAAGCGTTGAGAAAAAAATCTGAAAATAGCAAAACGAGACAACTGACCGTTTTGATTACAACTGTAGAATAAAGCCGTCAAAAACCTTTCTAACAAGATACCGACCGTTATCGTTAAATCTAAAAAACTAAATAAGTTTTATAGCGTATCATAAACATATTTCTGAATACATTTCCATTATACCATAATGAAGGTAAGTTCCACTTGTCATAGAGGCTAAATTTAATATTCTGTTTAAGCAAAGACACTGGGTGAGACGGCGAATATATATATATATATATATATATATATATATATATATATATATATATATATATATATATATATATATATATATAAACAAAATATAAAATACATGCACAAGTAGATTTTGTGATAAATGAAACATAAATATTCACGTCAAATGCATCGTGAAATGAGATTACTTCCATATCAAACTACTATATTCCCTGAAGGCATGAAACATTGAGCATTCAAATGCCATAAACCAACTGTAGAACAACTAAATAAAATAGGAGTACATTGTTTCTCATAAAGAAAAATCCCTGGCCTACTTTCTTTATGTCGTCGATTTTGAGGCATGGGAAACAATATTACCCAGATGAATATGTTTGTATAAAGTGATATGACTACGTTGTATTTTGAACTTTGACTTCAATGATTTAATTCCTCATTAGAAGTCTTTTTAACATTCTGATCAGTAGCTAACCATCTGAATTAGAAGTTTTTAGGATAGGCTAGGTAATTATTTATATATAACTGTTGAAGATTGGTTCTTGCCAAAGGTTACTCGCTGGATAAAAGTTCTTTATAATATTAATACGACGAATTTTTATTGTTAATATTAGAAAAATAAAAATCAGAAAATCTTTTTTAAAAAAGAAGTAATTTGATATTTTTACTTAGAAAAACAGTAAGCTGATTGGAAACAAATCAGGAATTCGGGTTAAATTAATATTCATTGCTATTATTTATTACTATTTATTTTCAGTCGATTCATGTTAAGATACTAGATTGTTATTTAAACATACATGTTGCAGCTTTCTGTAATTTAAGAAATATCAAATCTATCACAACCTGTTGCATGAGGTAGAAAAATATTAACCTAAGGCATTTATTTAGAACAATCATTGGACTGATGAAATTGTCATATCTTCTTCGGGTAAGAGTTTAGTTAAGTAATGGTGTTAAACGTCCTAGTCAAGAATAATTTACGTATATCGAGACGTCGCCAGCTGTAGGCGAAAAGGCAGAAATTTTGCCTGTGCGTTGCGGTGATGGCATACTAGTAATACAGCAGGGTTCTTTAACATGCGACGCCTACCGTGACACGGGACCTCGTTTATTTTAAGTTCCCATCCGTGACTTTCATTTCGTAATGCCGAGTGCTTGGCGAAAGAACAGACGCTACCCACTTTCAAGTCTTGGGTCAGACCCGGCCAGGGTTCGAACTTACGACCTCCCACTTACAGAGCAGCGAGCACTCTACCAACCGAGTCTTACTCGGGTAAGGATTTTCAATCTGATGCATTAGGTGTAAATTGATTACTTTTATCCATACTGAATGTGTAAATTTTAGTAGTTTTTTTTTTCCAATATTTTTATCACAATATGAAAGAGAGATCCAAGGTTTTATCTAATAATAAATGACTATGGTTCAGATATCCCTAGCAACTAACAAATGCACTGTATGTGACAAAAAGGCTCAGGTCTAAGCCTAATTGCTCGACATTTGATTGATTTATTAAAATTATTCAAATTATTCAAATTATTTATGTCTGCCAAAGGTGATAGCAACCAATAGAACATAATAATACCTTTAAATTTCCGTGTTAAAAAATAAATTCTAATGTGTCTTTATTATAAACACAGTTAAATTGAATCAAACCTGCAAATTCTTCTTACACAAAGAATTTTGCAACATAAATATACATGCAATATATACATTCCCAAGAACAGGTCAACAAAGTTTGATTTCAGTCCCTCCATTCATTATGGAAGAGTAGCAGATACAATGTTATTTATTCTCTTTGTTCAATTTAATTTTTAACCCTAATAGAATGCGAACTTCAGTAATGAAGGCATATGCACATCCTGAAGTTCACATGAACAGGTCGATATATTTCGAGTTAATCCCTTAAATAGCTATGGCAGACTGCAGTTGAGCAGATTTAAGTTATACAGTTTCAAAGCAATGTTTTAATTTTAAGGGGCAATTCATAACCCCAAGAAAATTCAACATTCAACAACGAGAACAAATATGCACCTCAAAACATTTCATGAACATGTAAACAAAGATTGAAGTTGAAGTTCTTTGACAGAGTTTACACATTTCAGTATTTTTCGTTAATTAGCTAGGTATTCAGGTTGACACTGATTTGAGATTATTATCAGGTATCGCAAATAAAATGTATTATATTTTGCTGTTTTCGAGTTTTCTTTTACGACAAAAATTATATAATGATATGGAATTTAAAACTACATTCCAAAACAACTTGAATAATGTTCAAATTATACTGCAAAGGACATGAACGGATATTAATACCAACTGAGAATGACACTTCACTTTATATGCACTGGGCTTTCAAGCAAATGTGGCAAAAATGTGGGTTGCTCATATTCACACTTCACTTGGCTGTTGGTCGTTCTGTTATCCAAAGGTATACAAGGATATACAAGATTATACAAGGTATCCAAAGCTTTTGCTGTCTATGATTTTTCTTTATCTTCTTTTATTTTTATTATCTACTTTTGTTTGTTGTATAATGTTCCTTGTAATACTTTGTCCGTTTCTAGGCCAATATCATGATTGTCAGTTACAATCTATTTTAATTCCCATGATGAGTCTTTTATTATCAGTCTATTGAATTATTGATAAGTCGCATCGAAAAAGTATTACAGCTTTATTTCATATATCAATAGCTTGTCATTGCGAGGAAAACTTTATTTGTGTTTTATTCTCCGATCATTGAATTCAGTAATTTAATTTTAGAAATTTATTTATAAAATCGGTTTGACAGTTATTTCCAAACAAATGTGTTAACCTAGTGCGAGATGTTTTTATTTTCTTTGAATCATAACGCAAGATGCACTCTCTTTCTTTGATATCATATTTTTAATCATTTTAAATCCTTGACAGTGAGGTAATCAATGTTTTTAGATTTTTAGATTGGAGAATTTTTCAGTACATATACGTTTTCCAACGTTCATATCTTGGTTTGGTTAAAACGAATCTTGCCAGTCAAAGTTACATGTTTATACACATTATGATTATAAAAAACGTGCATGTAAGAACGACAAAAATCCAGTTTCTTTGTGTACTTTCATGGACTGGTATGTTTATGTGTTTGTGTTATAGGTTAATCTGTCTCCAAAAAAATATTGTTTTCTTCCAAATGTGCACAAAATATTTGACATCAAAATTGTGTTTCAAAGTCTATTATTAAAAAACAATTTAGCACACACGGCCACTCGAGTGCTCGCTCCGTAAGTGGAAGGTCGTGGGTTCGAACCCTTGCCGGGTCTGACCCAAGACTTGAAAGTGGGTAATGACTGTTCTTTCGCCAAGCACTCGGCATTACCAAATGAAAGTCACGGTTCTTTCGGATGGGAACTTAAAATAAACGAGGTCCCGTGTCATGGCAGGCGTGGCAGATAAAGAAACCTGCTGTATAATGCCATCAGCGCAATGCACAGGCAAAATTTCTGAACTTTCGCCTATAGCTGGCGACGTCTCAATATAACTGAAATATTCTTGACTGGGACTTTAAACACCATTACTCAACTCAAGTCTATAACACACACACACACACACACACACACACTTTTCAAAAGAAATTCTGAGTTGCTCTATCCCATTTGATTGAAAAAATGTCAAAAATTCTCCTTTTTTTTCTTACATTGAATTTACATAATAATCTCCCATGCCAATAATTTAAAGATTATCAATATTAGACACATTCCATCATCTGTAATCATCAGGATCTTGCCTTACAATTTGATAAATAGATGACTTCACACAATGATAAATTTTATTTGTAAATAATTTGGGATGTTGACAAAAATAAATTACAGGAAGAATGAATGGAAATTATGCCCGAGTTAACAGGTTTATCATTTTTTATTATTTATTTATTTATTATTTATTTATTTATTACAATCTTTAACAATATTTTACACCAAATAATATTAGGAGATAACTGTTTTGTATTTGAAGAGTTCCGATCGATAATTGATAATTTGTAAATAATGTTACCTCTTGTACCACCTCCGGTGGTTTAATACAGTGAATAAAATAAAGTGAATTGATCGTAAAACGTGGATTTTACTGTCGCAAATTGAGGTCTACCTGGCGACACATTTCATAGTTTAAGACAAGCACATTAAAATTGATTTACGACTTTAGCTGCATATAAACCTTCAAATTAGAAAATTAAGTGACAAGTTATTTTCTCATTTTAATGCACTTACAACGGGATTTCAAAATGTGTCTCCTTATTAAATTGATAGTTTTTTAAATTTGCATCCCAATTATAATTCATTTAAATTTGTGTAAAAATCTGTAAAATTGAAACATTTTGCAGTGTATTAAGGGGGAAAAAACTAAAAATGCTAATGTTTTAATCAAAAAAAGTTCCATTAAAAAAATTGAAATATTCAATTTGTGCAGAAACTGTTTTGGCAACAATTCACAAAATATAATTTGATGTGTAGGAAATTTAAAATTCTTTTTTGTTGTTGAAAGTACTGATATCCATCATTTGACTTAAAACGCTGAAAGAAATCAATATGGGTCCATCTAAATGCGCTTAGGGGTGCAATGGGTTTTAAATACTATTAATTTATTTATCCGTTTTAACCTATTTCAGCGATGTTCGCATATCAACTTTTCTGAAGCCCTGTAGATCCTTTCAATATGACAATTATAAATAATAAAAACAATAAAAAGTTTTTATGTTTTTCAGAATTTTGATAACAAACTTTTAAAGTAGTTGTTGGTTAATTGGTAATTACAGCTTATTTTAATTTTAAGATATGCATAAAAGTACTATGACAAATCAAATTAGCATTAACTCAAGTGCCCGTCAAAAGACGAACTTTGTAGTTTTTTCATAATTCCAAAGATTTGTATGTTGTATGTTTATGCTTGCGATGGCTATTGTCATTATTCATTTTTAATTACAGTTTTTCGTTTTATTCTGCTATGAGGCTTGTAATGCATCCTTACTTTGTATTTTTTTATTTTGTTATTACAGGAGCTTTTGTCCTTATATAGTCACCCATTAATTTGGCAACGACTGACTGTCAAGTTATATCTGTTGAACTTACAATACCTATATATAAACACACACATCAATTTATGCCAACATGTATTTATTATAAAAGAAAGTATTTACAATTAAAAGATGTACTTCGCAACGGTCATTACAACGAAGAATACAGTAAATACAAGCCAATGATAAATCTGGCAAAGATCACTGGTTATAATGAATGTATTTCACTTAGAAGGACAACAATACACGAATTTATTATGTAATATTTCTGATACCTTTCTATACAACTTCATTTTGAAACTCTTTCAAATTTTGTATTTTCGAATGATTGGAAAATCTGGAAAATCTGCTAAAACAGCAAAGTTAGAAAAATCAACAAAAAGTCAAACAATCATATACACAACAAAACATAAGATGAAAGACATATTGAGATATATGGCAAAAAATGTAAATTTTGTAAAATATGAACTGGATGTTATTCAACATTCTTTGTATCATGTAACCAGTATAAATTTGCCGTTTACACATGTTATGCTGTATAACGCTCCTCCCCGTATAAAGCTTATACAGCAGGTATTGCTGAATAAAGCTCCTCAAGAGCGGTATCTTTTAGACGTCAACGAATATATCCTCTGGAAGTTTTATTCGTCAACGATATGTATCGGAATTAAAAGTGATACATCGTTTCGACGAATAACGCTTCCCTTTGGCTGATAATTATGATGATGACGATAGCAACAACTGTCACGGCTTCGACAACTACAACCGGCGATGGCTCTGACTTTCAGCCAAAAAACTTTTGGCATAACTATAGGTTGTTCAATAAAACATGATTGTTTAATAATTGAGTTTTTCTTTCAAACCTTATGCAAACGTGATGTATTAAATGTCAGAATCCATTTTTATGTGTGTTCTAAAAACTTAGGCCTCCCGAATACATCACATTTTGTGTACTTTTTTTATTATGCGATTGTCATTTAGACAGTATATATCACACGTTGATATATTTGGCAGAGTTATATATTTGATCTGAAATTAATACGGCTCAACAAGGACATCTACCCTTTCGTGGGGAGCAATCAATGTCCGATGTTGACGGACAAGGCTACCCTGAGAGCTTTATACGGCGAGGACCGTCAAAAGGCGTAACACAGAGTCGTTACTTTCATGTAAAATTAAAAACTCTACCGGACATAAATATCTTACCGCAAGAGCCAGTTATCTTATTTACGTTGGTTACTTAACAAGACCTGGGTTACCTACTACATGACTTTGTATAATCAGCTTTTCCTTAACACGTTGCTGCTACATTGCTAGCTCTATACTAAAGATTAACTTTTTTGCGGATACTGATTACATTCGTAACCTTTTATTTTGTCATACTAAATCCTACGTTAAATCTAGTGGAATTATAAACAATCCCCTCATCAAATAATTTGACATGCTCAAGACATGTTTATCTGCTATCTAGACATTTACATCCAAGTGGATTTATTTCTTGTTACAAAACATTTATAACTTCATTGGTAAGTCATTTTGTAGTTTGTCATCAATAAAACTATTTCTGTATATTTTTCTATGCACACACTAGAAATGGATTAATAGTTTTGTTCAGGATTAAGTTATGATCTATCAAATAGAACTAAGAAATTTGAAACCGACCAGACTTGGCAAAAGCTAATGCAACAAGTAAAACAAATCTAAAGAAAATTTTAAAAAAAACATTTAAATTAACAAGACAAGGAAAGGCACTTAAATAATGTATTACTGATTTTGAAACTCCCTCATCGGACATGCACTATAGTTAAAATTTATGGCATAAAAAGTCATCATGCACACTACGATAAAAAGTCCATAATGTGTGGTCGGCTCTTGGGAGCTGTTTATTAACGTAATTGCTTTAATAACTGGTAAGATCTAAATTGTGTTCATAAAAAAAGAATGGCAAAATATCCCCATTCAGTATTAACCATTAGAAGTTATTGCTTTGCTGTTTTGACAGCATTTAACCAAGATATTAAAAAAATAAAGGAAATTATGATCAAAGTATCACTTGTTCAAATTTTTGATGAATTTCTATTGCTTTTAAATCATAGAAATTAGTATATGTTTCAAACTTTTGTGTGTTCATTATTAAAAAAAAACACTTTTTCCTTCAATATATATACTTTATTTTTTTAACAAAATGGTTGAGAAGGCAAGAAAACGTGCATGTGCATCAGCAATTCAGTTTTTAAGGAGTATGTGGAGTGCTTCAATTTATTGTTATAAATAACGTTGATTACAGTAATAACTTCGATAAATATTTTACATGTTTTTAAACCAAATACATTTTAGTAAGTATTCTTGTAATTATGTCTTGCAATTTACTATTTTGAAGACTTATTTCTTTTCTGCATTATTATTATTAGTATTAGTATTATTTCCCATTTTTTGGTGGGAGTCATAACGTTTTCGTTCGATTTCTTCTTTTTCTTATTATTATTTATATTCTTCTTTCATGACATATACCAGAACAGATCTCGGAAACGGTATGATGGATTTCGATGAAATTTGTTATCAACAAAAAGTTCTCCACATTGTATGAAATGTTATAGAAAGGTTGTATGGGAAGTGTAGAACTTATTTTGATGCTTTTAATTCAAAACATGTCGACCGTTGCCAAGTGCTCGAAATTTGATGGAATTTTACATTAATGTTGAGTAGGAATGGGTAAAAATATTATAAACATATAAGCTGTAACCTCTGTGGAATGCCCTAAAACTTCTAGCAAATGAAAAAAATACAAAATGTATGGTGGTCACGTTTTATCGAAACAACAGAAATCGTCAGTCAGATTGTGGTTATAAATAAGACCCTAGGAAAATTATATGTAACCTCTTTGGTATGTAGCTGGCGTTGAATGTTGAAGTAAATACGTAAAACATCGCAATCATGCTAACGATGCCACGGTACGCGTCAGTGTCATTCACTTCACTTCTGATAGGATTGGCGTCAAAAATTATTAACAGCAGAGCTCGAGTTATTTCGCTTTTCACAGCAGACATAATCATGGATGGTAAAAAGATCCCAATAGAAAAGAAAAAACTACTAAAATTGTAATCGTGGCAAGCACAATTACTTAAGTCTTTCACCATCCAAACTTTTGACCCTTTGTACTCCAGTTTGCAATACAAGATTGGTTGGTTAAAACGTTGTGTAATGACACATCAGCATTTTTTTTCAGCTATATATAGTTTTATAACATGCTTAGGAATATCCTTTTGACAGTTTGTGTTTTTTATTATTAATGTAAAATGTACATGTAAAAATTAAACTACGAATTACAAGTTCATGTATATGTGTGATATGCAGTTGTGTTTAGTATGGTCTGCCATCTACTATAGTACACACTTTAGGTGTCTTTTTAGTAAGGTGCTAGCTCACCGAGCCAGTATGTTGCAGATAATATTTTCAGTATGACAAAATTATACACAATTGTCAGCTTTTAAATTGGCTTTTTTGTAAATATGCAAAATTTATTATTTTAATTGAATGACTTTTTATCAAAAAAAGTGCATCTCGCGAGTTGCGAAAAACAAGACGTGATTTCTCACTAGTGCGTATGTTTATATGTTTAAACATTAATGGTATGACAAAGATTGAAATTTGTGTTTAAAATTAAATATATTTTTACTTTTTATTGTGCAACAGAATGTAAGTAGCACATAAAATGCCCTCTGCTTTAATGAATGTCTTATTTGAAGACTGAAAATAGAACACAGACCTACCGACTGAAAAGTGAGCGCTCTTATCAAGGTGTTGATTGATAAGTATGGAACGTTAAGAATCTGACCCTCTTTGATCATTTAGTGTTAGTAGAAAGTGCGAAAAGCAACAATTCGCATGAATTAGACCAATGTCTACTGAAATTTTTTTTCTTTTGAAAGTGAATGTCACGTTGAATAATTTCAGAATCTTTTTTTTTATTTGAACGTTTATGATAAACTAAATGTGTTTTTAGTATTCTTCTCAATTCAGTAGTTAAAAGTACGTGCACAAGGTCTGTTTTCAGACTTTAAAGTTTGTGATTGGATTAAACCTTTGACTTAATGGTATTATTGCTATAGCTGAATTGTAAACAAGCACATCATGTCACTCTAATAGGTTTGGTTTAATGACTCTCTCACATATAACTGTACGACTAAGATGTGACATTTTAACTGGATGAACGAAATCTTTCTTCTCTGCAATTCTTTTCAGAGCAAAACGTCTTTCTCCTCCCCATAAATATGTGCCATTGAAGAAGTTTATGTTTTCCATTTTTGTTACACCCGCTGCAACAGTTGGAAATACAATTTCTAAAAATACATTATTGCGTGTAAATATATCCGTATAAAACAGAAAATCCTGTTTATATTTAGATGGTATATACACGAGATCACTGACTGTGTGAAAAAAGCCTGTTTTAAACCCAGTATTTATGCGTAGATTTTCCTTGAAACGCTTATATGCTTCGATGTTTGTATTTTTCAATTTAGTCAATCCGTTTCTATACGCCTTAACGCCGTACTTAGTATTGTACCAATACCATGGAACGGATGGGATTTTGTCTTCCATTAGAAGAAATACTTCAGATATCAAAATTTTGTCAAGACTGTAACGTTCAAGCTGTTTTGAATATAAAATAAGGTCGTCCCCAACGTGTAGATAACCATCAACATTATAGTTCATTTGAATTGCCTGTAGCATACATCTTTGGCCAAAATATCCATTTATTGTTTCTATGTCAATAAATGAGACAGGTTCTGTCAAATCTCTCGTTGTGTGTTCGAATAAGGCTCTATTTTTACCACAATAAACTATATTAGGAAAATTTATTCTATAAAGGCCCTCCAAATATTTGATGTTGGTGTAAAAAGGACTGTTAAACACAATAATCAGTAAAATATTATATGTTTTCACACTCGAAAGATATGATATATTTTCCCGCGAAAAATTAAAATTTGGACACAAATGCAATATTCTTTTTAAAGATGTGTCTAGCTTGTGATCACTGTGATTTGAGTGACATTTTGCTGATTCAACTTGTGGAATAAAGATGATACTGGTGTTTCTTTTATCAGCGGTTTGACCTTTGATCGTTCTAATATCTGTTGGTATATTGAAAACTTGTGTTCGTTTTGGTTCAGTATAATTGACTAATTTTAAATCATCTATCCACAGTTTTATCAATTTGCCGTCGTCAGTGCCTAAAAACCCCTTTTCAACCATCTTAAAAGTTAAATCTAAGGCGCATTCAAAGAAGGAATATTCCTCTTTACAAGTCCAATCACTCAAAAAGGTTAGTAGATTTTCAGTTTGAAAATACAAATCAGATTTCTGTAAATAATCATCGAGATAAGAGTGGGGATTTCTTTTGGAAAAAGCATTTGGAGGAAAAAATGCGATATTGCCTCCTATTTCCCACAACAGCCTCTGGGCCCAATATGATCGCCATATATCACAAACACGAAAACTTACGGTAGTTGGCAAAATCAATCCCCAAAATGAATCATATAGAAAAAGAGTGTTTTGTGAGTTAAATGGCGAATACGCCTTTTTTCTCACTACAACAGGAGGAGCATTTACACTAAAGGAGACATTCGGGTCGTTAACAAGACCTTGCTGAATCAAAGGCGTTTTCCATGCTACAAGTGTATAATTATGTGAGAAATTTTCTCCTTTTTGACTGAGAGGATATCCAGGAGGCCACATACTGGGTTGTCCAAAATGTCTATATGAATTGAACGTATTCTTCTTTCCTGTATACATCAACACTGTAGTTTCTTCACTATATGTAAATCGTTTCAGTTTGTCCAGTGGTGTTGTATCATCATCTGTGTCGTATATTACTTTTGCACCATTTGCAATGGCATACAAATATCCAACATTTTTTCGTGAATAACTTTTCACTGGTAAAAAAGGTGTGATTTGAAATCCAAGATTTTCTTGTTGTTCTACACTCAGGAAATCGCAGTTCTGAAATCTGAATGTAAAAAAAACATATAAGAATGATATTTTTGCAAATGTAGCAATGTGTGCTTTACAGTGGTCGGCAGAACAAAACACATAACAGAACACAAGTCGAATAAACCAGCCATATAATACTAGAGAAGTGGAGTCTAACACGTATCAGATCGTTTATATACAAAGAAGGAGGACCCTAACCATCAAATTATTTTAAATAGTAATTAAACTCCACATTATGTGAAAAGGAACAATATTGATTTCATTTGACAATGAAAATTCTACTGAGCTAATATAAAAACACTTTTTCTTTTTAAAAACAGGTTATCGGGGTTTGGTAAGGATTATTTATTGAATTAAGTTGAAGTGTTTTTAATGGCAAGATTTTTGGGTGATATACACCACAACGGGAAGTTTTTATGGACATTTACAAATTAAATAGTTATTGTGTCATATCTGGAAATTCCGTTTTCTCGTCGAAAACCCCTTCAGGAGTCGACATTTTTGATATATTTATCGCCATTGGTCTCTACTTGTACTTGCAGATTTTAAATTATTTACCCAAGGGTTCAATGACAGATATTTGAAAACTTTCTTAAAAAGAATAACTTCGAAAGTGATCTTTGTCTACCCTTTTAACTTGTTTTATTTCTCGTCTCGTAGTTGACAACACAGAAGTTTAACATACAAAACTTCCAAATAGCTGATCACATCCAGGTTAAATAGTTTAAACAACACATTGGGATACAATATCATGTGTTTTAAAATGAATGTGTTTGGTATTAAAAATATCTTGAAACGTTGTGAGGACACGGGGTCGACTATCTCAGTGAAGCCCTAAACAGATTAAGATTTTTTGTCCAAGATTCTATTTTTGAAATGCAACTGATTTACATTTGGTAAATGCTAAAAGTTTTGTGTACGGGACAATCCAGTCATTTTGATTCTAAAACAAGATTAATTGAAAAAATGGCTTGTAAATATGACATTGCTCGTGATCTTCTAAGAACTGAAATCTAATATAAATAAGAGTATTGTGAGATCAACGAAAAAGGAAAGCGAGAAATATTGAATAAAGTTGCCTTTATAAATTGTTTTACTGCCACTAATATTTGCTTAAAATATAAAATATGTTGCTGTCAGATACACTGACAAATTACATACGTCAGTTAATGCATAGTTTTAAGAACAAATAAAAAGTAATTTTGTTAGTATTTCGAAAACGGCTCTTAATAACTGGAGTAGATATTTTATATATCACAGTTGATCTATAGCTGCCAAAGTGCGTACAAAGACGTGCATTTACAAAACGAAACAAACCCAAAAGAAATACTGCCAAGACATTCAAGATGAAATCTGTTGCGACGAAGTATCTCTTCTACTGAAAATCTGGGGGGAAATTTCTTTATAGTTTAAATATTGCTGACAATAAAAATCATATAAGTGATAATAATAATAATAATAATAATAATAATAATAATAATAATAATAATAACTAGAGATTGTAACTGGGATACCAGTTACGTATGATTCCCCACCATCCATAATCTATATATTGTCTAAAATATACACCTGCTGATGGGCTGATCTGGAGATGGATTGATAGTATCCATAACTAGTAATCGAAAGCTGACTAAGAGAAAGGGCGGAAGACAAGTAAATTTAAAGTTAACATCGAATTGTACAATTATAATTCGAGTAGTATTCATTTTAATATATATTTTCATTCCCTCATACTCCATTGTTGCAACAATGTTTTTTGTTAAAAGAAACAAATTGATCACGGGAGTCCGAATCTGCATGTATAAATTTATAATTCGAAATGTATGTAAATTATACAAGTTTAATAGATCAGAATCATGCGTTCTGTCTTCTGACATAGGTCTTATCCATTAATTTGGCAATTCTATTAGCTGGTGTATTTTGATTGGACAGGTATTCAACTTTGATTGATAGCAAATCTATTTCACGAACTGTGAGGTGTTTAACCAACAAATTTGATTGACATGTGTCATGACTGTGAAGTAGCCATAACCTACATATTAATGGATAATTGACAAAGAGATTAAAGCAATTATCCATATCAAAACATGTAATAATGCTATTGAATTTGTTTACAATTCTTTGAATAGGAATTTAATCCTGTAAACTTGCCTTAAGAAATGAAATTAAGTATGCCATAAGATAGTGTTTCTTGACTGAGGGTGGGTGTTAAGAATTCTGGCTTCCCACCCCTACCCTCTCTTGAAAATGATTTCCTGGAGGTTTTTATCACTCTTTTCAAAAGTCCATAATGAACAAGAAAATATACAGATGAGTGGAAAGGATTTTAACTATTTAAAAGCTATACATGTACATAGCACCACCCACAGTGGGAAATGACCTTAGGTGCCCTTTATTGATATCACTCTATTCAACTTTTCTTAAGGAACCAGAAAATACATAAATTAGGGGTGGGGATTTCAATAGTTTAAAATTAACTTAGCACCACCCAGCCCTACCCTTCAGTGGGAAAGGACCTTAGGTGTCTTTGATTATTGTCATTCTTTTCATTTTATCATTAGGAACCAGAAAATATATACTTTAAGGATGGAGATCTCATTAGTTTATGAGTTATGACAAAGCCCTATATATGGTTTTATAGCACACCGCAAAGTGTTTAAGGAAAAATTGGTGATTTTTGTTTTTAAGACCCCATCTTCCTGTCCCTCACCCAATAGATACCCATGGATGTAAAACTTTAATGGTGCAGGAACCTATCCTAAAATTTTGAATGAGATTGAATGATGCGTTTAACTTGTTTGGCAGCGCTGATAAAAATTTGATATATTTTTAACAATTTAATACATAGTAACTGAGAATTTATTAAGAACAAAATATGTATGTGAAAAAGAGGTTAGTCACTTAATTAACATGTAGGTCATTAACATTCAATCATTTTTGTTTAGTGCTTAACTTTATACATTAATTCAGATCACCCATTTTTATCAAGCGCTCATATATCTGAAAAACTGAATAAGAAAGAAGATTCTGTAAGAGTTTTCTATCTTTGTACGTATTGAACAGAAAGATGTTTGGAATTAAATTACGCAATTTACACGCACCGACCGCTGAGCCGTCGAGATAGAAAAAAATTTGATCATTTATCCATATCTACCAAGATAACAGATTGTTGGTACCAAATTTCATCGAAACCCATCATACCGTTTCCGAGTTCTGCACCGGACAATTTTAAGGAAAAAAAATTATAAAAATAATAATAATAATAATAATAAGAAGAAGAAGAAGAAGAAGAAACAGAACGAAAACAATATGATTCCCCACCTTTGGGTGGGGAATCATAATAATAATAAAAATAGAGATAGATAGATAGATAGATAGATAGATAGATAGATAGATAGATAGATAGATAGATAGATAAATAGTAAAATTTCCCTCAACAAAGAGAGTGGAGGAGAAAAGGTATTTTACGCATCAGTCTACATTCTTTCACTCATTTCGAGGCGGTCAGCTCTGGGATGTGGAGGAAACCGGAGTGCCTGGAGAAAACCACCGGCCTTCGGCAAAGCGAATTGACAAACTTTCTCACACTAGGATCTTTCCCGAGTTGGATTCGAATCCAGGCGGTGAGAGGCGCTGTGATCCATATGCGCGCGCTTTAGACCACTCAGCCACCGAGGCTCCCTCATTCAACAAAGACATAATGATCCTAAGTATATTTTTAACACAGGCTTTGGCATTAAGAGAAAACCAGATAACAGACAGCATTGTACAATATTCACAATTTGTGAACACATTAGTTTATGCAACATGTATGAAAAGGCAGATTACTCTAACACGTCAACGTGTTTGCCAGATCGTATTTCTATCGCATTTTCTCAAAAGCGGGAGGTCGTGGGACCGGACACCAGTGGAGTAATACAAAATATAAAAAATCGAATTATTGCTTCTTCGTCAGGTGCTCGACATGAGAAAGACAAGGCACTGACTGCTTAACCTGGTGTCAGGATATTGTCCTGGGGAACGATATGCTTTTCTATGACATACTGACTCAGTGACCTAGCACCTTAATAAAAGCCGTTCTAAATGCGTGCTTGTACACGGCAGATCATAATTCACACTTGTGCATCTCACGCATATGACAAACTTGTTCTTAGATTAATCCATAAAAATTTATTACTTTGCTCTCGTCGCAAATAGATGAAATATTGCTGATGCGACGTTCAACAACATTACAACTAAAACTTTTGTCACCATTCTGTACTTACGTCCAATTATTAGGCGCTTTAACATCTCCAACAACTACAACTCTCCATCCGGGTAACCTGGCTAAGTATTTGATTTCCTCTGTAGGTTGTGCTACAGTAGTCACTACAATCCACTTATCTGATTTTTGTGTCGTTTTTATTTTCTGGTTTATTATATTAGAGAACCTACAAAAGGATATAAGGGAATATGTGCAAAAAGATCATATTTCTTCTCAAAATAAAACGAAATCAAAATTATCGTTATAAATTATTGTTAAGTATGAAGAACATATATTATTCAAATTGTTACAAATAAAAATAATTACTGCATCGTATTACTGAAGAGCTTAAACTTTGTAATAGACAAAGAAATGCCATTAAGAAAATAAAATCACTGCAAAGTAAATAAGAAAAGAAAAAAATAGGGATCAGAGATTATAAATTAATTTATTTATTTAAGAATTTAAAAAAAAAGAAAAAATACGAAAAATTTCGAAATCTGATAAAATCGCATAATGCAAACATGTCATCAACGTTCAAATTAATTACGTTCCATGTCCTAAAAGATTGTCATCGTCATCATCATTTTGTTGTGCCGTGCCCTCGAACACGACATTTTTGTACCAAATATACTTTTTTTAAATATTTACCTTGCGTTTTTTTGAAATTTTAAAATTCCTCTTAGGTTGTCCGCAAAATTTTTCGATATAATTAAAATTCTTTTTTCCTGAAAATGCAAAACGAGAACTCCGTAAATTGCAGAAAAGATGAAAAAAATTAAACAAATACAACGTTTCATTTTAACATTTATAATGTTTCTAGTGATCACATATGTAAGGTATAAAAACATTTAATGAATACGTGTAGGACAAACACTTTTATTGTAATTGACTGTCGTGCTGATCAGATACGCTGATTGGTTAAAGGCCTGTTAATTGATTGACTGTTGCGACTGGTCAATTTAGGATAAATAACCTCCGGTAGCATTGGGGTTTCCGATGATTGATAAAAAAAATCAGACCTATTTTTTGTCGGGAGGTAGCCGAAAGCTATTTCCGGGGGCAAGGATTTTCTTTTTCAGTTATAGAAGTTAATGTTAAGAAATTGGCCTTTTAAATTTGGAAAATACATTTGTAAACAAAACAAGCCCGTTTCTTGTACAACATAGCACGGTTATTTTAAAATCTACGAAAGCTGAATCGTGCCGAGTTAAAAAAAAATTTTAAAAAAATTAAATTTCAAGTAATTACGGGAAAATTCCATGTAATTAATTACGACAAAATCGTATGATATTACGAGAAAAAACTCTTGTAATTACGAGAAAAATTCGTTATTACTAGAAAAAAAATGATTTAATTACGGGAAAAAACATGTTATTACGACAGATTCATGTTACTACGAAATAAAATCATGTTTATATAAGATCTATGTCTTGTTCTCGAATCCACTTCACACTATATATATGTTTGCTATTGTTACATTGATATTTTGATATTCTTTTTATTGTGAATGAAATATTGTTTAAACTAAAAAAAAATCATGTAATTACGAGAAAAATTCATGTTACATCGAAAATAATCATGTAATTTTATGAAAAAAAATGTCCTGTAATTACAAGAAAAAAAATGCCATGTTATTGCTAGAAAAATTTGGAAATAATAAAAAGAACCTGGCCAATGTAAAAGAAATGTACATCGCTGTGAGAAAAGACTTTGGGTCAATAGCACGTGCGAATCAATGGACGTGAGGCACAAGTCATACTAGTTTAAATGAAACGAGCAAACCACAATTCTTACAACTTAATTTTTGTTACTTGAAAAATTCATGTATTTAACAGAATATATATATGTAATAACGAGAACATATATATGTAATTACGAGAAAAATATATGTAATTGCATATTTATAGCCGCATATTTACAATTTTTCAACAGGTAGTTTAATATTTCTATTATGTGTTAAGATGCTGCTTTACTGTAATATATATTTTGATACTCAACAAATATTTGAATTAACCTTTTCAAAAGAGACTGGGAGGCCGAGGTTCAAACCGGGACTGACCAAACTTGAAAATTGATAGTGACTGTTCTTTCGCACTCAGCATGGAGAAATGAAAGTCACGATGTCCTTCGGAGGACCCTTTAACCCTTTCCCGTTCTGGGTAAAATGCGAATTTACATGGGATTTCTGGGGCAGTCTTATAAATGTAAATTACATGATAAATGTAAAAGACAATGCTATGATGTGTGGTACCATTGTAAAGTATATTTGTCGGACAAGATTTTGAAATAATTGCCGTTTCTAAAAAAAAAAGAAAATATGTCACGTGATCTGGGTTCAAAGGTCAACATAACTCATGATTTTAAGGGCAAAATGGGTGTTTTTCGTAACAAACTTCTTAATTATTTCTAACATTTGTACAAATAGTGTAAAGAGACTCTTGATTATTGAAGTTTATCTAGTTCTTTAAACATAACTTATGAAATTTTGAAAATTGGCCATTGTCAATAGCAACTAGGAGGGAGGTCAAATGTCAAAAGAACTTTCTACCAAATTCTGTGCTCAAACAGAAATATAATCAGCCTTAAGTTACGTGAAAACAGAACCATAAAACAATTGTAATAAACCAATACAGGAATTAAAATTTTAGTACCAGTACTCTTTAATACCAAATCAGACGTTCTTAAAATAGTATCGATCAAAGGTCAAGCTAAAGTAAGAATTAGAGAGAAAATTGATCTGTTTTGCTGCTTATTTTTCCATTTATTTTTTTCATGTGTGCAGATAAAGTCAGATGACTGCTTTAGTTATACATATTAACGAATACCGAAAGACTCCTTATGCTATTGTATAAGTATACATTTGCCATGGCGACTAGAAGGTCAAAGGTTAAAAATCTTCCGTTGTTTCAATCGCTGAGTTTAAATGAAGTTTATCTGCGGAAATTTTGAATAGTCAATTGTATTGTTTTATCAAACATAAGTTACTGCATGTATTTGGTATTTAGAGACAGATTTAAAACGAGAGAGAGAGAGAGAGAGAGAGAGAGAGAGAGAGAGAGAGAGAGAGAGAGAGAGAACATGAATAACCAAGCAATTTCAGAGGAAATGCTTACTTGTCAAATTAAATCCTAAATTTTGTGTATTTAGGTTAATCGAATTCTGTTCATCAGTACTCGTTACTAATACTTTATAATAGTAATAGTAATGATAATGATAATAATAATAATAATAATAATAATAATAATAATAATAATAATAATAAACGCGCCTCTAGGTGGCAATATTGGCCTTTAATTCAGCATATTGTCTTATACGAGGTCTGTTCGATATGTAAATTGTGTTGTACCACAGCGCGATAACGCTATGTGCAATTCCGTTGATGGTATACGTTTGAACATCTCTATTCAATATTTTTCCAAAAATATAAACATGTACCTTCAGCTCCACATAGTTTTACTTGAAATTATAGCCATTTCAATAGAGCAAGTCTTTGACCACTGTTGTAAAAATATTTGGGAAACGGGTTGAGAATTTTGAAGACATTAAAGCTTGTACATGTATAAAAGTTCACAAAAGCTCGGTCATTCGGTATTACAGATTTTTACTTCATTGAGGAAAGTTTATGGGTCAGATAAGGTATCTTATGAGACAGATCGTAGGTGGAAAAAGAAATTTTGATCTGGCACAGAGTCCACCGAAAAAGCAGTAAAATCTGGCCGACTTGTGACTGTAACATTGTAAACAATTGTTTCGAATGTCGGGGAAATAATTGAGATTGATGGCAGATATACGATTCATGATATTACCAATGTCGTTGGCATATCCCTGTCGCGGGTACGTTTAATTTTGAAGCGTTTTTGAAAGTACTAAAGATTTTTGCCAGATGAATTTCGTATATATTGACAGATGACCAAAAACGGGTTCGAGTACAAATCGCTAAGCCATTGCTCCAAATGTTTCCAAAATTCAATTGGACAAAGTACACACATTGTTACTGGTTCACTTTTTTGAACCAGTATGAAAAATTGAAAAACAAAATGTGTTTCATTAAACATTGTAGAAGGTCTGTAGTTGTTTAAAGAAGTGTAAGCACAAATAAGGTTCTTTATTGCATATTCTTGTTTTTGTTACGTTTTCTATTTCAAATTTTAAGTTTTCAGATGTACATGGTCCCTTCTATTTTAACCGAACGTCTTGGTCAAGATTTATTGTCCCTGTGCTAACCAGTCTGATTAAAATATCCAGAAAAACAGATTTATTGCGTGTAGTTGAAGGAAAATATTTTTCTCGGACCAGGAAAAAAAGAAGTCCCTAGCGCGATCGTACATTACTTATAAACAACAATTCAGTAGTATAAGCCAAAATGCACTGATTGAATGCTGTGAACAGAAACGATTGGACATTTTTAAATATGACAAAATTTAACAAATAGACTTACAACTTGAAATATTTGGTGTTCAATGATAAAATTCTTCTTCTTTTTTTTTTTTTTTTATTTCTTTCTAGTTCAGTTATTCATATAAATAAATCTGAACGCTGATATTTTATGTAGGTAATCACTGCGATATTTCTTTCAGAGAGAAAATGTCTAAAATGACCGGTAGCAATTTTTTTCTTAGATTTTTTTAATTATATTTCTAAAGTTATGATATTAATGGTATATTAGACAAAATGCAGTAGAAACCGTGGCCGAAATGAATCTCTCTCTCTCTCTCTCTCTCTCTCTCTCTCTCTCTCTCTCTCTCTCTCTCTCTCTCTCTCTCTCTCTCTATTTATTTATTTATTTATTTATTTATTTATTTATTTATTTATTTTAACGCACAAAATGTCAATAACAAGAAACTTCAAGACATTGTCTTTTCTTTTTCTTTGTATGGAGCTTGAAAAAAAATAAGTAAATGTTACAACCTATGAATGTTTTAATATAAAGAAACACAATCATATGGCCAAGGCTTGTAATTTAAAAAAAAAAAAAGAAAAGAAAAAGAAAAGAAAAAAAAGCCTGTTATAAATGGTTGGTTTGTAAATGAAGGGACAGTGACTCCATGGTAAAGGTTTTTAAGTTTATTTATCCAATACTGTAAGTTACTGGTATCTGTCAGTGGTGTGGGTGGTCACGAGGCGGTCCGTTATGGGATGGTAGAGGAAACCAGAATGTACTATGAAAATACTTTCGACATGCCAGCTGACAAACTTTCTCAGAATTGGACCTGTCCCGAGTAGGAATTGAACCCAGGCCGAGAGTTATGCTTTAGACCATTTGGACATCGAAGCTCTTACTTTGAATATAAGATACTTGAATCATGAATCGACTCTACTTTTTAAAACTACTTGTCCATATATCTCCAGCGTTTAATTACATAAAAATGATGTAAAGGTAATGTTCATGTCTTGTCGATTTCTTTCAGTTAATAGTTCCTTAAAATAATTTTCAGTAAGTTGACTCAATCAAATGTTACTGTTATGTAAGCTGACTCACCATAAAATTTTCTGTGCCATGTGCTCCTTTTGAATTTTTATCGTTTTTATAATTTTTTTTGCCATGGTATTTTTTCTTATTGATATCAAAGAAAAAATCTCAACTAGTCTTAAATAAATTCTTGTAAAAGATCAAAGATTTGCTTTTAATAGTGTTCACGACCTTTAAAGTGATTTAGCACCCTCTATACCACAGATAGACAAAGCAGTCCCCTCCATAATATTGGTACCTAACCAACAGGTACACGCCTACGATAAGGCAAACCCTTCTCACTTGCGGTCGACCGAGGTCAAACCAACAATATTAAAAGGCCAGAGGTCGGAAGACCAACACCTTATCCACTCAGCCACTGAGGTCACAGCATCATAAGCACACTGCATACTGCTAAACTGGTCATAGTTATACTTTTGTTTTATTATTGGACATTGTTTTTGAAATACTGCACAATTAAATAAAAACATCATTCTTCCAAAACCAACGATCTAATATTTGACCTCTCGTTTATTTACAAATATGATACGGACGTAGTAGAAGACTTGCTATCTGCGTAGAAGTTATAAATACTAAAATAGGCCGATCCGTTTTCTGTCTTTTTCCTTTAATGTCTATCAAAACAAAATTATGTTTTGAATTCAAGGAAATTGAAGGAATTCATAAAAAACATGATTTATTATTACAGGAATATGTTTATTGTTATTGTAATCTCATGACACACACTGACTGGATTTATTTCTTTGACAAGTCCAGCCGTGAAATTTTCTAGCGGGCAAGTATTTCACTGTGAAAATGGTCAGCAAAATGTCTCAAAGTTATCAAAGATCGACATTTTTACCAAAAAATAAAAGTATAATAAATTCTGTTGATTGTCGCATGAATCATGACATTATTAGTTCAAAAAATAAGTAAAGTGTGATAATTAAAAAGTGACACAATAAACATGTACGTTCCAGAAAGTTGCGTATCGTAAATAGGTGATCTGACTCCATATTTTTTAAAAATATTGCGTCAAGGTCGTACCTTCATGAGGTAAATAAAATGTAATACGAAAAGTAAATCTTATTTGAAATTATACAGAATGACAGAAAAAATTGTGAATTTTTTTAATCTGGATTTTGTTTTCCCTATTTGAGGATTTATTCATGAGAAAAATTCAAGAAATGAATAAATTGTCATTTTTTGACGGGGCAAGTTAAAATTTTAAGCTTGAAAAATGTAACCGCTCTATATTATTGGTTGTCACGACCCGGTTGTTGATTTTTTAAATTGAAACACATATTGTTAAAAAGATTTAAAAAAAAAAAAAAGAAAAAAAAAAAAAAAAAAAAAAAAAAAAAAAATTGTGAATACTTTGGTATGCAAGTTTTAGATATGTGTTGCTTATTTAAGAAATAACGATTAGGTGATAATCTTCAAAATCAATGTAAAAGTACGATTCTCTCTTGAAAAGTGTAGAAAATATTTGGTTGTCGGCGTTTTGAACTGGAGATATTTTATCGCAGATAAATATTTGCTCTTAGAAAGATATATCATTACTTTAAGCAAGTTTTGCTGATTCAAATGAGATATGCGGCGAGAAAATCGGTTTAGAATTACCGAAGTTATCAGAGTTTTCCGATGACGCATGGGCTCAAAATATGCTTAGGAACGGGAAGGGGTTTTAAAAACCGATGACCCGTGTCACGACAGGCGTGACACGAAACTAACCGTCCCTGCAACTTGCCCTAACTTGCAAAGATAAACATTTTTGCCATTTCACCTAAAGTTGGTGATGTCTCGATATAAATGAAATATTCTTGACTGGGACGTAAAATCCCATTTAATCAAATAAATCTGTAGAGACAGTCATACGCATTTTATTTGTGTTTGTACGTTCGTACCTCCAATGGAAATTAGTAGATAGTCTACACTATACTTATATAGTCATTGTCTCCACAATTGCATATATTTTTCTTGCAATTACATATATATTCTCGTAAATACGGGAATTTTTCAAGTAATTACATAAAATGTCGAAGGAGAACCAACACTCTCGAGTGTTCTATGTGGTAGAGACAGCTGTAGTTAAGTGTTTGTTTCTCATTATGAATTTTTCTCCGAATAACATGAAATTTTCTCGTATTAACGTGAAATGTTTCGTAATTGCTTGAAACGTTCTCCTAATAACATGTAAATTTTTCGTAATGACATACATTTTACTCGTATGAACATGAAATTGTCTTGTAAAAACATGAATTTTTCTTGTTACTACGTGAATTTTTCTCGTATATACATAAACATTTCACGTATTGACTTAAATCTTTCTCGTCATTGGGTGAAATTTTATTCTTTAAACTAGTATGATTCGGCTTCCGTACGATACTGAAATATTCTTCAAGAAAATATTCCTTTCACATAAAATTATTGATTTATAAAATTGCTCTATTGTAAAACTTAGTAAAAGTCTATTTTATATGTCTATATTATGGATCAGCCTTCAAATTGTTAATCTAAATGGAAATTAAAAATTTAAGTGATATCATTTAATTAATATTATAACATTATGTACTTAATAAGATCAGTGAAAAATTACTGTCTGGAGTCAATTATTGAGTTATCTAAAGGGCTAAAACACCTTGATAACATTTATTAAAATATAAAATAAAGCGATTTGAAAATGAAATTATTAGAACATGCTACTAAAATATCAACCAACGCTAAAATGATTTTTGGTTTAGTTGCATGGAGTTGTTCATCTTGTCAGTCGTGATTAAATTTTTAAAATGCCCACAAAGTGTCCTTCACAAAAAGGAAGCATCGGTTGCAGAGTGGTAGAACGTTCGACTGGAGAATTGGAGGTTCGAATACCCAGCCGGGTTATTCATAATACTCTGAAATTGGATATTGGAGACACCGCTTTCCCGCTTTACACTCGGCAATAGACGAACACGGTTTACTCAATGCCAGGATAATATAAATTAAAAAAGGTTTGCATGTCTGTAGAATACTGACTCGTTGAGCTTGCACCTTGACAAAAAGCCGTTCTGAGTGCTCTTGTGTGTGTGTGTGTGTGTGTGTGTGTGTGTGTGTGTGTGTGTGTGTGTGATTTTGTTCACCTTTTCATCGTTTAGAGTAACGACTGGTAAACTAGGTGTCAGTAGAAGTTGAGTTTTTGTCTTCATGTCACTGACCCAGTAAGCTAGCACTTTAAAGTCGTTCTGAGTGTGCACTTTTTATTCAACACATTTGCACATCTCACGCATACATGCAGATTTGTCTTTTCTTATTTATCCTAAAAGCTGAGTGAGTAACAGTATTATACAGCCCAGTCAAGATTTTTTCACAGATATCGAGGCAACCAAGGACGGCGCAGGAAACCGAAATGCCCAGATCAAATCACCGACTTTCGGCAAGAGAACCGTTTTAAATAGGATCTACCCTAGTTTCGTTCCAACCTAGGAAGTGAGCGGCACCGTATTCCTTTGGTTCGCATTCCCTGGCGAGGTAACTTATCCTTGAGATCGCGAATAGCTGAAAAAGTTGGTGATGCGACGTTAAACAACATTTCACCAACCAATTAATTTGTTTGCAAACAAAAAAATTTAAAACCATATACATTCCTGAATAAAAATGTCATTTAACCAAAACAAAATTAAAACAAGAGGCCAAATTGGCCCGATACGTTTTTCTTTATTGTTATTTATCTCTAATAGTTTTCAAGTAAATAGCCTAAAATTGCTAAAATTACAAAACACCATCTTCAGGGGCAAAAACTCTTAAAGCGATTAAGGGTCCTCGGTGACCGAGTGGTCTAAAGCGCGCGCTTACGGATCACAGTGTCTCTCACTGCCTGGGTTCAAATCCCACTAGGGACAGATCCTAGTGTGAGAGAGTTTGTCAGTTCGCTTGCCGAAGGTCGGTGGTTTTTTCCGGGCACTCCGGTTTTCCTCCATCATCCAAGAACTGACAGTCTCGAAATAAGTGAAAGATTCTTGACTGGGGCGTAAATTACTCCACTCCACTCTTAAAGCAATTGTCTGATCATTTTTAAATCTTATGGGGCATTAGATCTTAATATGATTTTTACTGATTTTTTAAATAACTTTAACTTTAAAACAGCTGATTTGGTACCAAAAAAAAAAAAAACCAGTTTAAAATTACGTCGTAACCTTGACCTTAAGCTTTTCCCTTGACCTCATTTTAAAGGATATTTCAAGCCAACATCTCTAAATAAAATAATATGGCTTTTTAAAAATAATTTCGGCATTTAAAAAAACACGCAAAAACGCGTTCAAATTACTCGAAATGGTCAAACTTAAGTGTTCGGGCGGTAGAGATGTCAAGCATCACAACAGTTTTTTCTCCCATCTTACGTATCGAAGAAAAAAAAATGAATTTTGAACTCTTAGGTTACCTTGACCTAGTTTTGGTAGCCATAGCAATGTCATATATCACTTTTTGAATATATTGTCATAAAAACCACTTTTCGCATGATATATACAAAAATTCATGACATTGCCATATATCCCCAAAGGAAAAAAACGCAGGTTAAAATTTATAGGTGATTAAATGGTTAATTATATGAATGGTATTACATTTTGTTTATTACACTATAAAATTTATATTTCATGAATTATTTCTGAGAGTTTCACCGGATTTTGACATTTACGTTTAGAGTTATTTGAACCAATTGGGCGTTGGGCGGTATCCCACAAAAACGTAATTCAAATCGGGGTATAGTTCTCAGCGCCGGGTCTTTCAACCTCCCGCATCTGTCACAACCCTTATTCTTCTGAGCAGTGAATTCAAAAGAGTGTTTATCTTTCTCATCCACTCTTCCAAAAAGGTATTTCTTAGTTGGTCGAGCACGGTGTGTGTGTATGTGGGGGGGGGGTGGGGGGGGTTCTGACGCCGCTTTCCATCCTGTCAAGTTCGTCCCAAAGATGTTCAATTGAAGACAAATCTGGACTAAAGGCTGGTCAGTCAAGCGGCTGAATCTTATGATTAGTCTGAAACTGTCGACAAACTCTCGCAACATGACGGACATTGTCTTGTTGGAAAATTAGATTATGTTGTTAGACTAAAGTTAGAGCAACCGGGCGAAGGATTTCATCCCTATACATATACGTCCCACCCAACGCAATCAACGGTAAATTAACCCCGTGAGATATTCTACCCCAGACCATAAATGATCGACCAACAAACCTTTTCAACTCAATAACGCATGCGTCGGCAAAACGTTCCCTACGGCGTCGGTATAAAAGACGTTGACCTTCCGGACAAAAAAGGTGAATCGCGACTCGGCGGTGTAAAAGACCTGTCTGCACTGCCTCAATGGAAATATTCTGTGGGCATGTGCCGCCAACCAAGCCATTCGACGTGTGCCATGCGGACGAGTGAGAGGCAGACTAACGCATGGGTGTCTACATTGTAGATCCGCCACGTTCCTTACAGTTTTGAGCTGAATATAACGGTTATGATTGCTTATTGTATTGTTAGCAGTTTCAGTGGCAGTAACGTATCACTTACGCAGGTGGGCAAGACGTATAGCACTGTTTTGACATCGTGTCGTTACTCGCGGATGCCCTGTTACAGAATTCGAAAATGTGCACGTACACACGAGCACACATACACGCTGAGCTGTACCCGATAAGGATCCTTATTGAGGATTAATCGATATTGTCCTTTTTTCTACCTTTAAAACCGTTTTAATTGGCCCCCTTTTGGTGCATCAACGGGACATAATACACCCGATTTTTTATTTTAAAAATGTAAATTTTTATCTACGTAGGAGAATAACGAAAAAATAAAAACAAAATTAAAAATAGTGTTTTCGTGCTTTTTTATTTTCAAAACAAAAAAATGACTATTGGTTTAAAAACATTCAGAGACATAAAGTTATTTATGATAACAGCTGTCTCTAAACATTAGACTAACAAAAATTACAATTAAATTTTACTTGTTGTAATGAGACATATTCGGATAGTACTGTTAATCGTCAGTCAACGGTACAGACTTAATAACAGACATGTCGCATTGCAGGTTAAAGCAGGTGAAAAAGTCAATGACACGTAATTATTTTTACTGTTTTGTTTTTAAAGATTATTTTGTTAACGAATTTGTTTTGCGTTTTTTTTAATGTCTACCAAACAAGCCATATCACTTAATACAAAATCTGAATTTTTTTAGGTGATTAAGAAAAGTCAACAATCAAAGTAACAAATTGCGACGGATTTGGGATTGGCTTCTAATGCTCTGAGTATAATCTTAATAAAATAAGAATAGCACATATATTTTAGGAAATTTTTGTTTATACAAATTTGAAACAAAACGAAAAGATTCCGATCGTGCATCTACTCTAATATAGAGGAATCACTTTGTAAATGGTTTACATCATTTACATTGAGCGATATCATTATCCGTAGTGGTCCGTTGTAGAGGATTTGGGTTATCATGAATTTATTTGTACTAATGGATTTTATAGAACGTTTTATTATTAATAATAATAATCTTTATTTGCAATAAAGTACAAAATAGCAAAAGAAAAAAAAAAACAGAACAATATTATAATATTTACAATATATTTACAATTTGTACAAAATGACAAACAAGTGAGGAACAATTTTATCAAAGCTAGTACTGCAATGCTAATAGTAAAACTAATATTGCAAAAGAAGGACAAAATCAGTACTTCAAGTAACACACACACACACACACACACACACACACACACACACACATATATATAATGTTCTAATTGTATTCTTAACCCAGAGTTAAATCATGTGAAAACTTGGCTCAAAGATTTTTATTGGGCTATGGATACAATATTATCACATAGAGAGTTCACCTATCCTTCTGATTAAATGAACTTGTAAAACAGAGCAGATACTAATAAAAATTACGATTGTGCCATTCATCTATCATCCACTGTGATTATGTTTAGGTTTTGAATTGTTGCTGTCACATATACATATATAAACATTAAAACAAATTTATCAATCAAAAATATTTGGTTTAATAATTTTCTCACATACATCTTTAAGATTCAGACCTGACATTTTTACTGGATGAACGAAATCTTTCTTCTCTGCAATTCTTTTCAGAGCAAAACGTCTTCCTCCTCCCCATAAATATGTGTCATTGAAGAAGTTTATGTTTTCCATTCTTGTTATACCCGCTGCAACAGTTGGAAAGGCAATTTCTAAAAATAAGTTGTGACGTGTAAATATATCCATATAAAACAAAAAGTCTTGTGAATATCTGACCGGCAATATAAAATATATCGCTGACTCTTTTAAAGAAGCCAGTTTTAAACCCAGTATTTATTCGCAAATTGTCCTTGAAATGCTTATATGCTTTAATACTTGTTTTATATAAATCATTCAATCCATTTTTATACGCCGTCAATCCATAACGGCCATGATACCAATGCCATGGAGGTGATGGTTTTTTATCTTCCATTATAAGAGATGCACGGGACATTAAAATTTTGTCAAAATTGTAACGTAAGAGTTGTTTTGAATAAAGAAGTAGGTCGTCCATTACATAGAGATAACCATCAACATCGTAGTTCATTTGGATTGCTTGCAACATACACCTTTGGGCAAAATAACCTACACGTGTATCTACTTCCATAAATGACACAGGTTCTATCAAATCTCTAGTTGTGTGTTCAAATAAGGCCTTGTTAATACCACAGTACACTATATTTGTAAAATATGTTCTATAAAGGACCTCTAAAATTTTTACATTTTTATAAAAAGGCTTATTAAATGCAATGATCAGTAAGATATTGTCGTATGCTTTCACATTCGCGAGGTACTATATTTTTTCCCCCGAAAAATAAAAATTTGGACACAAATGCAATATTCTTTTCATTAATTTGTCTGATGTGTTATAACTGTGTTTTCGTAACGATATATATTTTGCTGGTTCAACATGTGGGATAAAGATGACACTGGTGTTTCTTTTATCAGCAGTTTGACCTTTGATCTTTCTAATATCAGTTGATATATTGTAAACTTGTGTTCGTTTTGGTTCTATATAATTGACTAATTTTAAATCATTTATCCACAGTTTTATCAATTTTCCGTCGTCATGGCCTAAAAACCCCTTTTCAATCATCTTAAAGGTTAAATCTAAGACACATTCAAAGAAGGAATATTCCTTTTTACAAGTCCAATCACTCAAAAAGGTTAGTAGATTTTCAGTTTTATAATACAAATCAGATTCCTGGAAATAATCATCGAGATAAGAGTGCGGATTTCTTTTGGAAAAAGCATTTGGAGGAAAAAATGCGATATTGCCTCCTATTTCCCACAGCAGTCTCTGGGCCCAATATGATCGCCAAATATCACAAACACGAAAACTTACGGTAGTTGGCAAAATTAATCCCCAAAATGAATCATATAGAAAAAGAGTGTTTTGTGAGTTGAATTGGCGAATACGCCTTTTTTCTCACTACAACAGGAGGAGCGTTTACACTGAAGGAGACATCCGGGTTGTTAACAAGACCTTGCTGAATCAAAGGTGTCTTCCATGCTACAAGTGTATAATTATGTGAGAAATTTTCTCCTTTTTGACTGAGAGGATATCCACGAGGCCACATACTGGGTTGTCCAAAATGTCTATATGAATTGAACGCATTCTTCTTTCCTGTATACATCAACACTGTAGTTTCTTCACTATATGTAAATCGTTTCAGTTTGTCCAGTGGTCTTGTATCGTCATCCGTGTCGTATATTACTTTTGCACCATTTGCAATGGCATACAAATATCCAACATTTTTTCGTGAATAACTTTTCACTGGTAAAAAAGGTGTGATTTGAAATCCAAGATTTTCTTGTTGTTCTACACTCAGGAAATCGCAGTTCTGAAATCTGAATGTAAAAAAAAAACATATCAGAATGATATTTTTGCAAATGTAGCAATGTGTGCTTTACAGCAGTCAGGAGAACTAAACACATAACAGAACACAAGTCGAATAAACCAGCCATATAATACTAGAGAAGTAGAGTCAAATACGTATCAAATCGTTTATATACAAAGATTCTGACCGAAGACACTTGATTAAAATCCTCTCGTCTGGTTGAAGCACTTTCGGAGGACCCTAACCATCAAATTATATTAAATAGTAAGTTCACTCAACATTATGTCAAAAGGAACAATATTGATTTCATTTGACAATGAAAATTCTACTGAGCTAATATAAAAACACTTTTTCTTTTTAAAAACAGGTTATCGGGGTTTGGTAAGGATTATTTATTGAATTAAGTTGAAGTGTTTTAAATGGCAAGATTTTGGGGTGATATACACCACAACGGGAAGTTTTTATGGACATTTACAAATTAAATAGTTATTGGGTCATATCTGGAAATTCCGTTTTCTCATCGAAAAACCCTTTCAGGAGTCGACATTTCTTATATATTTATCGCCATTGGTCTCTACTTGTACTTGCAGATTTTAAATTATTTACCCAAGGGTTCAGTGACAGATATTTGAAAACTTTCTTAAAAAGTATAACTTCGAAAGTGATCTTTGTCTACCCTTTTAACTTGTTTAATTTCTCGTCTCGTGGTTGACAACACAGCAGTTTAATATACAAAACTTCCAAATAGCTGATCACATCTAGGTTAAATGTAGTTAAAACAATAAATTGTGATCCAATAGTATGGTATTCAAAATGTCTGGAAACGTTGTGAGGACAAGGGGTCGACTATCTCAGTGAAGCCCTAAACAGATTTTGATTTTTTGTTCAAGATTTTACTTTTGAATGACAGCTGAATTGATAAATGCTAAAATCGTTGAAGTTTTGTGCACGTCCAGAAAAAAGCGGGACTATCCAGTCATTTTGATTCTGAAAACAAGAATAATTGAAAAAAATTGGCTTGTGAATATGGCATGGCTAAAGATCTTCTGCGAACTGAAATCTAATATAAATAAGAGTATTGTGAGATCAACGAAAAAGGAAAGCAAGGAATATTGAATAAAGTTGTCTTTATAAATTGTTTAACTGCCACTGATATTTGCTTAAAATATCAAATATGTTGCTGTCAGATCAATGGCAAATTGCATCCGTCAGGAAATGCTCAGTTTAAATTACAAGTAAAAAGTAATATTGTTAGTTTGCCGAAAACAGCTCTTAATAACTTGAGTAGATATTTTAGATATCACAGTTGATCTATAGCTGCCAAAGTGCGTATAAAGACGTGCATTTACAATACAAAACAAACCCAAAAGAAAGGAAAGATAATGTAAATACTGCCCAGACAAGATGAAATCTGTTTTTGATGAAGTATCTCTTAGATACATAAATAAATAAATAAATAAATAAATAAATAATATGTAAAATTTCATTCAACAAAGAGAGTGAAGTAAAAATGGTGTATTACGCATCACTCTACATTCTTTCACTCATTTCGAGGCGGTCAGTTCTGGGATGGTGGAGGAAACCGGAGTGCCCGGAGAAAACCACCGACCTTCGGCAAGCGAACTGACATACTTTCTCACACTAGGATCTTTCACGAGTGGGATTCGAATCCAGGCGGTGAGAGGCCCTGTAATCCATAAGCGCGCGCTTTAGACCACTCGGCCACCGAGCCCCCCCCCCCCCCCCCCATTCAACAAAGACATAATGTTCCTAGATATATATTTAACACAGGCTTTGATATTAAGAGAAAACCAGATAACAGACAGTATTTACATTTGTAAACAAATTAGTTAATGCAACATGCATGAAAAGGCAGATTACTCTAACACTTCAACTCTGTTTGCCAGATCGTATTCCAATGGCATTTTCTTAAAAGCTGTAGGTCGTTGGACCGAACACCAGTGGAGTAATACAGAGAACTCAAATTTGAATTATTGCTTCTTCGTCAGGTGCTCGACATGAGAAAGACAAGGCATTGACTGCTTAACCCGGTGCCAGGATATTGTACTGGGGAACGATATGCTTTTCTATGACATACTGACTCAGTGACCTAGCACCTTAATAAAAGCCGTTCTAAATGCGTGCTTGTACACGGCAGATCATAATTCACACTTGTGCATCTCACGCATATAACGAACTTGTTCTTTAATTAATACATAGAGATTAATTATTTTGATCTCGTCCCAAATGACTGAAATATTCCTGATGCGACGTTAAACAACATTTCAACTAAAACTATTGTCACCATTCTGTACTTACGTCCAATTATTAGGTGTTTTAACATCTCCAACAACTACAACTCTCCATCCGGGTAACCTGGCTAAGTATTTGATATCCTCTGTAGGTTGTGCTACTGTAGTCACTACAATCCACTTATCTGATTTTTGTGTCGTTTTTATTTTCTGGTTTACTCTATTAGAGAGCCTACAAAAGGAAATAAGGGAACATGTACAAAAAGATCATATTTCTTCTCAAAATAAAACCAAATCAAAATTATCGTTATAAATTTGTGTTAAGTATGAAGTACATATAATTTTCAAATTGTAACAAATATAAATAACTGGAGTGTATACTTGCGAGCAAGTATATGTCTGCGTATCAACCTTCTAAAGTGGCGCTCAAAACATCAGAGGAAATTCCAAGAAAGAAAGAAAGAACGCTCTAGAAAGAAATCTGTGAAATTCCATGGTTTTAACCGGATTTCTCAAAAGACCTTCCGAATTCCGAAAAACGGTGAACAAGCGACCTGTCCATGGTCATTCCCTACCAGTTGACGAAATTTCAACTTGATCGGATAAGAAACGTAGGAGGAGATGTCACTGTAAAAAAATCTGTTAGAAACGAGGAGAAATAATAATAATAATAATAATAATAAAGATTACGAGTAACAACAAGATGCCTGCTGATACGCAGACATAACTAAGATGTATACTTGCGAGCAAGTATATGTCTGCGTATCAATTCTCTAAAGTGGTGTTCAAAATAGTTGCGGAAATTTCAAGAAAGAAAGAAAGAACCCTCTGGAATTCCATGGTTTTAACCGGATTTCTCCAAATTACCTCCTTCCGAATTCCGAAAAACGGTGAACAAGCGACCTGCCCATGGTCAATCCCTTCCAGTTGACAAAATTTCAACCTGATCGGATAGGAAACGAAGGAGTAAATGTCTCTGGAAAAAAATCTGTCAGAAACGAGAAAGAATAATAATAGAAGTAATAACTAGATTGTATACTCGCGAGCAAGTATATGTCTATTTATTATCTTTCTAAAGTGGCATTCAAAATATCAGAGGAAAGTCCAAGAAAGAAAGAAAGAACTCTCTAGAAAGAACTCTCTGAAATTCCATGGTTTTAACCGGATTTCTCCGAAGTCCTTCTGAATTCCGAAGAACGATGAACAAGCGACCTGCCCATGATCATTCCCTACCAGTTGACAAAATTTCAACTTGATCGGTTAGGAAACGTAGGAGGAGATGTCTGAAAAAAATCTGTCAGAAACGAGGAGGAATAATAATAATATCAATAATAATAAAGATTACGAGTAACAACAAGATGTCTGCTGATACGCAGACATAATAATAATAATAATAAGAAGAAGAAGAATAAATAGAGGATCTTGAATTAGTGTTTATGTAATATTGAGTTGAATAATTTTTTATGCAACGAGCCTCGGCGATAAATAAATTTTTATTGTATGACCGTATTACATGGATTTTTGAGTAGATTATTTAAGAAATAAAGTTTCGCCTTTTATGCAATTTGAGACAGCCCATTATACTTTACAAGTTCATAAAGACATTGGAAAATTACTTTATTTCTTATATTTACAATATTATTAAAAAATCCGACTCACATTTTTCATGTAATTTCGAAAACGGTTTGGAAATGCACTGCTGGTGCACCTTCTCAGAAAAAAATGGGTCATTCAAAAAGAACATTTGACGTCTGACCCCGCCCACATGAAACTAACATTTGACATCTGATCCCGCCCACTGATCAGTCTAGATATGAATTATTTATTAAATTTGATAAAATAACAACAAACATGAATTACATTTTCAAGTGAAAATTGAATAAACAATTATTAAAAGATGAATTTGTCAAAAAAGATGGATGAATGGATGCCATTGAAAATTCTATACGTCAATTTAGAAAACGTTTTCCCGCAATCTGCGGGTAAAGTCTATGACGTCACTGTTCGCACGTGGAGCATTGTCTTTATGAAGTTACAAAGTATAGTCGACCTCAAAGACTTTATTGAAACAAGAATAATGTAATTAAGAAATGACTTCGTGTTTGGTAACGTACATGAGGGTATGAACGATAGTGAAGCACGCGCAAATTGCATAATCTGCTTTATATTTACAATTCTTGGCATATCCATGTGTAAAATAATAAATAAACTATGTATAAAATCATGATGTACCATATTCTTGAACCTTCTTACATTGTATAGCTTTTTACAGACTCCTGTATATGTGCTTGTTTCGGGCCACATAAAAAAAAACAAAAAAAAAGTTCCAAGTTTATAACATATTTTAATGCAATATATGCACAATTAACTCAAATACATTTACATATTCATGTTAATATTAATTGAACAATTAGTAAATGTTAAATTAGTCAACATACCAGACTGAATTGAGGACATGAGAGAATTGGAAACGCCCATTGATTGATTTGGCGGATTGACACTAGGTAGACTGGTAAGATCAAGGCGGGGAAGATTTGATCGAGTTTCAACGGCCATGACGGCGTGTTTTTTTCTAGAGGCAACGGATGACAAAACACTACTGATAGACTGTTTTGGTCAGAGGAATAATCTCTATTATAGCTCCGAATAGATGCCTCATTGCGGTGGCCAGACATATACATAATCTGTCTCGTTTGGAAACCTGCATCACTCATGGCTTAAATGGCGGTTGCATGTAGACAGTGTGAGGTGTTCCTCTTGGAGCAACCTGACTGTTTACATATGTCAGGGAGAAAGTTTCTAAATGTGGATACACCGAGAGATTTTGCTGAGTACCAGACGCCTTGTTGTTGTGGAGAATGTATTGCCTCTTTAATGCATTGGTTAAACAGACGTGTTGCAGCTGTGTCAGTTTTATTGAGGAATGTTTTAAGGATTTTAACGGGACATGACTTAGTGCCTGTGGCATACATACGTTTATCGGAATAAGCTTCCTCGCCAGAAAGGCCACCTTGATAATTTTTCTGTCGAGTTTCATGACTTAAACACACATATTCAAGGCCGTGGCATACATACGTTTATCGGAATAAGCTTCCTCGCCAGAAAGGCCACCTTGATAATTTTTCTGTCGAGTTTCATGACTTAAACACACATATTCAAGGCCGTTTTCATCATGCTTAAAATCAAAGGAGTTTCTGTTTAATTGGTGGTGAAATTTTAACCCCCTTGATACAAAGTGCTGAAAGTGGATAGATATTATGTATCACATGCACAAACGGAGTTTAATTGGATTTATATCAGCACTTTCAAGGTATGTCCCAATTTTTTTAAGGTCAACTTCAGAAATTACATCTTTATGTTTAGTAGGTCGTGATAGTCCTGATGTCATTCTCTCTTTTAAAAGCCCGTTTAAAATTTTATTTGGTTCTTTGAATTCTCTATCATTAACAATGTCAATGTCTCTGTTAATATCTGATAAATATCTATTAACTGCACCCCTGATGTTTTTCAAAGTATTTTTATGATCCTCTTGGTCTTTCGTTTCTGTTTTTTGACCATCCGTTTCCTGGGGCTGGGGTTTCACCTCGCAATAAAACTGTCCTAGCTTTCTCGATAAATCATCTTTAGATATAGTTGCCATATCGATTTCGGTTTCAAATGTTTCAAAATGCCAGTCTAGAGAAAAGAACAGAAAAATGCAGGTAAACAATAGCAAAAAGAAAATGCATTGTCGAACCGGGACATCCACTACAATACTTGAGCTACACACACACACACACACACACACACACACACACACACACTTGAGGAGTTCATTTGTTAATAACTTAATAAACTTAGATTAGTAGATCTAGTTTTAAATGAAATATTTGATTTTTTTTAAGTTGACATCGCATATTTCTACTTATTTATTTATTTATTTATTTATTTATTTATTGTTACCTTTCAATATTTTCATGCCCCATTTGGTGTTTTTCTTCGTAGATTCCGATTGTGTCATAGAGGCATACCTTGAAAGTGTTTCTTCTGTCGATGTTTTGAATCTTTTTTTCTTTGGTTCCACACTCACAAAAGTGGATGAATTTGATGGAGTCTCCGGGGTGGTAAAGATGAATCTGCCGGCATTTGTAGTTGGTTTGTCATTTTGTCTAATGATGTGGAGGTATTTACTACTATAATGTTGTCTGAAGCAATTAAATCATTAAAATCTGGATCATCCAGCTCTAAAAAATCCATAACTTGAAACGGGTCATTTAGTGTAAAATTACCGGGTTTTGAGTGTGAATCTCCATAGCCAAGCAGTGATGATTTTTCAAGCAGACGATCACAAATCCTCATAAATTTAACAATTTTTTTTTCCAGATTTTCATAATGCATTGAAATAAAGAATATTTTAAACAGAAAAACAATGTTTTATTTTATTTATTTTTTTTTTTTTAAAAATGCTATTGTATTATGCATAAATACATCGCGTTCTCGCGATATTTTGGAAGGTTTATGTATAAACATTAACACGTGCTTTGACATGTGTTTTTATAAATAGATCAGGAAATCCCTGACATCTGTACACAAATGTTTGTGTATTCCTACGCCCTTAGTTGTTACGTCACATCGACATTAGTTGTTACGTCACATAACTGCACGTTCTATACTGAAGTCATGAAGATATGAACTAGCGAGTCTAACAAAGGATCACATAGTACAAAATATTAGTTATTGTAAATATTTGTAAATATGTAATAATAAAGATTATGAGTAACAACAAGATGTCTGCTAATATACGGAGACATAATTACTGCATCGAATTACTGAAGAGCTTAAACTTTGTAATAGACAAAGCAATGTCATTAAGGAAATAATATCATTGCAAAGAAAATAAGAAAAGAAAAAATAGGGATCAGAGATTATAAATTAATTAATATAAGAATTTGTTTTAAAATACGGATTAAATATAAGACAATAAAATTTCGAAATCTGATAAAATCGCATAATGCAAACATGTCATCTACGTTCAAATTAATTACGTCCTATGTCCTAAAAGTTTGTCATCATCATCATCATCACCATCATGCCGTGCCCTCGAACACGACATTTTTGTACTTATTATACTTTTTTTTAAATAATTACCTTGCGTTTCTTTGAAATTTTAAAATTCCTCTTAGGTTGTCCGCAAAATTTTTCGAAATAATTAAAAATCTTGTTTCCGGAAAATGCAAAACGAGAACTCCGTAAATTGCAGCAAAGATGAAAAAAGTTAAACAAATACAACGTTTCATTTTAACATTTATAATGTTTCTAGTGAGCACATATGTAAGGTATAATACGTGTAGGACAAACGCTTTTATTGTAATTGACTGTCGTGCTGATCAGATACGCTGATTGGTTAAAGGCCTGTAAATTGCTTGACTGTTGCGACCGGTCAATTAAGGATAAATAACCTCCGGTAGCATTGGGGTTCCGATGATTGAAAAAAAAAATAGAATTATTTTATCGGGAGGTAGCCGAAAGCTATATCGGGGGCAAGGATTTTCTTTTTCAGTTATATAAGCTGGTGTGTAGAAAATGGCCTTTTAAATTTGAAAAAAAAAATCAACAAAACAAGCCCGTTTCGAGATAAATTCATGTAATAACGAGAAAATTTCATGTTATTACGAAAAATAATTCACGTATTTACGAAAAAATTCATGTTAATACGAGATTTTTTCAATGAAATTACGATAATAAACAAGAGGGCCTGTGCTGCTCATTTGGCAGGTCAAACATGGTTAAAAAAAAAAAAAAAAAAAAAAAAACAAAAAAAAAAACAAACAAAAAAAAAAAAAAAAAAACAAAAAAAAAACAAAAACATCAAATTTGGTTTCATTTGGTTTCATTTGTCAATAACAAGGCAATAAAAAAATTACGGAAAGACCAGTTAACTGTATAAAACGGCCTGGGTTTTACATTCCATATACCAAATTTGAACCAAATTGATCAAAAAATAAATATGTTATGGCCATTTTCCTGTTTTTTCTATTTAAAGTAACAAAGTAACAGCGACCATCTTGGATTTAGGATCAAACCGAAAATCACAAACTTTAATTTACTCCACATAGGGACCTTCCCCATCAAATTTGGTTTAATTTGGACAAGCAGTTTCAGAGCAGAAGATTGAAGTTTACCCACTGACGCTTCGCCATGCCATAAGCTCAGCTGGCCATGGCCAGTTGAGCTTAAAACTGTTCTCGGCGATTATGCGAAAAAAATTTGGAAAAAATAAGGAATATGGCCAATGCAAAAGAAATGTACATAATTTGAGAAGAGAATTTGGGTCAAAAGCACATCTGAATAAATAGACGTGAGACACATACTAGTTTAATTGAAACGAGCATACCACAATTCTTTCAGCCTATTTTTCCCCCTTTTTTTAAAATTCAGAATCTAAATAGATTTTAAATTATTTTTTGTTATTGTAACATGAAAAAATTATATTGAAGGATGATAGATGCATATAGAAACTTCATATATTAGCACCAATGCATAAAGCACTATCAATATTTTGGACACTTGTTTACCTTGTTCTTTGTTCAAGGTCACAGTGACTTTAAAAATGAAAACCATTTAAAATACTGAAAAGGTTAATTTCTAAAACATTATGAACTTTTTGTTTAAGTATATATAATATATACTAGAATATTGTATGTATTGATATCATGATCAATTTGGTGTATAGCTCAAGGTCAATGGTTTGATAATCAAGGTCACAGGTGCATAAGTAAAAAATACTAAAATGATTAATTATCAAGGAAACTGGAAACTATAAACGTGTATAGACATGAATATTAAAATACTGGATACATTAATAAACAATCATTTTGATACATTAATTGTTATAAGTATCGTCACTTTGATTACACGATGATTATTGGTTTAATTGTCAAGAACAGTGAATTGTAAGAGTACGGAATTATCTAGTTTATATGACCAAATTAGGATTTTCAGGTTTATTTTCTTTTAATAACTCTTAAAATGGGGTCAGCTTAAGCTTTTTACCTTTGTGCTTTTGATACTTTATAAGGATTTTGAATATATTACCATGTAGATTTTAAATTTTCATTATTTTGTCAGTTTTCATACATGAAGCTATAGACAAAGGAAGGACTTAAGAAATAAGCTTTTAATAGCTCTATTTAGAGTATGAAATTTTTTGAGATTTTCAGTTTTAACGGTTTTTTATTTGAACTTCAAAATGTGCTGAAGATAAAATATTAAATTCTCACATGATGTCCAGCGATTTTGAACTCAAAGCAAAGCCAAAGATTAACGCCTAAACCTCTCTGACACGTCAGAACCAACAAGCGTATGGAGACAATGACTATATAACTATAGTGTATCTAATAATAATATCCATTAAAGGAACGAACGTACAAACTGAAATAAAATGGGCATGATTGCCTCTACAGATAGATTGGTTTGATTAAACGGGGGTTTACGTCCCAGTCAAGAATATTTTATTTATTTCGAGACATCAACTATAGGGGAAGTAGCAGAAATGTTTACCTTTGCAATGCGTTAGGGCAAGTTGCAGGGACGGTTCGTTTCGTGTCACGCCTGTCATAACATGTGACATCGGTTTTTAAGGTCTCCTCCGAAGGACCTCTTGACTTTCATTTCTAAATGCAGAGTGCGAAAGAACAGTCACTATCAATTTTCAAGTCTTGGTCAGTCCCGGTCGGGGTTTGAACCTCGACCTCCCAGTTTCTTTTGAAAAGTTAATTCGATTTTTTGTTGAGCATAAAATATATATGACAGTAAAGCAGCTTTTGAACACAAAAAAAATCTTAAATCTATGCGGCTATGAATATGCAATTACATATATTTTTCTCGTAATAACATATATTTTTCTCGTAGTTACACGAATATTTCTCAATAAATGTCGAAGGAGAACCAACACCCTGGAGTGTTCTATGTGATAGATACATCTCGGTATGAGTGTTTGTTTCTTGTTATGAATTTTTCTCCTAATAACAAGAAATTTCCTTGAATTAACATGAAATGTTTTTCGTAATAACATAAAACGTTCTCATAATAAGTAAATTTTTCGTAATTAACATAAATTTTGACTCGTATTAACATGGAATTGTCTCGTAAAAACATGCATTGCTCTCGTTATTACGTGAATTTTTCTCGTATGTACATAAATATTTCACTTAACTTATGTTAACTTAAATCTTTCTCGTAATTGGATGAAATTTTATCATTATTTTTAAACTAGTACGATTCGGCTTCTGTAAAAGTATATCTTTATAGGCCTATATTATAAGTCAGCCTTCAAATTGTTAATCTAAATGAAAATTTAAAATTTAATGATATCATTTAATTAATATTATAACATTCGAACTTTAATAAGATCATTGAAAAATTACTGTCTTGAGTCAATTATTGAGTTACCTAAAGGGCTTAAATACCTTTAATCATTCTTGCGATAACATTTATTAAAATATAAAATAAAGCGTTTTGAAAATGAAATTATTAGAACATGCCACTTAAATATCAACCAAAGCTTAATGAGTTAGAGTTGTCAACTCCAACTCATTAAAACTTGTTTATCTTGTCAGTCGTGACTTAATCTTTAATATACCCGCAAAGTGTCCTTCGCCATCAGGATGTATGGGATGCTCAGTGACAGAGCGTCCGACTGGAGAAGTTTGAACCCCGGACGAGTTATTTATAATACTCTGAAATTGGAAATTGGGTACACTGCTTTCTCTCTTTACGCTCGGCATTAGACGGACACGGTTTACTCGGTGCCAGGAAAATATAAATTAAAAAAGGTCTGCATGTCTGCAGCATACCGACTTGGAGAGCACCTTGACAAAAAGCCGTTCTGAGTGCTCTTTAGTGTGTGTGTGTGTGTGTGTTCATTTTCATCTTTTCGTCGTTTAGAGTAACAACTGGTTAACTAGGTGTCAGTAGGAATTGTGTGTATGTCTTCATGTCACCGACTCAGTAAGCTAGCACTTTAAAGTCGTTCTGAGTGTGCACCTTTTCAAGTCAGATCATACCAAGCATTTGCACATCTCGCACATACACGCGAATTTGTTTTTTATTTATCCTTAAAGCTGAGTGAGTAATAGTATTTTACGACCCAGTCAAGGTTTTTTCACAGATATTGAGACAAGAAAGGACGGCGCAGGAAACCGGAATGCCCAGATAAAATCACCGACTTTCGGCAAGCGAACCGTTTCAAAAAGAAACTGTCCTTGTTTTGTTCGAACCTAGGCAGTGAGTGGCACTATGTTCCTTTGGTTCGTTTGAGACCACTTTCCCGTAGAGGTACCTCATCCTTGAGCTGGCGAATAGCTGAGAAAGTTGCTGATGCGACGTTAAACAACATGACAACCAATCAATTTGTTTGCAAACAAAAAAAAAAGAAAACCGTATAAATTCCTTATTATAAAATGTTATTTTGATTTTCTTCTCTTGAGTGAAAATATTTAAGTATTAATGTTTTAACCACAATAGGCCAAATGGGCCTGTTACGTTTTTACTTTATTGTTATTATCTAACTCTATATTCTTCTAGTAAATAGACTAAATTGAGAAAAATCACAAAATACAATCTTCAGGGAAAATAACTCCAAAAGCAGTTGTC
Source organism: Tegillarca granosa (assembly GCA_029721355.1). NCBI lineage: Eukaryota > Metazoa > Mollusca > Bivalvia > Arcoida > Arcidae > Tegillarca > Tegillarca granosa. The sequence continues at coordinate 11,718,581 of CM056597.1, read as the reverse complement.
TGATTATTGTCAAATCTGATGGGGCATTAGATTGTATCTCATCTTATATATTTTTAATTTTTTAAAACAAATTTAGTTTTAAGTGTCTTAATTTGGTACTATAAAAACTCATATTTTAAAAATTAGATAGTGATCATAACCTTTGCTCTTGAACTCAATTTAAAGAATATTTTAAGTCAACATCTAAACTGAAGAAGACCTCATGTCATTATTCTTCCATATTATTAAAATATGGCTTTTTCAATATAAATTTCGACATTTGAAAAAATGACCCGAAAACGCGTACAAATTACTCGAAATGAACAAACTTATGTCTTAAGACCGTAGAGATGTCAAGCATCACATCCCCCCCCCTTTTTTTTCGCTACCATCATAAGTATCGAAGAAGAAAATTTTTTTATGAATTTTGAACTCTTATGTCACATTGACCTTGTTTTGGTAGCAATTGCAATGTCATATACCCCTTTTGGAATATATTGTCATAAACCACTTATTAAATGTATTATATATAAAAATTCAAAAAGTGGTAAATGACATTGCCATATATCCCCAAAGGAAAAAAAGCAGGGTAAAATTTATAGTTGATTTATGGTTAATTCTATGAATGGTATTAAATTTTATTACACTATAAAATCTATCTTTCATGAACTATTTCTGAAAATTTCACTGGATTTTGAGTTATTTTAACCAACTGGGCAGTATCCCACAAAAAAGTAATTTCAAATCGGGGTATAGTTCCCAGTACCGGGTGTATCAACCTCACGCAGCTGTCACAGCCCTTATTCTCCTGTGCAGTGAATTAATAAGAGCGTTTATCTTTCTCATGCGGATATTGTCCATTCTGTCACAGCCCTTATTCTCCTGTGCAGTGAATTAATAAGAGCGTTTATCTTTCTCATGCGGATATTGTCCATTCTGTCACAGCCCTTATTCTCCTGTGCAGTGAATTAATAAGAGTGTTTATCTTTCTCATGCGGATATTGTCCACTCTTCCAACAACGTATTTCTTAGTTGGTCGAGCGCGGTGTGTGTGTGTGTGTGTGTGGGGGGGGGGGGGGGTTGAGGCCGCCTTAACCTCATGTCAAGTTCGTCCAAAAGATGTTCAATTGAAGACAAATCTGAACTATAGGCTGATCAGTCAAGCGGCTGAATCTTATGAGTAGTCAGAAACTGTCTACAAACTTTCGCAACATGAGAACGGGCATTGTCTTGTTGGAACATGAGATTATGTTGTTAGACTAAATGAACAGCAACCAGAAGAAGGATTTCATCCTTATACCTATACGTCCCATCCAACGCAATCAACGGTGACTTAACCGCGTGAGATATTCCACCCCAGACCATAATGCATCGACCAACAAACCAATTCACCTTAATAACGCATGCGTAGGCAAAACGTACCCTACGGCGTCGGTATAAAAGACGTTGACAATCCGGACAAAAAAGGTGAATCGCGACTCGTCGGTGTAAAAGACCTGTCTGCATTGCCTCAATGGAAATATTCTAGGGGCATGTGCCGCCAACCAAGCACTCGATGTGCGCGATGCGGACGAGTTAGGGGCAGACCAACGCATGGTTGTCTACATTGTAGACCCGCCCCACGTTCCTTACAGTTTTGAGATGAATATGACGGTTATGATTGCTTATTGTATTGTTAGCAGTTTCAGTGGCAGTAACGTATCACTTACGCAGGTGGCCAAGACGTATAGCACTGTCTTGACATCGTGTCGTTACTCGCGGATGCCCTGTTTAAGAATTTTAAAATGTACACGTGCACACTCACACATACATGCTGGGCTGTACCATAAGGATGCTTATTGAGGATTTATCAGTATTGTCCTTTTCTACTCGGCCCACTTTTGTTGCATCAATGGAATATAGTATAACCGATTTTTTATTTTAAAAATATGATAATGGATTGGCTTCTAATGCTCTGAGTACTATCTTTTAAAAAATAAAAACCATATTTTTGGAAATTTAATTTTAAAATTTGAACCAAAATGAAAGGATTCTGATCGTGCAACTATTCTAATATAGAGGATGCATATTGTAAATGGTTTACATCGTTGCTCGTAGTGGTCCGTTGCAAAGGATTTGGGTTATCATGAATTTATTGGTACTAAATATATAACACAAATACAAGTTAATTTTTGATGTGCCAGATGTGCAAATTTCGGAAATTCATTCCTCAAGGATTCATAGAACGTTTTATTAAAATAATAATCTGTATTTGCTATAAAGAACAAATTGGCAAAAAATGATTTTTTTACAATATTATTACAATATTTTAATAATTTGTGCACAATGACATTGTTGCTGTTACTTATAGACATATAACTGTAAACAAATTTATCAATCAATTATATTTAGTTAAATAATTTTCTCACATACATCGTTCAGACTCAGACCTGACATTTTAAATGGATGAACGAAATCTTTCTTCTCTGCAATTCTTTTAAGAGCAAAACGTCTTCCTCCTCCCCATAATTATGTGCCATGGAAAAAGTTTATATTTTACATTTTTGTTACACCCGCTGCAACAGTTGGAAAGGCCATTTCTAAGAAAAAGTTGTGACATGTAAATATATCCATATAAATCAAAATTTGAATATATGACTGGCATATAAAATATATCGTTGACTCTTTTAAGAAAGCCAGTTTTAAACCTAGTATTTATTTGCAAATGTTCCTTGAAACGCTTATACGCTTTAATACTTGTATTATATAAATCATATAACCCATTTTTATACGCCGTCAATCCATAACGGCCATGGAACCAATGCCATGGAGATTTATGGTGTTTTTTTTTTTTTTTTTTTTTTTTTTTTTTTTTTTTTTTTTTTTTTTTTTTTTTTGTCGTTGATTATAATATAAGAGATGCACGGGACATTAAAATTTTGTCAAGACTGTAACGTGCGAACTGTTTTGAAAAACGAATTAGGTCTTCCGAAACGTGTAGATAACCATTAACATTAAAGTTCATTTGAACTGCCTGTAACATACATCTTTTGCAAAAAATATCCTGTTATTGTTTCTATTTCAATAAATGAGACAGGTTCTATCAAATCTCTCGTCGTGTATTCGAATACGGTTCTATTTATACCACAATAAACTATATTAGGAAAATATGTTCTATAAAGGACCTCCAAATATTTGACATTGGTGTAAAAAGCATTGTTGAACACAAATAATCAGTAAAATATTATTATATGTTTTCACATTCCAAAGATATGATATATTTTCCCGCGAAAAATCAAAATTTGAACACAAATGCAATATTCTTTTTAAAGATATGTCTAGCTTGTGATCACTGTGATTTGAGTGAGATATGTATTTTGCTGATTCAACTTGTAAGATAAAGATGGTACTGGTGTTTCTTTTATCAGCTGTTTGACCTAATATCTGTTGGCACATTGTAAACTTGTGTTTTTATTGGTTCAGTATAATTGACTTATTTTAATTCAAATAATTTGACATGCTCAAGACTTGTTTATCTGCTATTTAGACAATTACCTCCAAGTGGATTTATTTCTTATTTCAAAACATTTATAACTTCATTGGCAAGTCATTTTGTAGTTTGTCATCAACAAAACTGTCTATTTCTGTATATTTGTCTATGCTCACGCTAGAAATAAATTAATAATTTTGTTTAGAATTAAGTTATGATCTCTCAAATGAAACTGAGAAATAAGTAATCGGCAACATGCACTTAGCAAAAGCTAATGTCTGTTTCAACAAGACAAGAAAAGGCACTTACATGTATGAACCACATATTTTGAAACTTCTGTCATCGGACATTCACTTTAGTTAAAATGTATGACATAAAAAGTCAACATGCACACCTCCAAGGTGGTGTGGGATCGGCTGGGAAGAGCTGTTTATTTACGTAACTGCATAAATAACCTGTAAGATCTAGATTGTGTTTCCAAAGAAGAACAGCAAAAATGTATTAAAAAAAAAAAAAAAAAAAAAAAAAAAAAGGTCATACCTTTGATAGATATTTCACATGTTTTTAAAATCAAGTACGTTTTAGTAAGAAACCTTGTTATTAGGTCCTCCATCTTGCTAGTTGGAAGACTTATTGCTTTTCTTCATTATTATTATTAGTATGGTGGATTTCAATTGAATTTGGTATCAACAATAAGTTATCTTTGCAGATGGATTTTTATCTCAAAGGAGGTTCACCAGACATATAGTTAGACAATATATAGAGTATGGATGGCGGGGAATCATACGTGTTGGTGGAAAAAGAAAGTGCTCAAAATTAAAACGAAATTTTACATAAAGGTTGTGTAGGAATTGTAAAACTGATTTTGTAGCTTGAAATTTAAAAAATGACGGTCGTTGCCATTGAAAAGCAAAACGGTGTTGGAAAAAAAATAAAAGTGCTTAAAGTGGAATGATATTTACAGAAATGTTGTATAGGAAGTGTAAAACGTATTTTGCGAATTAAAATTTCCAACAAAGCTGCCGTTGCCCTTGAGAGGAAAAAAGACTGAAAAATTAAAAGTGTTCCAATTTTGAAAAACAATTTACAGAAAGTTTGTATTCCTTTGGTACTAATTCTCTAATTGCGTCCAAATTTGCAATCGGTTTTATCTTTTGACTACAATGTACATGTACTTTGTATTATAAAAATTTTACTTTCGTTTTGCATTGCATATTAAAAGATAAATGGTATCCTCTTATTAAAACTGACAAAATATCCTTTTTATTATTTTGTGCATGATAAAAAGCACAGTCCTTCAGTGATATCATTTATATTTAAGGGCTTGTGGTTTTAAACCTGTATTGACAGGGTCGTTGTTGCTTGCTTAAATAATTGGATATAAGAGTTAGTTTATTATAACTTTAGAAAGATAATGTTCATATACTGTTTCCGAATTTATAAATTTCTGTCTATTAAATAAGTGTAACCTCCGTTGACACATCTAATGATTGCAAAAATACGTAATGGAGTTTAAAATTGAGTTTGCCATTTTTTCTTCTCCTTAGAAAATATTTTACAAAAAAATATTACCTTAATGGTAAAATTTTAATAATTTACTTTTTAAAAACAAAATTAGTAAATTTTATAAGCTGTAACCTCCGTGGAATGCCCTAAAACTCCTAGCAAATGAAGAAAAATACAAAATGTATGGTGGTCACGTTTTATTGAAACAACAAAAATCGTTATTTAGATTGTGGTTATAATAATAATAAAACAAACATACCAGTCCTTGTCCATATCACAATCCCAAAAACAAAGTAAAAACTTTGAAAACTGACAGAATTAGTTATACACGTGAACTTCCACTAAGGAAGTGAGGCCGGGTGCTCCGGAAGGGTAAGCACCTCCTGTCTAGCTAGCTACACCCGTCACTGTGCAAGTCAATTTTGAGAATGAAAGGGACAAAGAACTCTGGTAAGTCAAATATATCTAGTATAAGTTTGGATACAGTGACTTCATACTTATATGTGATGACAGCCATCAAACTTTTTTAGGGCCTTGATTAGCCAAGGCTTGTAATATCCTTGCGTCAACAATTTAATTGTAAGTAGTTTGTTTCGTTGCAGAAAGTCCCCATAGTGGGAACAAGCTCTACCGTTCCTTATTAACTGTGAAACATATACACCATACGCAGGGGAAGCGGGGTATTACTGCAATGAAACGGAAAGTTGACAATAGAAAAATTGAAGTCATCACGTTTGTCGTATAGCTCCAGATGTAACCTTTCATGGGTGTCGTAACTGAGGTAAAAGTCCAAATATGAAGCAGAACATGGAGGGAGAATCTGCCGTGTCTTTTATTTTAAGCTGACTTGGATAGATGACATTCAAATATTCTCCAAGTTTGTGATTATTTAGAGATAGAACGTCATCTATATATCTGTATGTGTAGTTGAATGATTTAGAGACAGTCTTTTCTCAAGATTTGACCAGGTTCTGTTAAAATTCTGATTCATATAAATAAAGACACAAATCAGCAAACAAAGGTGCACAGTTTGTGATTATTTAGAGATAGAACGTCATCTATATATCTGTATGTGTAGTTGAATGATTTAGAGACAGTCTTTTCTCAAGATTTGACCAGGTTCTGTTAAAATTCTGATTCATATAAATAAAGACACAAATCAGCAAACAAAGGTGCACAGTTTGTGCCCATTGGTATACTGATTGTTTGTTGAAAGATTGTATTGCCAAACACAACAAATATGTTGTCGATAAATAAGACACTAGGAAAACGATATGTAACCTCTTCGATATGTAGCTGGCGTTGAATGTTGAAGTAAATACGTAAAACACCGCACTTATGCTTACGATGCCGCGGTACGCGTCAGTGTCATTTATTTCACTTTTGATAGGATTGGCGTCAAAAATTATTTACATCGGAGCTCGAGTTATTTCGCTTTTCACAGCAGATATAATCATGGTTGGTAAGAAAAATGAAATACACGATCCCAATAAAAAAGAAAAAACTAATACTAAAAGTGTAATTGTGGTAAGCACAATGACTGAAGGATCCACTCTACTTGAGGTTGCAATTAAGCATTGAATCTGATTTTTATTCGGGTCATTGAGAAATAAGCTGAATGGACGCTTTGCCAACTTTTCCGTTATTTGCGAACCGAATTGCACAATGTGCACAGCTCCATTCAGGTTATTTCTCAATGACCACAATGAAAATCAGATTCAATGCTTATAATTTAATTTTAAAGAGAACTTTATCAAATGAAAGTAAAATTATATGCAGTTTTTGCTTTTAACAATCTTAAAACAAGGTAAAATGACGCATTAAGAGTAGTTTATTCTAGATTACGTCACAAACACTTCGGCGCGTGCGTTCGAGTCATTGAGAAATGATCGTTATTTCGCTTTTCAACCAATAAAATCTTTCGAAATTAGTCAAAGTCATATGTATAAACCGACCAGGGCTCTCAAGGCAGACAGTCTACCACTGAGCCATCGAGATGGTTTTAGCCCTTGAGGCAAACCCTCTACCGCTAAGCACTCAACGCAGTAAGGAGTTCCATTTTCCACTAGCATCCAAAAAATGACTGCATCAATATAAGTTTTTGAAAAATCGTTACTGTGGTGGTATAAAACACTATAAAATTAACTCTTTTCCAGTTTTAAATCATCTCTCTGAATGTTAATTTTATCCTTCCAGTGATTCAAACCATTTAAAAGATTGTATATAAGTGCAATTTTTATTTCATATTTCATATTTCATCATAGCGTGCAAAAAAAACCAATTCCATTGTCCTGGCACCCGGTAAAACCACTAATGTCCAGCACCAGGCGAGGAAGCAATATCTAATTTTATAGTCTTATGTATCTGGCCGAGATTTGAACCCACGGCTTCCCGCTGTCGAGGCGGACATGCCTTAAGTCCCATTATCAAGGGAACCTGTCCATTATTCAACTACTTTTCCAGTTTTGAATTTATTCTTTTAAAAAAATCTGATCACATCAAGAAACTGCCAATTTAATGTTGTTTTCTATTCAATTTAATCACAGCCTAAAACCTTCATACATTTTCTATTGTGAGCTGAGTAAAATATTTCAATTGATAGCAATTCTCTCAACAATAATTTTGATTTCTAACAACTCAAATTTGTTGTTGAAACAAATTTCACAGTAACAGTCACTTTACGCATATTAATTGCTCATGTTTTCAATTTTGATTGGCAGCAAATTATCAATGAACTATGAGGGGTGTAACCAACCAATTGATTCAGGTGTGATGTAGTCAGAAGCTACAGATGTAATGGATAATCGTCCAGAGGATTAAACAATTTTACCCATGAAAAGCATGTAATTATGCTATTGAAAATGTTTTCTATTCTTTTATTAGGACTTTAATTCTTAAGCTTGTCTTAAGGAATGAAACCAAGTATGTTTTAGGGAAAGTGGTTGTTGACTAGGGTTGGTGTAATGAATTATAGTCTGACCAACCTACCCCATTCTCTTGGGGATGATATTTTGCAGTTTTTTCTTATTATCTTTCCATTCAAATGTCTAAAGTGAACCAACAAATAAATAGATAAGGAGTAGGAATCTCAACTATTTGAATGTTATACGCGTATATAGCACGACCCAGTTCAACTCTCAGTAGAGAATAACCTTAAATGTCCTTTATTATTATTATTCTTTTCAACTGTTCATAAGGAACCAGAAAATACATATATTAGGGGCGAAGATCAATTTAAAGTTACACAAGAACACACAGAGGGGAAAAACCTTTGTGTCTTTCATTATAATTTTTTTTCAATGTATCATAAGAAACTAGAAAATATAATTTAGGGATGGGGATGTCTTTTATTAGCATCAATCTTTTAAAGTTTTGTATGTTTAATGCTAAAATGATTCATTTCTAAAGGAAATAATAAAAAAAACTTTTATTCCTCAATATATATATACTTTGTTTTTTAACATCCTAGTTAAAAAGACAACATACATATTCATCAGCATTATAGATCGACCGCCTGGTGGGCTATGTGGTAGAGCGTCTGTCTCCAGAGCGGAAGGTCGTGTTTTCGAGTCCCGGGTCATAACATAATACTTTTTTCTTTGCGTGGCGCTTGGCATCTAGAGGATTTAATATCGACTGGTTCACCCGGTGCCAGAATAATGGACTGGGTGAGTTGTATGCTTGTCTGCGTACTGACTTGGTGAGTCAGCACTTACAAAAAAGTCACGTTGAGTATCTAGATATTAATTAAATAATAACCTTGCTCTCCTTGCGAAATATTGCTGATGCGGTACTGGACAACATTACATTATTGAAGACAACAACATCAGGGTAAGGTATGCTTGTTTGTAGTATACTAATAGTGCTAGCACCTGAACAAAGTCTCTGTAAGTGCGACAGACAAAAATAACACACTGTCCCATATACATAAACTATTCTTTGAATATCCCTTATTGACCAATAAAACTAGGAAATAACTAAATGTTATTTTAAAATGTGGTGGCGGTGGAAAACTTTCGTCATTGAGCGTCAATTCTAGTTAGTATTATATTATATTATTATATTGTTTTTTCGGTCTTGTCTGCTTTTTACTTTCTGTATACATTATATGGCAAGAAGTAATTAGGTACAAAAATTAGATTACAAAAAAAGAATACCAAAGTTGAAGACATACCAACGGCAAATTTTCAGTATAACAAAATTTTACACATTTTTCAGCACTTAAATTAGGCATCTTTTGTGGATATGCAAAATATATTATATTAAACGGATGACTTTCCATCAATGGAAAGTGTATTATGTAAATATTTCGCCACAATTGTTTTATTTTTATTTTTACTTATTTTTTATTTATTTATTTTATTTTATTTTTTTAAACTTTTTTGTTTTATAACACCCTGAAAGTTATGCTTATTCACTGTATATTATCATTATCATCATATTGAATGAATGGTCGTTTTTACACAAAAATGCAAAATACAATGGAGGCAATCCTATAAGAAAAGCTTCCAAGGAAAAGAATATTCAATAAAACAATAAAAATTACATCAAATTAACCAATAAACATATTTCTTTACTCTTTTGAATGTCAATTTACCACCAGTTGCGAGAACAAGACTTAATTTCTCACTCAACATATTTAGTGTGTATGTTCATATGTTTAACTATTAATGGTATGACAAAGAAAAAGATAAGTACTTCAAAATAAAGATATTTTCACTTTATTTTACGCAACAGGATGTAAGAAGCACATAAAATGTTCTTTGCTTTAGTGAATACCCTTTTTGAAGACTGAAAATAGAACACAGACCTACCGACTGAAAAGTGAGCGCTCTCATCAAGGTGTTGATAAATAATTATGGAACGTTAAGAGTCTGACCTTCCTTGATCATTTAGTGTTATTAGCAAGTGCGAAAATAACACTTCGCATGAAGTAGACAAATGTCTACTGAAAAAAATGCTTTTCAAAAATAAATATCACATTGAATAATTTCAGAATCTTTTTTTTACTTGAATGTCTATGACAAACTAAATGTTTTTAGTATTCTTCTCAAGTCGGTAGTTAAAAATATGTTGAACAAGGTCTGTTTCAGACTTTAAAGTTTGTGATTGGATTAAACCTTTGACTAAATGATATTATTGCTAAATAGCTGAACACGCACATTATGTCAATCAAATAGGTTTGGTTTAATGACCCTCTCACATATAACTGTACGATTCAGAAGTAACACTTTTAATTGGATGAATGAAATCTTTCTTCTCTACAACTTTTTTAAGAGCAGAACGTCTTGCGCCTCCCCATAAATATGTGCCATTGAAGAAGTTTATGTTTTCCATTCTTGTTATACCCGCTGCAACAGTTGGAAAGGCAATTTCTAAAAATAAGTTGTGACGTGTAAATATATCCATATAAAACAGAAAGTCTTGTGAATATCTGACCGCTAAAATCGCTGCATCTTTTAAAGAAACTAATTTTAAACCCAGTATTTATTTGCAAATGTTTCTGAAACGCTAATACGCTCTAATACTTGTATTATATAAATCATTCAACCCATTTTTATACGCCGTCAATCCAAAACGGTCATGGTACCAAAACCATGGAGTTGATGGTTCTCTGTCTTCCATTAAAAGAATTGCACGGGACATTAAAATTTTGTCAAGACTGTAACGCACGAGCTGTTTTGAATAAAGAATTAGGTCGTCCCCAACGTGAAGATAACCATCAACATTATAGTTCATTTGAATTACCTGTAACATACATCTTTGTCCAATATGTCCTTGTTATTTCTATTTCAATAAATGAGACGGGTTCTATCAAATCTCTCGTCGAGTGTTCGAACAATGTTCTATTTTTACCACAATAAACTATAATAGGAAAATTTGTTCTATAAAGAACCTCCAAATATTTTTTATTGGTATAAAAAGGATTGTTGAACACAATAATCAGTAAAATATTATCATATGTTTTCACATTCCAAGGAAATGATATATTTCCCGGCGGAAAAACAAAATTTGGACACAAATGCAATATTCTTTTTAAAGATGTGTCTAGCTTGTAATCACTGTGATTGAAATGAGATTTTGCTGATTCAACTTGTGGAATAAAGATGACACTGGTGTTTGTTTTATCAGCGGTTTGACCTTTGATCTTTCTTATATCTGCTGGCATATTGTAAACTTGTGTTCGTATGGTTCAGTATAATTGACTAATTTTAAATCATCTATCCACATACTTATCAATTTGCTATCGCCATTGCGTAAAAATCCCTTTTCAATCATCTTAAATGTTAAATCTAAGACACATTCAAAAAAGGAATATTCTTCTTTACAAGTCCAATCACTCAAAAAGGTTAGTAGATTTTCAGTTTTATAATACAAATCAGATTTCTGGAAATATTCATCAAGATAAGAGTTGGGATTTCTTTTGGAAAAAGCATTTGGAGAAAAAAATGCGATATTGCCTCCTATTTCCCACAGCAGTCTCTGGGCCAAATATGATCGTCATATATCACACACATGAAAACTTACGGTAGTTGGCAAAATCAATCCCCAAAATGAATCATATAGAAAAAGGGTGTTTTGTGAGTTGAATGGCGAATACGCCTTTTTTCTCACTACAACAGGAGGAGCGTTTACACTGAAGGAGATATTCGGGTCGTTAACAAGACCTTGCTGAATCAAAGGTGTCTTCCATGCTACAAGTGTATAATTATGTGAGAAATTTTCTCCTTTTTGACTGACAGGATATCCACGAGGCCACATACTGGATTGTCCAAAATGTCTGTATAAGTTGAATGTATTCTTCTTTCCTGTATACATCTACGCTGTAGTTTCTTCACTATATGTAAATCGTTTCAGTTTGTCAAATGGTCTTGTATCGTCATCTGTGTCGTATATTACTTTTGCACCATTTGCAATGGCATACAAATATCCAACATTTTTTCTTGAATAACTTCTCACTGGTAAGAAAGGTGTGATTTGAAATCCAAACTCTTCTTGTTGTTCTAAACTCAGAAAATCGCAGTTCTGAAATCTAAATGTAAAAAATAGTTTAATACGAGAAAGAAATTTGCAAATGAATCAAAAGCCAACGCAACCAACAACAACAATGCAAATGAGTGATAAAACAGTAAAAGAAAATGCAATACACGAAAAATACAACATATCTTAGTGTTCTAAATATACAATACAATTTTTTACATTTTTGTACATAGAAATTTCTATCTTTCATTGTTATCTTCTGTTCTACCTATCCTTTCTCTCTAATCTACCATGGGGAAGAAATAAAGAATGTATATTAACACAAACTGAATAAAGTCGAAAACGCATGCACAAAGACAAGAGATCTGATCGTATTCTACCGACATGTGATGTACAAGAGGCTCCGCATCGGTCACCAAATTTTATGCCACAACAACAATGATGTAATAGATCAATGCTATGTCTAAAGTTGAATGTTTAAACGCTAACATCATGAGAAAAAGGATTGAACTTGGCTAAATATTTCACAGCTTTGTTCGAATGATAACGTGTGATCCTCAAAAAGTAGCAAACTTGTATTTAGATTGATTATGCTGTTAACAACGATCCTTAAAGATCCTTAAAATTTCAGTTCAATTAAGGATTCTAAAAGCCTCCTTAAAGATCCTAAAAGGTGTTCTTTAAGAGTCCTTTAAGGTTCATTAAAGATCCTTAAAGATGGAATGTCTTTAAGGAGTCTTTAAGGCACATTTAAGGATCTTTAAGGAGATATTTGAGGATCTTTAAGGATCCATAAAGATCATTAAAGGGGAGGTTGGTCTTGTGATATCATTCTGGAACAATCAACTCACATTCTAGTTATATACAATTTTTTTTTAAGAATCATTTCTTATATCAATAGATATTTTATTCCAAGAACGGTATACATAAGGAAAAATGTAAAATAATAGGGATTTGTTCTACAAAGGAAAGTTTCAAAATTTGTGTCGTCGCGTATTGTTAAATTGACTCTCAGAAATTGCATTTGATAATATGTCATGAAGATAATCAGGTACAGAGTAGATTCTATAAAAAAAAAACAGTTAGTTGGTGACTTAAAATTACGTTTCTAATCTAGTTACAGCGTACAGTAAAGATATGCTTGTCAATTTTATACCAATATTTACTCTCTTGACCGCTTCAATGTTTTTTTTCAATTGTGTCAACACAATTTTGAGATACGTTATTCAACTCAACATCGGCATATACTCAAGGGGTCAATAAATGTTATATACATAATTTTTACTGATTTACGGATCTACTTATGAACTTTGAACTTTGACGACATTACACAAAAATCAAATTTCTGATATTTTGCCATATCATATTATAATTCTATTTCAAATTACTTGATTTTAAAGTATTTTGTCAGGTATAATTTTTTCTTTATCTTTGAAATTTTGACACCTCAACAAAACATTTAATTCTCCAACAATACATGACTTGTCACAAAATTTACATTCCCTCTCAATTCTGTCAATTTTTCATATCTTCCTTTTCTATCGATAAACAAAGATAAGAAGTCTTGATCTTAATTTTGAAAAAATTATTTAAAATTAAACGAACATACCAGTCCTTGTCCATATCACAATCCCAAAAAACAAAGTAAAAACTTTGAAAACTGGCAAAATTAGTTATTCACGTGAACTTCCATCAAGGAAGTGAGGCCGGGTGCTCAGGAAGAGTAAGCAGGTAAAAAATTAATGTATTTTCCAAACTGAAAATGATCCTTATACATTCTATATATATCAGCTTTGGAAAACTGCTCTGTTTGTGAATACCGATTTTGACAAGACTGGTCTTTTACTTTTTGTTCAAGATGGCGCCTGGACAGTGTAGGACGTGAATTTGGGTAGATGATATTATAAGTGTAATGCAGGTTTTAGAGCGCATACGAATGCTGGTTATGTTCACTATCAGTATATAAGAATCCAGAGAACTGACAGATAAGTGTGAGGTTGTCATTCGATGTTTGTATTTGAAGTTTTAAGAAACTATTAATCAATCATGACAAGGTCGGTTGTCGTGCATATATACATACATATATATACAAATATACAGGTGTATACGGGTATTACGACAGGTAAAAGAACACAGTTAGTGATTTAGAACAAGAAAACAGAGATTGAAGAGGTAAAATAGTAAACATGCAGGCTCGCTCCATGAGAGACAACTTGATTTTTACCGGGCTAATGGAGAAACCAGATGAGGATACAGGGAGAGAAGACACGGAAAACGTTTTAAGCGATTTTATATAAAATCAATTAGGAGTCACTGAGGACATCGAGTTCGAACGTGTTCATCGTTTCGGTAAACGATTTGGCAATAGACCCAGGAAGATTGTAGCTAAGTTTAGTCGGTATAAGCATCGAGGAATTGTTACAAAAAGTTCTACAAATCTTAGAAGTACAGGTTTTGGAATATTGGAACAATTTCCTCCAGATTGAAAGAATACGCATAGAGTTTTGAGTTTTGAGGCAAGCAAAACAGTGGAGAAATAAAGCGGTACTTATAGCAGATAAATTATACATGATTGACAAACTTTATATATCACCAGTGTTACGCAATGAACAACAAGAAGCCGTAGCCTATGTGGAAGACCCCTACACGATTTCATATGTACCTGATAATAGACATTTTAAACGCGACCGATTTGCATCGACAGAGTCCGATCAACGCAATTATTCTGGCCGGGTAAATGTCAGCGGTTACACTCGAGTCAAGATTTAGATCAAACCCATTCCAAGGAACATACCGACAGAGAGAAACAAGAACAACATGTTAACAAGGAACAAAGCGAAAGCGATTCAGAATCTGAGAACAACGCTAGATAGGATGCAATCGGAGGTGGACACTCTAATATTAATAAATACTAGTATATAAGAACTGAAAATTTAAATTCATTAAAGATATGTGGTTTAAATGTATGTGGCCTAAAATCACAATGTTCAATAGCAGAATTTTTTATACATATGACATTTTGTTTCAATCAGCAACCAAACTTAGAGACAATGACACTCTTGATTTACATGGTTACACTATTATCACTAAAAACAGAGGGTAAAATAGATCAGGTGATCTAACTTTTTTGATAAAAAATGATATTTCTAAATATTTTGTAGAAGTAAAAGATAATTCTAATTTAGTGTTATGGGTTTTAGGAAAAAATCTTCTGAATAATGAAAATGTTATGTTTGGGGTTGTTTATATTCCTCGGATAGATTCTCCATATGCCGATAGTGATTGTTTTAGCGAGCTACAGATGAAGATGAAATATCAAGAATATCTAACATTTGTCCTAACTTGTGCTTACTTGGCGATTTTAATGCTAGATCCAACACATTATCAGGCTTCATAGAAGTAGACAATTCTACTGTCAATTTTACAAATTTTGATCCTGATATTAATGAACCAGTAAATGGTACTGAAATATTAAAGAATTTAGATATCCCTCTCAAGCGCTATTCACAAGACAAAGGTAAACTATCGGTCTATGGTTATAGATTATTGATTTGTGTAAATCTGCTAATTTATTTATTGTAAATGGTTGCATTGGTCAAGATAAAAAGATATGTTAAGTCACATGTAAAGATTAGTAGATTATGTTGTATGTTCACAGACTGTTTTTAATTGGATATGTGATTTTACTGTTTTAGAATTTTGTTGTTTGTTATCAGATGTTCATTCGCCTATTGAGTTATTGTACTTGTTTGTCAGTTTTACATTTTCTCTGTTCCATAAAAATGGGAGGCCTCGGTGGCCGGTGGGTCTAAAGCGCGCGCTTACGGATCGCGGTACCTCTCACCGCCTGGGTTCGAATCCCACTCGGGACAGATCCGAGTGAGATTCTCACAGCGTGAGAAAGTTTGTCAGTTCGCTTGTCGAAGATCGGTGGTTTTCTCCGGTACTCCGGTTTCCTCCCAATTCCAGAACTGACCGCCTCGAAATAAGTGAAAGATTCTTGACTGGGGCGTAAAACACCATTACTCCACTCCACTCTGTTATTGTCAAGTGCAATTTATTTAATTTTTGTAAAATAAAATTTAAAACTTTGTACATGGCAACATTTAAGTTTAACGGCCTTAACGACTTTTTGTGCCAGAATTACTTCTTATCAAATATCTACCTTGTTTTCCATGGAAATTTTAAAATTTCTCTAAAGTTTTCCGTCATTTTTTTTTTCCTTTTTTTTTTTTTTTTTTTTTTTGTTTTTTTTTTTTTTTTTTTTTTTCCGATAAATGCCAGAAAAAAATTCCGTATATTGTAGCGAAGATTATAGTAACGTAAAAGATACAGCGTTTTATTTTAATATTAATAACAGTGTTAGGAAATTCAAAGATATACTACACTCTTGTAGTCGATACACACCAGACAGAATTAACTGTCGCGCTAATGGCCTTACATTAATGTAAATGGGAATAACCTCCGGTAAATTGACGTTTTCGAATAATGAAAAACAACTTAAATGTAAACCTCAAGCTACTTTCGGGGGGGGGGGGGGGGGGGGTGTCAATAATCAAATGTGCTGCATAGAATTTTGTCCCAGATTTTGCATAGATTTGAAGTCAGCTATAAATGTACATTAAAAAACTATTTCGTCCATATATAACCTTACATTTACGAAATTGCTGATTTCCAAAACTAATTACAATAGATCTATGTAATGTTATTTTATTAATCAACTGTTTAAATTGTTAATTTAAAATTAAATCTTAATAATATTGTCACTTACTACTTTTGCTTTTTAAAAAAAAAGAAAATGCATTCAAAAGTAGTTCATTACGACATTATTTGATTGTCTTTATAACGTTTTTACTAAGGCCAGCATAATTAAATTTAAAACATACGTCAGCTCAACCAAAAGGCAGTAAAAGTAATAAGCGTAGATATTTTTACAGAGAGTAACTCATGTTTAGTCACTACCAAGTCTAAGAATCTGATTTAATTTTCAAAAAAATCAAATGGGTGAGAATTTGTACTTGCATGCTGTAATATTCGACATACTTAGAAGATTGGTCTCTATCAAACACTCTACGGTTTCTTGAATTACAAGTTTTGTGCCAAGTTTTAAATAAGATGCGCAAAATAGTTGTGTCATGTGCAGATGTTTTTTTTTAATTTTGCCAAAAGAAAAAAATCATAATTCTGCACAAAGCATTATATTTTTTTCCTTAACGGTCCATGAACATCGAGGAACTATGCTTTTAAAAGGCGTTTCACAAACATTTCAATGATGTTTATGCTTTGATTAAAAAATCAATAATGAATGGGAGATATGAATCTGTAACATTAACGACATCCATTACGTATTTCCCCGATTCTTGAAATAATAAACTATACTGGAGCGCACATTTGCCTTAGGCAAACTACAACGCTACCCAATAAATGTCAATTAAAACCATGTGTGTATGTTTGAAGAGAGAGAGAGAGAGAGAGAGAGAGAGAGAGAGAGAGAGAGAGAGAGAGAGAGAGAGCAATAAACACATATACAACAAAATTAAGCCGACGTCTTAACTAATTTTTCTTATTTGTTCATTGTACCTTTTAAAAAATAGTCCCAAGGTCAATCTTAGTCATGCTTATTTATATAACGACATTTAAAACGGTAAATGTCGCTGTTTATATTGTTGTGTCAGAGAAATAAAATTTAAAAGTTCTAAATTATTTCTATCTCCAAAAGATCTGGTTCACGGATTGAACCGTGACTGTTATTTTTGGCAATCATTCAGCATAATGTCTTTTAAGTCTCGATCTTAAAAACTAAAGTCCCGTGTCAAAGTCGGAGGCGAAGCACTTTAAAGAACCATGACTGGAAAATATTCTATAAGCGCAAATTATCTTATCTTTACCTGTAGCTGCACAGGGACTTGTATTTAATAATATAAATAATATTAATAGTTGATTAATATTGAGTTCGTGAAGTTCTTTATCGATTCGTTATCAATTCTTGCAATTTTATGCAATCTGGAATTCTTGGCCAAAAAATTAAGCTGTTCTACAACATTTAAAGCACGAATTCACTATTCCAACAAGAATACCGCAAGACGGGGCAATATATGCCCCATAAACTAGCAAAAGATATTACCTCTGAAAATGGATGGACTGATATTACTACTGAAAATGCATGGACAGCATAATAACATAATTCAAAATGATTATAGCAAAAGGAAAGTTGAGAAGCCTACAACGTCAGGCCCATGCATCGAAAAAGAAAAAAAATTTCACTGGAATAGTTAGAGCCTCAGAAAATAACACCTAACTTTTTCATAAACCAGAGAAATGTCAAAAGTCAAGAAACTGCAGAATTGAAAGTCAACTACATTACATATGAAGAAGATGCAATAATTCAAGGTTGGGAGCAACATTTTACAACTCTAGCAACCCCTGATTTATCAAAACAAGCTTTTGACTTAGAAAAATTGAATTTAGTTAGGATACAAAATGAAATTATAGAAGATGTAACCAAAAAACTGAACAAACAAATAGAAGAGGCAACTTGTGATGAAGTAATTCAGGTAATATCAAAATTAAGATCAGGCAAATCGTGTGATAATGAAGGTATTGCAGCAGAACATCTGAAATATGCAGCTGAAGAACTTGCGTCGTATATCAGGCACATAGTAAACATCATATTCAAAAATTAAGATGCTCCGAAGAAGTTTAAAATAGGAGTTTTAACACCAGTCTTAAAGAAAGGGAAAGATAATAACAACCCAGAAAATTATGGAGGTATAACCGTAACCAATAAAATATCAAAAGTTCTGGAATGTGTAATAAAAGATAGAATAGAGCGACAGTTAGTGCATCACAAAACAAATTACAGCAAACTCCTCTTCCATGAACGCAGCTTTCATTATGTCAGAATCTAATGAATATGCCAAGGAACAAAAAAAAGACGCTGTATATAGCAACACTAGACGCAGAAACAGCATTTGACACTGTTAATCACGATATTCTCTTTAACAAACTATACCTGGATGGAATTAACGACAACACGTGGATACTACGAAGAAACCTATATAGAGATATGAAAATGAACATAAAATGGAACAACCAATTGTCAGATGAGATACAAATGAAACAAGGAGTAAGACAAGGAGGTAGTCTATTATCTACTTTATATAAGAGATACAATAATAAAATATTAAATTCAATATCGAGGAGCAATTTAAGGCTATTCATAGAAGATATACATTAGCTCACCAACATGCGCTGATGATATAGCTCTGATAACATATAATCACCATGAGGTGCAATCCTTACTAAATATTGTACAGTTTCACACAGCTAGGGACCTCGTCAAAATAAACGCAGATAAATCAGAAATAATTCAATGTGTAAAAACTACAACGGTAAAAGAAAGTACGTGTATATTTAACAACCATAACATCCCTACGGTAAATGAAGTTAAACATCTGAGTGTACTTAGAAATAAGAATAATAAAATTAAAGTAGAAGAAAGACTGCAAGTTGCTAGAAAAACTATATATGCTCTACTCGGGTCGAGTTTTAATGCAACCAAAGGAATGTCACCACTTGTCACACTGAAGCTGTGGAAAACGTATACCATCCCAAGAGCACTGTAATGTTAAAATTTAGCCACACAGATATAATGAAATTAGAATGTCAACAAAGGAAAATACTCAAACGGATACAAGGACTACCAGAAAGAACTGCAACAACAGCAGTATATATCCTTCTAGGAGCTGAGCCCATCCTGAATATAGTAGAAAAGAGAATATTGTCACTGTTTATCAATCTCATTCAACATCCAGCAACAGTAGAATATAGTCTTATAAAAAGGCAATATAGAGCCTATGTTAAGAACAATGAATACTGTGGCTTTTTAAAAAAGGTCATAGATTTACTGCAAAAGTACAAGTCGCCACCAACAGATGATAATATAAGAAAGCAGAAGTAAAAGCTCAACTAGTGACAGGAACCTACAATCTACAATCCTGTAAAGCAAAGTTTAATCAACATGAGGTAGACAATACATGCCCACTTTGTAAAAATGGAGATGAAGATGTAGAACACTTCCTGTTGTATTTTAAAGCAACCGAGAAGACTAGAAACAAATATATGTCACGAATACATAATAGATTAGAAATCAAGGGACATAACTGGTCTTTAGAATATCAACCCTGTCTGCAAAGGTCACCTGTCAACAAAGGCCACTTTTAGCCAGTCCCTCAAGTGGCCTTTGTAGACAGGTTTTACTGTATAGAAATATTCAGTTACCAAAACATCAAAAATAACAACCTATTGGCACAAATGATATTGGACTGCACCTCACCAAAACTTGTGCCGTATATAAAGCTGACTCACACTGAGGCATTGCATTGAAGTAGAGATCATAACAAGAACTTTATGTTTTTATTTGCATCTACAGAGGGCTACAATATTAAACTAGAAGCTCATATGATTAGAGAATAGAAATATAGTGCTATGCTTGTATACACATTATATAACAGGCACTAAAAAATGCACAATAACTTTTATTATAGCTTACCATACGCTTATCTCTTAAATATAGTTCATTAGATGTAGTGGTGAAAATTCTTACCAACTTTTCTTTTATAATATTTTAAATTACAATCAAATATTTTATGCAATTCAATGATATCTTTTAAAGTAGAAAGTCTGAAAATTAGTATCAACTTTTCTTTTATAATATATTAATTGCAATCAAATATCTTATCCAATTTCATGATAGTTTTTTTTAGAGCCAATACAAGTACCATTTTTAACTCTAAGGAAAAGCCAATATAGTGACTGTTATTTAAGTCACATATAATAATTTTATAATCTAAAATTTTTAATTTATTTTAATCAATTTTAATGGAGTGCTCTGAAGAAATGGAGGAAGATACCAGAACAGAACAGAACATAATAGGCAGACAGCACAATAAAGTGATGTGTTTTGAAAATATGCATATATGTAGACACTCAAAGTTTATTAATGGTCCTTAACTCCTCCAACAATAATTATTCCATTCAAAATTTAACCTTAAAAATAAATAAAGTGAATTTATACAAAGTCTAATTTTTAATCATATTTTAAATGGTTTTATTTTTTTTTCCAATACTAATGGTAATTTATGTAAGAAATAAATCATCATTTCAGTTTTGTAACATGTAGTTACAATTACACTGTCATTATTCACAAAGCTCATTTTATTTCTTATCAATGTGATAAGATTTTACACTAAAAATGTTTCATTTTTTCATAAAAAATATTTGGCCAGTGTCAATTGGATTCTTATTGTTGATAATCTGACCCACTCTAAAACCAACATCTATGTAAAACAAATTACATTACATCTGTAACATAAATTTAAAATATCTTTACAAGTGTAAAGTGTCTTTTCAATCATTTTCTTTCAAAAGTGTTAAGTTAAAAATACCAATATGACAAAGTTCTTTATTTTTAATTTGATTTTTTACCAGTTTTATGATGTACAGTTTTGTGACTCTTTAAATGATGGGGCTGGTTGAATTTTTTATTACAAATATCACACTTCAATGGTTTTTCTCCAGAATGAACAAGTTTATGGGTATTCAAGTTACTCAGCTGTGTAAAATTCTTACCACACTCTTTACATTCAAATGGCTTAACACCTGTGTGAGTTCTCACATGAATTTTAAGTTGAGCCATAGCAGTAAATGCTTTGCCACAATAAGAACATTTGTGTGGTTTTATTTTTGAGTGAACCATTAAGTGATGTTTTAGTGAGTTTGATTGAGTGAATTGTTTTCCACAAATGTCACATGTGTAACCTTTGACCCCAGTATGTGTAACTGTATGACGTTTGACTTGGCTTGTTGTAGCAAATTTTCGACCACAAATTTCACATTCATATGGTTTTTCATTTGTATGTGTTAGTATATGACTATCCAGATGACCAGACTGACTAAACTGTTTTCCACAAATGTCACATTTATGTGGCTTATCTCCTGTGTGAATCAACATATGGCGGTTTAAACTGGAAGAATGTCTAAACTGTTTGTTACACAACTCACAGCTGTGTGGCTTAGATTCTGAGTGAATCAACATGTGACTTTTAAAATGACCAGACTGTATGAAACTCTTCCCACAAATTTCACATTTATATGGCTTTTGTCCTGTGTGTATCATCATGTGGTAGTTAAGAGCCACTAATGTAGCAAAATGTATATCACATAAACCACATTTATACAAAAGTTTCTTTTCTTTCACTTTACATGATGCTTTGAAATTTCGTTTAGTTTTATTTTTTGGTTTCAACTTTAATTCTTTATTGTCTTCATCACTATCTCCTGAATCAATGTCACATCCAACACACTTGTCATTGATATCATCATCCCCATTATTTGTATGATATTCATTAAAGTCTTCAAATTCCCTGGGATAATTTAGTAAACCTTTTTCAGAATTCTCTTCTAATTTTGATGTTTCTGTTTGGTCAGTTTTACCAGCTAATTGTAAAGCATTTGATGTCTTAGTTTTAATTTTTAATTTAGTATTTATGTTGCTGTCTTCTTCACTTTCTCCTGAATCAAAGTCACAACCATCACCCTTGTCACTTATCTTATCATCAACAAAGTGAACTTCTTGTATTCCTGTTAAATTTTCTAAATCACTCAAATTTTCTTCTTTAAATTTTTTTCTAAGAATATTATTATTTGTAGAAAGGTTTTCAGAATTACAGACCTCTGACAGGTTACAAATGTCATCTTTTGGATAAAGTACCATCTCTCCTATTAAGAAAATAAATAGTTCAGTTAAAATTTTGTTATGTAAATAAGTATAAGGCATAGCGTGATGAGACAAAATTTTGTTATGTAAATAAGTATAAGGCATAGTGTGATGAGACAAAATTTTGTTATGTAAATAAGTATAAGGCATAGCGTGATGAGACAAAATTTTGTTATGTAAATAAGTATAAGGCATAGTGTGATGAGACAAAATTTTGTTATGTAAATAAGTATAAGGCATAGTGTGATGAGACAAAATTTTGTTATGTAAATAAGTATAAGGCATAGTGTGATGAGACAAAATTTTGTTATGTAAATAAGTATAAGGCATAGTGTGATGAGACAAAATTTTGTTATGTAAATAAGTATAAGGCATAGTGTGATGAGACAAAATTTTGTTATGTAAATAAGTATAAGGCATAGTGTGATGAGACCAATATAATTTAAATTGATCTTTATAAAAATTGAAACCAGAGTTATCAGAAACAACGTCTTTAACAATGACTTTTACAATTAACACTGATTTTTTCATACAGTTTTTGTCATGATCTCCTTAGTCTGTACTTAAGCTGCCAAGCTGTAGGTCATATACAGCTCACTATTGCATACTGATTTTAATAATACTTCTTTCTAGCTGAAAGTTTTTCAAGTGTTTGCATTCAAAAAATAAAAAACCTTTAAACTTTATTTTATTTTATCCTTTATGATACAGCTTAAAAATACAGTGCTAAGGGAACTTGTGGTAAAGGACAATTTGTTAAATACCCGGTAGTCAAGACTTCATCCAAACTGACTAGGTAAACATTCCCAATAAAACTGCAGATAAAAAGATTTTGCTCAATATGTTTTGTGTCTGTGTTAAAGATTTTTAATGGATGTTAAATGTCTTGACAGTAATTCATTAGTCAAAACACTCAAACAAGTATGATGTCAATGTTACAGATACTAGTACATGTATTATATATGGATGTATAATGATTATAATCTCGATTTTATTGTACAACTTTACCCAGTCTGATATGTGAAAAATTTAAATGAATGTAAATAACAATGACTAAAACCTTTTACCATTAGGTTCTAAAACCTCAGAATATTCTAATGACAAATAACAATACTTGAACATGGAAACATTCCTTAGTACACTAATCACCTTCCATTGTTTTAAAAAACTAAAGCTCATGTCAAGGTTTAACATTATAGGCTCTTCTGTAATTTATGCTGTCAAACAAGACAGTATGGTAGAAACTTTAATATAGCTGTAAAAATATTCCAATGGATTGTTTGCTTATGATATACATTACAAGTTACATACCTGTCTTTGCATCATAATAAACTGAACCTGTTGTCTCAAACTCTGGATCTATAGGTTCATGTTTAACCTCAACATTACTACCTAGTAAAACACTTGACATTATAACATAAAGGCCTGAAAATGAAAAAAGAAAGCCATTTCTACAACAATATACATACAGACATACATATACATATAATCTTATATACAGTCTAGTACAAAAAACAAGTAAGAAAATCATTATGAAAGTAGCTTACGTTGCTGGTCTTTATACATATGAAAAATAGAAATCAAATTACTAGGTTTCTATAACAGGGAGGAAAAAGCATCAGTGACATGAAAGCCAAAGTGCACTGGTGGTGATGGGGGATGGGGTGGGGGGGGGGGGGGGTATTTGAAAAAATCATAAGGAACTGGTAATGAATAAAGGAAATTCTGCAGAATGATCACATGGAGATGATACTGGTGAATGGTAACTGGTAAATGTATTTGCAATGTTAAACCTCTGTACTGTACTTCAAATAATTAAAGCTGCATTAAGTTTTCCTAGGACAAAAATTAAAACGGTGCTGATCTAATTATTGATGCTTCTTATGAACAATGTTACACTTGGTTCATCGATTAAAGCTCAAATAAATACAGAAATAACAATAATGTCCCAGTGAGATGTAGCCTGTAGGATCTAATTTTAGAACATGGTTACGTCATAAAAAACTGGGTCATTTAAACACAACTTTCAAAACAGTGAAATATGATAAATTAAACACAGAATATCATTAAATTTGTCATTTGTGACTTTGTATGGGATACATAACACCATTGTGAATACATTTGGATATTAAAGATGGACAATTGATACAATTTGTCAGGTTTCACCTTCAATTCATTGGAATCCCTGTACATCCGTGTGCATGCTCCAAGCAAATAATAATCACCGTTAAGCATTGACCAATCAGTTAGAAGAATCTGTTTATTTACAGCTAATAGGAATAAAATTTTAGAAAACGAATTTCACGAATCGTGATTAGAGGTTATCTATTTTTCAAAAAATATATTTTTAGAAAATCAAAGAAAAAAAAATTCAGAAAATTGATAAACTTAATGCAGCTTTAACTGTTCTTCTGTACTGAATGGGGTAATTTACGACAGTTAAATTTAAAATGTCTTAAAGACAATCATTCATATATAGGTAACACAAATTTCATAAGAATTTTCTTTCTTATATTGTTTAAGATGTATCCTTTTGTGCAAAGCACATAAATTCTTATGCAACTGGGTGAAAGAAATGAAAAACAATTATAAATATGAAAGGTCTCAGAAGCTCAGTTGGTAGAATACTCGCCTATGTTGTGTTCAATTCCTGCAGTTTATAATCTAAATAAATTTTTATGTTTTGATAAATTTCAAGCAACTGGGTAAAAAGAAAATCAGAAAGAAATGAGAAACAATAAGAAATGAGAAACAATTATAAATAATACCAGAAAAGTCAAATATGTTGTTTATCTGTTATTTCAAATAGTTTACCACATAAGTTTGACAAGTTAAAATTCTAAATTGACACTGTTTTCTATTTTAAACTAATCAGTTTGATATTTGTTGCACTATTTTGTATAAGAAATTGAGATATCTGCTACAAAGCATTCCACATTCAATGATATTGCTAGCAGAATAATCTAAAAACTGCTTGTCACCGAATGTACTTGCCAAAATATTGTGCCTGAGAGTGATAAGCTATGATAATGTAAAAAAGATAAAACAATATAAAACACTTACTATTCTATCGCCGTTACATCAGCTGACAGTTATAAACAGACTGGTTTTAGCTGCAGATAGACATTTCTTTGTCTTTTTTTATCATGTCTAGGAAGTCATTGAAAAATATTAAAAACAAAAATGGAAACGGTATAACGCGTTTGTCCGAAAAATTACTGATCCCTGTTGATGCATTGTTATGTCTCTGTCTTTATTTTTAGAAGCCCTTTATAGATTGTTTAAAATATATATATATATATACCTATTTTGTACATACATGTATATAAATAATATTAAAATGGATTAGATGCAGTAAATGTAGAGATCAGAAAATTGTTATATGTACATTTGGAGGCAATACATAATGATAATTTTATCATATAGAATATTCTAAATGATAAAATCATAATAAAATTTTAAACTTATTCAAAACAAAAAAGTCAGACATACTAGTAAATTGGACTCTGTACATAATTCCATTCCTTCATCTACTGTAAGATCTCCTTCTGGGTACTAGTACTCTGCTTTTTAATCACACTGAATCAAGTTTCATTCAGAAGATGAGTATGGGTCTTAGATTATGGGCTTGGTCGTGCCCAGAATTTGCTAAGTTTGATGAATCTTTTGGTAATGGTCAAAACTATCTTTAACCATTTGTTTTTAAAATACAGTCGTTTCATAAGCCATAAAGAACTGTCACTTTCTGACTAATATGATTCTGTTAGTTTTTTTTTTTTACTATCCCCATGTCAGATATACGTAAGCCAATAAAAATTATATTTCATATAGTTATGTCTTTCCATTTTCTTTGCCTAGCAAAAGGGCTTATCAATTACTTATGAAGCATACTTATTTGTCTCAATTATTAATATTGCAATAAGGGAGGTACTTAATAAACTTTTAAATACTCCCGTGATTAGTTGAGTTTTTAGGGAGAGATATAGATTGACAATTCTCTCTCTAAAGTCATGGATATAATGCGTGAATTGGAAGTTATCTGGTAAAAAATTATGCAACTACTATTGCAAATTCATTTTTTATATCACTGTAAATTTTGGTTTTATGAAACGAATTAAAAAGGACAATATGACTGTCTAGCGTACTGCTGAGAGCGACACTTGTAAATGTCTTTGGTCAGCGATCACAGGTTAATACAACAATTTTTTTTAAAGTGACTTTGTGTGCTCTGTAATGGCTGACACAAGCGTTGATATGCTTTTTAAATATAAAACTGAGACATGAGTGCATTTTGAGTAAAAAAAATCAAATATGAGATACAAATAAATGTCACGCATAGCTAAGCCACTACCATGGAGTCTTTTTTTTAACTGTTTTGACATGTGGCCTCGAAATCGGCAATTTTGATTTGAATTTCTTGAGTTGTATTAAAAATTCACTGATTTCTTCCTTATTTCGGACAGATTTTTTAAAATTAAAATTTCGCTAAAGAAATATTAAGGTTAACAAATAAAATTGTTACAGGTACTCTTTAATAAGATCGATCATACCACGTGACATGTGTATCATTATCCTATTGATGTCACGTTCCCACCATTAACAAAATAGCTATAGGCTAAATTTTTTTTTGTGTATTGTTTTGAAGCACTTATTTGGTACTTTGTAATGATTTGCTTCTGATAAATGAAACATAGGGGTCTATCCTGTCTAGTATTATGTCACATTAATTTTTTTGACATCCCAGACAAGGTAGTTTACATGTCAAAAACATCATTGCAATCCTCATCACGTTCATGCTCCTGGAAAATATGTTCACCTAAATTGTTAGAGTAAATGTCTTTGGTGTTCATTTGCGTTTCCAAATTTCTTAATAATTTTGTTGTACATTGAACAGATAATTTGCAGACCGTGACTGGGCATCAGTAGATATGCTGTGTACTGTTCTGTTGGGGTTTACGACGATGCTATTTTTAACCTTGGTAAGTTTTGTACTATGTTGTGATGTAGCCAGGCCCAGAATCAGATGGGGCACGTCTGATGAAAACGGAAATGACACATGATTTTATTTTCAAATCGCCCATGAAGACTTATTAAAGAAAACGCTAACGACATATTGCTGTTTATCAAAAATATCTTCCGACATGAGACTTACAAAATCTTACAATGTCAATTTGTAAATGATAATGCTTAGTAAGTAACTGACGAGTTACCATGGTTGTGAGAATGGTAACAACTAAATGAATTTCAGGAAATAACATCTTGGCCAAAAAAAAACTTCACAACCGAATATAATATTATGACATAGCACAGTCCTATGTTAAGGGCACAGTTAATCGCTAATACACATGTATAAATTAGTGTTTACAGCACTATCAGACCTTTGATTCTTCTTTCTTAAAAGACCCAGTGCGAGTTCTTACAATCGTTACAATTATGGGCACATTTTGTAGGACGAGATTTTGTCATTATATTCATAATGATATCGGCTTTTTTTAGCATTACAGCACACCCTCAATGTAGTACCGGAAAGCTGCAGAAAGCAGCATCTAGCTGCGTGATCTAGTACTATTCTACTAGCACTTTGATGTATCATTGAGTGTCAGTAGTTTTGCACTTCATTATAAACATTAAAAAGATTTAAACAACTCTGCTTTACATTATTATGTTATTTTCAAACATTTACCCATAAAACCACTATTTTTCTGCATAATATAGTATATGTATATTTTCCTACGGATCCACTAACTTGACATTTGACCTTGTGAACCTAAAGGTCAATTTCATAGATAACATCCAACCAAGTGATGATCCACACATCCTACAGAACTTAAGCATGAATACCAGTCATTAACACACAATTTTTATTCTTTTTAAACTCTGACAGCTAGTCTTTTCCACACCAAACTTTTTTCTTTTGTCATTATATCTACTGTCAAAAGTCTGATTTTCTTAAGACAAAGTTTTGAATAATTGAAATCATTTCTTCAACCATTTTGTTAAATATATGTTTTGACTTTTCCAGTGGTTACCTACTCTATAGTTAGTTACCTTAACTAATGCAAAGTACTTGTTTTTAAGCAAAAAATAAATTTTTTTGTATGTATCCAATTTATCTAACTCTTAACTATGGAGCACTCGACTGAGCTAACACACTTATGTGTAAAAACAGTTATTTTCATTTTACAAATATTGTATTTATCAAAATTACACAGATAACTAAATACTGGATTGAGTACTTAACAATTTATTTATTTTTTTTTTGACAAATACAACATAATTTATTGTATACAACAATATGTAGGTATTAATTCATCAGTAAATAGGTCTTTCTTTACAATAATCATAAATTTTTAACAAAGAAGAGTTAATAGTAACGTCAAGCTCCTACCTAGAAATCCCCCATGTGTCCTGTAAATAACTACAAAATGGAGCACTGAAACAACTTCAACATTTTTAAAGAAAGTCATTATCAAACCAATTAAAAGGACACCTGTTTACAAAAGCTGTGGGAATTTTACATTTCCTCTTGGTTATCTGAACACATAACCTAAAAAAGAACTACTTGTTCATATTAAAAAAAAAAAAAACAAATAAAAACAAAACCCTACCACAAGTTTTCTTTGGTGGTCTTAATTAATGAGTTTTTCATCAACAAAAGAGAATTGCATCCAAACTTTGAAGTAATAGTGGATTAGGAGTGTCAGAGAGCTTTTCCTTTTTCAAATATAAAGATGAATTTAATTAATCTTATTTAAAACAAGAATATATACCACAGTATATATAGATACTTAACAAATATCTTAAATATAATTGTATATTATTAAAAACAAACTTGGTCTCTAAGATGGGTTGATAAAAATTTACTTGTTATTGTGTTACACACCAAATACTTTACTGCATAAGAATGTGTGAATCATGGCAATGATTGCATATTTATGCTGTTACAATA
Source organism: Tegillarca granosa (assembly GCA_029721355.1). Lineage (NCBI taxonomy): Eukaryota > Metazoa > Mollusca > Bivalvia > Arcoida > Arcidae > Tegillarca > Tegillarca granosa. The sequence goes on along the minus strand of CM056597.1, from coordinate 11,688,920 downwards.
ACAGTATTTCTCATCTGTACATATAATTAATCAGAACTTAAAAAGTTAATGTATAAACGTATGTCAGCATTTGATATCAAATCATCTGTACTCTGTAAAGGTAAGGTACATGCTATAGAACCATGGCAACTGAAAATTGAACTGGTGTCAACCGAATGAAGTTCTATATTTTGTCATATTCTGTATACTTTTCTTATCTGTGTTCTATAATTACTGACAGTTTTTATTTACTGGTAAGTGTGTATAATATTGTACATGTATTTATATCATTTATATGAAGATTGTATTGTTAACCAATAAACAGTAAATGTACATGAACTTAATGCAAAGCATCTACCGGTATTGTGCAATAATGAGGTGTTAATCTAAATTGAACAACTATTTTTCAGAACTTATTCTAATATAAAAAAGACAAAAAGATAAAGCACCATCTGTATAACTTGATTTAAAAAAGATGTTGATTATGTATTTGTAAACTATAAAACATAATCATAACATGCATTTTTTTATTTAATGCGACTCGTGAATAAATGAAAGATCAATGGATTAGAAACCGATAACAAATTATGAACCACAAATAATATAATGATACCAAGTCATGAACCACATGGACCATGAATAAGATAATGATACCAAATCATGAACCACTTTGGCCATGAATTAGATAATGGTACTAAATCATGAACCACTTTGGCCATGAATTAGATAATGGTACCAAATCATGAACCACTTTGGCCATGAATTAGATAATGGTACCAAATCATGAACCACTTTGGCCATGAATTAGATAATGGTACCAAATCATGAACCACTTTGGCCATGAATTAGATAATGGTATCAAATCATGAACCACTTTGGCCATGAATTAGATAATGGTACCAAATCATGAACCACTTTGGCCATGAATTAGATAATGGTATCAAATCATGAACCACTTTGGCCATGAATTAGATAATGGTATCAAATCATGAACCACTTTGGCCATGAATTAGATATGGTACCAATCATGATGGTATCAAATCAAGAACCACTTTGGCCATGAATTAGATAATGGTACCAAATCATGAATCACTTTGGCCATGAATTAGATAATGGTATCAAATCAAGAACCACATGAACCATGATTAAGATGATGATACCAAATCATGAACCACAGTTTTGTGAAAATGAAGTGTATTACAGTGAAATGATGAATTGAGACATTTGATTGGATATTTCTTTACTGCCATAAATTAATATTGAAATAACAGATGTAGCCCAACATTAAATACATGTGAATGATTGATACCAAGCAAAACCCAGCAGCCAGCAATTAAATGTACAATATATGTTTACATGGAAAATCAATATACTTTCTCCAAATAATGCCTTTAGAAATCCATAATGTTCATAATGGCATCACTAAAGTCCTGTTCCAGAAGATGTAAAAGTCAACCCATTTTACATTGACAAATTCTTCTAGTGCTTGTTTGATTTTTTTTTTTTCATTTCAAGGAGATAATGGATATGAATTAAAATACAATAAAAGTTACCAATTATAACAGCAGAAAAAGACCTATCATATTCTGACATTACTTATAAATACATGTATAAAATAATTAACAAAACTTCTGAGGGATATTTAGGTGGTCCTTCAGATCTTTTTTAGAACAAAAATAATCCATAGGTTTGATTTAATCTATATGATAACAAAAATACTTTTAGCAACATAACTTTAAAATCATTGATGGTAAGTCAGGGGAGACAACTTTGAGAAATTTAATTTTAAATGGCTTTAGGGAGAAAGATATGAGTGAAGAAATAGTGTTTAATTGGAATAATGGAGAAAACATAAATACCTGTAGAAGAATTTTAGCCTATGGCAAGCGATTTGACAAACTTTCTCACACTAGGATGTGCACAAGTGCTTTACAAACCTAGACAATGTGAGCTGTGATATGAAAACATGTCTTTTAAGCCTATATAGCATCTCTGATTCTTTGATCACTGTTTTAAGTTCATTAAGCAACAGGTGTATACATAATGACTAGTACAAATTTGGAAATATATCAATGATTTCTCTTTACAGATACAATATGTTGAAAGTGAAAACACCACATGATGATGGCGCCATCATCTAAATCAATTCAGAATCCTTTAAAGATAATATGGTCATAGCAAATGAATTTTGTTAATTCTTGGGAACACAATTCAATTTTAAAATAAAATGACAGCAGGTACAAAAGTTTCACTTTAATATTTCATTCAATAACATTTATCTGTAACAAAGAAGAATTTGTAATAACCTAGCAGAGGTTTGCAAACTTATTCCTTTTAAAGTATAGTTACAATATGACTGATGGTACTGGCGAGATTATGGACATGACAAGATTACAAGATCGTCATACTGGCATACATGTATATATGTTTGCAAAAATTTATAAACATATTTCTGGCAATGTTGAAATGACCAAAAGTACAGAAAATACAAGTGTATAATCCCCTTACACCCTAGAACACATTTATTTCAGACAATTATTGAGATTAATGATAAATTATTTGTCCTTTTTATTTTCTGAATCATTTTGACTTTCTTCATCATAATCATCATCAATTGGACCCCCATCTTCAGTCTGTCCTTCTCCCGATTCCTCCTCATCATCATCAAAATCCACATCCTCAGGATGTACCATTTCAAATTCTTGTTCTTCTTTATCCAAATCATCTCCTGTTTCCGTTTCATCTTTATCACTTTCTTTTTCTTTTTTCTCTTTTTTACTTTTCTTTTTCTTTTCTTGTTCTGAATCTTTGTCTGATGGTTTATATATTTTGTATGTATATAATGGTCTAAATGAATCTATAAATCCTACATCTTCTGTTAAGTTTGGTAGTAACCAGAAGTGTAATTTTCCAAGAGTCAATATCCACAATGCACAGAATAAAATAAATCTCACTGAAACAGAAAATAAATACATGTAGTTATCATTTCCCCCACTTTCTGTTACTATAAGCATTGGCGGCATTGGCATTGATTTAGTTTTTTTTTTGCAATGCTTTGCTAAAATTACATATATCAGTATGATATTAAAAGAAACTAAAATGTATACTTGCAAGCAAGTATATGTCCTCTTTAGATACTAAAAATGTTAATCCTGATCACATAAAAAACAAAGAAGATATGAAAAAAAAATTTAGTAACAACAAGATGTCTTCACTGATTAACAGACATAAAATTGTACAAACAGATGTAATCTTACATTTCTACTATGAAGAATATTTTCACATACATATATTTCTGTGATGATGATATCTAACAGTTGCTAACATGTCTAAATTTGACAAACATTTGTATCTTGAGATATTATGTTTTTATTAACTAATGTGGTTCCAGTTCAGCTTTCGAGCAAATTGTGCTCTTCATTCTTACATTTGCTTGATAACTTGATAACTATAATATCTTATTAAAACATTAAATCTAAAATGTTTATATTTATGCGACAGACTACTCTAGGTATGTAACAATCTAGACACCTGTATCCATGGTGATCCATCTGATACATGTATATACAGCACCGTCAGACAATCTCAATGCAATGGGATGATGTTTTGTTTATCCAATATGGATATCAAGTTTTAGAGTGAATTAAAATGTAAGGTTGATTCAAGACCATAAAAATAGCAAACGTTTATACACAGTCAATATTTTAAACTATTCTTATAATTCTGAATGTTTTGTTTCGAGAGCTAGGTTTATTGTTCACTATGTTCTGAATAAAGAAAAGATAAGTAAAACCTTGTTATCTCACTCCTAAAAAACTTTGCAAAAACACTCAAGTATCATCATGGCAGCACTTTTAAGTCCTAAAGTCTATAGTTCTTTTATGCTTTTCTTTTATGTGCAAACCAACTTTTTATAAGCCAAAATCTTACTAAATAACAGTTTGAATGAAATGAGATGTTTTTGTATTCTCCCAATAGAAGATAACTCTAACATTTTCGCAACAAAATAAATTATTACAGGTAATACAATTTTTTTTTTTTTTTTTTTTTTTTTTTTTTTTTTTGTAATTTCATTAAACAGGCATTTTTACTGAAACAACTAGGTACAACATTTCTAAAATACTAGACCTGTGTGAAAATAAGAAACAATAATAAAAATAGATAATGCAATTGTAAGGATTAATTTTTGGAAATACTTACATAAGACAAGTAAAAGTATAAATCCAACAAAACTAGCTCCAACAAGACTTATGTAATAGACACCTATCCTCATCTCTCCTGGCCATAGTGGGAATAAACACAAAGCAGCAGCTCCTACAACTGTAAAACAAAAATATATTTGTAATTAAGTAATATATATACAAAGCAGTTGCTAATACAACTGTTAAAGAATATGACTTGCTTGAAGATTACTAGTACTTTACTTGTAAATTTGAATTCTTCTATCCTATAGTAGGCAATCTATGTACACAAAGGGCTGAATGACCAAGTGATCATAAGCTTCAATTTATTTTCACAGTTCCTTTTTATTGTATTTTTCGGTTGCAAGCGAGTTTTCAAGTTCTCTTTCTGAAATTATGATGGTTCATTACGAGGTAATAAGTTTTCTCCACTTGCCTAGAACTGACTGTCTGAATGTGCATAAGTGAAAGAATCCGGTATAGAAACATAAACACAGAGATCCCTTTATCTTTGCAGTCAAAGCTGAACCTATAAAAAGCAAGCCCTAGGTAAACAAAAGTCTTGTCTGAACTGAACTATTCTAGCTTGTTTAGTGAACCAACCTTTGTAAACTTAATACCCATCTTATATGAACAAAATCTATAGTCCAAAAAGTGGCCTATTTGGATAAGTTCCACTCTATACAATCATCATTATTAAGTACAAATTGGTCAATAAATTAAATTCAACATTTAATAACTATTCAAGATTTTTTTACTAACCCATCAATAACCCAATTATAAAAGTTTTAGCAGGAACTGGGTCAAAGATCCATACATAAATCTGAAAAATTCAAAAAAAAAATATTGTTATGGAAAAATAATCAAAATCTAGTATCAGAATAAGTTGTTTTTGTCAAGAATAGATTGTTAAATAAAATGCTGTCCAATATAAAAATAGACTGGAAATTTTGTTAGGATTGCATTGTCAATTTCTGTATAATACGACTATAAATGTCATCACTTGTTTTCTCAAGAAATAAGATTTATAGAACATTCATTCCTTGAAAATGTATTGGTATATATGTAAGATATCACAATCAGCTGTTCCAGAAGTAATTGTTGTCCTGTTTGTCAATTACAAAAGGAGTAATTTGGCAAATTTAATACTGGAAAACATTTATGTTCGTTAAAGAACAGATACCAATCATTATTTGGAATCTAAAAGACAAAGTATATTACAATTATAGACCAATTACACATTGTCCAGCAAATATGCTGTTATTTACATCATCTGATGTAGATCATGATAACAGCATTACAATTAACAGTTAATAAATACAGAAAGAGGCACAACAAAGTAAAATCATTGATAACTAACAAGAGATTAAATGATTAAGACACTTACATCTTCACCATCTACAAATCTTTGATCTTCATGCATGTCTAATCTTAATTTCTTTTCCTTTTTCTTCTTTTCTTCATCTTTCTTTTTGTCTTCATCCTAAATACACAAGGACATAAACATATAATGTAATTCATAGCAGTATGACATTTTACATCATTCTCGGTTTTCTTCTTTTTCACTTTAACTCAACATCATTATTATGATAATTATTAATATATATTTTTTCCTGTATACAAGTATTCATACTTGAAAAAGGAGGCTTATTTTGCAAATCAAAATAAGAAATGTTTTGTTTCTTATTTGTATATCAATACAAACTGTTCTGTTGACCTCCTTCCCAGCTTAATGTATGGTGAAAAAGGGGCAAAATTTCAACCATAGTTTCTAAAACAAAGTTTTTACTTTGTTTTTTTTTCTTTCTTTTTTTTTTTTTTTTTTTAAATATTTTTATCTTTTTTCTCTATTGATAGTTTAATAAAGAGAAAAAAAGAGGAGTACTGATTATGACATTAACAAGTTATTTGAATAAATCAAAAGAAACATTATCAAAATACATATTTTGTGGAAGCCATTTTGCAGTATTTCATGTTTAATTATTTGGACTTTTTTTTTAAATGTTTGGGCTCATAAAACATAATTAAAATATTTTACTGGACCTAATGGCTGGAATCTATTCTGTATAAATGACATATACATTTTACCTTCTTACTATCTTCTTTTTCATCTGATTTTTCTTTGTCCTTTTTACTTTCTTCATCTTCATCTTTCTTACTTTCTTTGTCTGTATCTTTTTTACTTTCTGTATCTTTCTTTGACTTCTTTTTCTTTTTCTATACACAAAAGTTAAGAGTTTATTCATATCATAAATGCATACAAGTACATGTACAACACAATACTTTGATGTTCAAGAACAAGATGTTATCTCCCTTGGAGTTTACAATATAATTTTGAATTGTTAGCCAATCAGAACTATAGAATTCATTTCGTAAATTATCCATTGGCTTTTAAAAGCTTTGACAAAGACAAATTTACAAAGAAAGCAAATACTCAAACTTCTTGGGATTTTGAATCAGATTTTCAAGTTACCATGAATTTTGAGTCTAAGAAGTACAAATATCATTTGAATAATCCCTGATATTCAAGATAAAGAGGTCCAAGCTCTTTATGGACATTCTACTGTACCTTATATACAAAACATGCTACTCAGTTACATAAGTTACAGTATGTACAGGATGTATGTAACTTACCTTCTCTTCCTCTGCTGCTGATTCTTCTTCTTTCTTCTTTCTTTTACTTTTTATTTTCATTGCTCGATGAAACAAGCCTTTTGATAATAATCTGAATAAAATAAAGTAAAAGTCTGATCATCAGTTTATCATTTACACTGTGTACATTTATACATGCATATCTTATAATACATATACTGATCAAAACAATACAAAATTGGTGTGCGTTTATATTTCATTGAGGATATGTCATAAATGAATGCACACATAGGAGGAAAAAGTTCTGACATGATATTTAAAATCTTTTTTAAGGAAAAATTTGTATACTAAACATTCTGACATTACAATAATTGTTTAACTGTATATTTCATAAACCAAATACCAACAACTTTTAATTTGAAAATAATAATCCTTTCAACAGAAGTGACAAATCATGTCTATGTAATGAGATTTTTATTTATAAAAAACCATAAAGATGTTGACAATTTTACCTGTCACAGAAAGCAACAACAGATTTCCTGTCTGTGAACTGTATATCACCTTTTGTTGTCCCTTTGGCCCACTTTGAGTCCATTAATGCATCTACCACTTTTGATGCTGAAAAAGACATAAATGAGATAATACCGCTGATATAGACTGAATGGGATTTTACATCCACATCTTTCATATGGGTTTTTCTATCTAAGACTGGGTTACTGTTATCATCAGCCACAGGTGTAAGAAAACAGTGCTTTGCATTCAAGTTAAGATTTATTTTTCTCACTTATTATGAGAGTTCAGCTCTGTGATGGTGGAACAAACTGATGTGCCAAGAAATAAAACAGATTGGTAAGCAAACAAAAGAACTTTTTCACATAAGAATCTGTGTGAGTGGTAAGAGGTGCTGTAATATGTAAGCCTGTGCATTAGGTCACTTGGCCACATATAGGCACATGGTGGAGGTGTCTGCAAGTCTGCAATGAAAAATGCAACAAAAACTCTTTAATCTATGAAAATTGCCAGGACAAAATCACAATGTTACAGGTATGATGCCATAGAAGAAATAATGATAGAAAAAAAATTAATACATTTATATCAAAATTTTATGTTAAAAAAATATTGTTTGGTGTCATAGTAATTTTTTTAATATTCACTATAAAATATTTCAAATTAAAAACTACAAAACTCCTCTTTTTTTTAAATTTAAGACTTCAGTGACCAACAAGATTAACAATTTAAACCAAAAGGTAAGATTTTTTGACAATACATACTTGAAACTTTTTATTGATTGCAGTTGATTTAAAAAGGAAAGTTTATTTTTAAAGACGACAGATCTTTTATTTTTATTTCCAGCCAAGCATAAAGCATGTTTTACTGATAAATAAAGTAGACAACATAATTTTATTCTAGAAGAGAATGGTTAATAGTCACTTAATTTGTGTAACAAGTAAAATTCATTAGTGCCAGTTTAATTTTTTTTTTACTAGACAATATGGAAGAATGGCTTGAAAAATTCCAGATGACCAAACTTATATGTTGACATACCCACAAAACACTTGACATAATTCCCCACTGGAACAAATTTGGCATCTCTTGTGGGAGCATTGAACCTCATAAATTTTGCAACTGCATATTCTTCTTTTGTACATGTCTGTTTTTCTTCCTGAAATATACATATAATTCAAAGCAGTTAGAAATTTTGTATGTTCAGGGCTGAACAACCTTAAACTGATAAAATATACTGGATCTAGTGGATATTTCAATATACATTAGTTAATGATTAGTATTAACAGCACACATTAAAAAGAAATACTTTAACATATTGATAATGCATTACTAAAACAAATCAACCCTTATTGTCAAACTGCTAAACAAGGATTTGTGATGGCAAGTGATAATTTCTCCCACACAAATTAAGTACTATATTCAAGAACAATATGATCATGCCATTTAACAGGAAAATGTAACATTATTAGGTACACAAGCAGCAATTTATGAGTTTTGAAGCTAGAATTATCGGTAATTATACTTTATTTTTTTCTTTATTTAAGTGACTTGTATAACACATAATAATACAATATCTTAAACAATACAAAATATTACGTCTAGCTTATTAGGCTTATAACTTATACATGCAAGTCACTAATTATTATCATCTTTATAGACATCAGATTACGAGCATGTTTGGGACAGAGTATAAAACCAGTTTGTAGCAATGCTTATGGTTAATTTTTCTTTTTTAATACATACACTGTATTACATTACTGATCCACATCTGAACAGTTAGCATAAAAAGAAAACAAGAAATTAGGCACTATCCTTAACAACAATATTGAATAAGCTGCACTGCTTATAGATGAAAAGATGAAATGGTGAGCTGGTACATAAACAGAAATATCCAACAATATTCTAGTGAATGACCAGTTAACATTAGTCGTACTGTATATTTGGTTTATTTTGGGATATTAATTATTTTGCATTTTAATGACCATGTATTAAGGCATGCTCTCTAATTTTGTCTCCATCTGTTGGAGAAATGGTTTGCTATTTTAATTTTTGCAGAAAACCCAATCCATAAAATAAATAAATAATGAATATCTGCATATCTGTATATTTATATATATATATATATATATATATATATATATATATATATATATATATATATATATATATATATATATATATATATTGTCAGGATGATTTTTAGAATACACTTCCTTTGTGTATCAAAACATTTTTAGAATACTCTTTCTTTGTGTGTCAAAAAAGGTCTCAAAATCACTTTATTGCAATTTGTCAAAGTTGTTGTTGTCTGATCATTTCTGGCAATGAAAATATAATGCACAGCCGCTTTAACTGTATTGTTGAGTGTTTGTAACTTGTTTTCTGCTTATATGATATATTTGTTTAATAAAAAAAAAAATAAATGAATATAATCAATAAGAGTTATTCGATTTTGGTACAAATGTACTTTCAGTGTTGGTATGGGACCTCCCAATCTTAATTTGGGACCTACCAAAAATAAAGGCAAAAAGTCTTGGACCTATCTTTGTGAAATATAATAATACACCCCTGATCTAATTTAGCCACATTTAACATCTGGCAAAACAACAATCATAATGATTGGGGTTTTTCCCTACCAACAAGGAGCTGCCATGTATCTAATTAAAATATGAACTGGACACAAATAAAGTAATCTAAAATAGTTTCAAAGGGTAATATATTATTGACCACTAGCCATGTAGTGAATACATTTAACAATATACAGTAATATTCAACTGACTACTAGTATAATATTGTGTATATAGTGAGTATATGAATGTATATTACATTAAAATACCTATACATACTGTGTTTTAATTTTTTCTCTCTTTTTTTAAAGTATTTGAAAAAAAGTGAAAAGGACAGTGCCAGACATATGGCCTTTTATAAGCATTTACTATAATATTTTTTGCAACTTCTCGACACGAATATCGACTACAAGATTCTTTTGTCGAGTAAGTATTCATCGTGATTAAAGGAAATGTGAAGTTCTAAACCATACCTGAACGTTAAACACCATTACTCAACTCAACTCATACTGACTATAAACAAGATGAACTAACATACGACAACATTCTGTATGTTTTTGATCAATATTTCCTTAGCTATACTATTTGGATTGGGACAGCTTTTGTTTTTTATATTTTGCTTAACGTTATATAAGTAATACGCAAAAGTCTGTTGTTTTTTACGCCTTAATAACGCGATAAACAGTTCTACCTTTTCATTTTTTCGACGATTTCGCTTTCTGTCAGCCATGTTTACGTGTCTTTTAAATTATTATCAAATAAATGTTTGAATAATAAGACATTGTACCACGTTTCATTAAAAGCGTTTCGAAGACCCAGAATATATCATTTTTTTGTAGGGGTTCTATGTGGGTTGTCTAAAACAGCGTACAACGTTAAAATTTTTGTAAAAATAAAATTATACAGAAGAAGAGAAATTTCTAAAAATAAAATAAAATCCAATGAAATGAAAGAAAATAAAATAAAGTAGAAAAAATAAAATTAATAAAATAAAATAAAATAAAATAAAATAAAATAAAATAAAATAAAATAAAATAAAATAAAATAATAAAATAAAATAAAATAAAATAAAATAAAATAAAATAAAATAAAATAAAATAAAATAAAATAATAAAGTGTCAAATTAGAGACAAATAAAATCTGGTCAAATCATAAAAAATTCAGAACTATTAGCAATAAATTACTGAGTCTGATTTAAAATCTTATTTATATAAGTCATCAGACTGAATAAAATGAAATAAATAGAATAAAAATAATTAGATTCTGGTGATAATACTGTAATGATAATGAACAATAAATTAAATGTTTTTCCCTCAACCACATGTTAATAAACAAGATGAGACTTCCTGAAGAAAATGAGTTAATAAATAAATCGCCCTCAGATAGGATTATTCGTAACGGTACTTAATCTCATTTCCTGACTTTCTATGGACAATAATAATTAAAACTGAATGCCCGAATGTCACGCTTGGACATTATTAACCGTTGGCTAATGAACTTTCTGAACAATTTTGATTACCTACTGAAAGGTCAATCAGGAAATCTTAATTAAGTGATCACCACTTGATGAGTGACACGATAACGGTAAGCCGTTAACACATTATTGAGATTACCACCTTGACCACTAGTTTCCTTTCACTTCTATTGGTTAATGGGGGTCCTGTAAGGATCTTATCTATGCGTTGTGTCATTACCTGCTGTCAACCCCCATTGAATATGGTACTGATAAAATCAGATATATTTTCAATGACATCTTTAATAAAAATGACAAACTTAAGACAATATTCACTTAAAAATGACGTCTGCCAAATAAAGTTATATATAAAGAGGAACATTAACGGTATGGTTCACAAATCAAGTTTACAACTTGAAAGGAACTACGCAAATTGAGAAAATATTTCATTCAATTATTAGAATTTTATTCAATTATTTGATTTATTCTACAATGGAAATACCTATCCAAAGATGCAAACAGGGAGATATGATCAGAGTTAGTCACCTAAAATCAGCTCTGATAGAGGCAGAAAGACGGTTTAGAAGATCATGTGAACAGATTGTTTTAATCAATGAAAAACTACAAGAGTTACAATGGAGATATAATAAAGCAAAGAAAAATAACAGAAGGAGTTTTAGATACAGTCTTCGACTAAAACTAGCAGCAACTGAAGGGGTGAGGAATATGTACCTTGACTACGCCCACTGCCAGGCAGCACGAGTCGGTAAATTAAGACAAGAACTGTTTGGAGCAACAGTCAACGATGATATTAACGATGATGAAGATTCAGATGGTGTCGTTGAATATTTAGAATCCGAACCTGAAGTAGGATCAGATGAAGAATGAATAAAGATGAAGATAATTTCATTCCCCCAACGAAAAGGCTCTTTTCAGGGCCACACAAATTTTACGAAAAGTAAAATGATTGTTGATCACATATTTAATAGAAGCTCTAGTTCCAATAATTAACGAGCTTCTAATTACATTGCATCCATAACGGTAAGAAATACTTATACATAGTATGCAAAAATAATCAAGTAACGCGGATTTAAAAAAAAGTCCAAGGTATTTCAACTAATACAATGCGACTCGGCAACATTTAAAACGTTTTAAATGTCGCTGATGCGACTGAAAAGGGAATTTCGTTTTAAAAAATGGCGAGACCAAGACTAGCACTGTCTTTTTAATTTGGGCCAAAAGTAAAAAATATTTTGAGTTAAGGAATTTAAAAATGCAATCGACGAAAAATGATCAGTGTATGTTTTTTCATACAGTCATTAAGGTTTTAATATATTATCTTATTAAAAACAATCTGGAACACGATAAAGTGCTTGAAATGCGTTTTTCCCCTCTGTAGCTGTAACGAATTTCCACATTCTATTAGTTTATCTGCTAGAAATCTATGAACCATTGTTTCAAAGGTCGAAAACATAAATCACACCATGAATGAAATAACACCCGTATTATTCCACTACTTCTGCAAGAGTGAGATAAACGACAATGGCTCTATTAAGAACTTAAATTATACATGACATTATATTTGGTGATAGTAGAAAGTCGGGAGTACTCTCGGTTTACGTCACATCTTATCAAGTTTTGTTGTTGCTGATTCTGATTATTGCCAAGTGCATTCGTGTGCTTTTAGTGCTTAAATTACCATCCGATATAGAGGCAATTTTAAACCGTTATAAACAGCTGGTATTTTGAGAGTTTACCGAAAAGGAAAATCTTGAGTCGTAACTGAAACACTCTGAGGGAGGGGTTTACGTATTACATGTATATACTAGTATATTTGTGTATTGTGTTTGTGATTCATGGAAAAGACGGGCAGATATATATATATATATATATATATATATATATATATATATATATATATATATATATATATATATATATATTTATACAGATTAAGCATTCAGTCATAAGTAATTAATAAACTTCTGATGATGCTAGAATAAAATACCATGTCGTAAACCAATCTATCAAGTAATACAATGATATAACGTTACATCTGATCGGAGTTATATAGGTCACAGCGACATCATCTAAACCAGCAGTTATAAATGTTCAAACAACAAGGAACTCCGTAAGGACTTTTTAAAGTCACTCGAAACTCATTTGAATTGTAAAATTGATAGAAATAATAACGTTTTTATTTTTATTATGAAAAATATTATTCAATTATTTTGTTATACTTGTTTCACACCGCTTCTAAATTTGATTATCCACCGATGAAACGGATTCATAAACACTCTTGAAAAAAACTGACAATATAAGTTTAAATTTTCGGTATCTAGAACGAATGCGGAGATTAGAAACCTTTCTTGACCATATCTTCTGATACTGTACAGATTGATACTTTTTTATTTATGAAATGCATTTTCTCAAATGATTTTTAAAAATATGCGATTTTTGAAATTTTTAAGACATTAAAATAGGTTATACAAACTGTATGCAGTACTTAAAAATACATTTGTTTTGCTGTGTTAAGTTAAATCTTTCATATAACTGTTTACCGGAACATGAAAACATCACAAGTTATACATTATATTTGTTTCATGCATTTTACGTTTTTTTTTCTCTTGCGGACCTGGATGAATGTGAATCTCTCCGACTAGGCTTGAATCCCATTTGGAAAGATATGAGAAATTGTCAGTTTGCTTATTGAGTCTCCGGTGTCAGGAAAATGTGACTTCGATAGTGGTATGCTTGCCGTCTGTGGCGTACTGACTCAGGGAGCTAGCACCTTAATGCGCACTGGAACAAGGTAGAACAAAATTCATTCTTGCAAATCCCACACGTGTAGGAACGTATTCTTAGATTTATCCCTAGAGATTCGTTAAAAAAGACGTTAAACAGCATTACACACACACACACACACACACACTCTCTCTCTCTCTCTCTCTCTCTCATTTTTCTTACTTCTTTTTGCTTTTTCCATGCCTCAAAATGGTTAGTTTTTTTCTTAGGATTTGCTGCTCGTCGAAGCCTGGCCTTTTTGCTCAGTCGACTGGCTTTAACATCTATCTTTGGTAAGAATATTTCATCGTCGGACTCAGGTTCTGGCACAACTGCTGTAGTATCCTCTTCCTTCTCATCATCAAAATTGAATTGTAATCCTTTTTGTTTCGTTATATTTTCACATTCTGAAATTTCTAAATCTTTCTTGCTGCTGACGCCTTTTTTCCTTTCACTTCTCGTCTTTTTCTTCTCGGTTTCATTCACTTTTTCAGAAATCATAGTTGTTGTTTGAAACAAAGTTTGTACAATAATGACAGAATGTCAGTTCAATAAATGTTTTTAAGCTTCCGTTTGTAAGAATAAATAAGTGTAAAACACAAGTAATGACAATTTCAGCGTTTATCATGTCATTAAATATATGATTGCCTGGGGATTATTTCTTTGGGAAGTTTTAAACAGATTTTTGAAAGCCAAATTGATCATATGATGTGCCTTTGGGCAACATTATGTACACATATCTTCCTGATAATAATTTATTCATCCGTATGATATATGTAGTAAAGACACGTTTCTTGTAATATATAACAACTTCTAGAAAGAAGTAAAACGCTACACGATCAAGATCATGGGATTTGTACCCTTGAAAACTTCATCCTACGTTTTTGGACGTGGGTACCATTTATCATTTTAAACTGCTAATTTAGAGGGGTGGCTGAAAAATAATGTTTTACGGACACAATGTCTAACAAAGACTTAAAACTTCACGTATTACACACCTTGTTTTTATAGACGACTGTCAGTGACCTTCTCTCACGGGTAATTTAGCTTTTGGAATTTTCATATCTCAAAAATAAAAGATTTTTACCAGACTTTTAGACCCTATTACCAGCTTGTATAGAACAAATGTAGAGCCATTATTTTTTATAGGGTTGAAAATTTGTGGGTTTTTTTTTTTCAAAAGTCACTGTGACCTTGAATATGGGTCAAGGTCAGTCTGGTAAAACTTTATTCTGTGATGATACATATGAATCTTAAGCCTTTAGCCCTTTTATTTCATGACAAAAATATAACCACTTTACTTCTTCAGGTCCCAGTAAACTAGAATATGAATCAAGTCCATCTGACTTTGTAACTTGCCAGAGCTTCATATCCTTATGCTATGTTTAACATTTCAAGCTTCAAGGCTTTTGTCTAGGTAGCTCAGTTGGTGGAGCACTTGCCTATAGTGCGGGAGGTCCCCGGCTCGATCCCCGGTCAGACCCTGCATTCCTTCTTCCTCCTGTTACAGTTTGGTAGCCAGTGTGGCCCTCGGAGGTGGTGGACTGAATATATGCGGCCATATAAAGTCCATCTGAGGGAATTTGGGTGAGATTTCCCATAGGATCATGGGAAACTCAAGAATAACAGGGGAGGAATGTAGCGGTCTGGGTAGCTCAGTTGGTAGAGCACTTGCCTATAGTGTGGAAGGTCCCAGGTTCAACCTCGGTCCAACCCTGCATTTTTTCTCCCTCCTGTTACACTTCTTGGTTCATGATACTAACTGCATGTTTAAAGTTTTACTATTTCAGGTCAAAGTGAGTTGACTTTGACAACTTTGTAGAACTTTATACCCTGATTCCATTTATAAACTTTCAAATTCCTAGGTCTGTTCATTACAAGATATCTAAAAAATTTAATAGTTAAGGTGACTTTGACCCTGAGTAAAATTTAAGATAAACAAGCTTCACAAACTTGATAT
This sequence comes from Tegillarca granosa, assembly GCA_029721355.1. Taxonomy (NCBI): domain Eukaryota; kingdom Metazoa; phylum Mollusca; class Bivalvia; order Arcoida; family Arcidae; genus Tegillarca; species Tegillarca granosa. Next base: position 11,672,897 of record CM056597.1, on the reverse strand, counting down.
GAGAAAAGCCAAAGTCATTATCATTTATATGTCAAGATATAACAATTTCAACCTTCTAAATTTAGCATAAAAAGAAGTGATTTATTTTTCAATCAAATTTCACTACAATACAAACTATAAGCTTAAGGTATCAATATCCAATTACCAATATCTCAGTAGATTTTGTAATTATCAGTTTCAAAGAAGAAAAGTTTAGCTACTGTAAAATTACAAAACTTTCTTGGGGAGTTAAGTTTCGCTATTTCAAGAGTTGGTGAAAATGATGAAAATTAATGTCATGAAAATTATGAATCATCAAAGGCCTAAAATAAGATTTATTTTTCTAAAACTCAATTCCACATAATTTTCACCCCACAAAATTATTTTAATCTGCAAAACCATGAGATTTAAACCCAAATAATATTAATGATTCTTCAGTAAAAAAAAAAACTATGTCAGTAAATTGTGTGTATTCATACGTATTTATCTGTGACCATGATCTTTTAACCTACATGGCCTTCATGTATGAAAATGATTATTATTACAATACCAACATAGTCTAAGATACAGACCATTTTTAAGGCCTATCATTTTTTAAAAATAGTTTTCCCAGCAATTTCAGCTGCTTTTAATTACTCTGCTTTTGTACCATTCTGAATTTGGGCAAAACTGTGACTAGGAATCCTAAAAAAGTCATACACAAAAATCTAAGGAAAATCTTCTTTATGTTAATAGGAATTTAAAAAAAAAAAAGAATTTTGATAATTTCCCTTTTTGGGCCTGAAAGCTCTTCACTTAGTCAAGACAAACACTTAGTTTCAACAAATTAGACCCAGATTTAGAAAAGAGAAACACAATAAATGAAGGACAGTGAACCATCCTTATAGCTCATCCAAGTCTCATCCAAGTCTCCAGCTCAGATGTGCTCAAAAGGTTAATCACAGGCCCCAGTTTAACAGTCATTCCTAACTAAGTTTTTCTTTAACTGAAATCTAGTAAATTTTGGTAATCTCTTTTTGAATTATAAATAAACATAAGTGATAAAACTACATGTAAAAGATGTTATAGCTTGAAGTGATCTTCAAATTGACACCTTAAAATCCTGATTATCCAAACAATTATCTAAATTATTAAGATTTTAAATTTACCAGATTTAGGTGGAGGAAGATCTTAGTTAAATAATGACTGTGAAACTGGGACCAGCAACCATAAATATGTATCAATAACTTATTAATAACAATACAGAACATTTTGTTTTTTAAAAAATTTATTTCACTCATCTTTCAACTCGTGTAACATTCAACATATAAAACATTTTTATCAATAAACTAATAAATCTCTTAAAACAATCCTATCTATCTCATCATAGAACACTGTGTTCCCTTTAAACTAATAACAATAACAGCTTCTGTGATGCAAAATGGTTGACATTATTTGTTACATGCAGGTTGGCAAATCACATACATTGTACATATAACAATTTCTAGCAATGTGTTAACATTTTGGGGGGGTATTTTTTGGAATGAAATGCATGGGTGCAGACAAGATGAATGGTCCACCAGAAACAACAGCTGATGCTTTTTATACATTAATGTGACACAGTATAAGTAGAAAAGAATGGGCCGATAACACTATCGAGTTACGGCCCCTGATCCGCTAGAGGGATACTACTTCCGGGGAGTTCATGGTTGTAAACAGCTTGGTTGCTACTATCTTTTATCTTTTAAAAGTCTGGTGTTTCAGTTAAAATACATCGATTGTTTTATGTAAAATGGTCATATATATGAACTTTGAAGTTTTTTTGTTATTAAAAGTATTTTATTTTTATTTTATCTACTTGTCATTTAAATTAAACAGTAGTAAAAATCCGATTTTTTGCAATCGGAATTGATGTCTATGTTGACTTAATTTCGACACTTGATCAGGTAATAGGGGAGGTCTTGACCTATGGAATTAAACATATATTGCATGCTTAAAACTTTTCATGTATACAAGATTGTCTCTGGGAGAAGGATACAGCCATTAATCTTTAATTAACATGTATATTGACGGGTGAATATACACAGGTATTAGATGCTACCTGTGTATATCCACACCTTGACATGGTCTAATATACACACTTATCCCGACTTTCTATACATCAAAGGTTTTTATTTTCCCAAAATACCTTGAAATTTTTTGACACTTGTATATTTGATGGAAGGAAATTGTTAATAGTTAACAACCATAGTTGGTATTCAATTTGAGATAATCTGAACACATTTCACAGTTACTAAGAGCCCGTTTTGACAAATTTTATTATTACACAAGCCATGTTAAAATATTGTTAATATAAAAATTCAAACGTAATTAAAAACCACTAATTATTTATCTTTGTATCAGCCATAATCAATACGAGTCCTTTTCTCTCTATCACTTCATAATCACTACGTTTTTTCTTCTGTCAGTGATAATCTCTACAATCCCTTTTCTCTCTATCACTCATAATTACTACAAGTCTTTTCTCTCTTATCACTAATAATTACTGTGTTTTCTCTCTATCACTCATAATCACTACAGGTCCTTTTCTCTCTATCAGTCATAATCGCTAGAAGTCTTTTCTCTCTATCACTTCTAATCACTACGTGCACTTCTAATCACTATGTGCCCTTTTCTCTCTATCACTCATAATTACTAGCGAGCATTTTCTCTCTATCACTCATAATTACTTCGAACTTCTTTTTTCTATTATCACTTATATTCACTATCTTCAAATATTTCCCACAGAAAATAAGCTTTCATTTTAAATATCTCTCTCTCTCTCAAGAGGGCAAAAACATTTGCCGATAGTAATAAATTGGCTTGTTTATAATTTGTTTGCTTCTGTTTGTTTTAGTTAAAACGTTTTCACTTTGTTTTGAATACCAATCGTTGTGATTATAATAATTATTGCATGTCGTGTTAGACATATCGCTTGTGCTGACAAGGGTTTACATAAATTTATAATAATAATAATAATAATAATAACAATAATAAAACGAAAGATAAATAAACCAAACCACAATACAAAAATTAATTGTATGTAGTCGTTACCTTTTAATTTTATTGAATTAAGTAATATTTCCCTTTATTGGTAAATAAATACTGTGGATCGTGTTAATAAATAGGACACAAATGTTTGTTGTTTTTTTTAATTTACAACTGTTTACTGTTTTCATATTTAATATTAAATATTGTATCTCTCTGTGCCGTTACAGCACATATCAATATAGCAAAGCCGTTAAGAGTAATGATTTTCAGGACCAAATCCAAGTCAGCCATATATTACTTATATCCAGGTTACGCGTGTATGAGACCGATTACTAAGTATAAATTCACTATTTACAATAAAAATTGCAACAAATGATGATTTTTTCACCATTATATTACGGATAAATTCTATGGGCTAACCATCCCCATTAACTGACCACGTGTCCAGAAAGGGTTAACATTCGCATCGTCAAATCGTATAAAATCGATATTTAACACTGTAAAATTTCAATGACAACTAAAGATAATTAATTTTAATTAAACGATGTATTTAAAACAACAGTCAAGTCTATGTATAACTTTTACATAAAAGAATCGATGCATTTAAACTAATACACCGGGCATTTAATAGATACATAATAGTAGCAACCATTGTTTACAACTGTGAACTCCCCGGAAGTAGTAGCCCTCTAGCAGATCAGGGGGCGACAACTTCGATAGTGTTATCAGCCCATTGGAGAAATGTTGTTTTATTACCCAGTCAAATATGTTGTGGTGATCAGTTAAGATAGTAGATAGTGCTGGAAACCAGTGTACCTTAAAATAAATGTATTATGAAGCTACTATAGTTAAAATACATAAAATAAATATACAATTTTTATGTGGTAAACAGTAATTAAGGTCAGCATATAGTAAGCAGTGTTGAATCTTACACATTATCATTAACAAAATAAAAACTACAGTGATGTAGAGGATGGCAATAAACAAAATAGTTTTTCAGATACAAACTGGTAGAATATGCATCTATAGTACTGTAGCTATAAAAATGAGAAAAAACTGTAACAGTTTATGTTTTGTCTAACTGCTTCTACTTTGTTAAACTTTGGGTAAAAAGAAACACAAGAGATGTTATAAGGACAGCAAATAAAATTTCAATGAGGAATACTGACATATACACTTGGGTGTTACATGTAAGTTCTTCAGGTTAGTTAACAATATCAAGAACAAGAATTCCATGGATTTAAATGTCTGGCCTGGTTAGTTTTTGATTGAGTAGAAAATACATTACTTTAACATAAACTTTCACATTTTGTGTGCTGCTGCTGCCGCCACCACCGCCACTTACGATGACACTGGAAAAGTAACACCTAAGTCTTGTCTTATGGCAATGCCAGGCTCAACAAAAAATTAGCTTAAATGTTGGCAGGCACAGTCAACAACATCTGAAAAGTTACTGAAGTTTAGGAAACAAGTAATACTGCTAGAAATTTCTGATCAGTTGTTAAACTTGTATAAGTCATCCCAAAAATATTTAACATTAATTGATGCAGACAAATTCATAAAATAAAATGTATTATGAAACCAGTAACAAATGCAACAACACACTACGAAGATCACACATTTCCTATAAGGCTGGTCAACATCTGTTACTATGGCAACAACATAAATAATGTCAGTGTCGATGTTGCATATTAAAACTAAATTTCCATTTGTTTTAAGATACCAGAAATCTGTAAGATCATAGTCTTGTCACTCTTATTTCAGCAGTTTTATTTATCACAACAGTAATGACAAATAGCAGTCCAACTCTAGTAATATAAACAATAATATAAAAACACCTAGGTTAACAATCCGGTGGTCATGTGTTTAAGTTTGTATTGTCTGTGTCATCATCTATTACATGTTCTGAAAATAGATATAAAAAAATAGGTTTACAAATAGAAAATGCTTATAGTGATACATACATGTGTGACATGCTCATATACTGTATACCATTAATGATCTTTCTCTAAAATATCTACTGTGCAGGGTGGAGTTGCAAAAATTTTGACCTTAGCAATGTGTAAGGAAGGTTCTTTAGTGTGTTAAGCCTACCATGTCATGAGGCATCGGTTTTTAAGGTCCCCTTAAGAACCCAGTGCCTTTCATTTCTAAATGCTGAGTACTTGACAAAAGAACAGTCATTACCTATTTTCAAGTTTTGGTCAGATCCAAACAGGGTTCAAACCCCAACCTCCCGAATATGAAGCGAGGACTTTACCAACTGAGTTACCATAGTGGAAAAGTGATAAATCTTTTATTTATGATAATCTTACTTGATACTGGTATTCTAACAGATTTATTATCATCTAGTGTGACTTGATGTAATTTCTCCCTAAACAGATATCTTATATAAAGTGACTTGGCTTCTCCTGGACATGGATCATAAAATCCTGGCAATTCACTCTGAAATTATGAAAAATAAGCAAAATATAATAAATTGTAAATTTAGGACAATTCTTTAGACAATAAATCCTATTACAATGAACATTTCTATATAAAGACAACCTGTCCATTAATACCTATGTTTTAAGTTTTGATTTCTTCAACTAAAAAGAACTTCTATAAAAAAAAATTATAAAAACCATCTGTCTACAAAGTTTGAGCTGCTTAGATCTAATAGGTGGTCTTAATATACAAGTTTCACTATATAAGTATTACACTTTACCTTCAAGTTAAAAATTTACATCTAATTTTTCACCTTGAAGTTTTTAATTGGCTCTTTTATAATCTTTACATACTTATTAATCAGCTATTTAAAAATCTAGCATTAGGTTTAAGGAAGCTTCTCTGCAAAAGCTCAAAAAGATAACATTTAGTAGGTGTTAAATATAATGACAAGAATTCCAAGGATTTAAATGTCTTGCTTGGTTAGTTTTTGATCGAGTAAAAATACATTACTTTAACATAAACTTTCACATTTTGACATGCTGTTGCCGCCACTGCCTACGACATCGGAAAAGTAACACCTAAGTCTCGCCTTATGGCAATGCCAGGCTCGACAAAAAGTATTAAATGATGTGGTTAACAAATTTTACTAATAAGTGGTCCATGTTTATGACTAGTATAACCATGTATATCAAATGTACATGTAAACTACATCACATATAAGTTTATTATTTATAACAAATTATTATTTTATATTCATAACATACCATTGAATTACGGTCGTGAAGAATTAACTTTGAATCTTTAACTAAAGCTTGGAGTGGAACTGTTACATCTAGACATAAATAACCCGGTAAATCTCTACAATAAATCATGTTTAATTTAAGTTAAGTTTACAAGGCTTTCAATGAAAACAAATCCACCCCCAATACAATAAAGACAACTGAAATATTTCTCTTAGTGTATCTGAAGAATGAAGGAACCTCACCTAGACCAGTAATATGCACATAACCACTTCATGTTAATTGTTTCTTTCAAATTTCATTAAAATAACAAGAGGCCCATGGGCCTTAACGCTCACCTGAGGATACGTCCAAAATTGTTTGCAAAGCGCAAAAGACAATATATTAGGTACAGAAACTTTACAAGTTTTCTCAAGTTAAGAACTCCCACAAAACTTAATCAGAAATATATCCAGTCACATTTCATTTATAAGTAGCATATATAATATGCATGAAGTTACTGTAACGCAATGAATAATTTCCAAATAATTAACAAATTTTAGTATACTTATACAGCTATGTCCTTGACCTTTGAACATATATGACCTTGAACCATATATGATCAACATGTCAATACCTACAATATTTTAATATACATGCCTATACAAAAAGTTGACAGTTTTCAAGATAATTAGCAATTTAAGTCTTTTTTTGCAGCTGTGACCTTGACCTTTGAACATATGACCTTGAACCATATATCAAAATGATCACTATATCAATTCCTACAATATTTTATTATACATGCCTATACAAAAAATAACAGTTTTCAAGATAATTAGCAATTTAAGTCTTATTTTGCATCTGTGACCTTGACCTTTGATCATATGACCTTGAACTATATATCAAAATGATCGTTGATACAATACCTACAATATTTAATATACATGCCTATACAAAAAGTTAACAGTTTTCAAGATAATTAGCAATTTAAGTCTTATTTTGCAGCTGTGACCTTGACCTTTGAACATATGACCTTGAACCATATGTCAAAATGATTGTTGTCACAATACCTACAATATTCTAATATACATGCCTATACAAAAAGTTAACAGTTTTCCAGATAATTAGCAATTTAAGTTTTATTTTGCAGCTGTGACCTTGACCTTTTAACATATGACCTTGAACCATATAGCAAAATGATTGCCGTATCAATTCCTACAATATTCTAATATACATGCCTATACAAAAAGTTAATAGTTTTCAAGATAATTAGCAATTTAAGTTTTATTTTGCAGCTGTGACCTTGACCTTTGAACATATGACCTTGAACCATATAGCACAATGATCGCCATATCAATTCCTACAATATTCTAATATAAATGACTATACAAAAAGTTAATAGTTTTCAAGATAGTTAGCAATTTATGTCTTCTTCTGCATCTGTGATTGACCTTTGATCATATGACCTTGAACCATATATCAAAATGATCATTGTCACAATACCTACAATATTCTAATATACATGCCTATACAAAAAGATTATAGTTTTCAAGATAATGCAAAATTTTGGTATTTAAAAGCCAAAAATAACATTTCAGGCACAACAACTCTTACATGGATTATCATATAGTTAAGAAACTTGGTACCTTTTTGAAATTTTGTCATGCTGAACATTTTAACAATGATTTGATTTCATGTATCTCTAAATATTTGCAAGAAAATGGGAAACATTTGTCGTTTTATATAGTGGGTTATGTCCCCCTGAATACAGGTGGCGTACGAATCGATCCGGTCCTAGCTTGTTGCGACCGCCATATTGACGTATTTTACGTAGGCTGTATTATAATATTGAATGTGATGATGGCTTGCAACTTCGGTGATTATGGATCGTGGGATCTTTCTGCACTCAAAGAAGAACTTAAAAAGCGCCGTGCGAGAGTTTCAGGTCGGAAAGCGGAGTTAATAGAGAGGTACATGTTCGCGAATAGTTTCCTCATTCAAAAAGTCTGAAAGGGCTTGGTCTCAATAACAAAAAGATCTACATAAGCGAATGTGTGGTAATCATTTAATTAAACGATAGGCTGTGTTAACAGTCGTTTGTCATTTATGTTACAAAATGCCGACATTTCCCGACTTGGCAGGCATCTTTCTACTTTCATTTTACACTACAGTAAAATATAGGCTAAGTGTAACTGTCTATATATAATCATATACATATCATAAATTTTGGTGATTTTTTTATCTTTAAATAACAGTAGTATGTTTTTGTGTTGTTAATTGTTACAACAGTGGTGTTTATGCCCAAGAGGCAAGACAAAGTCCAGATTCTTGAATGGTGTAGGAAATCTAGAGTGCCCAAAGAGAATCACTGAGCTACAAGCAAACAGACAAACTTTACTTGTGACTATGTCTAACAGATTTTAACATGCTGTAAAAAAGCATTTGTTGTAAATGCACACAACATATTAATCAGAAATATTCATGTATGGCAAATCTGGGTTCAATACCAGGCCACAAAATACTTAAGTTGTAAAATATTTAAAGTTTCTGCTGCTAGCCTTGGCAATTGGCTTTAATGGGTTAGAATAAAGACTGGCTTACCTAGTGTAAGACTAAAGGGGGGAAAGTAATACAACCTTTAGTTTCAGTTGCTCAGCTTGGCACTGTCGCTGAGCATTAATGTCTAATTATGAGTTAAGGACACAACCTGCTTGCCTACTGCCTGGTTAAATTTGCAAGGCAACCAACAGAACTGATTTCAATAATTTGGTTAAATATCTAACAACTGTTTGCAAATTAACAACCCCACCACTTCTTCATGGCAGAAAATATGAGTCTGTTGCCTTGGATCAGTACTCCAATAAGACTGAAGTTGTGACAGAATCATGTGGCATTCATGTAAGCAAAACACATCCATATATTGCAGCTTCACTTGATGCTTTAGTTGCTAATTCTGAAAACTTTGTGGAAGTAAAATGCCCATATAGTGCTAAAGACAGCATGATTTCAGAAAGTACTGTTCCTTTCTTAAAAAACAAAGATGGTGATCTACAGCTCAGTACTACACATGATTACTACTATCAGATACAAGGTCAACTTTTCTGTACAAATGGAACTGAATGTGATTTAGTTGTTTATACATTCAATGATATGAGAATTGTAAATATTAAAAGAAATGAATCTTTCATTAATGAAATGGTATCAAAACTCACAGAGTTTTATGAAAAATATTTTTAAAATGCTGTACTATAGAAATTTTTTTATAAGGAATATGAGAAATATTCATTTTGAAGTAATGGTAAATTATTGACTTGTTACATTTTTAATGGTATGCTTGTATTGAGGATTAAGACATAATGTCTTTAAAAATAAAAATAGAAAAAAATCATTCTTTAAAAGCTACTTGACTAAGGAAGTTTTAAAATAACACTTCAATATTACATAAATTCTAGAAAGAATTAAGTTTATATTTAAATACATTTTTTTAATTTCTAAAGAGAATTCTATGAAAAATGTAAACACACATTCTTGTATTGTGAAAAAGTATACCGGTAGACTTTTGGTTCAACAGTAATGGCTAAATAACATGCATACAAAATAAACTTTTTCTGACAAATTCAAGTCGTTTTTAAATTAAATGTGAAGTACATGTACACTTTAACAATTTGTGTATTAAAATCAAGTAGTATACCAAAATATTCTTTACTTGTACCCATTGTAAATAAAATGTCATTTAAATAATAGTAGGCATCATTTTTTTGTTACATGTATTTGTGTTTGTGGCTCAGTGTATTCAGCATTAGCCTTGTAGTCCACTGTCTCTCACCACTGTGGGTTCATACCTTATATGGGCTCATATGTTAGAAAGTGGTTTCACCTGCCATTGGCCTTTATTGGTTGGCTCGGTGTCAGTATAATGTGACCAGGTGGTATATAGTATGTATCTGCCAAACTGTGTATCAGTGTACCAGCAATATAAAGATAACATCAGTCTGCACTTGTCAAGTAAAAGACACTTCAATCATGCACCATGCATGTCATGACATGATTGTAGAATTGTTAAAGCAATGTTAAACAATAAATAAATCATCACCATCATATTAAAGATGATTAAACATCATCACCATCAAGATTTCAAAATCTTTACCAGCATGGGATAACAAAAAGATGAATATGAGGGGCCATATTTAAAGAATAATATCATCAGACTGAATATAATTTTGTCAAACATTAAAGAAAAATAATTATATTAAAAATAAAAATAATAAACTTTAAAACAAAGCAAATGCAATCAATTCTTATTATTACATTGACTTCATATGTGAAACAGAAGTCATATATAAAACTAAGATTTTTATTATGGTTTCTGTATAGATCCTGAATTGGAGGTTGTTTTGACCCAACTCACCAAGGATTATTTTTTATGTTGTTTGGGCAAAATACAAGGAACGAGCTGCTAAGAGAGGGTGGTGCTTGCCAAAGGGTTACATGTAGGTCAACATTACTTGAATCCGAAAATCTGACGTTTTATGACAACTGGATTTCTCGAAAATCCGAGTCATCTCGGCCTAGCTCTTGCCGATAGTATATGTGTATGATCTATCACTATTTATAATTACAATAGAGTATAAGTCATTTGGAATGAGAATTGTTCGCATTTGATGAAAATAGCAATGTAAATATATTTATGAAGTTTGATGTACCAAAGACGGTTTCTCCGACATAATCGGAGGGCAAAAAATGTTCCCTACAAACAACGCTAGTCTCCCACAATTTATATTTTTGTTCTGAAGAGTTCTTGCGAATAGAAAATATCCACTTTTTCCTTAGTTTCATATCTTTGGGAAAATAATGCCCCCTTTATTTGAACATCCAGGTACGCAATAACATGTATATGGCATTTTGATAGAAAAATCTCCTCAGTTACAGTGTAAACAATGGCTACGGATGGACCGGATCGATAGCAGCGCCACCAATTTTAACGTAACGAACCATAACTCACAAATGTAGGCCATTGCCTAAAACTGCATAAATCACAAATTAGGTCATGACCTTGATTTGTGACCTTCACCCTAATTTAAAGGTCATTTCAAGAAAAAGTCAAAACTGAAAACCCCATGTCATTATCTGTTCAAATAGTCAAGTTATAACAATTTGAAGCCATTTTATGAAATTTTTAAAATTAAACGCAAAAAGGCGTAACCCATTTTTCGACCAAATTTCACGAAATGAACAAACTATAAGCTTAAGACCCTAGAGAAGCCAAATATCACATCAGATTTTTTCTCCCATCATCGGTTTTGGAGAAGAAGATTTTTTAAGATTTTTGGATCCATAGGTCACCTTGACCTAGTTTTGATAGCCATGGCAACGCCATGAACAAATCTGAATTGCACCGGCCCATATATGCTTCGGACCAAGTATCATTGAAATCTGTTCAGCAGTTTTGGAGGAGAAGTCAAAAATAGGTGTTAACGACGCATGCACGCACGCACATACACACGCCGCGCCATGCCATAAGCTCACATGACCTTTCGGTCAGGTGAGCTAAAAATGCAATTTTTGAAAAATAGTCCTGACTCAAAAATCTGATGTGACTATTAAACTTCAAAGTGTTGCAACTTCGTAATAAATAAGTAAACCATAAAAAGCCAAGAATATGCATGCAAATTATCACTTTATATTGACTATTTGCACCAAGCTTCATGAAAACTAAATATGCAGGTTTAGAGACCTGGTCTGGATAAAACAAGAATGGACAAGTCAATGATCAGATAGACATACTGATAAACACCATTACCAGAACTGTATTTCTTGAACAGGTTAAATACTAATAATACATAATTGCAAAAAAAAGCTCTTTCTTGAGCTCTAATGTCTGTGGTACTTTGAAAGAAATTGTCATTTCCTGTAATGATTAACTCCTGTGTATCTTGTTTGGAACACTTTACCCTCTTGCTTCGGTAACATTTTACTTAAGTGGTTTAAATTTATTTTGCCATTTTATATTAAAGTAAGTAATTAGATGATCATTGATGTGTTGTACTTTTTTCAAATACTAGTATCGGATCAGTAATTTGAATTTTGACATTTCATAAAATTTGATATCTTAGCATTGAAATTTGTTGGTTGCAATGTCCACACACACACACACACACACACAGAGAGAGAGAGAGAGAGAGAGAGAGAGAGAGAGAGAGAGAGAGAGAGAGAGAGAGAGAGAGAGAGGTAAGTTTTATAATAATGTGAAACAGAAATGGGTAACAAGTTACAAGTTAAACATTCAATCCGGACTATGAATTAATTTTACGGGAATTTTCAGAGGGTATTCAATACAGAAATGAACTTTTTACAGTATATTGAATTTGAGACCAAAGTTCTGTGTTCTTCAGAATATTGAGTTAGATTTCAGAATTTATTTTGATAAAAAGATTTGTATTTAAAATAATTTATGGTATCAACTGAGATTTTATAAAATTTTATAACAACAAAATATTACCTATCACTGGACGAAAGTTTTCCATATAAAGCTTTCACTATAATTAAACCCTTTCTTTTTTCTTCATTTTCTATAATTCTCTCTACAGTTTCTTTCATAAGTGATATCTAAAAATAAATAAATGAGAATAGTACAGACATTATCTGAAGTCATGAGAAATCTATCTGATACTTTTAAAGTAAAATTCTCACAAAATTGATCATTTCAAATCTTGTTACATCTGACTCCACAATCTGTCAAAAGGACTCTATAACCACAAATTATACAAAAGATAAATTCAAGAGTATAACAGCATTTTCTAAAGAAAAAATTCCACTAGGAAAATAATAGCAAAGTGTGTCAAAAACTTGTTACAGAGGTACAAGTTTAAAATGAAATACAATCATCTACTGTATTCTCTCATCAATCAACATTAACCAAAATATTTCCAACATTGTTTTCAAATCAAAATCATATACACAGAAAGCTTAAATTCACTCACTGTTGATATGACATAATATCTCTTGTTCATGTCATTTGACTAAGAAAAATTTAAAATTCTGACTAATTTTACCTGAAAACATAAACTCTTCCTTTTATTAAATTAAAAAAAAAATTTTTAACTAAAATCTAAACAGTACATACTGCTGTTTCTGCCTGTTTCTTCTTTTCAGAAAGCCTTTCTGACATTTCTTCTTTCTTCTTTTCTATATTTCTAAACAAAAAGTACAAAAGTTTTTGTAAATAAGAAAAACCCAAAAGCAAAGAAAATGGTCATCATAAAAAGACCACAGAACTATACATCTTACATGGCCTACTTTTGTTTGTATGGCTTAATTTTTGTCAAGAATAACATTTTTTGGTATACAACTTTAAAAAAAAAATTACAATAAGTACTGCAACAGTGAGATACATTGCATAAACTATGACATTAACTTACCCTTGCCAAGTGAGCTAAGAATTTCTCATATGCATATGACCAAGAGGAACCAACATCAGTAAAACATTTTGGGTCTAAAGGCCCACATCTTATTACACAATAGCTAACCACTGTGTGACAGGTTATAAAAATTAACTCACTCTTCTTGTGTCTTCTTTATGTAAGGATCAACAACAAATTTTTTTATAGCAGAATAAATAACCATTGGTACAACTGTTCCATACAACATTGAAGCAGGTAAAATTTCCTCTGATAGTTGAATAGGTACTAAAAATATTTGCTGGCCTCTGACCAATCTGAAAATACAAAAATGATTTCAACATTAAAAATTGCCTCGGAAAAACTTACTTAGCACCTGAGATTTGAAAAACTTGGCAATATAATACACGTGTAGTTAGTTACATATGTAATAATTGCACTCACAAATATTTACAATTGCTGATTTTTTTCTTATATAAACTGTTTGACACGAATAATGTTTACATTTCAGTTAACTAGCATCACCTGTCAACCTCTCGTCAAGTCGCGCAAGAATACATATAAAGTGAAAAGTCAATTTTGGAGTTCCCCTTTCATTTTCAATAACAAATTTATTTTTAGCAATGTTGATAAGAATAAACAAATCCCGGATTTTAACGTTGGAAATGCAATATTATGAAAGTGTTATTAATAAAAAACAATTATAAGTTTGAATGAAACCTTGTTTTTGAAGTTTCAGCACTGCTTTGTTGTTTGTTTATGTGACATCAAAGTGGGCGGAGCTAAACACTCTGAATGAATTAATGGTGCTGTTCCATTTACTGACAAAAACCAGCAGATAAAAAATTTAAAAAAAGTATTTTGTAATACTAAAATAATTGACCTTATGCAAATTCTAAGCAAAAATGTCAAACATTAATATTGTAAATATAAGAAATAACTTTCAATTTGTTTTGGACTACTGGGTATAAACAAGATTTTGGAAGTGGCAATTCTATTATAAATTTCTTCACAATTTATGAGAATTGCCACTTCCAAAATCGTTTTTATACCCAGTAAACCACAACAAATTGAAAGTTATTTCTAAAGTAAAATTAACACTAGAGCATTTATGTTTGGAGGATATCATCTAAATATATCTAGAAAAAATATGATACATTCAGTTACATTAAATTAAGTCATAAAGACACACAATTTATGTAACGATTTGTCATATTTACATACAACCAGACAAATATGAGAAAAGTTAAAGCTGCATTAAGTTTTTAAATTTTTTGATTTTTTTTTCTTCTAAAAATATTGATTTTTTTTTAAATAGATATTTTTTATCATGATTTGTGAGATTCATTTCTAAAATTTCATTCCTATTAGCTGTAAATAAACGGAATCCTATAACAGGTTGGTCAATTGTTTAACGAAGATTATTATTAACTTGGAGCATGCACACAGATTTACAGGTTCTCAAATGGGAAACCCGACAAATTGCATTAATTGTCCTGTAATTAATATCCAAATGTAATCACAATGGTGATATTTATCCCTTACTAAGTCACAAATGACAAATTTAATAAAATTCTGTGTTTAATTTTTTGTATTTCATCGTTTTGTAAGTTGTGTTTAAATGACCTTGTTTTTTTTAATGACGTAACCATGTTCTAAATTTAGATCCCACAAGCCAATCTCTGGAAATTACTAATATTTCTGTATTTATTCGAGCTTTTATCATTGAGCAAAATGTAACATTCTTCATTAAGGAACATCATTTATTAGATCAGCATTAGTTTTAATTTTTCCTAGGAAACTTAATGCAGCTTTGAAAGTCCATTGCATTTAGGACCTATTAATGAAAAAGAAATGAATGAAATTATAGACATGTAATGCCCCAGTCAAGAATTTTTTAACTGATCTATGGGCAGTCAGTTCTGAGATGGTGGAGGAAATCTGAGTACCCACAGTAAACCATCAACATTTTGCAAGGAAACGTTTCCTTGACAAATTTTCTAAACAGGGATATATTGGTATATTGTTTTTTTTTACCAAGATTTTCTCTCTTCATGCTCCAAGTGAACAAAAAAAACACTCATGCTCAAGTGAACAACAGGTCATGTTAGAATTAGCTATTTGCTGTCAACACTACACAGTAATTGCACAAAAAATTCTTCAGAAAATGAAATTTTGCATGACCTACCTTATTTCCAGCATGACCTACCTTATTTTTAGCATGACTCCCATTGGGAATCCTACACTCAATGATGCACCAAGAACACTAAACTTTGTAATCCTCTTTTCACATTCACATTCTATTGCAGCAACCATATTACCATATCTATGAACATACATGAAGAATAAAAATTAAGATAAAAAAGTCTTATTTATGTAATGAAATGTTAACTAATTTACTGATGTAAGTATACGAGAACTATAAAAAATCAAGAAGTCCATGGGCTTAAAAGCTCTGTGCTTTATGAAAATATCTCTGTATACAAACATTTCTTATCAAATTTCAGATTATAATTTGTGCATATATTGAATATTTTATTCCATATATATATATATATATATATATATATATATATATATATATATATATGTTTATTTCTTTTGCAAATTATTGCAGAAACAAATTGCATACAAAATTTAAACACATGATATACAACATTCTAGTTTTAAAGTATGTAATAGATTATTCTTGCATGTTTACATTTTCTAGATACAAAATAAAACAGGTAAATCTGAAATTGTAAAAATTTTTATTGTTTTATTTACTTTGATAAGCTATTTAAGAACAACAAACAAACTTTTTATGCAATTTTACAATTTATTTTAATCACCATAAAATAAAAGAAGCAAGAGAAAATTCTATAAGTTTTCTAAATTACACAATCATTAACTATTTTATAATGTGATTTTATATGTTTTAAAGTGAATTTTTATGTATGAAAATTTGAATTCCTACAGACAAAAGTTTTGCAGTAAAAACTTGTTGCTTACATTAAAGTCAATAAATCTAACTATACATTATATGGTTGCTAAAGACCTAACATGCTTATTTACTTGCTATGAACATGACTTTTGATCTATTACCTATTATAACCCTATAAGAAAATTGTAAATATAGCACAATTTACTCAGTAACTAAGGCAATGACCTCTGAACTTATTCTTAATAAAAAACTAACAAATCATTGTTAATAAACACCACAACAAGAGACAATAATTTACTGTTAATTAACCTTATCAATAGTAAATGACAAATATTTTACATACTTCACTGCTACTTTTAGTTTACTTTCTTCTTCAACAAATCTCCTTGTGTATGATGCATTAATGAACATAGCTGGAACACCAAGCTGTAAATAAACAACATGTTATAAATAACTAGTAATCTTTGTATAGTAAACCCTATATAAACCCAATTTACACATCTTCTGGATTGAAGATTTTGATGGGATTTGGCTGTGTTTCGCTTTACACGGACACCTGACAGAAAAGTTAACACAGATAATTTACAGAGAACCTGTTTTACAGTTTTTAAGAAACTTGGGATTTGATTTGGACTAGTTGTATTATTAGTAAGGTTTGGTTTAGACAAATTCTAGTTTATAAGAAATATGTTTAGACAAATTTTATTACAGTAAGGTTCAGATGAGACAGGCTTTCAGGTTACTTTTAGTAATTTTCCTCAGTTTTTTTAATCTTCATTGGATTATAACTCAAACTTATACTCTTTACAACATTAAATTGTAAGTCAATTACAATGTATAGTATTAATATATTGCTGATCTTAATACATCATGATTGTATAAGAATTTCTTGGATGCAAAGGTTTACATAAAATTTCAGAAATTAAAAAATTCTAAATATCATTGTCCCACTCCATTGTGAAGTAACAGAATGCTGAAAATCTGAACACTTTATATAAATGCAGACACCAATATTTAGGCAGCAGACACATATGACAAGTCAAGATTGTTGGCCATACCAAGTCAAGATTGCTGGCCATACCAAGTCGAGATTGTTGGCCATACCAAGTCAAGATTGCTGGCCATACAAAGTTAAGATTGCTGGCCATACCAATGGTTGTCTGGAGATATGTAAACCAAAAATTTCCCAAAAAATACCTGACCTTTGTTATCTAATTTTAGCAAAAAGCTGTATATAAAGACCACTCATGGGACTGAATAAATATGAACTTTATATACATATATACCGTATATGTATATATTACATAACTTTATAAAGAGGTTTTCTGGTTAAATTATAAAAGGAACATTTAACATTGGTCATAATTGCCAGGTTATCTTTAAACAGAAGTGGAATCTATAGCACTGTTTTTGTGTTTCAAAAACAAAGATTCTGTAAAATGCCTTATGGACCTAGAACCACAGCTAAAATTATTAACAAATAGATAACTACCTACCGTTTGATTTATGTTGCAACAAAATATTTCTTATCAAGTTAAATAGTCAGTCACCTTAAGTTACTGTACAAAAAGAATTCATAATATAATGTAAGTAAAGAATATTCTCATCTTAACACTATCTTGAGTTTATACCTGTAAGCCAAATGAAGCATTGCTCTTTTCTGAACCATATATAATGTTGGTTCTAATAAATACTGGTATTCCATATTCTGAACCAAATGGACAACAAGTAACTCGATATGTGAAGTGCTTACTTAGCTGGTATGTTAAACCTGCAATAAAATAAAAAACATCTCTTGAGACTATGAATAAGAATAGTTAATCTTTCAGTATCAAAATTAGGAATACAATTTTAATGTTGACAAAGTTTTAGGTGTGTACAAGTTTTATAATTCGAAGGAATGGTAGAAGAAATATCATTGGGGCTAAATATCAACTGCACAGGAGATTCAAAGAACCAAGAGTACTAAATGCCAATCACTCATGTACCACAATGAGAAACATTAATAATTATTTATTTTCAATGTGACCCAATTGACTCTCATTGATCTTCCTCAGAACCTCTGTGGCAGAGAGGTCTGTAGGGAATGCTCCCATATTACTTGGCCTCCGAATATCTAGGTTCCACTTAGGTAGATCCTAGTGTGCAAATATTTGTCAGTTTGCTCGTCAAAGATGGTTTTCTATGAGCACTCAGGTTTCCTCAATTGTCTAAGTACTGACTACCTAAAAATAATTGACAAAATCTTGACTGGACAAAAACTCCATTGGTCCAACACAAATTCATGTGTTTCATTACTTTTCTAAAACATATTAGATCCTTTAAGTATTGTTACTAACTGATGGTGACCTTATTAAATATTCCAGTACAATAAAGACTTTTAAGTTTAAAACAAGAGGCCCATGGGCCTTAATGCTCACCTGAAGATATGTCCAATATTGTTTGTAAAGTGCAATAGACAATATATTAAGTACAGAAACTTTAAAAGTTTTCTCAAGTAAAGAACTCCGACAAAACTTAATCAGATATATATCCACTCACTTTTCATTTATAAGTAGCTAATATAATATGCATGAAGTAACTGTAATGCAATTAATAATTTCAAAATCATTAATCAATTTCAGTATAATTATGCAGCTATGTCCTTGACCTTTGAACATATATGACCTCGAACCAGAAATGATTGTCATGTCAATACCTACAATATTCTAAAATACATGCCTATGCATGAAATTAATAGCTTTCAAGATAATGAATACTTTTAGTATTCCTATGTTGACATGACCTTGACCTTTCAATACATGACCTTGAACCATAAATCAAAATGATCAATGTCACAAAACCTACACTATTCTAATATACATGCCCATACAAAAAGTTAATAGTTTTCAAGATAATTAGCAATTTAAGTCTTCTTCTGCAGCTGTGACCGTGACCTTTCGACATTTGACCTTGAACCATACATCAAAATGATCGTTGTTGCAATACCTACAATATTCTCATATACATGCCTATACAAAAAGTTAATAGTTTTCAAGATAATTAGCAATTTAAGTCTTTTTTTGAAGCTGTTACCTTGACCTTTCAACATTTGACCTTGAACCATATATCAGAATGATCATTGTTGCAATACCTACAATATTCTCATATACATGCCTATACAAAAAGTTAACAGTTTTCAAGATAATTAATTAGCAATTTAAGTCTTCTTCTGCAGCTGTGACCTTGACCTTTCAACATATGACCTTGAACCATATATCAAAATGATCGTCATGTCAATACCTACAATATTCAAATATACATGCCTATACAAAAAGTTAATAGTTGACAAATATATAATTTTTAGCAATTTCCCCACTCAGTTTTTTACAATTTCCACATTTTGAGCCCAATGGCTACCATTTGTGCTAATCTGAAAATATATGACCTAAGGATGTTATAAATGAAATAACTAAGGTATATCTCTTGTGGATTCAGAGGAGAAGATTTTAAAGTTTTTCACTATTTCCCCCTTGTGGGGCCCCAAGGGGACATAACTATTTCATTTGTGCAAATCTGAAAGGGCTTCACCCAGGCATGATGGTTACCAAGTTTCATTAAATTTGGCCCAGTGGTTTTGGAGGAGAAGATTGAAATGTAAAAAGTTTACGCACGATGGACGATGCATGACCGAACACACACGAAGGACGACAGACTAAGATGGATAGCAATAGCTCATCTGAGCTTTCAGCTCAGGTGAGCTAAAAACTGACACTACAAGAACTCCAAGTAAAAACCAGTACCAATTAAATTAATTAAAAACAAGAGGCCCAAGATGGCCCTAATTTGCTCACCTGAGTTTAAATGTAACATTAACATATTTTAACATGTAACATATTTTAAATGTACTTGATAATACCTAGTTAAGTCATAACATGTTGCCTCAATAGAAGTGGTTTCAGATAACATTATTTTATATTGTTTTGGTTTTTAGCTATATAGGTCACTGTGACCTACTTTTGGTAGCAAAAGCGACCAGAAACACAAATGAGAATGGCAATGGTCTAAAGTGCTATTGACTATTATGAATGAAATGTGACCAGTTATGTCTGAGAAGAAGTCTTTTGATGGATGTATGGATGGATGGCAGAGTTCCTATCCATAACAAAAAAAAAAAAAAAAAAAAAAAAAAAAAAAAAAAAATCAAGGTTTTAGCTAAATCTATATATATCAGTATCACATGCATTTCAAAAATAATAATTCACTAATAAGTAAAAATTCATAACATCTCTTCCATGCACCATTGTAGTCATAAAATTCAGAAATTTAAAAAAAAAAAAATAAATAAACTAGAGATTGTAACTGGGATACCAGTTACGTATGATTCCCCACCATCCATAATCTATATATTGTCTAAAATATACACCTGCTGATGGACTGATCTCGAGATGGATCGATAGTATCCATTATTAGTAATCGAAAGCTAACTAAGAGAAAGGGCGGAAGACAAGTAAATTTAAAGTTAACATCGAATTGTACAATTATAATTCGAGTAGTATTCATTTTTATATATATTTTCATTCCCTCATACCCCATTGTTGCAACAACGTTTTTTGTTAAAAGAAACCAATTGATCACGGGAGTCCGAATCTGCATGTTTAAATTTATAACTTTTTTTAAATGTATGTAAATTTTACAAGTTCAATAGATCAGAATCATGCGTTCTGTCTTCTAACATAGACCCTATCCATTAATTTGGCAATTACAATTAGCTGGTGTATTTTGATTGGACAAGTATTCAACTTTGATTGATAGCAAATCTATTTCACAAACTGTGAGGTGTTTAACCAACAAATTTGATTGACGTGTGTCATGTCTGTGAAGTAGCCATAACCTACACATTTAATTTAATGGATAATTGACAAAGAGATTAAAGCAATTATACATATCAAAACATGTAATAATGCTATTAAATTTGTTTACAATTCTTTGAATAGGAATTTAATCCTGTAAAATTGCCTTAAGAAATGAAATCAAGTATGCCATAAGATAGTGTTGGTGGGTGTTAAGAATTCTGGCTTCCCACCCCTACCCTCTCTTGAAAAGGATTTCCTGGAGGTTTTTATCACTCTTTTCAAAAGTCCATAATGAACAAGAAAATATACAGATGAGTGGAAGGGATTTTAACTATTTAAAAGCTATACATGTACATAGCACCACCCACAGTGGGAAATGACCTTAGATGCTCTTTATTAATATCACTCTATTCAACTTTTCTTAAGGAACCAGAAAATACATAAATTAGGGGTGGGGATTTCAAAAGTTTAAAATTAACTTAGCACCACCCAGCCCTACCCTTCAGTGGGAAAGGACCTTAGGTGTCTTTGATTAGTGTCATTCTTTTCATTTTATCATTAAGAACCAGAAAATATATACTTTAGGGGTGGGGATATCAACAGTAAAAGTTATCACAAAGCCATATTTTCAACAGTTTAAAAGTTATGACAAAGCCCTATATATGGTTTTACAGCACACCGCAAAGTGTTTAAGGAAAAATTAGTGATTTTTGTTTTTAAGACCCCATCTTCCTGTCCCTCCCCCAATAAATACCCATGGATGTAAAAACTTTAATGGTGCAGGAACCTATCCTAAAATTTTGAACGAGATTGAATGATGCGTTTAACTTGTTTGGCAGTGCTGATAAAAATTTGATATATTTTTAACAATTTAATACCTAGTAACTGAGAATTTATTAAGAACAAATTCTGTATGTGAGAAAGAGGTTAGTCACTTAATTAACATGTAGTTCATTAACATTCAATCATTTTTGTTTAGTGCTTAACTTTATACATTAATTCAGATTACCCATTTTTATCGGGCGCTCATATATCTGAGAAACTGAATAAGAAAGAAGAAGATTCTGTAAGAGTTATCTCTCTTTGTACGTATTGGACAGAAAGATGTTTGGTATTAAATTATGCAATTAACACGCACCGACCGCTGAGCCGTAGAGATAGAAAAAAATTTGATCATCTATCCATATCTACCAAGATAGCAGATTGTTGGTACCAAATTTCATCGAAACCCATCATACCGTTTTCGAGTTCTGCACCGGACAATTTTAGTTCTGCACCGGACGATTTTAAGGAAAAAAAAAATTATAAAAATAATAATAATAATAAGAAGAAGAAACAGAACAAAAACAATATGATTCCCCACCTTTGGGTGGGGAATCATAATAAAAAAAGAAGAAAAAAAAAAGTGGCCTCACTTGGATTTGAACCCTCGACCCTTGGGTTGCTAGAACTGAAAAAGTAAAAGGTAGAAAAAAGTGACTTGTATTTTACAGAATTTCATGGAAATTGTTTTACATATGTTTCTTCACATAAGAAAATGATGTTTGGAAAAAGAGTTTACCTAAAATTATTAATATTGCAATTTTGGTAAAAAGTACATTTGTGTACTACCGTTATCCTTTATGTTTTCGGACCCTCTATGTTTTCGGACCCTAATTTTTAAATTTTAATAATTTTTAAATTTCCTCTAAATTCGGACGGCAATTTTTTACCTCTAAATATGGACACGTTTTTGCTGAAATGCAGTTGCAGCATGTGATACAGAGCGCTTGAAATAAAGACTTAATAAAATCAAGAAGAAACTTCGTTGTTTTCAATTATTTAAACAATAAATTGTTGTTTTCACACATTTATTCATTGTGTATTGGCGCCATTGCATCGTAACATGAAACAGGTATGTGCAATGTATTTACGTTTTTAAGTAAACTCAATAAAATCATACCTTACATAAGTGCTTTAATTTTCTATGAAAGATTAAAATTAATGTTTACTGCCGAGAAAATCGTGTAAGACAGAATCTTGTTGGTACACTAGTTCAACATCAAAGACTTTTTTTCTGATAAAAACAGGAAGTGAGGTTTTTCACTTAATCTCATTTAGAGTTTGTTATGGGAAATCCCGATATGACCATGTGATTGTTCCAGCCGACAGACACGATAAAAAAATGCCTTTCTGAGATGAGAATAACATTAAAATATGTTTGAAATATGATTTAAAATAATTAAAATTTTTAACCTTTTATTTGCGGGAATCAGGACTTTTTCCATCTTTGCAGTGCCATTTCCTAAAATGTACAGACATACATGGAGGCCTACGCGTGTTAAAATATTGAATGTTTGATTGAAACGAAATTCTCTGAACTTGATTCACAAATAATGTAACATACGAAGAATAATAATAATTTGACTGCAGACAAAAACAAATAGAAAGCGGCATGTTGGTGCACCTCAGGTTGGGAGTTATTGAAAAAAGTCACATCGTTTACTTGTAAACAAATGGCGACCTCGATATGTATTACTTACAGAATCATGATTATTGATCAACAAACACTTTAAAAAATAATTATTAATGAAATAAACAACACAAAAGGTGAAATTTATTTGTATTTTATTTAAAACTTTAATTCACCATTGATTTATGCGTGGATATCACTGTTGATAATGTGTTGAAATGCTGAGAGGTAACCGGGGGTATTTACAATGTATAAAAAATAAACACAAAAACACGTAACCTAATTTTTCACAAAATTGTTGGAATTCACAAACTTGGTTTATAAGATGCTTTAGATGCCAAATATCAAACCAGATTTTATCTCAGTGAAGTGGTTTTCGAGAAGAAATTTTTTTTTAGGCTTTCAACTATTTAGGTCAACGTAGCTATGGCAACCTAAAAAGTAAAAATTAAAAAATTTCTTCCATGCACCATTATAAGTCATAAAAATTCAGAAAAAAAAAAAAAAAAAAAAAAAAAGTGGATCCACTGGGATTTGAACCCTCGACCCTTGGGTTGCTAGAATTGAAAATGAAAAAGGCCGAAAAAAGTGACTTGTATTTTACAGAATTTCATGAAAATTGTCAAACATATGTTTCTTCACATAAGAAAATGATGTTTGGGAAAAGAGTTCACCTAAAGTCATTCATTATTGTAATTTTTGTAAAAAAGTACTATTTACAAATTACAAAAAATAAACGCAAAAACGCGTAACCTAATTTTTCACAAAAATAATTGAAATTTACAAACTTGGTATATAAGATGCCGTAGATTCCAAATATCACATCAGATTTTATCTTGGTGAAGTAGTTTTGGAGAAGAAGATTTTTTTAGGTTTTTAACTATGTAGGTCATTGTGACCCACATTTGGTAGCTATGGCAACCAAAAACACAAATCTGAAAGGCAATGTTCTATAGATGCTTTTGACCAAGTTTAAACAAAATGTGACCAGATGTTTCTGAGAAGAAGTCATTTGAAGCAATTGTTGACTGACAGACAGATGGACGACGGACGACAGAGGGTCTGCCTTTATTGATGCCAATAGCTCACAGGAGCACTTTGTGCTCATGTGAGCTAAAAATTATAGCAAAATTTATGAGAAAAGGAGAAACTATTTCAGATATGTGGAAAAAATGTAGAACAAAAGTCATTATTTTTTTAATAATATAAATATCTATACATATATTACTAAAAAAATTAAATCATTATCATTTAATAAAGTGTTGTTTTTTTCATGCTGTAAATATCTTAAATATTCATTTAATTTCTAATTTCAAACTAGAGGACCAAATTACCAATACCACTCACCTAGACTATCCTGGCATTGAAAAACTGAAAAGTATGCGTTATTTAAAAACAAATTGTTACCCATTATTAAACACTTTAATTGCAGTTTATGGATAATTGATCATTTCTGTAAAATCTTCTTGTGACAAACTGTTTTCGACAAAAACAGCAAAAATTCAAATCAAATTTTGTTCAATTTTGCTGAGAAATTTTAGAGAAGAATTTTAAAGAACTAGACCAATATCGAGGAAGGGCCCTGCATAATACCTTCTGCTTATGAACAGGTACCGAGTATTACAAGCAACTTTCATCAACATCCGATCAATCATTTAGAAGATAACTTGAAGAAAACAAAATGGACAAAAGGACAAATGGACAGATGGATGGACAGACAGACAAGGGATTATTACAGATACCGAGTGAGAAACATAAGGTAAGGACTATCAAAAGCAAGTTTCATCAAAATCCCACCATTCCTTCAGAAGAAAACATGCTTAAAACATTTAGCAAATCACAAAGTATGCAGGCTCATTAAATATGCATGGAATTTGTTGAACATCAAACATTACTGAGGGACTTATAAACCAAGAAACACAACAAAGTTTCATCAAAATCCCGCCATTTCTACTAAAGATATCATGCGGAAAACATTCAGCAATCATATTGCAGCAGCCTCATTAAATATGCACAGAATTTGTCAAACATCAAACTTAAGCAAAGGACTTATGTACTAAGTATCACAAGCAAGTTTCATCAAAATCCCATCATTCCTTCTTAAGATATCATGCAGAAAACATTCAGCCAATCAGATTGCAGCAACCCAATTAAATATGCACGGAATTTGTTGAACATCGAACATGTGCGTACGACTTATGTACCAAGAAACACAAGCAAGTTTCATCGAAATCACACCATTCCTACTAAAGATATCATGTGGAAAACATTCAGCCAATCAGATTGC
Organism: Tegillarca granosa; assembly: GCA_029721355.1. NCBI lineage: Eukaryota > Metazoa > Mollusca > Bivalvia > Arcoida > Arcidae > Tegillarca > Tegillarca granosa. The sequence goes on along the minus strand of CM056597.1, from coordinate 11,646,866 downwards.
AGCAGCCTAATTAAATATGCACGGAATTTGTCGAACATCAAACTTGAGCGAGTGACTTAATGTATGTGCCAACAAGCAACTTTCATCAACATCCGATCAATCATTTAGAAGATAACTTGAAGAAAACAAAATGGACAAACGAATAAACGGATGAATCACGATACGGGGCCCTAATTAGCTTAAAATAACAATTCACAATACTGCAAAATTCTTATGAAAAATTTCTTTTGAAAAAATTACTATTTGTATAAAATGGTTACAAATGTTCTTCCTATGTATCAATCAAGAACCAAGACCAAAACAGAGGTTTAAGAGAGTAAATCAAATCAAAGCTTATGGATTCAAAAACTGACACAGACATGATTCACAATGCCATAATTTCATCTGGCTATTTCCAGTAGAGCTACTGATATGATAGCAAAACCTTAAGAAATAAATATTCCCTCAACCTTCTTGTTTTGAAATTGAAAGATTAAAATATAATATACTTACTAGCACTCATTATAGAATATGGCTTATTATTCATCAACCCAAAACCAATCATGCAATAGCTACAAAATCAAACATGATAAAAATTACAATTAACTATGATACAGTAAAATCTGATCAGGAAACCCCTACATGTTTTTTTATTATCATGTTTTTTAATAATTTTTTTTTACCCTATGACATATTCTTATTGAACATTTCAAGGAATAAGTTATTATTTCTTATTTGTTTGATCAAAATTATTTTCTTACATAGTTAAGACATATGTGAGTTTTTTGGAACTTGGAGAAAAGTTCCTGAATTATTGAAAACTGAAGGAAACATCTTTTCAGTTTTGAATTTTTTCAGAGTTCACAATGTACATGTACTACCATAAATGGTCATTTCTGTTCATTTTATATCCAAACAACAAAATTAGAAACAATGTGATGAAAAAAGTCATGGGTTTTGATTGAGAAAGAACTTTCTGTAATTGATAAGTCTTGTAAAAATAAGGGAAATATCACTTTAAATGGTTACAAGTTAAAGAGAAAATGGACAAGGAAGTGAAATTTAGTGACTTTCAGTCAATAAAACATTTGGCAAATAACATAAGTAAGCACCCCCCCTAATGATTTCTGTTCACAACTTTCTTTATCTTGAAATATTTAAAGTCCAACTATTAACATGTCCCAGTAGAGTTTGAGATAAGAGGGATAATGAATGAGAATTCCACCATACAATATAACTAAAAATTAATATAAATATACACTACCATCTTTTGTTAATATTCCGAAATATTTTTGCACCTAATCCAATACCATTACCAAAATTGATGTCCACCTGAAGTTAAAATGTTACAAGTAAGGTAGGTCACAAAGTACAGTCATATTCAAACTCCGTAGTTTACATCCTGAATTTTACTTCACATTCAGCAAACTGGACTTGTACAGTATATTCCAAATTTCACTTCACTTTCATTAGTGCCCATAAGTTTTTTTTAAAGACATATTTTCTTCTTTAAGTTAGTTGGATGAACTCAGCTAAGCTGTCTCAGTTCAACAGACCTTCAGTTTTCAGTTATATAATAGACAGCTCACCTGAGCTCAACCTGCTTGGCAAACTTCATTGAGCTTTCTATGCATATATATAAAGTTTCAAGCTTCTAGGCCTTTAGATTAATGAAAAGAAGATGGGTAGGAGATCACCTTTACCTTTTAATGTCAGTAAAGGTCAAGAAGCTTTGCATATCCTGATAAAGCCTCCAGGCCTGAAAATGCTATCTTTAAAGTTTTATGTTTCTTGAATTTGTCATGATGTGCTGCTATTTATGAAGTTTCAAGATCCTGGGCACTTTTGTTGATGAAAAGAAGATGTAAAAAGATTTTACTACTCAAGCCCCTGAAGGCGACTTAAGAACAACCACTTTTGCAAACAAAAACCCCGATGCTATATACAAAGGTTAGAGCTTCTGAGTATTTTCTTTCATGAAAAAGAAGCTGTTGAAATGTTTTACTACTTCAAGTCACAGTGACACAGTAACACTGAATGTGTTTCTAGGTTCAGCAAGCTTTATACTTTGATGCCAGTATGAAGCTTGAATTTTTAGGCAAGATGTTTAAATGTTTTAATACTTAAGGTCACCAATCTTGAATAAAGGTCAAGGATAACCAGCTTCACAAAGGGCTTTGGAATTGCAAAATTCCTGCCAAATCTTAATGCTTCTAGAATAAAAGTTTTTAAAGTGAAATTTTTTTCTACAACTGACAAAAGACAGAGACATGACAAAAAAAAATTGAATAGCTTACCCTTAACATTTACTCTGCTCTCAGAGCTAAAAAATTGTCTATTGTACAGTTCCACTGTTTTATATTAGAATATAACGAAAATTGGCAGTTTAAAAAATACAATAATTTTCTGTTTTCCGTATGAATTTTTTTATTATGGACTTTGTCTTTTATGCACCCAGCCCACTTTGCAAGTTCATATGTAAGACAATGGAAAAAATACTTATTTCTAAAATCCAACATAAGCTGACTTATAGTTTAACATTTCAAACATCAATTTTAATGCAACTTTTGCTCATAAAAATTGTACACCATTTGAATACATAGCCCATTATTCTTATGACATTTTAAAGGACAAGTTGAGAAAAACAACATCACAATTATATACATGTACATGTATGATTGTCATCTAGCTTCATATAAGTGAACTTAAACACATCTACAGTTTTAAACTATGGTAGTATGCATACCTCTGACCATCCATTATTATTCATTCCTCTAGTTGTTTTTGTTGCAAGTGTTATTCCACCCTGACCTCTGCCATTCCTGGCGGTCAAACCTGCAGCCATAGTAACTGTTTCATGTTTTGTAAGTGGACATTCTACAGACTGGGATACACTGATACTTTTAATTTCTACAGCTCTGAAACAAATAAAATGTAACATTTGGAAGTAAAAAACCAAGATTTGGAATTCTTGAACCAAGATTTAAAAGTCTAGATCCAAGATTTGGAGAAAAGAAGGGCCATAATTTGTAAGTCCAGAATTAAGATTCGGAAAGTTAAAATAAAAATTTTGAAGTAGAGAACAATCTGTAAGTTTTTGAAGTCAGGGACCATATGTTTTGGAATCTAGAAGTACATGCATGATTTAAGAGTCTTAGCAGTCTTGAAATAAGAGAAAGAAGAAATCTAAATATAAAAGTCAAGGGCGATATAAATTCATTCAGGACCTCTTAGTTATGACCCATTTTTTCACTAACAACAAGGGGGTCCATGACTGCGATTCAACCTCCTATACATCAAATTTCAACTACATTAATCAATAAATAAAGCAGTATTAGCCATTTATTTATAGTAATTATGGCCACCTTGGATGTAAGAGTGAATCTGTGCAAACTTTAAAAAGTACAAACATTTTGTAAAAATAAATTCTGAAGTCAGGAAGGTATCTGTGAATTTCTTGTACATCTCTAGGTAATCAGAACTGAAAAAGCTGGTATTGTGATGTCACAAAAGTAATAAATCCCCATACTATGCCCAGTAAATCAATATTATTTCTTCTTTCAGAAGAGATGTTAAGCCGTTGGTCCCGTGTACTTGGTTGCCTGACAGGAAGATCCCCTATGTTTTTTTAATACGGGTAGGCGTTTACGCGGGCATAGGGCCCTACTCCCTTTAATCAAAAACGACATCCACTTTCAGCTCTCCTTTATTAAAGCTCCTCATTCAATCACAGGCTTCGAATAACCCCACCAAATTTTACATTTTAAATCAAAATTAAAAATTCCAAATTCTTTCTCTTGGCATGCTCCACAGCATGTTGGTTTTGTTATCCCCTGACTGGCTGTCACCTGGTGCTGAACTGTTTGCTCGGTATCCTCTTCTCTTCTGTCTGTTCCAACTTTGCCACAACATCCTCATCACAATAAAAGCAACAGTCTGCACATTGGCCTAGGGTCACATGTAGATTCAAATCTCCGTCAATTTTGTCATCATCAGTAAATCACTACATGAAGACTGATCCAAGCTGGTAGTTGAACATTATTTCATCATTTCACAAGAAACTTATTTGATAAGTCAAAAATAAATACTATTGACACTTATCTGGGTTATCAATAAACCACCTTGATACATACATCACTGTATCATCATTATTACTAGTGTTCATTATGCCAGTTACCATTTCTACCACTTTTTCTATGTCACACATACATGTACGTAACCCTCAAAACAAATTGTTTTACTCAACCAACAAGAGAGGGTAAAAGATATGCAATTTAAACTGCTAAAACATTTTTCTCTGTCATCAATTTGAAATGCAGTTTTCAATTATTTTATGTTTAAATAGTATTTGCAACATCTAACATTGAACAAATTTCGTTACAGGTACTTTTTCTACACTGTCTAAAACAAGAGGCCCATGGGCCTTAACGCTCACCTGAGGAAATATCCAAAAACTTACAAAGAACTTAAATACAAAAAGTTCACAAAATTCCTCAAGTTTGGAAAATCCTGCAATAAATAATCAGAAATGTCTAGTCACATTTCATTTATAATAGCTCAAACGCACCATTTAACTATAGTACAATAGATAATTTCCAAATCATTAACCATATATGGTTATGCAGCCATGATTTTGACCTTTGAACATGTGAACTTGAACCTTATATCAAAATGGTCTTAATATCAATATGTACAATATTCTAATAAACATGCTTGTACAAAATGTTTATAGTTTTCAAGATAATTAGCAATTTAAGTCTTCTTTTGCAACTGTGACCTTGACCTTTCAACATATGACCTTGTACCATATATTAAAATGATCATTGTTGCAATACCTACAATATTCTAATATACATGCCTATACAAAAAGTCAATAGTTTTCAAGATAATTAGCAATTTAAGTCTTCTTTTGCAGTTGTGACCTTGACCTTTCAACATATGACCTTGTACCATATATCAAAATGATCGTCATGTCAATACCTACAATATTCTAATATACATGCCTATACAAAAAGCTTAAAGTTTTCAAGCTATTGCACAATTTTAGTATTCATAAGCCAAAAATAACATTTTAGGGGCTACAACTCATACATGCATTATCATATAGTTAAGAAACTTGGTACCTTTTTAAATTTTGTCATGGGGTACATTTTAACAATGTTTTGAATTCATATATCTCTTAAAATTTGCAAGAAAATTGCCTAAAACTGCATAAATCACAAATTAGGTCATGACCTTGATTTTTGACCTTGACCCTATTTTAAAGGTCTTTTCAAGAAAAAGTCAAAACTGTAAACCCAATGTCAATATCTGTTCAAATAGTCAAGTTATAACAATTTTAAGCCATTTTACGAAATTTTTCAAATTAAACGCAAAAACGCGTAACCCATTTTTCGACCAAATTTCACGAAATGAACAAACTATAGGCTTAAGACCCTAGAGAAGCCAAATATCACATCAGATTTTTTCTCTCATCATCGGTTTTAGAGAAGAAGATTTTTTAAGATTTTTGGACCCCTAGGTCACCTTGACCTAGTTTTGGTAGCCATGGCAATGCCATGAACAAATCTGAATTGCACCGACCCATATATGCTTCTGCCCAAGTATCATTGAAATCTGTGCAGCAGTTTTGGAGGAGAAGTCGAAAATAGGTGTTAACGACGCACGCACACACGCACATACACACGCCACGCCATGCCAAAAGCTCACATGACCTTTTGGTCAGGTGAGCTAAACAAGAGGCCCATGGGCCTTAACGCTCACCTGAGTATATGACCAAAATTGTTTGCAAAGCGCAAAAGACAATATATTAGGTACAGAAACTTAACAAGTTTTCTTAAGTTAAGGACTGCCACAAAACTTAATCAGAAATATATCCACTCACATTTCATTTATAATTAGATTATATAATATGCATGAAGTAACTGTAATGCAATTAATAATTTCCAAATCATTTACAAATTTCAGTATACTTATGCAACTATGTCTTTGACTTTGAACATATATGACCTTAAACCATTTATGATCGCAATGTCAATACCTATAATATTCTAATATACATGCCTATACAAAAAGTTAATAGTTTTCAAGATAATTAGCATTTTTTGTCTTCTTTTGCAGCTTCGACCTTGACCTTTGATCATATGGCCTCGAACCATATATCAAAATGATCATCATATCAATACCTACAATAGTCTAATGTTCATGCCTATACAAAAAGTTAATAGTTTTCAAGATAAATAGCAATTCTTGTCTTCTTTTGCAGCTGTGACCTTGACCTTTAACATATGACCTTGAAACATAGATTAGAATGATTGTCATATCAATACCTACAATATTCTAATATTCATGCCTATACAAAAAGTTAATAGTTTTCAAGATAATAAGCAATTCTTGTCTTCTTTTGCAGCTGTGACCTTGACCTTTCAATATATGACCTTGAACCATATATTAGAACGATTGTCATATCAATACCTACAATATTCCAATACATATGCCTATACAAAAAGTTAACAGTTTTCAAGATAATAAGCAATTTCAGTCTTCTTTTGCAGCTGTGACCTTGACCTTTCAACATATGACCTTGAACCATATATTAGAACAATTGTCATATCAATACCTACAATATTCTAATATATATGCCTATACAAAAAGTTAACAGTTTTCAAGATATTAGCAATTTAAGTCTTCTTTTGCAGCTGTGACCTTGACCTTTCAACATATGACCTTGAACCATATATTAGAACAATTGTCATATCAATACCTACAATATTCTAATATGCCTGCCTATACAAAAAGGTAATAGTTTTCATGATAATTAGCAATTTTTGTCTTCTTTTGCAGCTGTGACCTTGACCTTTCAACATATGACCTTAAACCATATATCAAAAAGATCATCATATCAATACCTACAATATTCTAATATATATGCCTATACAAAAAGCTAATAATTTTCAAGATAATTAGCCTTTTTTGTCTTCTTTTGCAGCTGTGACCTTGACCTTTCAACATATGACCTTGAACCATATATCATAATGATTGTCATATCAATACTTACAATATTCTAATATATATGCCTATACAAAAAGTTTATACTTTTCAAGATAATTAACAATTTTTGTCTTCTTTTGCAGCCGTGACCTTGACCTTTCAACATATGATCTTGAACCATATATCAAAATGATTGTCATATCAATACCTACAATATTCTAATTTATCCCACCTCAGATAAAAATCTTTGATTCCCATTGGTCAATTAGTAACCTAATATGGGATTGTATTAGGTCACTTTTGATTATCTCCCTTAAGAAAATATATTCGGTCAGTAACGATTACGTCCCCTGTTACCCGGTCTGCAGCCATAATGGCGTCGTCAACAAAGCGCTTTGCGCAGACGACGCCAGAAGAAATGATCGAAAAAAGGGTCAAAATTAATAGTGCCAACACTATTAAGTCTAATATAAAAGCAAGTAGAATTTTGAAAGACTATCTGACAGAAAATACAATAATATTATTGTTATTGTTGATTATCATCTGTTGAATTAAAATTTTCTTTGAGCAGTATTAATTGTGTTTAACTCAGGAAATGTTTCTGTTTTTTGCAGTTAAAATAATGTTTTGACATGAAGATCAAGATCTTCGGTGAGATAAATTCGTTACACAGTGATTTAGTGACCTAATATGGAAATATATGGAGTCATTAAAATTTATATTGGGCGACGCGATATGCCTATACAAAAAGTTTATACTTTTCAAGATAATTAACAATTTTTGACTTCTTTTGCAGCCGTGACCTTGACCTTTGAACATATGACCTTGAACCATATATCAAAATGATCGTCATATCAATACCTACAATATTCTAATATATATGCCTATACAAAAAGTTAACAGTTTTTGAGATAATTAGCAATTTAAGTCTTCTTTTGCAGCTGTGACCTTGACCTTTGATCATACGACTCAAACCATATATCATAATGATCGTTGTCACAATACCTACAATATTCTAATATATATGCCTATACAAAATGTTAATAGTTTTTAAGATAATTAGCAATTTTTGTTTTCTTTTAGAGCTGTAAACCTTGACCTTTGAACATATGACCTTGAACCATATATCAAAATGATCACTGTCACAATACCTACAATATTCTAATATATGCCTATACAAAAAGTTAACAGTTTTCAAAATAATTAGCAATTTAAGTCTTCTTTTGCAGCTGTGACCTTGACTTTTGATCATATAACCTTGAGCTATTTATCAAAATGATTGTTGTCATAATACCTACAATATTCTAATATACATGCCTATACAAAAAGATTATAGTTTTCAAGCTAATGCACAATTTTAGTATTTATAAGCCAAAAATAACATTTCAGGGGCAACAACTCCTACATGGATAATCATATAGTTACGAAACTTGGTACCTTTTTAAATTTTGTCATGCTGAACATTTTAACAATGTTTTGATTTCATAAAACTCTTAATATTTGCAAGAAAATTGCCAAAAACTGCATAAATCACAAATTAGGTCATGACCTTGATTTGTGACCTTGACCCTTATTTAAAGGTCATTTCAAGAAAAAGTCAAAACTGAAAACCTCATGTCATTATCTGTTCAAATAGTCAAGTTATAACAATTTGAAGCCATTTTACGAAATTTTTTAAATTAAACACAAAAACGCGTAACCCATTTTTTTACGTAACTTCACGAAATGAACAAACTATATGCTTAAGACCCTACAAAAGCCAAATATCATATCAGATTTTTTCTCCCATCATCGGTTTTGGTGAAGAAGATTTTTTAAGATATTTGGACCCCTAGGTCACCTTGACCTAGTTTTGGTAGCCATGGCAATGCCATGAACAAATCTGAATTGCACCAGCCCATATATGCTTCTGACCAAGTATCATTGAAATCTGTCCAGCAGTTTTGGAGGAGAAGTCAAAAATAGGTGTTAACGACGCACACACACACACGCACGCACGCACGCACGCACGCACGCACGCACATACACACGCCACGCCATGCCATAAGCTCACATGACCTTTCGGTCAGGTGAGCTAAAAAACTACAATTTGGTTATTCAGTAATTTCAGAGAATATTATGGTTTATTAATACACAAACTCAGACAAATGCTTCACATACAATAAAATGATTATCTGATATGTGATATATGTATTTACCCTAAGGGATTCTCATAGTCATCATAACTTTCAAATAATTCTTTAGCATTGATAGTGACTGTCACATTTCCCTACAAAAGTAAAGACATCTAAAATAGATATGTGCTACTGTAAGTTACTTCACATTGTTGCTTCTCTTATTGTCAGTTTTGCCTACAAAACAACATACAGTTTCTCCTGAACCCCTGATTCTAACTTTATCTGATGAATAAACTATCTGGTTAATAAAATATGCTATTTTAGCTTTGTGTTTGTGTTTATAAACATGCATGTTGAATGTGTTTATACCAAAATATGGTGAGAAAACCTATCCCAAACTAGGAAGGGATAGAAATTTTAAATTAAATCAAATTTAGTTGGAACAGGATAGAAATTCTTGTTTGTAGTTTGAGAACAAACATTCTCTATAAGCAGAAATCTGAGAGTTTTTTTTTGCAAACTTTAACACACACACACACACACACACACACACACACACACACACACACACACACACACACACACACACACACACCATGTAGTGCACTATTAAACTCCATACACAAAGTACCTTTGGATTAGTCCTCTGTTCTAATCTTCTCTTTTCTTGCTCTTCTTTGATTCTGTTAAGTTCTTCAACTATCTCTGCTGGTGATCTTGTTCTTGTAACAACCTGAACATAAAACAAGAATTACTAGTCACTATTGTACCTACTAACATCAGAAGTCAATATACATGTACATCAATATCCCAGTCAAGAACATTTCACTAATATCCAGATGTCACCAGCTATTAGTGAAGTGGCAGAAATTTTGACCTTTGCAGTGCACTTAGGGCAATGTGCAGGCAGGGTTCTTTAATGTGTCATGCCTGCCATGACAAGAAGCATCAGTTTTTAAGGTCTCATCTGAACGAACATGTGGGGGGAGGGATGGTTACATCAAGAATTTTCTATGCAATTAGCCAATTAGCCATAGATGGACATTTTAGATTTACAGGTATTCAAGCAGATTCAATAAAAAATGGTTTCTATGCAATTAACCAATATATGCTATTTTCTAATACATGACAGAATACATTTGGCTGTATATTGTATAGTTTTCTTAACCAATTTGATTTTTATTTTCATTTTTTCTGTTATTTCATTTTGGTCAGGATATCCGAGTAACTTAACAATCACAAAAGTTATTAGTAGTGACAAAACCATTTTACTGTCATTTTTTTTTTTTTGACAAAAAAGGGCAACAAAAAAGTTGATGCTAACACAAACCATGACAAATACCTACAATATGACAGAAAGTACCATGGGATGTTAAAAGATTCCTGATTTGCAAGGTTAACCTATGAAAATCATCATGGCTTCTAATAAATATCATTTTAATCAAAATCAAAGATGTTAGTTTTTTTTTATTTCAAGATTTTTTTATTTCACACTATTGTGTCACTTATACCTCTAGTCCTTGTATTTCTAAACCTTTTACACCGAAATTATCATAAATCTGTCTCTTGTCTGCATCTATCAACACTGAAAAAAAAAAAAAAAACCCATGGAAATAGCTATCAGTCTGTATTTACTATTAGTTTCAACTTAAATTTTAACCGATAACATATTACGTTCACATTATGGAACTAAAATAAAATAAAGTATTGAAATTTGCAGCAACTTGCTTTAAGGAGATATACTGTATATTGAAGTGTATATACAAGAAACATAAACAAGATCATTCAAAACACCTTGTGTGCATTATTGATGGATGTCTGAAACATGCTACTGATGTAACTTTCTAAATTTTGACAAAGCAGCAACATGAAATGGAAATAGTAGATGCACATAATAATTTCTGTTACAACTAGGCTGTTCAAATAACTTAAATGCTAAACATCTTCAGGTTCAAAAATTTGCATATTCACTGTCAAAAATACAGTGACCCTGATTGTAAAATACATTTCATAAAATTACAAAAATATACAAGTAATAATAGTATTCTCTTAAGTAAGGCATACCAGTTACTCTGGTAACCCTATTAAGATTGAAGTCTTGCGTTTAAGAGTTAGGAACCAATCATGCTTCAAGGGATAAATTAAAATGGTAAAAATCTAGGAGTTAGACAAACTCTTTGTGGCCTAGGCTTTTGGGTTCTCAGACAAACATACAACGGCCATGAGTTACTTATGAGTGGTCATGGGCTAGCAAGTTGAAAACAAACACTCAATGGCCATGTTCAATGCTTATTTAAGATCTATATACTGACAAACCTTCATATGCCTTTTTAACTCTATTAAACATGTCTTCCGCATGTTTCTTCTGTACTGGATTTATATGTTTATCTGGATGGAAAACTTTACTAAGACGGCGATATGCACTTGTAATCTCTTCTTTGGTGGCCTGAAACATAGGTATTACACAATGTACTGGTAAATAAGATTTAAAATAGCCAAATCAAGAATACAGAAAACAAGATGCCTAAAACATTCACAAAGGTTGATTGTATGTGTAACAAAAATACAATTCACAAGGAAAAAGATCCCTTCCCCAGACTTCTTGAGTGGGCACTGTACCTTTTTTCCTAAAATACCATAAAGGGGAGAATATAGTAATCTCTTACCTTGTAAATAGTACAGTTTTACATGTTAATGGGTGTCCCCATCAATGGAAGGGTCCCATTGTGGCTCGGTTGCAACTTCAGTTCAAAGTCATAAAAATACAATGGCTGGAATAAGTCAGTACTTGCAATTTAATTTTACCATTTGGTTGAGATTACGAATAAGAATAGTGTGAAACCATCATGGCTTTTATTCATATTAGGAAACATCTCCAAAGAAATTATTGTGAGTTTAGAGGCATTTAACTGTTTTAATTTCCCAAAAAGGGTATTTAAATTCAGTTCAACAGTTCCTTTCCGTCATTCTACATTGTAAATTCAATGTATATTGATTTACAGTTGCTGTAATTTACCTGTGTACTTTATTTAACTTTGTAGAGACTAACACAGTAACAAGTAAGATTAACTTTTTTCTCAAAAACCCAATATAAATCTGAAACACTGTCTAAGTGTCATATCATTCAATATATTTCAAGCTTATTACTTTAAATAATAAATGGGAATAATGTATTTTTAATTAATTAAACACATATAACAATGATGGTTTATTCATAAAATCAGGATATTCTCAATAACAAAACTACAACGGTGATGCAGAAAAAAAAAAACAACAAATAATTTACTGGTGGGTGCTAAAAAGCAGCAGATACCTTACAAGTACATATCTAATAATTACAACCCTCTAATGAAGTTGTTACAACACAGCTAATACTGATAAAGCCCGAAATAAAAGGTTTGATTACCTTGCCACAACTTGAAAGTAAATTGTGGCTTGAATTGCACCAAATATGATATCATGTATATAGTTTTCAATTGCATTTGTAAGCAGTCCCTGTTTCAATCTGAATTGTTTTTTAGGAAACAGTGTTTATCTATGTTGCTTAACCTGGTACACTTAAAATCATAGTTTATTCAAGGTCGCTGAAGGTTCATAAAAGGATCAAATAAACACATTATGTAAATCAAAAAATGATTTCATAACTGAAAAACCCCAAAGGTTCTGACACTTTACATAGAGTGAACATAGAGTGAACCATATCTGACTCTTCGTGCAAAAATGTTTAAATCTTTTTGCGCCATATGTAAAACAAAAAAATTGTCTATTTAATTTTGTAACCAAATTTGTGTTGGGAACACCACATGCAGCAGCTGATGATGTGATGCAGGACACGACTCAATTTCGTCACCTGATAAACATGAATAATTTGCATAAAAAACAGACATTAAAAGCTTAATTGAAAATCAAACAAATAATTTCATTAACCTTTTTATCAACGTTAAGTAACGTGTAATAATCGTCCTGGAGGCTATCATCGTCCTCGAGATCTATGAAGGCCGCCATTGTTTATCTTGCACTTCGTATATCCCTCCAGTTTAAAAACCATTCTTCTTTGTTCTACTTCTATGATTTTAATTTCATGATTTTTGCCTCCAAAAGACATTATCATAGTTTTCCATTCTCGGTGTGACGTCACTGTTGAAGATGGTCTCATTATTAATAATAATAATAATGATAATAATAGTGGTGGAGGTGATGATGATGTTGATTATAATGTTAAATCAGGGACCTATAACACTATCTAGCTATATACGTCAATGGTTATATTGAAGACTTCATAAAAAGGCGTCAGTTGCAATATTTTCTGATACCTAAAAGTAGAATGCCAGTACAGCTGAACACTGATATTTTAAACGTTTTAAATGTCGATGACATGAGCTGAAGTAACGACATATTTTATCCGTTTTAAATGTCGCTGACCGTCATTGACTGTCAAATGTCACTGATAAAGATGATATGAAATGAAAAATCATCACAGTTACTGTTTGTGAAAATTAAACCGTTGACATTTTGTAGTATATTAAAAAACGTAACATGACAAGACATACTTAATATTAAGCTTGCAATTCTGTAAATGTTAACAATTCAACAAATTAACGCTTGAACCAAGACTACAGAAAATTCACTAAAAGACTAAAGTTAAGAGATCTTGAATAGTCCAGATAGGTTATATCAGAAGTCCATGGACTTCTGGTTATATATATCTGATCAGGCTTAAAAATTATCACGAGCCAACTATTTTTTATATTGATTTACTAATATCTTAATTGACAAAACATAATGTTACAAAATAAATAAACAAACAAACAAACAAACAAAAAAAAGTTTTTAATTTTCCACACAGAACGAATCCTCTTCAATACTAAGTTACTGGTTCATTTATGAATTAGATAATGACATTAGGAAAAACTAAAGAAGAGAGTAAATTTTCAGTAAAAGTTTCTGATGATAGCATAAAAATAGGCAGAACTGTATTTTAATTCTATCATTTTCAGTTCCCAATGTGTAACCTTGACAATCTAGTTCAGATCAAAATGATATCGGTATTGTTCAGTGTGAAGTCTAAAGTTAGAAAATTATGAAAACCTCTAGGTCTTTCTTGTCGCCACCACAATGAAAAAGAACGTTAACTTCAAATATTTTTGGCGGGAATACGAAATTTATTCAGTTAGTTTTAGGGTTGAAAGGTATAATCCGACGTGGAATATGCTTGCTTGTTCCTGGTGCAAACTTTCTGAAAACCATAGAGGTGATACATCCAAACCATTCGACTTTTGTCAACAGGATAATGTAACACTTTGAATTTTTATGAATAATACCTTTAAAAAGTGACACTAGGTCAATATTTTAGAAGCCAAGGAAAAAGAAAATACTTCATTGCATGCGAGTAAAATAGGAAACAGTAGATAACATGGACGTGATCCATTGCGATAAGATCTGGTGGGATTTCTTTTTTATACTTGGCAATAAAAAAAAATGGGTATTAGTATATTAAATGGACGTTTCTAACGACGCCACATATTTAAAAAAATTATTTAAAAAATACCAGAAAAATTTGCTTTTTTGTCCGTTTTAAATGTCGCTGCTTTCACTATTATTTATTGGCTCAAATTGGAGTCCATTTAAATAAATAATTATGTAGTCGAACAAAATTCCTTTAGTTTCCGTTTCAGAACACATGCGCGTTCGCATCTGTCAAAACAAGCAAGGAATAGTGGTAGTACCGTGTTTACAGAGGTAAGTACACACTTTATCCTTCCAAATATCACTTTTAGCGTAGTCTTTATGTAGCCATTGTATCTTCAAGGTATATTTTACATTCTTTTGGATTGATATCCTGTTGATTTGTACAGGCGAAGTGAAGTTACAGTAATCTGAGAGAGAGAGAGATACAGAGAGAGAGAGAGAGAGAGAGAGAGAGAGAGAGAGAGAAAGAGGCAAAATATGCAGATATTTATGAGAAACAAACAATTAATAAAAATCAAGATTTGATTTACACGACTAAGCTGCATTCAGTTTTTCAATCTTTCTGGATTTTTTTTTTTGATTTTCTAAAAATATATATTTTTTTTTTAAAAAAGAGATATCCTCTAACCACGATCCATGAGATTCATTTTCTAAAATTTCATTTCTTTTAGCTGTAAATAAATGGAATCCTCAAACCGTTTGGCCAGTGTTTAATGATTATTAGGAGCTTGGAACATGCGCACGAATATATGGAAAAACCCATGAATTGAACATGAAACATTGCATTAATTGTCCATCATTAATATCCAGATGTATTTGAAATGGTGTTATGTATCCCTTATTAAGTCACAAATGACAAGTTCAATGAATTTCTGTGTTTAATTTATCTTATTTCACCGTTTTGAGAGCTGTGTTTAAATGACCCGGTTTTTTATGACGTTACCATGTTCTAATATCAGATCCCAAAATGCTACATCTCGTTGGGAAATTATTGTTGTTTCTGTATTTATTCGAGCTTTAATTGTAAACCAAATGTAACATTGTTCATTAGGAACATCATTAATTAGATTAGCACCGTTTTAATTTTTTCTTTGGAAAACTTAATGCAGCTTTAAATGTTAAAATATACCGTCTGATTCAAGTCTGCTGTAACTCTAGTTTTACAAGGTTTTAGAAGAAAAATATAAAAAGTTTTTATCATGCCATTACTGTTATGGCCTATGCATTTGGTCATAATTAACTGACACTAAATTACATTCCATCCCATCTAGAGAATAAAATGTAGAGCGTTTTGTGGTAATTTTATATGATAAAACACAGAGGCACATAATCCGGAATTGTGAAAAATCATGCAAGTTAAGAAAATCAAACTGAGCATGAACCGACTTTATCACTTAAAAATACTCATCAGTTAATATTGCCTGCTAGCTTTACAATATAAGGGAATAGACTGTGGTTCTAACAACAGTGATCTTACCTAGTAACCTACAGCTGAATGGATTATCTGAAATTTTCTACCCTAAACCATACAGAATATATTTGATTTGACAACTTAGTGTCCTCTTAGAGTGACAGAGAAAACGATTGAATGAAGTCAGTCACTCAGTGTATTCATCATGATTTATATAGTCTGTTCCCCAGGTCAAGGCTGTTTTCACATGGCACAAAAAATGAAAAGGTCATTGTAAGTTTGTTGACAGTTAGGCTTTGTATATGCAATATACGGTAGTTTTTAGTAGTACACAGCATTCTTTTTCTTTTTTTTCACCACTATCATGATTAAACAACAGGAAGCAAATTTGCATAACTGTTGAGGAGAATGTGTGTCATGTTGAGTGATTTTCTTGCCAATAAAAAAGACCTAATATCATTTAATGATATTGTTGGTAATTGAAAACAACATCCAGCTCCTTTGACTCTAACCTTATTCAAGGAAAGAAAAAAAAAGATCCATGGTCAATGTTGGTTGCTATACAACTATCAGACGACAGTCAAACACCTTGGTGAGCGAGATTATGCCACAAACAGAAAGACACAACATGATTGGATTAAAAAATCAAATAAACCAATCAAAGATGTTGGTGCAGAAGTTAATCTTGTTCAAGTTTTTTTTATTAAAATTTAACTTTTGGGGTGAAAAAACTGATTTCCGTCAAGTTTAACGGAATTTTATGTGAATTAGAATAATAAAGACTTGTCTAGGTACAACCTAAATAAAAAATTCTACTTGACCAATCTCAAATCCATTTGGGTCGGGCAAGTCTGGCATAGGAACACTTCTGGGTCATACATTAGACTTTAAAATTTGAGATGTTGCTTCCTTGTCTTGCACTCAGCATTAGAAGCACAAACTATCAACTGGTTTATCCAGTACCAAGAATGGGGATGATATGCTTTTCTGCAGCATACTGACTCGGTGAGCTAGCACCTTACCAAACATCTGTGTTAAGTATGTGCTAGTAAATGACAGGCCATAATACACACTCACACTTCTCCCACATATACAAGAACTTGTTCTTAGATTAATCCTTAGAGATTACTAACCTTGCTTTCATTGTAAATAGCTGAAAAATTGCTGATATGATGTGTGGTGCTTATCATTATGGGAAAATTAATGCCAAATACTATATTCCTTAAGTACTTGTAAAGAATTATTCTACCATCAAAATTGAAGGCTGAGAAAAAGCCTCACTCGTCCAAGTAGTCCAATTTTAATGCATTTTGATAAAATTCTGATTAAAAATATCTTAGAATTTGATAATTCTTCAAGCTTTTGAAACCACGTCATTTTTACCCCAATAATTTTTAAATGTCCTGTAATTTTAGACAGCAATTTTTGCCTCTAAATCTGGACACAGTTTTGCTGGAACTCAGAAGGAGTGTGTGTTACAGGCTGCTTATAATAAAGATTGAATAAAAGAATAAAAAAAAGTAACATTTTTGTCTTGTTAATTTACATGTACCAGAATGTTGTTTCATGGTTTTTTTTTTTTTTGTTGTTTTTTTTTTTTTTCAATTATTATTTATTTATTTATTTATTTTTGATCATGTATTGGCATAATTGGACTGTTATATCATATCTGGTACCATGTATTTACATTTTTATGTAAACTCAATAAAATTACACCTCTAGTAGCTTTAGTTCTCGTTGATAGCAAATGTTGATTATTTGCTAGAAAAATCATGAGACAAGTCCTACATAAATATAAAATGACTTTGATCTATTGTTCTACTGACAAATGTTACATAGTTTACTTTAATTATTTGCAGACAAAATGGGGTTCTTGAAAAAAAAAAAAAACAAACAAAAGTTAATCTTTACTTTTATTTGAAAATTTGCTTTAAAGATGGTAACTATCTTGTGTACCACAGTGCCTTACATTACTAGGAGGGCACAAAGACTTACTTAGGACCTTCATCAATGTTTTAGACAAATTAAGAAAAGAATTAAATGTAGTGTAGACGAATTGATAGATCATTGTAATATATGTGCCAGTTGGCTGATGGAGTAGAACAGTAACAGATACGCTATACAAATTCAGAAGATGCAAATCAACAAGACATACAGATCAGTTTTTATCCTAATTCTTAAATCGATATTGTCAAATACTGACAGACAGTGGTAATGAAGTTTGGTATTCAGTTTGAATTGTCAATGTCTTGAGGTGAATATGTAACCTATTTCTATGTTTACAAATGATCAAATAGTTGTCACAAATTTTGCTAGGCTCCGCATGTTCTAAAATTAAAAGAGATCACAATCCTTGCCTGAAATGGTTGTCTTACCTCAAGGTGACTTATTTTTTAAATTTTGCATATTTTCATTTTTCCCTTTTATTGAATTCTCGTTAAATACTATAGACTACCAGGATGATTTTTGAATTTATACCACAAAAACTACATGTCCAGACCCTAAGCAAAACTAAAAAGGTATATTTGGATCCCATGAAATTATGAAATTTGACATAAATTTCCCATATTAATTGCCAGGGACTCATTTAAAGTCATGAGGAATCATCTTTGCTTTTGGTTTTTGGTGTCAAGACTTACCATATCCTGATCATCTACATATCTCCAATATGTCTTCTGAACTCTTGCCTTTGGTAATGTGTGACTCTGTTAGTAGTTCCTACCAGTTCCAAAAGATTATTTAGGTACCAGTGAGTACTAACACAGTACCCTTCCCAGCAATATCTAAGAAAACCTGAACTCCATCTCAAAACTGAAAATGTTTTCTTACAAGACAGAAATCAACTTACTCTTTGCTGAAACCTATGATGTGACTTACCATCAGTGGACGAATATCTAGTCTGAAACAGTTCGCAGATAGACCAAGGCTTTTCTTAGAAACCAGGCCTTTTGTAGAACCACCTGTATTCATAAGGCTTAGATTGACTTTTTGAACCTATAAACCATCTGGCTCCATGGAAACTTTTAGGTGGTAGTGGCGATATTTTGGGCATCAGATGTAGAAGTATTGAAAAACCATTATTATTCAAGGGCGACTTTATACTAGGTAGCCATTGTTACTGCCCTGTTTAATATATTTTTGTGTCATATGTATAAAGCAGTCATAAAGAAAACAAATGGGTACATCCAAATTCCACATTCCACTGTTTAGCCTTTAACAATATACAGCATCAATACATTACGGGTGCAGCATCAATACTTTCCTCCATCATGCTAGCTGGCATGTACAGACAACAAAGTCAAACTAAACTACTCAGTCATAAATTGACTGTCCATAACAAAATGGAATTCAATTATTGCCTCTTGTATTATTCAGGCATCCAACCTTTCATAAAGACGCTGTTGCTTTATCCAATTATAGAATGAGTTCCTCAAATTTTTGCAACTCTGGTAGAAATCTCTCCAGCATCATCTTTTCTCCTAAATGATAGTTACTTTTTTATGGTTTGGAACACCAATCGAGGTTTAAATTGTCAGTATAAGGTTCTGTATCTAGTACATTTTGACAACTCTACCTAATGCCTAATACATATGAATTGAAGCATCTAAAATAGTAAACTTACCCAGATATAAGTCCTAAATTTAAGCTATTCTATAAGGATCATTTGTTATACCAGGTTCCATGATCACACCTGGCATGGATTCATGAGGCATCTGTACTGTTAAATCTGGGCATTCATTTGGCCATCCATTTTCAAGGGTTATCAGGTATGTTAACTGCCTTCAAAATTACAAAATTACGAAGTCAAACCATTTTATGTGAACACAGCTGTTTTTTCTGAGAGTTCAAATCAAATCAGCATCAAATTCGGTTATTAAGAATCTAAAACAAAATGTGAAGGATCAAATGTTAACCCTTGTACCGCATTTAATGATCTCATAAGGATGTAAGGCTTTAAAAGTGGGCTATCTGCAACGTTATACCATGTTTTACATGCTCACCTGCATGTAAGGGCTCCTTTTTGAGTTGCTGAGATACTGATATCATCTGGATATCAATCAACCCCAGATTCCCGCATTCCTCCCTTTACTTATGTTTTTAATGCAAATGTTTGGTCTGCCAGTTATCACTACAACACAGTCTTGACATTTTTCAGAAAATGATATATTCAAAATAATATAAATATTGTAATACCTGAAGGCAGCTGAACCAATCAGGATAGACTTCTGATTTATTGTTTCAGCAAATAGTAAATTGATATTAAAATATGTTCCATCATGGCCATTTATCATTGTTAATGTATTATTTCTATACTTTGAGAAGCAGATGTAGCTAGAAGCTTGACAATCTGGCTCTGAACAAGTATTATTGCTCATGGCTGTGTTGTATTAAAAGTGAATTTGATTGGTGATGCTATATATGTTTAATGGCAATAATGCCTGATAAGTATGATGGAACTTTGATTAAATCTCAAGCTGCATGTAGTTATTAATATGATAATAGATAATAAAATGATAATCCAAATATTTTTTCTGAGAAGTTTTGAAAATTATTCCCAAATGAAACTGTATGTCTAGATTTTGTTTGGATGATAAGAATTTTTAATGTGAATCATTAATCTTTGTAAGTTGTAAGAAATTGTTGATTATTTCCTGTTACCATTGGCAATGTACCCGGTAAATGTCAAATACATGTACCAGTATTCTTATATACCATAGTATGGATCTGAAGGTTAGATTGAATAAATTGTCACTCACATATAGTTAACTTACAACCAATATGAACATGTTACTGTTGCATTGAATTGTTTTTTGTTTTTTTTAATTTATTTATTTTTTTTTTTTTTGCCATTTTCACTTAAGACATTCTTCAATAGCAAGAGGCAGACTCAGTAATGCATTTTATATCCAGCTGACTTATAATTGTCTTTTCATGCTGACCTAAACTAGACATTCTGATAAGCTATTGCTATGTTAAACTGTTTGTTGTATGTCTGTAAACTTTTCAGTTAGGAGTGGAGTGGAGTGATGGTGTTTTGCGCCCCAGTCAAGAATCTTTCGCTTATTTCGGGCGGTCAGTTCTGGGATGGTGGAGGAAACCAGAGTGCCCAGAGAAAACCACAGACCTTCGGAATTGTCAGTTAGGAGACTTCTTTTCCAGAACTTACAAATCAATGACAGAGATGTTCACTGATTCAAGCCTTTCCAAGTTTTGAATGCTGATTGACTTTGATATTTATGTAAGGTCAAGTGTCTTTTAATTGTTAAGACTTAAAATATCTTTTTGTCTTTAACTGGAGTGCATAGAAACTTAAAAGTCATAAATGTATAGCATGTTATATGGCTAAACTTGACTTTCATTCAAGATCACAGTGTCCATAATTAGTAAAACTTCTCAATGTCTTCTTTGCCTAGGGATTAAATGTAATGCATGAAGCCCTGTCAAATCTTTAAAGCCTGTTAACCTTCATCTTCATTCAAGGTCACAAGTGATTTTGTTATGGTTTTTAAAAACTACCTTCCACCTTTCAGATTGGGAAAATTTGGACCCTTTTTATGTCACATATTACACTCAGAATTTTGAAATTCATTGCAAAGATTTTATATTGTGACAGTATCTTAACATTTTTTGTCTGTCAGAACAGTTTTGGACAACTGGATTTAACTTAAACTATTTAATAGTGTGTCACTGTTGCCTTTTGGGGAATTTTAGTTGTCAAATTGGGAAATTTTAGTCTTATTTCTCAAGGGGAAACTACCTTTATTCGTTAGTAATTTTAGGCAAACAAAACCACTGGTCACAGTGACCTTAAATGGTGGAACTTTTAACAGTCTTTTCATAAAGAGAAGACCTTGACATATTGTAATATATTTGTACAAAATTCAGTTATGGGGCTTCAAAAAGGGAAAATTCAGTGGGTCTTTTTATCTATAAAAATTTTCTTTTTACATATTGTAAAAAATACTGAAAGTTTTTTTGATGGGTGATAAAATCCAAGGGTTTTTGTTTAAATAAAACTTTTTTTTAATTTGAATAAGTTCAGATATTTAACAATTAAACTGTTTTAAAATGGTGTTCATTGTCAGTATGAAGGCAACAACTTTGCAAGCAAACAGAAAAACGCGTGTTAGCGTGTTATGATAAGTTTGCTTGCAAAGTTGTTGCCTTCATACTGACAATGAACACCATTTTAAAACAGTTCAATTGTTATATTTTCGTTTAATATTTTTTAAAAAAAATTATTCATTTAGGCCATAATAAATTAATACCTAGATTTTCATCCAATTTTTTTTCAAAATGGGGGTGGGGGGACAGATTTTTTTTTTTTTTTTTTATTTCTCGGCATCAACTTTGGCCGAGCTTTCAGATACAACAATACCAGTCTCATCTTGATTGAATTCAATATAGGATCACAAATCTCCGACTTTTGTGGTAGGATTACACTCTGTCAACTCGTGTTTTGTGCGACCAACACGAACCGTGATTCTTAAATTCAATGCGTTAGCAAGGGGCATCTGATGATCGCGTTTACCACTTACAAAGTCGTTATATGATTCCATTAATGTCATGGTGTCTGGAACTTGACAGCCATACCGGTTTTTGATTGTTTTTAAGCCTGATTTTACAGTGGCTATAATAAATATCATGCTACAACTAATATGCGAAACACGCTACTTTCGTTTTTGAAAATCTGTCTGCAACTTGATCGGACACCAGTCATTTTCTACGTATAATCCTATGGCTCATGGAGCACAAAACACTCTACTTTTGTTGTTAAATGCAGAACTCGATCGGAAACCAGTCAGCTTTTACTTATAACCTTATGGCTCATGAAGCGAGCAGATTTGTTATAAAAGCCGGAATCGAAACCGGACATGAGTTCAACATCCGAAAATAAAATAAATCGGGGCGGGTGTTAAAATAGGGGGCAGGCGGGGATGAAAATCTAGGTATTAATTTATTATGGCCTTATTTTAAGAAAAAAAATTCTCATCTATATCACGTGCACATTGGGGAAGTCCAGTAGCCGCAACAGCTGAATTTAAGACCGAGAACGACACATTATTAAACCGCAATATTTTTAATGAAGGGTAACAACAGGGAGTTTTGGTTTGAAAAATTCTGGTATTATCAGGTATTTTGATGGTATTTTCTTGATTTTTCATTAACATAATGAATTTTTTAGAATATTGGATATAAATAATATATATAAAAATTGAGTATCAACAATAAATGTTATTATTTGTGGACTATATTTCAGTCGAAAATCAGGTGCACCTGTGTGGCCCCATTTTAATTTGCAAAGAATTTTGGAGTAAAAGATTGCTGGCTAAATGTCGGAAGTGAAATTTGTGAATCTGAAACGGGAAGGGGGGGACTGTAGCAGAGGGATAATTTTCAATGTAGACAGCAAAGCAGTGAGAAGTATACTTATTCTTTATGCCGGTGTGGTGCAAATATCTCTCAAAGTTTAGAAAATTATCGTTTTAAGGTTAGCAAGGAGTTGTGTAGTACTTAAACCATGTATTGTACTTTTGAGGAGTTCCTATTGTATCCCTTGTAAATTGATTAAAAGCATGTAGATGATTTTTCAGGTTTTCCGATCAACAAACACAGCATGTGAAATGGACAATTTTCACTGGATGAGGCATACATGTGTGAATCTAATTCCAATTGAAATTTACATCACTTGAAATTTACATCCTGTGAGACACAAAATTGGTTGACAAGTTGTACCATTTCACATTTTTCAAAATAATAGGGTATATAGCAGCTTTGTCAAGGTAGGAAGAATTTTTTAAAACTCCGATTGATCTGTTGTTGTCTGTTCTTTCAACAGGCCATCAAAAGCACCACTCTGTCTCTCACAATGTAAATATTACGGTGAATATCAACCAGGTGCCTATATATATGTTATCAAAATATTATTTTATTAATTTCTTTGATTTTACTTTGTAATATCTTGTAAATGTGTTTTTCAGTCTTGTCTCGAATGTAAACAAATGTGACGTGACAGTCATGTTTGTTTACCTACAATAATGTAGTTCTGGATTGTGTATTGCATTTTATATGTATTCATACACGGAGTGACAAAATTTTTTGGCATTCATTGTCACTAATAATTACAACGGCTCTCAAGCTTGCAGCTATAGGAATTTCACAAGGCAAATGAAAATATTAAGGAACAGGTGTTAAACATGAAATTCCAAAGCATTTTCAATGAATGAATCTATCAGTCTGATTGGAATGGGGCCTTAATTTATGTCAGTTGTTGCAGTGTACTTTATTTAATGAAAAGTGAAAATATAGATATTTAGCTAAATAGAACAAAGTTTTAGGGGCTTTATAATGCCATATATTCCTTGGCTAGTGTGTTAACATTCATTGTGACAGTAAATTGTTTCCTCAATGTCTCAAATACACTAAATATGTAAGGTTAAACTTTGTTTCTTTCTGAAGCTCATATTTTATTAAATATAACTAAATTTACTGTAAGAATTTAGTTGTGCTCTTCTAGTTCAAACTGTCTGTTTAAGCAGTTCAGCAGCAGACAAATAACTTGATTTTAATGGTAATGTTTTTTTTTTTTTTTTTTTTTTTTGGTCATGAATTTTATTTTGTCAATTTTAAGTCTTGTCCTTTTTTCATCAACCTTTGTAACGTTACACACAGATCAGCTCCAAACGAATTTAAAAGATGATGTGTAATTATTCATAAATGAATTTGTAGATAAGTAAAGGCAATCATAAAAGAGCTTAAACAACTCTGATATCACTGTTTATGTAACATTTGTCTAAGTCAAAAGTACACATTTTTAAAAAAGTTAAAACTGCATTCATTTTGCATTTAAAATATACATGCTGGCCAAATATTATTCCAAACTTTGTGGTAATTATTTTTTTTTTCTATATTTCAGTCAAGATAATTTAACTTATACATAAACACTAGAATAGCCAGGAAAATTAATGATTATATATTAACATATTCAGAATCAGCATTAAGTAGTGATCTAAATTGGCTTGAAAAAAAAATCTAGTTTGTTCAAGACCTGGAATTTTATCAGTCTGATGATCACTGAATTGTTCTAAAAGATTTTAAGTATGACACTTACTAGAAAATGACTTATTCACTGGTTACATGTCTTCCAATTCTTTAACATAGGTACACTTGTTATTTAAACAGACTTTTTTTTTTTTACATATCTCTACATCACACTTGGTAGTGGTGGTATGGTGGTGGTGGTGGGGGGTTATGAGATTTGATATTTTGCTGTATTTTTGTTACAATATGAAATATGCAATTTATGGTAGAATATTTAGCATATTAAAATTAAATCTAAGCATTAAATATATACATCAATTCTCAGCTTTTCGAGAGCTCTGTAAACATATTAATCATGACCATCTCTCAGAATTTGTTTGTGTATTATGCTACCTTTGACCATTAAGACAACAATAACAAATAGGATTATTCGTTATCGTTGTCAGACGATCATCATTAAAGTTCTACATTTGCTGTCGACTTTAAAATGTGGATATTGACACCTAATTGTTTAGGCATAAAATCAATCAAGTACTGTCTCTGCCTTCAGCATCATTACAGGTCTTTGACTAAAGATGTTAGAAATGTAACGAATTATCCATTCATTACACCTTTGTCTGTTAAGACTTTATATATAGTTTTCTGTATCAGATATTTCTTGTCTGAAGATCAGATTCTGTCTTTGTAAGTTTATCACGTCAGTATGTCTAGTGTTTCCATGGTAACAGAATACCATCTGTTAATTTTTTTCTTGGATTTGTTAATTTTTGTTTTTTGTTTTTAAGACTAGTCTTCAGCTTCATTACTTTTTAAAATGCCTTTATTAAGTACATAGCTGTTGGTTCAGAGATAATACTGCCTCTCAATTAATGCCTGTGTTTAAATCCTAGGTAGATTGTTATGTCGGAACGTTTGTCAGTTCCCTTGCTCGAGTACATGTATTACATGTAGCTGGTTTATTTACCAGATGTGATCTAACTGTTAAACTATTCTTTTTAACAAACAGTCATTTGAATTTTACTTAGAAACATAAGTCGCTTTTAATTGCAAATTGGGGCTTACCAAGATTTCCAAATGTGCAGCATTATTCTTTTATCAACATTCAATATTTTAAAAAAAATGGAAGTTACTTGTAATTTCCAAAAGGCTTTCCTAGTTTCTCAAAAGTGCAGCAGCTATTCTGTCATTAAAAAAAAACTGTAAATGTGTATTTTGAAACAAATGGAAGTGACTTGTGATTCTTATAATGAGCTGACCAAGATCTTAAAATATGGAGCAACTTTTTTTTTTCCATTAAACTATTAGTGTTTTAGAAAGACTATAATCACTTTTGATTCCTGAAAGGACTAAGACTGAGTAGTATGTTTAACCATTGTAGCGCTAGTGACTAGTAGTAAGACAGTCAGTTTACAAGAAACCTTCACCATAACTTGTGTAAAAAAAAGTCTTTGTGATGTTGCATGATGTAAAAAAAACTTTTTACCTGAAGTTGCATGTATATACAGGTATAAAACTTAATACCTAAAATTATATGATTTTATACAAATGTACAAGTAAAAACTTAAGTTGCGTGATTGTATATGTACAGGTAGATATATACTTAATATAATATGTTTACTAATAAATCATTTTATGTTTGTTTTCATTTTCAACTTAATGAGCACATTAAAGATTCTTACCTGTGATAAAAAGATCTGATTGATTTACAACAAAAATAATTTTAAATCTGTGTGTGTGTGTGTGTGTGTGTGTGTGTGTGTGTGTGTGTGTGTGTGTGTGTGTGTGTGTGTGTGTACACATGTGTGCGTATGCATCTGCACATGATCTTTACTTCAAATAGTAAAACAGAATAAAAGAACATATCGATACACTTAAAAATTTTTTTATAACTCTAGACGGGATAAAATTTCACTGTGAGCCTAAAAAAGCAATTATTATCAAATTATATATTTATTATATATATTGTATTGTCTTTACATGCATTTCCATTAGGTTGAAGTAAATGTAGGTCAAACTCTATTCAGCCGTCTATTCAACCACTCATTGATACATGTTAGTAAATCAAAATGTTTCTTTTTTTAAACTATTTACCAACCTTCAGAGGGCAAGTTTAATTAATTTAATATATATTATACCTCAATAATTTTAAAATTAGTTTAGTAAAATTTTTTTGCATTTTTGCATTGTTTCAAGTTGAAAAAGATGGATTTGGTACTAAAATCTGTGATGATACTTAATATAAAGCAAGTTGACAAAAGAATGGAGGGGAGAGGGGCATTTAGAGAGTAATGAGGTTTTACTTTAAAACAGTAACAGGTATTTCTTATTTCTCTGTATTTTATTTTGGCAATGGGGTGGTATTTTCACATTAAACAATGTAATCATGTTGTTGTAATTAAGGTTAGCATTCATCGGTGAAATACTTTTGATGAGATTGCGCTACATCTAGGCTATTGTAATATTCTAGTCATGTTTAGATGGTACACATTACTACTACTTTTAATTAATTTTAAAATCTCTCTGTGTGTATTTATTGATTGTAAAATGTTGTTGACAAGAAAACTTTATCTTGTTTCATAATTGTAATCTGTCTACATTTATATGAACATTGATTTTTTTCAGAGTTTTATTTTTTTGTTCTGAAAAATGATAAATTGTATAACCATTAAACAACATTGATTATTTGATTTTTTTATTTCTATTTTTCAGGAAAATGATAAATTGTATTAACATGAGACCACAAGGAAGGTTTTATATCATTATCAGAGCTCACTCATAATAACATGTTTGATTGTGTGGTACAGTTTATTTAGAATGTAAATTCAAATGTAACATTTGGAGATTTGAGAAAGATAGCATTTCAGGATCAAAGACTTCTGTTGTCAACATCAAAATAGTAAGTTTTTCATTTAATTATTTTTGTTTTTATTATTGACTTATTCATATTATCTAGCTATATTTATCTGTCTGGATTAGTGTTTGGTTAAAAAGTTGACATTGTTCACTTTGAAAAATTCTCAAAGCAAGCTACAGACATTTTCATATGCCCAGTCATTGTGAGCAGCAAAGCTTGTCAGACTTCATCACTGTACACAACATAGCTTATGTTTTATCCCAGTCAGTTTAAAAAAAAAACTTATGCTATACCCATAGTCACACTGAGCAATGAATTTGAAGTTATGCCTCCAGTTGCTGTAAACAACAGAGCTTGTATTATTGTATTATATCCCCAGTCCTTGTGATTAACAAAGCTTGTGTCATACTCCCAGTAGCTGTGAACAAAAGCTAGTGTCACATCTTAAGTCACTGTGATCAAAAGAGCTTATGTCACAACTCCAGTCACTGTGAGCAGAAGAGCTTATGTTATATCTCCAGTCAGTGTGAGCAAAAGGTCATGTCATAACCACAATCCCTGTGAGCAACAGAACTTTGTCATATCACCAGTCAGTAGGAGTAGCAGAGTTTATGCCATTTCCCCAGTCACTGAGCTACTTGTTTGTTAAGGGGATCTGAGAGCCTGAGTGATTTAAAGTACAGGCTTGTTGATCACACCTAGTTTTAGATCCCACTTGATCAGAACCTAATGTGAGAAGAAAGTCTGACAGTTTACTTTATTAGATTTTTTATTTTCTTTGAAACACTCCAGTTTCCTCCACCATACCAGAACTAAGTGCTTCAGTTAAAGTGAAAGATTCTTAACTGGGGCTTGAAGTACCTTTATTCTAGTATACTCCAAAGTCTTTACTTAAGTTTTTCAATGGATTGTTAAGGTTTAAGTAAGCAATGCTACTACTTCTTGACAGCTTATATTTTAGGATTACTGTTAAATTCATAATAAGTAAGACATTATTTCTACCCCCTAAAATCGTTCCTGATACATTACGCTTGTAAATGAATGTATTCGTCAAGAAAGTGATTGTTGGATTGATGTAGCTGTGGGATTAATGATGTAATAGATATACCACACATGTATAAAATGCCACACTGATGTTAGATTGACATTTAGGTGTTTATCGGAGTCTGATAAAGTTAGTGAAAACATTGTAAAATGATTGATTTGTACAAAAAAATGCACATAGGTATTAGTGTAATCATTATATGGAAGTAGATAAAGAGAAAGAACAGAGTTTTTCTATGTTTTATAAGTGTAGCACTTTGTATTTCTTTCATGAAATCATAAAATGATCTGATGGTATGTCTTGAATTTATAAATTAGTTTAAATGATAAAGTTTACATATACATTTAAAAGTAGAACTGTTTGTAACAACCTGCAGTTTTTTATTCTCTGAATCACTTATACTTCTTTAATAGACCATTTGCCAATTAAATGTTCCGAGTCATCGTGAATCATTTTCCTATTTAGATATTACAATGACGGGGGACAAAACCTCTGAATTTTAGGGTTTTTTCGTACAAAAGCACTGTTTTTACCAAATGTATTTTCTATGTTGTCATTTTATTTAAAAAGTTTACCAGACATGCCTAAATACATTTGAGACATTATATGCAGAATAATATGGTTTAAAAGATGAAAATCTAATTTTTAGCTTTTTGTTTGCCAAGAGAAGTCATGTTTTATGTAACAAAAAACCCAGAGAACTGTCCGGTCAAGTTGTAAAATCTTAATAGAAAACCGATTCATATTTTGGTCAGAATTTTAATTGGCAAATCCAGTATTAATATTTCAAGGAAATACAAAATGAGCAGTGGTAGTCTCATACCTCAAGTCTAGCTATATATGTGCCACTGTACATGTAGGTTGGTCCTAAAATGCTCAATTACTTTTCTGAGGATTTCAGCTACTGGTTTGCCTGATGTCAATTCAATGTGTGATCAAACTTTGTAATATTGTTTGCCAGTGAGTAAACTCACTCTAGACTGGATACGTCTATATATCCACTAACACAGGATACTTTTTGTATCCACTGTGTATATATATAGACATGAAACATGCATTGAACAAAATGGATACATTTATCTATCTACTGTGTATGTAGACAGAGTACATCCGCTGTACATCAGCATACATGTGATTTTTTTTTCTTCAAAAACAATAGTATGTACATGTATATACATTTATTGGAAAGTCAGTAGTGAACTTGAACTAAATATATCCACTTTAATTTGTATACATTTACTTAACATCCCTCAGTATCATTGCATTAGATACATACTGGTATTCTGTACAGTATAATTGAACTTCATAATTTGCAGATAAATCTACAGTATATAGATGCTGGCTGCAATAGCTAGATATGTTTTCAGTATTCATTTACTGCATACATATGTATATTAAAACTGTTAACAAACAGTATGGACTAATTAACCTGCAGGCATAGTAGAATAAAGTAAACATACAAGTGTAATATCATTATTGTTGTCTGAGATCCATTAGATTTATCACCTGTGAACACCCCTAACTTCAATATTTCATAATGTATTTTCTACTATAATAAATATTTACATGAACTAATATAACTTCTATTTCATATGTACTTTTATGTGCCAATTAATAAATATTAAATTTAAAAAGCATTAAAGAATGTTTTTTGAGACAAAAAATGACTTATTTCCATAACACAACACTTATGCCTTTCAAATAAGAAAACTGTTCCATGTAGTACTGGTAGATATCACTTGAAAATAAAGGCATACCAGTAATACTTATTGCTATTCAGTATATTGACAGTACAAATTTCTTTAACTTCACTTACAGCTGTGTTGATATAACTGCAAAAGGGTAAACACCCCCTTACAATAATTCAATCAATTGAAAACAAATTATTCAGATGATCATACTTGTGGTGAGAAAAATTACAACTGAGTTTTGTTTTGTTGTAATATAGGTCATGTTATTAAGTGTAAGCTTTTGTATGTCTGTATCTTCATTAAAGTTTATTGACTTGGCAGGGGCACTAGAATTATGCCAACTTCCCAGATACAATATACCCAGAAATTCATAATCACAAAAAAAGATTGACATACAGGTTATTTAACTGTATATTTCCTTCATATTTCGGATTTAGCAATAAGTGATGATAGTGATGAGTTTAATATATTCATGTTTATACCAGCGTTAGTCTGTACAATTTATAGATATTTTTACATATCAGTTTGGACATTGAGAATTCCTGACTTGTAGTTATACAGCTTGTTGCCAAACATACCAGTGTCTTTGTACATGTGAGTGTGATAATCATTAGAGAACCCAAGTCAGTGTAGAAATAATTACATATCTTTTTACTCACAGTGGTGTTGATTGTCCATCATAAGTATGCATGTTAAGACTCTGTGATGGGGGGCCCACTATGGGAAGAATGTATGGTGGCTCTAGATATAAATTTGTTTGCATTTAGTTCTAAGCACATTTCCACCGTGGGAATACTTTTATACAAACCCTTAACATGGAGAGAAAAATGAAAATAAGCAAGTATGAAAAGGTGTTCCTAACCTTTTGGAATTTCAGGAGCTGTGAGCTTGATCTCCAAAAGGCACAACTAGTTTCGGGTGAGCTAATATATAAATATGGAATAACCAAATAGATATCTTAATTTTTTTATAAATTCTTTTTAATTCTATGTTACATGACCTTGATTTATGGTCACAAATATCTTTATTTCTTTTTGAAATGGGATGCTAGTGTAAAATGAATATATGTAACAAGTTGCACTAAGCATCACCAATTACAATTTTAAAACATGTTAAACCAAAATCATGTTGATGTCAACACTAACACCTGATGATGACACTAACTACTGCTATATATATATACATGTATATATATATATATATATATATATATATATATACACTAGTGATTACTAGTATTCTTTTCCAACAGATTCGTTTCTGGACAGCTTGCAAGTTATAGTATGAAATGTAGGACAGACAGGGTGGGTGGGGAAATTAGTATCTTATTGTGAAATCAACTTCTGCCATTTATAACAAAGAACCTTGAATATATAGAGAATGTTTGTATAAATATCAAGCACATGACCTGAAAAATGGTGGAATTATTATTTCAAGATTTTTGTCCAATTTTTTCAGACTTAGGAATTTGTTTTTGTCAATCTTTTTAAACAAAGGGTTGTGTATTGCAAAATTAACGTCTACAGTTTTTTCTACTGAAAACCTTAAAACTTCACAGAATATTTCTATGAATATTAAAGATATGCATCCCAATGTAACGGTATATGAAAATACATGCATACTTTTCTGAATCAGAACTTGAACACTATTTAATTAACAGGGTCATTTCAGCTTTGACCCATTTTTTATGTTAAAAATATTAGTTTTGTCCTCAGAAACTGCTAGTTCCTATAGGGCTTTAGACTAATTTCAGTAGGACAATAGATTGTCCAAATTTAGGGAAATAAATTCACAATCATTGAGCTTTAGGGAGGGCATAAGAATGTTATGTGAGAACAACAATTCTGCCAAAAGGATTATCCAACTCATTCAACTACAGGAAGGGCAGGAAAACATGATGGAGTTTAAGAATTCTGCTTTCGACAGAAAGCATGAAAATAGAATGAAATAGATTAAAATTCTAGTAGTTGTCTGATAGTGAGAAATAAATATCCTTGTTTTATCATCTCTGGAGAAAATATAATTGAAAACAAACTTACACTACACCAGACAGATCCTTTTCTTTAAATAATTGATAAATATGAAAAAAAAAAAATGAAAACAACTTACCTTAAAGGAAGAAGAGAAAAACTGTTTATTAGCTGTTTTTCTCTGTCAATTTTTGTAAGTTTTATTTATGGAATTTTTACATCTAAATTTATAATTCAATGAGTGTTAATAGTTTACTGAAAAGTCTCTAAGAAATAACGATGAATCAAAAGGACACCTGTCACACAAAGTTGGTAGGTATAATGTGATACCAATCTTGTCATTGATGGGTGTGTCCATCTGTCTGTATCTCTGTCTATCTGTATGTTTCCTGGTAGTTTCTAGATGATAATTTAAGAACAAATAAATTTTTTTTTTCAAAATTTCAACAGTATATTATATATTAAGTAAGATTTTCAGCACATTATCTTTTTTTTTATTTAGAAAATAATCTAAAAAATAAAAATACAGTTCAGTTGCTTAGTGCTATAATTTACAAAAAAATAAATAAATAAATAAAATAAAATAAAATAAAAGTTAAAAATAGAATAAATAAATAATTAAAAAAAAATAAATTACTGCTTATTATTACTAGTAAATTATTACTTTATATTATTACAGAGTACATGCAATTTTGCAATTGCTTACAAAGAAATTGACTATTTTGTTAAGTAGTAGTTCAAATGTTTGTATGTTGGTCAAACTTTTTTATCATAAAGGTACAGAGAGGTTGTACTTCAATCTAAAACATTTTTTGCTTTGCCTAAAATTTGTGAGACATGACAGTTGTCTATGTCTCATTTTTATTAGTCATCATCTTAAAAATTGTGCTGAATCTGTTTGAATGTACCATTTTTCATTGGTAGAGGTTTAATTAATGTTGATTGTAGGATTGTAGATTACTTGTTTAGTGTATTTGTGTATCACTAGTATGTGTGTGTTTTTGTGTATCACATTTCAGACATGCCCACCTTTTTTTACTGATTATCTGGTTTGATATAATACTTTGAAGAACCTAAATGAGTAAGTGAAGACTTCAAATAACCACACCCAATATTAGATAATGACTAAGTAATAAATTATGTTTAAAGTTGTATTCATACTAAGATTTACTATAGTGGTAATTGTAAACTTTACATTTGATACTACACATATAACTAAATGATTACACAGATTTTGGTCAATAGGATGAATATAATTTGTCTGAAATTCAACTTTTGTGACCTGAAAAAATTTTGAAATTGATATTGAGATTTTGAAATTAGGACTGATTTTTGGTTTAGTTTAATTTCAGACTTTGTATTCAAACTTAGTTACAATGCCCTTATCCTTGATTTCATTGCCTTAGGATTCCAGTTATAGGCCAGTCAACCAGTTTGACCAATTAAAAGCAACAGGACAGAAAAAGTTACAAAAATTAATTTTTACTATATTCACCAGAGAGAGAGAGAGAGAGAGAGAGAGAGAGAGAGAGAGAGAGAGAGAGAGAGAGATAAGTGTTAGTCTAGTATTCTGCTTCATATTACTTAGTATCAATTTGATTCCAATATTTGTATTCCCTATGTCGTCAAACATCATTGTTGCGTTTGCTTTGATCAGTAAATTGATTTAAAATTGTAATTATCACCTATTGTGCTGCCTATTTCAATTTGAGTTGTGAGCTTTGATTAAGCTTGGCTATCAACAGTGGGATCAATAAACACCATTACAGTAAGGTTTATTTTAGTTTGCCAGTCAAAATTCACAGATATATTCCTACAGGATTTAGTCTTGCTCTGCAATCAGTCTCTGTCATTAATACGCCAAATTAGTCATTTTTATCAGAACATAGATTGGTCTCGCATAAACACAAGGTTATTTAAATCCCTAAAAAAGTATGAAGCATTGTGGCAATACTAACATATATTTTCATTAAGCTGGTCACTTCTGGGACATTTATTCGATAAATTGATGGGGGAAAAATATGACTATATATATTATAGTTTGGTAAATGAATTTTTGCCAGACATATATATTAGTTAAGGCCTTTGGATTTGGTTGTGTGAATGTTCATATAAGTTTGATGTAATAGAGGCTTTATCCTGTGGGATTACAATGGATATTGTACTAAAAGACACTGGTGTAGGAATTGACTATTAATTTGACAAGTAACCATGGTTATTTTTTATTGACTTTTCTTTATGATTCCATTACGATGTAGAATGTATTAGAATGTTCTGATCTGGGATAGATATTTATTGTTATAGGTTTTGAGTTTTCAGGAATAAATGATTTTATACCAGACAACTTGTCACACATGATAACTTACAAACATGTAATACTCATAATTTAAGTGTGCTGAATCCCACATACTGACATTCAAAGTTACCGTGTTTATCTACCAAGTTCTTAACTCTATAAATAATGATATGCTTGTGAAAGCTCAATTAACCAGTAAATTATTCACTTTCCAACGTATTATTATGGGATTGGGGGAGGTGTCATTTTGTATCTTAGCGTTTTAGCTCACCTAAGCTGAAAGCTCAGATGAGCTATTGCTATCCATCTCCGTCCATCGTGTGTTGTGCATCTTCCGTCGTGCGTTGTGCGTAAACTTTTTACATTTTAATCTTCTCCTCCAAAACCACCGGGCCTAATTTAATGAAATTTGGTAACAATCATGCCTAAGTGAAGCCCTTTCAGATTTGCACAAATGAAGGAGTTATGTCCCCTTGGGGCCCCATAAGGGGGGAAATAGTGAAAAACTTTAAAAATCTTCTCCTCTGAATCTACAAGAGATATACCTTAGTTATTTTATTTATAACATCCTTAGGTCATCTATTTTCAGATTTGCACAAATGGTAGTCATGGGGCTCAAAATGGGGAAATTGTAAGGCACTGAGTGTGGAATTTGCTAAAAATTATGTATTTGTCACTATATCTTGAAAACTATCAACTTAGAATATTGTAGGTATTGACATGACGATCATTTTGATATATGATTCAAGGTCATATGTTGAAAGGTCAAGGTCACAGCTTCAAAAGAAGACTTAAAATTGCTAATTATCTTGAAAACTATTACTTTTTTGTATAGGCATGTATATTAAAATATTGTAGGTATTGACATGATGGTCATTTTGATATAGGTTTTAAGGTTATATGTTCAAAGGTCAAGGTCATATCAACATAGGAGTACTAAAAAAATTAATTATCTTGAAAGCTATTAATTTCATGCATAGGCATGTATATTAGAAAATTGTAGGTATTGACATGACAATTGTATATGGTTTGAAGTCATATATGTTCAAAGGTCAAGGACATAGCTGCATAATTATACTGAAATTTATTAATGATTGCATTACAGTTACTTCATGCATATTTTATAAGCTACTTATAAATGAAAAGTGAGTGGATATATTTCTGATTAAGTTTTCTGGGATTTCTTAACTTGAGAAAACTTTTAAAGTTTCTGTACTTAATATATTGCCTATTGCACTTTGCAAACAATGTTGGACATATCTTCAGGTGAGCGTTAAGGCCCATGGGCCTCTTGTTTTATTTATCTGCACTCTCCTAACTGAAATTCTTTACCATAGTAATATCAGTTTATGAAATGTTTTTTAATTTTCAAATCTGAATTTTATTAATAGCATTCAAATACATAGAATTTTTTTTTTATTTGAAGATATTAAATACACATATAGTGAAAGAAAAAGAGTCAATAATTTTGCTCTTTCAATGAGCACCATAAAGCTTGTTCTTGACCATTATTGTTCACAAGCAATATAGAACTTCATAGGCCTAACTAGTCACACCTTTACTAATTACAACTTTATGTTAATTTGTTGAAGTTTGGGTAGCTTAGTTAGTAGAGCATTCACCTATAACTTTGGAGGTCATGGGCATTTTTTCTCCTTCCTTTTACAGTTTCGAGGCTAGTATGGTCCTCAGAAATGTTGGACTAGTGATTGTGGGCCATATAAAGTCTATCCTAGGGAATTTAGGTTGAGATTTACCATAGAACCATAGAAACCCAAGAAAAACAGGAGAGAAAAGAAGAATTGGGTTAGCTAGGTTGGTAGAGCACTCGCCCATAGTTTGTAAGGTCCTAGGTTCAATCCTGGGTTTGATCTGCATTTTTATCCTTATTGTTACACAAAGTGCAAAGAGTTATTGTCAAAAAAATGTCATCAGTTTTAACCTACAGTATTAAGTTTAAGAAGTTCATGAAAATTGATGCATCAATACAACTCAATATCTTGTTGCCTTTTCCACCCTGTGGAAGCATGTTTGTAGATGTTAAGGTAGTTCCCGGCACCAGAGGCAAAAAAAAAAAATTCTGAATTGAAATTTTCTGAATATTTGCATACAGATTCCTTATAATGTGCTTTGTTGAATAAAATAGAAAAATACATATACAGTATAACCTGTGTATAAAGTCCATCTAGGGGACTGAGCAAAAGGGGACTTAATAGACAGGTGGTCTTTATATAGAGGGTCCCCTATATGAACAAGTAAACATACAGTGTTTAAAATAGTTAAAAAAGTGAAAATATGCAGTACCTATTAAAAACTTATTAATATATACATTAATAAAGTTATTTTCATTTTATTTTTAAAAACAGATTATTTAGAAATAATTTAAAAAAAAAACAAACTATTTAAATTTGATAAACTGTATATCGAAAAAGATTATTTGGTTAAACTCTTCATATTATATACACTTGACTAATTGTGTCTTTGTTGTTATAAGTAGCAGCAAAGTTGTCACAAATTAAACAATTATATATAAAACATAATAGATAACAATGGGTATTTCTACCTTTATATCTGATGGCTTCAGTTGTTGACATGATAAGTTTGACTTCATATATTTTTCTTCAAAATTTTACGTAATATCAGTAGATACTGTAGTCTTTATTACAGTAGATTTTAAAACTATGTAAGTTACTACATTGTATTTAGTGTGATCAATAATTTATATTAAAATTATTTATTGCCAATATTCATACATCACAGTATCAAAGAAATGTGGCTGATATTTACTGCAAAAAATTTGGGAAATTATAAAATTTAATAAAAAATTATATTAAAGAAGTGGACTTTATAGACAGGTTCTGGAGTCATTTGGGACTGAAAAGGGTGGACTTTATTCACATTAGACAGGTGGACTTTATATAGAGGTTCATTCTATAGTAAAATCCATTGGGAATACTTCAGACTGGTTGCTATAGACAGGTGGACTTTATATAGAGGTGGACTCTATAGCAGGTTATACTGTAGTTGGGTTTTAATTTTTTCAGTAGTGTGTTAAACCTACCCCACTTTTCGACAATCTAATGCTCATTTCTAAATATCCATGATTGTTAATTTCATGTTTGTTTTTAATTAAAAAATGACCAGATGTAATGAAAACAAATTTAATTTTATGGTTTTAATCAATATTTTAATAAAAGACATGTCTTGAAGTGATATACACAACATTCAAACAATAAAAGCATAAGTTATTATAGCAGAATGTGCAAAAAATGTCTTCATTTTCGTTGACAGTTCACCACAAAAACCCAAATTTCATAAAATCTGTGAAATACTTTTCTTTGAAAAACTACTCAAAGTAAGTTTGTTTCATATTCTTCAAAATGAAATTTAAAAAAGCATCTATGCTTGGGTTCTTGTTTTCGAGATATTGGAAGAATTATCTCCCCTATCCTTAATTTTTAAATTTCTATTTAAAAATTCTAATCATTATTATAGCAGGTTAAAAGTATTTTTTCGGTACAAAAGTTTGAAAAATTTACGACAAATTTTTGTATGTTCCACAAACAATTTTTTAAATGTGTTTGAAAAAACCCACATTCTAGTGTATTTTACTCTTTATTGAATGAATTACGATTTCCGAAATTGTCTCAGCCGTTTTCCGGTTTTTAAATTCTTATTATTTGACACACAGCATTCTTCCTGTGTGATTGGTTTTTCAATTTATTGATCGGTTTGTTATGAATGAAACAGATTCTTTTCATAATTTGGACATTTTGTGAGCTTATTCTAGTATGTTTATACACATTTCATCATAAACTGTTGCTATCCTTGTTCAAATTACACCAGAGAACCATGTGTGCATCAAGTGCTGGCCAGTAGGATCAGAGGTAAACCATATGTCTATTTTTCTTTAGTTTTGCACAAAAGCAATTTAATTTATTGAAGGATATATTCAGAATCCATGTAAATATTTTATAAAAGACCCCAAAACTCTTGAAATTATCAAATGCTGTGTATAAGACCCCAAAAAATAAGCGAAAGAACGTGTAGCATTGTCAGTTTATTTGCTAAAATAAACAAAAAAAAAATCTTAAATGATTAAAATTAATGAAACAACAGTAAATAACTTAAATCAGAACAATATTTAAAAAAATGGCTGAATAGTGTTACTTCCCTTGGTGTTGGCACCTACCTTAATATGTAGTTTAAAAGATAAAAATACAGGTAGACATTAATTAGTAACATCCAGAACATGTGTATTAAAGCACTAAGTTTGTTATAGTTTGTACAGGTATTAATTAAGTACAGAAATATACTAAAAACTAGGTTAGTAATTGGCTTTATATTCATTTATTTAGAAAAATGGATTTAGGAAGTGGTATGAGAATTCTGGGTAAATTGATTATTATAGAATGTTAAATGCAGGTGCTTACCAGATGTAAATGTAAATAAAAAATGATTAGAGATTGTAATTGTAGGTTGTAAAAACTTTTCCTTGTAAGTTAAGCATATAATAACTCTAGTCATGTTTACTTGTACCATTGACTCAACTCTCTCACCTGTAGTTACTAAAGTTTCATACTGATGTTCTTGCCAGGGTTTACTCTTTCTATTACTTCGATTTTTACATAACTTTTCGTGCTTTCATACCTTATCAAACTTATTTTCTATTGTGTATTTCAAAATTTTGGAATTGATATTAATAACAAAAAGTTTCAATATTTTTGGGAAAAAGAACACAAAATAAGAAAAATAGGAAAATATTGATTTCTGTTATTTTCTCTCAAGAATCAAATATTTCATATACACCACCATTTGTTTGATTTTGGTGTAACAATAAGAAGTACCTTGTCAAGAGTCTTGGGACAGATTTTGTTGTGAGAAAAAATAGGTGGCATAAACATTTTATTAGATGTAGTTTGTGTATCTTTAATGACAAGGGTTGATAAGTTTTTATCTTAGGATAAGTTTAAACATCTTATTTATGACATTTTACTACCTAGTGTTCTGTCAGTTGTTCTCTAAGTGGAGCTGGTGATTTATAATAGAAGATATTAGTTTGTCCTTAAGACTGATCACTGATACCAGTTTACAGAATGTGTCTAATGGAGTTGTGGTAAGAGTGATCACTGATACCAGTTTTACAGAATGTGTCTAATAGAGTTGTGGTAAGAGTGATCACTGATACCAGTTTTACAGAATGTGTCTAATAGAGTTGTGGTAAGAGTGATCACTGATACCAGTTTACAGAATGTGTCTAATGGAGTTGTGGTAAGAGTGATCACTGATACCAGTTTACAGAATGTGTCTAATAGAGTTGTGGTAAGACTAATCACTGATACCAGTTTACAGAATGTGTCTAATGGAGTTGTGGTAAGAGTGATCACTGATACCAGTTTTACAGAATGTGTCTAATGGAGTTGTGGTAAGAGTGATCACTGATACCAGTTTACAGAATGTGTCTAATGGAGTTGTGGTAAGAGTGATCACTGATACCAGTTTACAGAATGTGTCTAATAGAGTTGTGGTAAGAGTGATCCCTGATACCAGTTTTACAGAATGTGTCTAATAGAGTTGTGGTAAGAGTGATCCCTGATACCAGTTTTACAGAATGTGTCTAATGGAGTTGTGGTAAGAGTGATCACTGATACCAGTTTACAGAATGTGTCTAATGGAGTTGTGGTAAGAGTGATCACTGATACCAGTTTTACAGAATGTGTCTAATAGAGTTGTGGTAAGAGTGATCCCTGATACCAGTTTACAGAATGTGTCTAATAGAGTTGTGGTAAGAGTGATCCCTGATACCAGTTTTACAGAATGTGTCTGTCTAATAGAGTTGTGGTAAGAGTGATCACTGATACCAGTTTACAGAATGTGTCTAATGGAGTTGTGGTAAGAGTGATCCCTGATACCAGTTTACAGAATGTGTCTAATGGAGTTGTGGTAAGAGTGATCACTGATACCAGTTTACAGAATGTGTCTAATAGAGTTGTGGTAAGACTAATCACTGATACCAGTTTTACAGAATGTGTCTAATGGAGTTGTGGTAAGAGTGATCACTGATACCAGTTTACAGAATGTGTCTAATAGAGTTGTGGTAAGAGTGATCCCTGATACCAGTTTTACAGAATGTGTCTAATAGAGTTGTGGTAAGACTGATCACTGATACCAGTTTACAGAATGTGTCTAATAGAGTTGTGGTAAGAGTGATCACTGATACC
Source organism: Tegillarca granosa (assembly GCA_029721355.1). Lineage (NCBI taxonomy): Eukaryota > Metazoa > Mollusca > Bivalvia > Arcoida > Arcidae > Tegillarca > Tegillarca granosa. The sequence continues at coordinate 11,605,781 of CM056597.1, read as the reverse complement.
AGTTTACAGAATGTGTCTAATAGAGTTGTGGTAAGAGTGATCCCTGATACCAGTTTACAGAATGTGTCTAATAGAGTTGTGGTAAGAGTGATCCCTGATACCAGTTTTACAGAATGTGTCTAATAGAGTTGTGGTAAGAGTGATCCCTGATACCAGTTTACAGAATGTGTCTAATGGAGTTGTGGTAAGAGTGATCACTGATACCAGTTTACAGAATGTGTCTAATAGAGTTGTGGTAAGAGTGATCACTGATACCAGTTTACAGAATGTGTCTAATGGAGTTGTGGTAAGAGTTATCACTGATACCAGTTTACAGAATGTGTCTAATAGAGTTGTGGTAAGAGTGATCACTGATACCAGTTTACAGAATGTGTCTAATGGAGTTGTGGTAAGAGTGATCACTGATACCAGTTTACAGAATGTGTCTAATAGAGTTGTGGTAAGAGTGATCACTGATACCAGTTTACAGAATGTGTCTAATGGAGTTGTGGTAAGAGTGATCACTGATACCAGTTTTACAGAATGTGTCTAATAGAGTTGTGGTAAGAGTGATCACTGATACCAGTTTTACAGAATGTGTCTAATGGAGTTGTGGTAAGAGTGATCACTGATACCAGTTTTACAGAATGTGTCTAATGGAGTTGTGGTAAGAGTGATCACTGATACCAGTTTACAGAATGTGTCTAATGGAGTTGTGGTAAGAGTGATCACTGATACCAGTTTACAGAATGTGTCTAATAGAGTTGTGGTAAGAGTGATCACTGATACCAGTTTACAGAATGTGTCTAATGGAGTTGTGGTAAGAGTGATCACTGATACCAGTTTACAGAATGTGTCTAATAGAGTTGTGGTAAGAGTGATCCCTGATACCAGTTTTACAGAATGTGTCTAATAGAGTTGTGGTAAGAGTGATCACTGATACCAGTTTACAGAATGTGTCTAATGGAGTTGTGGTAAGAGTGATCACTGATACCAGTTTACAGAATGTGTCTAATAGAGTTGTGGTAAGAGTGATCACTGATACCAGTTTACAGAATGTGTCTAATGGAGTTGTGGTAAGAGTGATCACTGATAACAGTTTTACAGAATGTGTCTAATAGAGTTGTGGTAAGAGTTATCACTGATACCAGTTTTACAGAATGTGTCTAATGGAGTTGTGGTAAGAGTGATCACTGATACCAGTTTTACAGAATGTGTCTAATGGAGTTGTGGTAAGAGTGATCACTGATACCAGTTTACAGAATGTGTCTAATGGAGTTGTGGTAAGAGTGATCACTGATACCAGTTTTACAGAATGTGTCTAATAGAGTTGTGGTAAGAGTGATCACTGATACCAGTTTTACAGAATGTGTCTAATGGAGTTGTGGTAAGACTAATCACTGATACCAGTTTACAGAATGTGTCTAATAGAGTTGTGGTAAGACTGATCACTGATACCAGTTTTACAGAATGTGTCTAATAGAGTTGTGGTAAGACTGATCACTGATACCAGTTTTACAGAATGTGTCTAATAGAGTTGTGGTAAGACTGATCACTGATACCAGTTTTACAGAATGTGTCTAATAGAGTTGTGGTAAGAGTGATCCCTGATACCAGTTTTACAGAATGTGTCTAATAGAGTTGTGGTAAGAGTGATCCCTGATACCAGTTTTACAGAATGTGTCTAATAGAGTTGTGGTAAGAGTGATCACTGATACCAGTTTTACAGAATGTGTCTAATGGAGTTGTGGTAAGAGTGATCCCTGATACCAGTTTACAGAATGTGTCTAATAGAGTTGTGGTAAGAGTGATCACTGATACCAGTTTTACAGAATGTGTCTAATAGAGTTGTGGTAAGAGTGATCACTGATACCAGTTTTACAGAATGTGTCTAATAGAGTTGTGGTAAGAGTGATCCCTGATACCAGTTTACAGAATGTGTCTAATAGAGTTGTGGTAAGACTGATCACTGATACCAGTTTACAGAATGTGTCTAATAGAGTTGTGGTAAGAGTGATCCCTGATACCAGTTTACAGAATGTGTCTAATAGAGTTGTGGTAAGAGTGATCACTGATACCAGTTTACAGAATGTGTCTAATGGAGTTGTGGTAAGAGTGATCACTGATACCAGTTTTACAGAATGTGTCTAATAGAGTTGTGGTAAGAGTGATCACTGATACCAGTTTTACAGAATGTGTCTAATAGAGTTGTGGTAAGAGTGATCACTGATACCAGTTTTACAGAATGTGTCTAATAGAGTTGTGGTAAGAGTGATCACTGATACCAGTTTTACAGAATGTGTCTAATGGAGTTGTGGTAAGAGTGATCACTGATACCAGTTTTACAGAATGTGTCTAATAGAGTTGTGGTAAGAGTGATCCCTGATACCAGTTTACAGAATGTGTCTAATAGAGTTGTTGTAAGAGTGATCACTGATACCAGTTTACAGAATGTGTCTAATAGAGTTGTGGTAAGAGTGATCACTGATACCAGTTTTACAGAATGTGTCTAATGGAGTTGTGGTAAGAGTGATCACTGATACCAGTTTACAGAATGTGTCTAATGGAGTTGTGGTAAGACTAATCACTGATACCAGTTTTACAGACTGTGTCTAATGGAGTTGTGGTAAGAGTGATCCCTGATACCAGTTTTACAGAATGTGTCTAATAGAGTTGTGGTAAGAGTGATCCCTGATACCAGTTTACAGAATGTGTCTAATAGAGTTGTGGTAAGACTGATCACTGATACCAGTTTACAGAATGTGTCTAATAGAGTTGTGGTAAGAGTGATCCCTGATACCAGTTTTACAGAATGTGTCTAATAGAGTTGTGGTAAGAGTGATCACTGATACCAGTTTACAGAATGTGTCTAATAGAGTTGTGGTAAGAGTGATCACTGATACCAGTTTTACAGAATGTGTCTAATGGAGTTGTGGTAAGACTGATCACTGATACCAGTTTACAGAATGTGTCTAATGGAGTTGTGGTAAGAGTGATCACTGATACCAGTTTACAGAATGTGTCTAATAGAGTTGTGGTAAGAGTGATCACTGATACCAGTTTACAGAATGTGTCTAATGGAGTTGTGGTAAGAGTGATCACTGATACCAGTTTTACAGAATGTGTCTAATAGAGTTGTGGTAAGAGTGATCACTGATACCAGTTTTACAGAATGTGTCTAATAGAGTTGTGGTAAGAGTGATCACTGATACCAGTTTTACAGAATGTGTCTAATAGAGTTGTGGTAAGAGTGATCACTGATACCAGTTTTACAGAATGTGTCTAATAGAGTTGTGGTAAGAGTGATCACTGATACCAGTTTTACAGAATGTGTCTAATAGAGTTGTGGTAAGAGTGATCCCTGATACCAGTTTACAGAATGTGTCTAATAGAGTTGTGGTAAGAGTGATCACTGATACCAGTTTTACAGAATGTGTCTAATAGAGTTGTGGTAAGAGTGATCACTGATACCAGTTTTACAGAATGTGTCTAATGGAGTTGTGGTAAGAGTGATCACTGATACCAGTTTACAGAATGTGTCTAATAGAGTTGTGGTAAGAGTGATCCCTGATACCAGTTTTACAGAATGTGTCTAATAGAGTTGTGGTAAGAGTGATCACTGATACCAGTTTACAGAATGTGTCTAATGGAGTTGTGGTAAGAGTGATCCCTGATACCAGTTTACAGAATGTGTCTAATGGAGTTGTGGTAAGAGTGATCACTGATACCAGTTTACAGAATGTGTCTAATAGAGTTGTGGTAAGACTAATCACTGATACCAGTTTTACAGAATGTGTCTAATGGAGTTGTGGTAAGAGTGATCACTGATACCAGTTTACAGAATGTGTCTAATAGAGTTGTGGTAAGAGTGATCCCTGATACCAGTTTTACAGAATGTGTCTAATAGAGTTGTGGTAAGACTGATCACTGATACCAGTTTACAGAATGTGTCTAATAGAGTTGTGGTAAGAGTGATCACTGATACCAGTTTACAGAATGTGTCTAATAGAGTTGTGGTAAGAGTGATCCCTGATACCAGTTTTACAGAATGTGTCTAATAGAGTTGTGGTAAGAGTGATCACTGATACCAGTTTACAGAATGTGTCTAATGGAGTTGTGGTAAGAGTGATCACTGATACCAGTTTACAGAATGTGTCTAATAGAGTTGTGGTAAGAGTGATCACTGATACCAGTTTACAGAATGTGTCTAATGGAGTTGTGGTAAGAGTGATCACTGATACCAGTTTTACAGAATGTGTCTAATAGAGTTGTGGTAAGAGTGATCACTGATACCAGTTTTACAGAATGTGTCTAATGGAGTTGTGGTAACAGTGATCACTGATACCAGTTTTACAGAATGTGTCTAATGGAGTTGTGGTAAGAGTGATCACTGATACCAGTTTACAGAATGTGTCTAATGGAGTTGTGGTAAGAGTGATCACTGATACCAGTTTACAGAATGTGTCTAATAGAGTTGTGGTAAGAGTGATCACTGATACCAGTTTACAGAATGTGTCTAATGGAGTTGTGGTAAGAGTGATCACTGATACCAGTTTACAGAATGTGTCTAATAGAGTTGTGGTAAGAGTGATCACTGATACCAGTTTACAGAATGTGTCTAATGGAGTTGTGGTAAGAGTGATCACTGATACCAGTTTACAGAATGTGTCTAATAGAGTTGTGGTAAGAGTGATCACTGATACCAGTTTACAGAATGTGTCTAATGGAGTTGTGGTAAGAGTGATCACTGATAACAGTTTTACAGAATGTGTCTAATAGAGTTGTGGTAAGAGTTATCACTGATACCAGTTTTACAGAATGTGTCTAATGGAGTTGTGGTAAGAGTGATCACTGATACCAGTTTTACAGAATGTGTCTAATGGAGTTGTGGTAAGAGTGATCACTGATACCAGTTTACAGAATGTGTCTAATGGAGTTGTGGTAAGAGTGATCACTGATACCAGTTTTACAGAATGTGTCTAATAGAGTTGTGGTAAGAGTGATCACTGATACCAGTTTTACAGAATGTGTCTAATGGAGTTGTGGTAAGACTAATCACTGATACCAGTTTACAGAATGTGTCTAATAGAGTTGTGGTAAGACTGATCACTGATACCAGTTTTACAGAATGTGTCTAATAGAGTTGTGGTAAGACTGATCACTGATACCAGTTTTACAGAATGTGTCTAATAGAGTTGTGGTAAGACTGATCACTGATACCAGTTTTACAGAATGTGTCTAATAGAGTTGTGGTAAGAGTGATCCCTGATACCAGTTTTACAGAATGTGTCTAATAGAGTTGTGGTAAGAGTGATCCCTGATACCAGTTTACAGAATGTGTCTAATAGAGTTGTGGTAAGAGTGATCACTGATACCAGTTTTACAGAATGTGTCTAATAGAGTTGTGGTAAGAGTGATCACTGATACCAGTTTTACAGAATGTGTCTAATAGAGTTGTGGTAAGAGTGATCCCTGATACCAGTTTACAGAATGTGTCTAATAGAGTTGTGGTAAGACTGATCACTGATACCAGTTTACAGAATGTGTCTAATAGAGTTGTGGTAAGAGTGATCCCTGATACCAGTTTACAGAATGTGTCTAATAGAGTTGTGGTAAGAGTGATCACTGATACCAGTTTACAGAATGTGTCTAATGGAGTTGTGGTAAGAGTGATCACTGATACCAGTTTTACAGAATGTGTCTAATAGAGTTGTGGTAAGAGTGATCACTGATACCAGTTTTACAGAATGTGTCTAATAGAGTTGTGGTAAGAGTGATCACTGATACCAGTTTTACAGAATGTGTCTAATAGAGTTGTGGTAAGAGTGATCACTGATACCAGTTTTACAGAATGTGTCTAATGGAGTTGTGGTAAGAGTGATCACTGATACCAGTTTTACAGAATGTGTCTAATAGAGTTGTGGTAAGAGTGATCCCTGATACCAGTTTACAGAATGTGTCTAATAGAGTTGTGGTAAGAGTGATCACTGATACCAGTTTACAGAATGTGTCTAATAGAGTTGTGGTAAGAGTGATCACTGATACCAGTTTTACAGAATGTGTCTAATGGAGTTGTGGTAAGAGTGATCACTGATACCAGTTTACAGAATGTGTCTAATGGAGTTGTGGTAAGACTAATCACTGATACCAGTTTTACAGACTGTGTCTAATGGAGTTGTGGTAAGAGTGATCCCTGATACCAGTTTTACAGAATGTGTCTAATAGAGTTGTGGTAAGAGTGATCCCTGATACCAGTTTACAGAATGTGTCTAATAGAGTTGTGGTAAGACTGATCACTGATACCAGTTTACAGAATGTGTCTAATAGAGTTGTGGTAAGAGTGATCCCTGATACCAGTTTTACAGAATGTGTCTAATAGAGTTGTGGTAAGAGTGATCACTGATACCAGTTTACAGAATGTGTCTAATAGAGTTGTGGTAAGAGTGATCACTGATACCAGTTTTACAGAATGTGTCTAATGGAGTTGTGGTAAGACTGATCACTGATACCAGTTTACAGAATGTGTCTAATGGAGTTGTGGTAAGAGTGATCACTGATACCAGTTTACAGAATGTGTCTAATAGAGTTGTGGTAAGAGTGATCACTGATACCAGTTTACAGAATGTGTCTAATGGAGTTGTGGTAAGAGTGATCACTGATACCAGTTTTACAGAATGTGTCTAATAGAGTTGTGGTAAGAGTGATCACTGATACCAGTTTTACAGAATGTGTCTAATAGAGTTGTGGTAAGAGTGATCACTGATACCAGTTTTACAGAATGTGTCTAATAGAGTTGTGGTAAGAGTGATCACTGATACCAGTTTTACAGAATGTGTCTAATAGAGTTGTGGTAAGAGTGATCACTGATACCAGTTTTACAGAATGTGTCTAATAGAGTTGTGGTAAGAGTGATCCCTGATACCAGTTTACAGAATGTGTCTAATAGAGTTGTGGTAAGAGTGATCACTGATACCAGTTTTACAGAATGTGTCTAATAGAGTTGTGGTAAGAGTGATCACTGATACCAGTTTTACAGAATGTGTCTAATGGAGTTGTGGTAAGAGTGATCACTGATACCAGTTTACAGAATGTGTCTAATGGAGTTGTGGTAAGACTAATCACTGATACCAGTTTTACAGACTGTGTCTAATGGAGTTGTGGTAAGAGTGATCCCTGATACCAGTTTTACAGAATGTGTCTAATAGAGTTGTGGTAAGAGTGATCACTGATACCAGTTTTACAGAATGTGTCTAATGGAGTTGTGGTAAGAGTGATCACTGATACCAGTTTACAGAATGTGTCTAATGGAGTTGTGGTAAGACTAATCACTGATACCAGTTTTACAGAATGTGTCTAATAGAGTTGTGGTAAGAGTGATCACTGATACCAGTTTTACAGAATGTGTCTAATGGAGTTGTGGTAAGAGTGATCACTGATACCAGTTTACAGAATGTGTCTAATAGAGTTGTGGTAAGAGTGATCCCTGATACCAGTTTACAGAATGTGTCTAATGGAGTTGTGGTAAGAGTGATCACTGATACCAGTTTACAGAATGTGTCTAATGGAGTTGTGGTAAGAGTGATCACTGATACCAGTTTACAGAATGTGTCTAATGGAGTTGTGGTAAGACTGATCACTGATACCAGTTTACAGAATGTGTCTAATAGAGTTGTGGTAAGAGTGATCCCTGATACCAGTTTACAGAATGTGTCTAATAGAGTTGTGGTAAGAGTGATCACTGATACCAGTTTACAGAATGTGTCTAATGGAGTTGTGGTAAGAGTGATCACTGATACCAGTTTACAGAATGTGTCTAATAGAGTTGTGGTAAGAGTGATCACTGATACCAGTTTACAGAATGTGTCTAATAGAGTTGTGGTAAGAGTGATCACTGATACCAGTTTTACAGAATGTGTCTAATAGAGTTGTGGTAAGAGTGATCACTGATACCAGTTTACAGAATGTGTCTAATAGAGTTGTGGTAAGAGTGATCCCTGATACCAGTTTTACAGAATGTGTCTAATGGAGTTGTGGTAAGAGTGATCACTGATACCAGTTTTACAGAATGTGTCTAATGGAGTTGTGGTAAGAGTGATCACTGATACTAGTTTACAGAATGTGTCTAATGGAGTTGTGGTAAGAGTGATCCCTGATACCAGTTTTACAGAATGTGTCTAATGGAGTTGTGGTAAGAGTGATCACTGATACCAGTTTACAGAATGTGTCTAATGGAGTTGTGGTAAGAGTGATCACTGATACCAGTTTTACAGAATGTGTCTAATGGAGTTGTGGTAAGAGTGATCACTGATACCAGTTTACAGAATGTGTCTAATGGAGTTGTGGTAAGAGTGATCCCTGATACCAGTTTTACAGAATGTGTCTAATGGAGTTGTGGTAAGAGTGATCACTGATACCAGTTTTACAGAATGTGTCTGTCTAATAAAGTATGTGTGCTACAGATTACAGATATGCTTAATTTGTCTTTTGATGAAGTGGAATAATTATTATCAATAAATGATAATGACAGTTGACACTTTTAACTTCATAACCTTTTAAAATTCTAATCTAACAACATTTTATGATCAATCTAAAAAAGTATATGTGTGTGTGTGTGTGTGTGTGTGTGTGTGTGTGTGTGTGTGTATGCATACGTATGTGTATATGGGGAGAGCACAGAAGATTTTGAAGACCCTTATATAAAATAATTTGATTTTTTATGGAGATTTTTAATCACCTGAAAAATTAAAGTGACAGTCTTTAAATCAAGATGACTGAATATATTTGAGATTTTATATTTAAAGATTGAAATGTGGTTTGTCAGTTAATAATTTTTATTCACTTTTAAATTGAGATAGGACTGGATATTATTGATTAAGTATGAACCATAAATTAAAATTTTACATAGATATTGAAAGCTTAATGAAACTTTGCTGTATGGTGATGTACAAATATTTACTATGATCTTCATAAAAAATAAATATTTGTATTCACTGACACAGATAATAATAAAAGCATCAAAACCTGTCTTCACTGGTTCTGTCATAAAACCTGTCCTTGTGGGGTCTATCATAAAATCTGCCATTGCTGGGTCAAGCTCAAAAAGTGAGACTGTGGGGGTGGGGATAAAACAAAAATTAACTCCATATGAAGGTAGGTTTCCAAGATGTTTGTTAATGTTTTCACTTCTATAATGATTTGTTTTTAATTGTTGAATGTTCTAGCTTTCACTTAAGCATAATCTGCTAATGATTACCTGTTTCATTTTACATTTTTATCTTGCCTTTCCAAAGTCAATAGCATGAACCATAGTGCCAGCTTTGACATTTATTTATTGTAAAAGTGTTATAAACTTTTTTGTTAATTGGTGGCTCTAATAACAAATACCATAACTAGTATTACTATAGTGATTTTTATTTTAGACCACTGGTAGTCTGTTTTGGATATCGTGTTGGCTAAAGTATAACTATTTCATGAGATTTAGTTAAAATTTAAACTTAATTCAGATATGCAAGCCTTTTGTGAGAAAGTTTGTCAGAGGAACTTACTGATAAGTTGTTAGTCAAAAGAACTTGCTGACTAGGGGTTAGTAAAAAGAACTTGCTGACTAGTGGCAAGACAGAAGAACTTACTGACTAGTGCTTAATCAGATAAACTTACTGACTAGTGTTTAATCAAAAGAACTTACTGACTAGTGTTTAATCAAAAAAACTTACTGACTATTGGTTTGTCAGAAGAACTTACTGACTAGTGTTTATAAAAGATAGCATCACAGACTGCAGATCTTGATGTAGTTAACATAACTCAGAGAGGTTTGGCTTTATTGGTTGGATTTTAATCAGATTGTTCTTGGCTGAAACAAACAGACTGTGTATACAAACTTCATGATGTTGACAAGATAATTATGTAAGTTTTGTTTACACGAAATAAAATAACATGTAACAGAGGCTTAGCCATAATTCCCTGCAGATTGTATAGTCATGTCAAACTGATCAGCTAAATGGAATCTGTTAGTTCTGGATGGAAGTCACATAATCTGTAAGCATCAAGATTTGGTATCACACTGTGCTTTATATAAACTAAGAACTGTTTTAGCTTGTCATTAAATGAATAGTGTTGTATTATCATAAATGACAATAAGAGTGTCATCATATATATATATATATATATATATATATATATATATATCTTTATGTATTTATGTACACAGATTTGTATAATAAGATTCATGACAACAGTGAATCTTTTTAATATAAAACATTGTATTTTGCTAGGCTTTTATGGAAATAGCAATCTTCAAATATAGATGTTTAGTTTAGTGTCACAATTGTGTAAAGGGAGATAATCTCTAAAATAAAGGGGAGAATATCATAAAAAGAAAATTAATGTACATTTAGATTTTAAACAGAAAGATGAACAAAATCATCTTAAAACAATTACACATTTATTGTTAAATAGTTTTAAAAATGATAAATTTTAAAAATACTTTTGAAAACTTTTTTCAAGATGAGTACTCAGTGGTATTTTATGTAAATTTGGATCCCTGATAGCCTGTCTGTAGATTTTGACTCTCTGGCAATTAATTACCAGTTGGTTTGATATAATTTTAATAACAATCTGAAAAAAAATTATTTAAAGTTTTTGTTTAAACAATTAAAGTACCTATAAGGTTAGACAATTTTAGTGTTTGACAGTTTTCTAAATTTTCTGGTTTCAAGTAGATAGCATACACCAAAGCTAAAGTCAGTGTCTTTACTTCAGATTTGTGGAATTTGTTAATGCAAGATTTAAAATTGGCTTTATTAATAGCTGCTTAAGTTCTTTGGCTGGTGTTTGCTCCATATAACCCTTGGATTTTTATTGTTTTTTCTTTTAGTGTGTATTTATTGGTAATTTTGACAAGATCATTTTAATTACTTTCATGTTTCATTTGGTTATACATATAAACAGTAATACATTTTCTGTTGTTTTGGGTTAGACTTTTGTCCTTTATACTTTAATGGGAATGGCTTTTGCATTTATAATACCCTGTTTTATTTAAACTCTCTAGAATAATTTTGATTTAATAAGAATCATTTAACTTCCTATAATCTCTGGTTTCCTTTTCTAACTTTATTAATGATGGTACATATTCTTCTAACAAAATAATAAAGGATATTTCTTTTATTATGAGATGAATGCCACAAATAAAACATGAGAGTATCAGTGTGGTACTGTAAATATCAGTTGTTAAATCAAAATTACACGCACAACAAAATATTGAAAAGTGGTAGACAGACCAATCACTGAAAGGCAGACAGATAGACGACCAGTCTCAGATAGACAGATAGACGACCAGTCTCAGATAGATAGACGACCAGTCTCGGATAGACAGATAGATGACCAGTCTCAGATAGACAGTCTCGGATAGACAGATAGATGACCAGTCTCAGATAGACAGATAGACGACCAGTCTCAGATAAACAGATATATGACCAGTCTTGGATAGACAGTTGACAGTCTTGGATAGACAGATAGATGACCAGTCTCAGATAGACAGATAGACGACCAGTCTCAGATAGACAGATAGACGAACAGTCTCAGATAGAGATAGACAACCAGTCTCAGATAGAGATAGATGACCAGTCTCAGATAGAGATAGACGCCCAGTCTCAGATAGAGATAGACGCCCAGTCTCAGATAGAGATAGACGACCAGTCTCAGATAGAGATAGATGACCAGTTTCAGATAGACAGATAGACGACCAGTCTCAGATAGAGATAGACAACCAGTCTCAGATAGAGATAGATGACCAGTTTCAGATAGACAGATAGACGACCAGTCTCAGATAGAGATAGATGACCAGTCTCAGATAGAGATAGATGACCAGTCTCAGATAGAGATAGACGCCCAGTCTCAGATAGAGATAGATGACCAGTCTCAGATAGAGATAGACGCCCAGTCTCAGATAGAGATAGATGACCAGTCTCAGATAGAGATAGATGACCAGTCTCAGATAGAGATAGACGACCAGTCTCAGATAGAGATAGATGACCAGTCTCAGATAGAGATAGATGACCAGTCTCAGATAGAGATAGACGCCCAGTCTCAGATAGAGATAGACGAACAGTCTCAGATAGAGATAGATGACCAGTCTCAGATAGAGATAGACGCCCAGTCTCAGATAGAGATAGACGCCCAGTCTCAGATAGAGATAGACGACCAGTCTCAGATAGAGATAGATGACCAGTCTCAGATAGAGATAGACGACCAGTCTCAGATAGAGATAGATGACCAGTCTCAGATAGAGATAGACGAACAGTCTCAGATAGAGATAGACGGCCAGTTTCAGATAGAGATAGATGACCAGTCTCAGATAAACAGATAGATGACCAGTCTCAGATAAACAGATAGATGACCAGTCTCAGATAAACAGATAGATGACCAGTCTCAGATGGACAGACAGACTTTGCTTTAATAAGAACTGCACTCGCAATGGAGTTTTTATCTCCTGTTTTTAGCTCACCTGAGCACAAAGCTTTGTGCTCAGGTGAGTTAATAGTATCAATAGAGGCAGACCTTCCGTCATCCGTCGTCTGTCCGTCAACAATTGCTTCAAACAACTTCTTCTCAGAAACTTCTGGTCACATTTTGTTCAAACTTGGTCAAAAGCATCTATAGAAAATTGCCTTTGAGATTTGTGTTTTTGGTTGCCATAGCTACCAAATGAAGCATGACCAGTCTCAGATAGAGATAGACACCAGTCTCAGATAGACAGATAGACAACCAGTCTCAGATAGAGATAGACGCCCAGTCTCAAATAGACAGATGGACAAACAGACTTTGCTTTAAAACTGCATTAAGTTTTCCAAAGAAAAAATTAAAACAGTGCTAATCTAATTAATGATGTTCCTAATGAACAATGTCACATTTGGTTCAACGATAAAAGCTCGAATTAATACAGAATTTACAGTATAAACCCAGCAAGATGCAGCATTTGGGATCTAATATTAGAACATGGTTACGTCATCAAAACCCGGGTCATTTAAACACAACTTTCAAAACGGTGAAACACGATAGATTAAACACAGAACTTCGTTGAATTTGTCATTTGTGACTTAGTAAGGGATATACCATTTTAAATACATCTGGATATTAATGAAGGACAATTAATGCAATCTGTCATGTTTCACTTCCATTCTAGGGTTTTTCCGTACATCAGTGCGCATGCTCCAAGCTCATAATTACCATCATAAAACAGTGACCAACCGGTCAGAGGATTCCATTTATTTACAGCTAAAAGAAATGAAATTTTAGAAAATGAATGTGACGGATCATGGTTAGAAGATATCTATTTTTAAAAAATATATTTTTAGAAAATCAAAAAAAAAAATTCAGAAAATTGAAAAACTTAATGCAGCTTTAATTAGAACTGCACTAGCAATGGAATTTTTATCTCCTATTTTTAGGTCACCTGAGCACAAAACTTTGTGCTCAGGTAAGTTATTAGTATCAATAGAGGCAGACCATCCGTTGTCCGTCCGTCCGTCCATCCTTCCGTCAACAATTGCTTCAAACGACTTCTTTTCAGAAACTTCTGGTCACATTTTGTTCAAACTTGGTCAAAAGCATCTATAGACACTGCCTTTCAGATTTGTGTTTTTGGTTGCCATAGCTACCAAATGTAGGTCACTTTGACTTACATAGTTGAAAACCTAAAAAAATCTTCTTCTCCAAAACCACTTCACTGAGATAAAATCTGATGTGATATTGGCATCTAAAGCATCTTATATACCAAGTTTGTGAATTTCAATAATTTTTGTGGAAAATTAGGTTACGCGTTTTTGCATTTATTTTTTATACATTGTAAATAGAACTTTTTTACCAATATTACAATAATGAATAAATTTAGGTGAATTCTTTTTCCAAACATCATTTTCTTATGTGAAGAAACATGTTTGACAATTTTCATGAAATTCTGTAAAATACAAGTCACTTTTTTCGGCCTTTTTCATTTTCAATTCTAACAACCCAAGGGTCGAGGGTTTAAATCCCAGTGAGGCCACTTTTTTTTTCTCTTTTAATTTCTGAATTTTATGACTTAAATTGTGTATGGAAGAGATTTTATGAATTTTTACTTTTTATTGTATTATTATTTTTAAAATACATGTGATACAATGTACTGTTATGTAGATATAGTTAAAACCTTGGAATATTTTTTTTGTTTTACAAAATCACTGTTATGTGACATAATTTAAACTAATTGAACAAATTTTGCAGTTGACTTTTACAATTTTTTAAAAATATTTTAATTAATGTGTCAAATCTGTAAAGTCTTAAATCCGGATCTGAAAATTGCTCATGTGAGCTTTTGTTATGGATAGGCACTTTGCTATCCATCCATCCTTCAAAAGACTTCTTCTCAGACACTACTGGTCACATTTCATTCATATTAGTCAATAGCATCTATAGACTATTGCCATTCACATGTGTGTTTCTGGTTGCTATTGCTACCAAAAGTAGGTCACAGTGACCTACATAGCTAAAAACGAAAACAATTAAAATAATGTTCTCTGAAACCACTTCTATTGAGGCAACATGTTATGACCTACCAGGTATTATCAAGACATACCAGTTACATTTAAACTCAGGTTAGCAAATTAGGGCCATCTTGGGCCTCTTGTTGATATATATGGAAACATTGTTATGGTTTAAGACAATAAATATTTTTCTGTATAATGTGTTGGTGATACCTGTCTTAACACACGCACACACACACACACACACACACACACACACACACACACACACACACATATATACACACCATGGTATATCAATTGATTATACAATTATTTTATTGCTTTATTTACCTGTCATAATATATTTAAAACACATTTTTTAAATATCTTTGAAGTAGATAGTTGTTCAGGAACTTTGTTGTTTGACCTGAGTTTTTCATCATTTTATATTGAGACGGCAGAACATTTTGAAGTGATCCATTAAACAATCAATTACTATTGTGTAGCCTTAGATACACATATATCTTCATATACCAGAGTCTATTTCATTTTAGATAGAGATAATGACAAGGAAGGGTTGAACAACAAAACAAAAATCTATTATAGTGAGGAGGATTTTATTATGTTTTCTTGTCATATTCATTTGTAAAATTTACAGCTAGTAGTTCAATATTTTGATTGTGACGATTCTCATTCTCTCTGTTTATATTATCAGTTTACAATCTTAGAACACAGATTAATGGATACATTAGGATATTTTTCAATTTTGTTTGTAAGTCTATTGGGAGTATTTTATGTATTGGATTCTTTGGTTTATTGTTCTAAATCAAAAAACTTATTATTTAGCTTTTTGTTTTGTTTTAGATGAAGATGTAGACAGTCAACATCACATCATATTGGTTGTCGGGGGATGAGCTGGGTTAACATGGAAGTACCTGTTTCCATGACAACAGTGCCTTCCCTTCAAAACCCAGGTAAGTTAAATGATTTTTTTTTTCAAAATCAAAATATTTATGTATATATTTTAAATCTTTAAAATTCATCTTTAAGTATCTAATATCATTACGGTATCTGTTCAGTTTGTTTTTAAAAATATTTTATAATTTAGATTACTACAGTTGGATTTAGGTCTATTCTGTATCTTTGTCATATATAGAATATATATATATATCATATATACAGTACAGGTGATACAAAATCTAATCAAATGTGATCTTATTGCATCCTACTCTTCATATTGAAAATAATGATTAAAAAACATCAGCTGGCTAGCTAAACAAAAGTGTGTGTGTGTGTGTGTGTGTGTGTGTGTGTGTGTGTGTGTGTGTGTGTGTGTGTGTGTGTGATGGTATTATGAAATTGGTTGGTTGTGTTAATAATTTAAATGTCACATCAGCAATTTTTCAGCTATTTGGATGAGAGCATTTTATTAATCTTTAAGAAGATTAAACTTGAAACAAGTGTGTTTATGTGTGAGATAATAGATTGTGTCTTTGTACTCAAAACACACACTTGAGTATTTTATTAGTTGGAAATCATTTGTCACATGAAAGTTTAATTTGCATATGGGTCAAATTCTGAATTTATGCTTAAAGTATGTCTCTATACCAGATATGTCTAGATACAGAATAAATAGATTTTGGATTTGAAATTGTCACTTTAGTTGTTTTTTTTATTGATACTTATAGTTAAAAAACAGCATGGTTTTATTTGTAGTACAAGATGCAATGTTCTGTTCAACCAGAAAATATTATGGTCATCCAAACAAGGTTCTGGTAAAAAAACAATGTTCTAGTCAACCAAAAAATGTTCTGGTCACCCAAACAAGGTTCTGGTAAAAAAAAAACAATGCTGTAGTCAACCAAAAAATGTTCTGGTTACCAAACAATGTTTTGGTCAACCAAAAAATGTTTTGGTCAACCAAAAAATGTTTCGGTCAACCAAACAAGGTTCTGGTTAAAAAAAAAAAAAACAATGCTCTAGTCAACGAAAAAATGTTCTGGTTACCAAACAATGTTCTGGTCAATCAAAAATGCTCTGGTCAACCAAACAAGGTTCTGGTCAACCAAAAAATGTTCTGGTAACCCAAACAAGGTTCTGGTAAAAAAAAACAATGCTCTAGTCAACCAAAAAATGTTCTGGTTATCAAACAATGTTCTGGTCAATCAAAAATGTTCTGGTCACCCAAACAAGGTTCTTGTCAACCAAAAAATGTTCTGGTCAACCAAACAAGGTTCTTGTCAATCAAAAAGTGTTCTGGTCAACCAAACAATGTTCTGGTCAACCAAACAAGGTTCTGGTCAACCAAAAAAGGTTCTGGTCAACCAAACAAGGTTCTGGTATAAAAAACAATATTCTAGTCAACCAAAAAATGTTCTGGTTACCAAACAGTGGTCTGGTCAATCAAAAATGTTCTGGTCAACCAAACAAGGTTCTGGTCAACCAAAAAATGTTCTGGTCAACCAAACAAGGTTCTTGTCAATCAAAAAATGTTCTGTTCAACCAAACAAAGTTCTTTTCAATCAAAAAGTGTTCTGGTCAACCAAACAATGTTCTGGTCAATCAATAAATGAATGTTCTTGTCAATCAAACAAGGTTCTGGTCAACCAAACAAGGTTCTGGTAAAAAAAAAAAAAAAACCAATGCTCTAGCCAACCAAAAAATGTTCTGGTTACCAGACAATGTTCTGGTCAATCAAAAATGTTCTGGTCAACCAAACAAGGTTCTGGTCAACCAGAAAATGTTCTGGTCAACTAAACAAGGTTTTTGTCAATCAAAAAATGTTCTGGTCAACCAAACAAAGTTCTTTTCAATCAAAAAGTGTTCTGGTCAACCAAACAAGGTTCTGGTCAATCAATAAATGTTTTTGTCAATCAAACAAGGCTCTTGTCAATCAAAATGTTCTGGCCAACCAAACAAGTGTTATTATATTTACAGCTCTGTTAAAAGATCACAATATGTATTTTCAAGTTTTATGTTTTTATTTTGGCTTTATAGATAATTGAATCATTCTGATGTAAAATTGGTATATGTACATTACAGTACTGTCCTACCTGGTGCTATAAGAAGGAATTAAGAACTTACAGAGAATGAATGAATCAGATCATTATTAATGATTGCTCCAGAAATAAATGTTTACTACAGTGCAATTTTTTTCTTAATCAATAAAAGTAGAGAGAAAAGTCTTAACTTCTCTGTATAATTATGCTTATTTACAGTAATTAGTATAATACTATTGATGAATAAAAGTAGAATATATACATTTACAGAAATAGACAGAAAAAGTGTTTCCTGTCTGTATAAGGAATCTAATTTATAGTAATAATACTATGATAATACTATACATTGTGAAATAAATAGTCTATGTCTTATACAGGCCAGCACTTGAAAATATAAAGCCCAATTTTAAATTAGGTTCAATTTTATTTTAATACTATCATTGTATAATGCTACTATTTCAATATACACATGCAGTATCCATCTGTTTATCATGATAGCTCTTGTTGTAATGGTGTTTTTTAATTACGTTTGATATAGAGAAGAATTTTGATATGGCCATATCACTGTGCTTCATTGTTTATTGGCAGAACCTCTCTAGTTCTGCAGTATGTAGGTGTATGCATATGGACAACATAATAAAAATAAATAAAACAGAAAATTTCTTATAATATCTAATCCATGTATAAAACTGCTAGATAATTTCTTAAATCATTTTTAAACTACATGTAATTTTGTAAAGCATTAATTGAATAGCCCCTGAATTACTGATTAAATTCTATTCATCTAAAATACTTTAACCCCTCTTTGATTCTTGAAGAAGGTTGTCATAATTAATCATTTCTTCTAACTGTATTTATAATTTTCTGATGCAGTCTGTCAAATTGATTATTTAGCTTTTAGCTGTAGAATTCAACATCAGAATTTTTAAGGTATGATTGACACAAGATTTAATTTCTGAAGTACAAACAGTTTGTAACATATGTTGATTATTCTGATAGCAAGAAGATTTACATGTGAGAAAAGAGTCTAATATACAATTTTCTATATTCTATAACACTGCATATTTGTCTTGTCTGAAAAGACCTAGATACATGTGAATAGTTTCTTAATATTTTATATTTTCTCTCCTGACACATTTTTCTATAATATCTGTAGTATTTTCTTTACACATTCTAATAAAAAAAGAAGAAGAAGAAAATAAATTAAGGAATGTACCAGAGTTGTTATTTTTATATTTATAAAAATTACATCATGATGGTTATTGTCCCAACAACCAATTGCAAAAACATACAATGAAGGGACATGGGAACAATTTTCTCTCCAAATACATGTAGTTAAAAATAACATATTTTCAGAAATATGTCATTTTACTTTTGAATGTTACATCTTAAATTACACTTAAAAAGATTGAGCTGAAACAGCTCCAAAGTATTAGTTTTTCTCATTTCAAAAAAGATAACGGAAATACATCTATGAATTTTTGCCTGATAGTACCCAGTATATGACCCAAACCTCCAAATGTTAAAATATACATTATTTTGTCTACTGATAATAAATTTTCATAAGAATGAATACTTTTATCAAAAAATCAAATTCAGATGGTCATACATTTCAAACAAACTGATTTTTCATAGAAAAACATAGGGATCATAATTTGAATTTAGAGGCAACAATATAGAGAATCTTAAAAAGTTGTATATGATATTAAATTAAATTCATTGGATTGGAATGGATAATCGTGTTTTATCCCAAAGTCAACAGTATTTCATTAATATCTAAGACAGTCAAAAATGGAATATCTAGGCTAAAAAAAACCACCAGCTTTCGGAAAGCTGACTGTCAAACTCTGTGGGAGTCATACATTTGGCTGCATATGAAACACTGTGATCTGTAAGAATGCACTTTTGGAATGATACTTAAGGCTACATGAAAAGCACTGTGATCTGTAAGAAAGCACTTTTTAAATGATACTTAAGGCTACATGAAAAGCACTGTGATCTGTAAGAAAGCACTTTTAATGATACTTAAGGCGACATGAAAAGCACTGTGATCTGTTAGAAGATACTTAAGGCTACATGAAAAGTACTGTGATCTGTAAGAAAGCAATTTTAGAATGATACTTTATGCTACATGAAAAGTACTGTGATCTGTAAGAAAGCACTTTTTAAATGATACTTAAGGCGACATGAAAAGCACTGTGTTCTGTAAGAAGATACTTAAGGCTACATGAAAAGCACTGTGATCTGTAAGAAAGCTTTTTTGGAATGATACTTTAGGCTACATGAAAAGTACTGTGATCTGTAAGAAAGCACTTTTGGAATGATACTTAAGGCTACATGAAAAGCACTGTGATCTGTAAGAAAGCACTTTTAGAATGATACTTAAGGCTACATGAAAAGCACTGTGATCTGTAAGAAAGCACTTTTGGAATGATACTTAAGGCTACATGAAAAGTACTGTGATCTGTAAGAAAGCACTTTTGGAATGATACTTAAGGCTACATGAAAAGTACTGAGATCTGTAAGAAAGCACTTTTGGAATGATACTTAAGGCTACATGAAAAGCACTGTGATCTGTAAGAAAGCACTTTTTAAATGATACTTAAGGCTACATGAAAAGCACTGTGATCTGTAAGAAAGCACTTTTTAATGATACTTAAGGCTACATGAAAAGCACTGTGATTTGTTAGAAGATACTTAAGGCTACATGAAAAGTACTGTGATCTGTAAGAAAGCAATTTTAGAATGATACTTTATGCTACATGAAAAGCACTGTGATCTGCAAGAAAGCACTTTTTAAATGATACTTAAGGCGACATGAAAAGCACTGTGTTCTGTAAGAAGATACTTAAGGCTACATGAAAAGCACTGTGATCTGTAAGAAAGCTTTTTTGGAATGACACTTAAGGCTACATGAAAAGTACTGTGATCTGTAAGAAAGCACTTTTGGAATGATACTTAAGGCTACATGAAAAGCACTGTGATCTGTAAGAAAGCACTTTTAGAATGATACTTAAGGCTACATGAAAAGCACTGTGATCTGTAAGAAAGCACTTTTTAAATGATACTTGAGGCTACATGAAAAGCACTGTGATCTGTAAGAAAGTACTTTTGGAATGATACTTAAGGCTACATGAAAAGTACTGTGATCTGTAAGAAGATACTTAAGGCTACATGAAAAGTACTGAGATCTGTAAGAAAGCACTTTTGGAATGATACTTAAGGCTACATGAAAAGTACTGTGATCTGTAAGAAAGCACTTTTGGAATGATACTTAAGGCTACATGAAAAGTACTGTGATCTGTAATAAAGCACTTTGGAATGATACTTAGGCTACATGAAAAGCACTGTGATCTGTAAGAAAGCACTTTTTAAATGATACTTAAGGCTACATGAAAAGTACTGTGATCTGTAAGAAGATACTTAAGGCTACTTGAAAAGCACTGTGATCTGTAAGAAAGCACTTTTGGAATGGTACTTAAGGCTACATGAAAAGTACTGTGATCTGTAAGAATGCACTTTTTAAATGATACTTAAGGCTACATGAAAAGTACTGTAATCTGTAAGAAAGCATTTTTGGAATGATACTTAAGGCTACATGAAAAGCACTGTAATCTGTAAGAAAGCACTTTTTACATGATACTTAAGGCTACATGAAAAGTACTGTGATCTGTAAGAAAGCACTTTTGGAATGATACTTAAGGCTACATGAAAAGTACTGTAATCTGTAAGAAAGCACTTTTGGTATGATACTTAAGGCTACATGAAAAGTACTGTGATCTGTAAGAAAGCACTTTTAGAATGATACTTAAGGCTACATGAAAAGTACTGTGATCTGTAAGAAAGCACTTTTTAAATGATACTTAAGGCTACATGAAAAGCACTGTGATCTGTAAGAAAGCACTTTTGGAATGATACTTAAGGCTACATGAAAAGCACTGTGATCTGTAAGAAAGCACTTTTGGAATGATACTTAAGGCTACATGAAAAGTACTGTGATCTGTAAGAAAGCACTTTTGGAATGATACTTAAGGCTACATGAAAAGCACTGTGATCTGTAAGAAAGCACTTTTTAAATGATACTTAAGGCTACATAAAAAATACTGTGATCTGTAAGAAAGCACTTTTGGAATGATACTTAAGGCTACATGAAAAGCACTGTGATCTGTAAGAAAGCAATTTTGGAATGATACTTAAGGCTACATGAAAAGTACTGTAATCTGTAAGAAAGCACTTTTGGAATGATACTTAAGGCTACATAAAAAGCACTGTGATCTGTAATAAAGCACTTTTTAAATGATACTTAAGGCTACATGAAAAGCACCGTGATCTGTAAGGAGATACTTAAGGCTACATAAAAAGTACTGTGATCTGTAATAAAGCACTTTTAAAATGAAACTTAAGGCTACATAAAAAGCACTGTGATCTGTAAGAAAGCAATTTAAGAATGATACTTAAGGCTACATGAAAAGTACTGTGATCTGTAATAAAGCACTTTTAGAATGAAACTTAAGGCTACATAAAAAGCACTGTGATCTGTAAGAAAGCACTTTTGGAATGATACTTAAGGTTACATAAAAAGCACTGTGATCTGTAATAAAGCACTTTTTAAATGATACTTAAGGCTACATGAAAAGCACCGTGATCTGTAAGGAGATACTTAAGGCTACATAAAAAGCACTGTGATCTGTAAGAAAGCAATTTAAGAATGATACTTAAGGCTACATGAAAAGTACTGTGATCTGTAATAAAGCACTTTTAGAATGATACTTAAGGCTACATAAAAAGTACTGTGATCTGTAAGAAAGCACTTTTAAAATGAAACTTAAGGCTACATAAAAAGTACTGTGATCTGTAAGAAAGCAATTTAAGAATGATACTTAAGGCTACATGAAAAGTACTGTGATCTGTAATAAAGCACTTTTAGAATGAAACTTAAGGCGACATGAAAAGCACTGTGATCTGTAAGAAAGCACTTTTGGAATGATACTTAAGGCTACATGAAAAGTACTGTGATCTGTAAGAATGCACTTTTTAAATGATACTTAAGGCTACATGAAAAGTACTGTGATCTGTAAGAAAGCACTTTTTAAATGATATTGAAGGCTACATGAAAAGCACTGTAATCTGTAAGAAAGCACTTTTTAAATGATACTTCAGGCTACATGAAAAAGCACTGTAATCTGTAAGAAAGCACTTTTTAAATGATACTTAAGGCTACATGAAAAGTACTGTGATCTGTAAGAAGATACTTAAGGCTACTTGAAAAGCACTGTGATCTGTAAGAAAGCTTTTTTGGAATGATACTTAAAGCTACATGAAAAGTACTGTGATCTGTAAGAAAGCACTTTTGGAATGATACTTAAGGCTACATGAAAAGTACTGTGATCTGTAAGAAAGCACTTTTGGAATGATACTTAAGGCTACATGAAAAGTACTGTGATCTGTAAGAAAGCACTTTTAGAATGATACTTAAGGCTACATGAAAAGTACTGTGATCTGTAAGAAAGCACTTTTTAAATGATACTTAAGGCTACATGAAAAGCACTGTGATCTGTAAGAAAGCACTTTTGGAATGATACTTAAGGCTACATGAAAAGTACTGTGATCTGTAAGAAAGCACTTTTGGAATGATACTTAAGGCTACATGAAAAGCACTGTGATCTGTAAGAAAGCACTTTTGGAATGATACTTAAGGCTACATGAAAAGCACTGTGATCTGTAAGAAAGCACTTTTGGAATGATACTTAAGGCTACATAAAAAGCACTGTGATCTGTAAGAAAGCACTTTTGGAATGATACTTAAGGCTACATAAAAAGCACTGTGATCTGTAATAAAGCACTTTTTAAATGATACTTAAGGCTACATGAAAAGCACCGTGATCTGTAAGGAGATACTTAAGGCTACATAAAAAGTACTGTGATCTGTAATAAAGCACTTTTAAAATGAAACTTAAGGCTACATAAAAAGCACTGTGATCTGTAAGAAAGCAATTTAAGAATGATACTTAAGGCTACATGAAAAGTACTGTGATCTGTAATAAAGCACTTTTAGAATGAAACTTAAGGCTACATAAAAAGCACTGTGATCTGTAAGAAAGCACTTTTGGAATGATACTTAAGGTTACATAAAAAGCACTGTGATCTGTAATAAAGCACTTTTTAAATGATACTTAAGGCTACATGAAAAGCACCGTGATCTGTAAGGAGATACTTAAGGCTACATAAAAAGCACTGTGATCTGTAAGAAAGCAATTTAAGAATGATACTTAAGGCTACATGAAAAGTACTGTGATCTGTAAGAAAGCACTTTTAGAATGATACTTAAGGCTACATAAAAAGTACTGTGATCTGTAAGAAAGCACTTTTAAAATGAAACTTAAGGCTACATAAAAAGTACTGTGATCTGTAAGAAAGCAATTTAAGAATGATACTTAAGGCTACATGAAAAGTACTGTGATCTGTAATAAAGCACTTTTAGAATGAAACTTAAGGCGACATGAAAAGCACTGTGATCTGTAAGAAAGCACTTTTGGAATGATACTTAAGGCTACATGAAAAGTACTGTGATCTGTAAGAATGCACTTTTTAAATGATACTTAAGGCTACATGAAAAGTACTGTGATCTGTAAGAAAGCACTTTTTAAATGATATTGAAGGCTACATGAAAAGCACTGTAATCTGTAAGAAAGCACTTTTTAAATGATACTTAAGGCTACATGAAAAGCACTGTAATCTGTAAGAAAGCACTTTTTAAATGATACTTAAGGCTACATGAAAAGTACTGTGATCTGTAAGAAGATACTTAAGGCTACTTGAAAAGCACTGTGATCTGTAAGAAAGCTTTTTTGGAATGATACTTAAAGCTACATGAAAAGTACTGTGATCTGTAAGAAAGCACTTTTGGAATGATACTTAAGGCTACATGAAAAGTACTGTGATCTGTAAGAAAGCACTTTTGGAATGATACTTAAGGCTACATGAAAAGTACTGTGATCTGTAAGAAAGCACTTTTAGAATGATACTTAAGGCTACATGAAAAGTACTGTGATCTGTAAGAAAGCACTTTTTAAATGATACTTAAGGCTACATGAAAAGCACTGTGATCTGTAAGAAAGCACTTTTGGAATGATACTTAAGGCTACATGAAAAGTACTGTGATCTGTAAGAAAGCACTTTTGGAATGATACTTAAGGCTACATGAAAAGCACTGTGATCTGTAAGAAAGCACTTTTTAAATGATACTTAAGGCTACATGAAAAGCACTGTGATCTGTTAGAAGGCACTTTTGGAATGATACTTAAGGCTACATGAAAAGTACTGTGATCTGTAAGAAAGCACTTTTAGAATGATACTTAAGGCTACATGAAAAGCACTGTGATCTGTAAGAAAGCACTTTTAGAATGATACTTAAGGCTACATGAAAAGCACTATGATCTGTAAGAAAGCACTTTTTAAATGATACTCAAGGCTACATGAAAAGCACTGTGATCTGTAAGAAAGCACTTTTGGAATGATACTTAAAGCTACATGAAAAGTACTGTGATCTGTAAGAAAGCACTTTTGGAATGATACTTAAGGCTACATGAAAAGTACTGTGATCTGTAAGAAAGCACTTTTGGAATGATACTTAAGGCTACATGAAAAGTACTGTGATCTGTAAGAAAGCACTTTTAGAATGATACTTAAGGCTACATGAAAAGTACTGTGATCTGTAAGAAAGCACTTTTTAAATGATACTTAAGGCTACATGAAAAGCACTGTGATCTGTAAGAAAGCACTTTTGGAATGATACTTAAGGCTACATGAAAAGTACTGTGATCTGTAAGAAAGCACTTTTGGAATGATACTTAAGGCTACATGAAAAGCACTGTGATCTGTAAGAAAGCACTTTTGGAATGATACTTAAGGCTACATGAAAAGCACTGTGATCTGTAAGAAAGCACTTTTGGAATGATACTTAAGGCTACATAAAAAGCACTGTGATCTGTAAGAAAGCACTTTTGGAATGATACTTAAGGCTACATAAAAAGCACTGTGATCTGTAATAAAGCACTTTTTAAATGATACTTAAGGCTACATGAAAAGCACCGTGATCTGTAAGGAGATACTTAAGGCTACATAAAAAGTACTGTGATCTGTAATAAAGCACTTTTAAAATGAAACTTAAGGCTACATAAAAAGCACTGTGATCTGTAAGAAAGCAATTTAAGAATGATACTTAAGGCTACATGAAAAGTACTGTGATCTGTAATAAAGCACTTTTAGAATGAAACTTAAGGCTACATAAAAAGCACTGTGATCTGTAAGAAAGCACTTTTGGAATGATACTTAAGGTTACATAAAAAGCACTGTGATCTGTAATAAAGCACTTTTTAAATGATACTTAAGGCTACATGAAAAGCACCGTGATCTGTAAGGAGATACTTAAGGCTACATAAAAAGCACTGTGATCTGTAAGAAAGCAATTTAAGAATGATACTTAAGGCTACATGAAAAGTACTGTGATCTGTAAGAAAGCACTTTTAGAATGATACTTAAGGCTACATAAAAAGTACTGTGATCTGTAAGAAAGCACTTTTAAAATGAAACTTAAGGCTACATAAAAAGTACTGTGATCTGTAAGAAAGCAATTTAAGAATGATACTTAAGGCTACATGAAAAGTACTGTGATCTGTAATAAAGCACTTTTAGAATGAAACTTAAGGCGACATGAAAAGCACTGTGATCTGTAAGAAAGCACTTTTGGAATGATACTTAAGGCTACATGAAAAGTACTGTGATCTGTAAGAATGCACTTTTTAAATGATACTTAAGGCTACATGAAAAGTACTGTGATCTGTAAGAAAGCACTTTTTAAATGATATTGAAGGCTACATGAAAAGCACTGTAATCTGTAAGAAAGCACTTTTTAAATGATACTTAAGGCTACATGAAAAGCACTGTAATCTGTAAGAAAGCACTTTTTAAATGATACTTAAGGCTACATGAAAAGTACTGTGATCTGTAAGAAGATACTTAAGGCTACTTGAAAAGCACTGTGATCTGTAAGAAAGCTTTTTTGGAATGATACTTAAAGCTACATGAAAAGTACTGTGATCTGTAAGAAAGCACTTTTGGAATGATACTTAAGGCTACATGAAAAGTACTGTGATCTGTAAGAAAGCACTTTTGGAATGATACTTAAGGCTACATGAAAAGTACTGTGATCTGTAAGAAAGCACTTTTAGAATGATACTTAAGGCTACATGAAAAGTACTGTGATCTGTAAGAAAGCACTTTTTAAATGATACTTAAGGCTACATGAAAAGCACTGTGATCTGTAAGAAAGCACTTTTGGAATGATACTTAAGGCTACATGAAAAGTACTGTGATCTGTAAGAAAGCACTTTTGGAATGATACTTAAGGCTACATGAAAAGCACTGTGATCTGTAAGAAAGCACTTTTGGAATGATACTTAAGGCTACATGAAAAGCACTGTGATCTGTTAGAAGGCACTTTTGGAATGATACTTAAGGCTACATGAAAAGTACTGTGATCTGTAAGAAAGCACTTTTAGAATGATACTTAAGGCTACATGAAAAGCACTGTGATCTGTAAGAAAGCACTTTTAGAATGATACTTAAGGCTACATGAAAAGCACTATGATCTGTAAGAAAGCACTTTTTAAATGATACTCAAGGCCACATGAAAAGTACTGTGATCTGTAAGAAAGCACATTTGGAGTCATCTTCATATTCAAGATCAAAGTTGCAAAGTTTTCTGCCCTTTTAGTTATTCAGGTTTCTCTGTATAAAAAAAATCTAACTACCAAAACTGTTTGGTATTTATAGATAAATCTTTGCTGTGCTGATCAGTCAATTTGACATAAATGCTGGTCATCTAATGATCAAGTTGGGTCCAAAAACTGATAATTAATACAGTTGTTATTTATTTATTGATCTTTCTGTTCATGCCAGTAAAAGCATACACTAACTAAACCTTCTGTAAAATCTGATAAAATCAAAGTTATTGGCTTGAAAATAATTGATAATAATCTCACAATAGCTTTTCAAATTAGACAAACAGGGACATGTTTTTTGTTTTTGAGAAAATCATCTTTAATTGAATTTTTCAGATATAGTCATGTTATTGTTATCGTGCATGATTTACATATTGCAGTCAATTATCTCAGGATCAGAGTAATGAAGATTGATGCTGCATTCAAGGTTCTTTCACTTATATAGAGGTGGTTAGATCAGGGATGGAAATAAAAAACCATGGTTCTTATAGCAAATCACTGACTCTCAACAAGCACAAGAATTTTCTTAAAGAGAATTAAGTAAATTTCACAAATAATACATGCATTTATATTCACTTATTTCACTTTCAAAATATGTCTTCTCCAGATGTTACATTTTTGCCACCCTTTCAGAACTTACTGTCTCTAAAATATTAACAGTGACAAAATTAAAACATGATTACTGTACCCACCATTCCTTTCATTCTTGTGTTATTGGTATGTCTCAAAATTGTTTGGCATATTAAAGTTTAAGTAAAGGAAATGAAGGGCTTATTATGACACAAATCATCAGTCTTTGCCTACACATAACCTGTATGGTGTTACAATATAAATACATGTATATATTAATTTATTGCTACATTAGAGCAGGGCTCCACAGGCGCTGGTAAGGTCAATCTTCGGTCAGCAAAGGGTACATCGACTCCCCTCCCTCCCGATCGGCAAAGGGTAATCCCCTTTGTGAAGGGGCTTTTGTGAAGGCCTGCATTAGAGGCATTGCTATACTGTTGAATTGTATTGTTATTTACCAACAGTAGTGACCCTTCTCTAATGTACATTCAGTTCTAGACTGGTTGACTGTACAATAATGGTAACTTTTACTGGTTAAGCTTGCTGTCAATATATAACATGACATAGTGGTTTAGTTGCTATCAACTCTGAATTTGTTGTTAAATTTGCTTTCCTTAGAAATTGGTATTACTCAAATACATGTAGCACATAAATTCTACAGATTAATAAATATTGAACTGAAAAATCAGCTATACCACATGAAACAATGTGATGTAATTTTGATAAATTAGTTTAGCTGTTATAAATTTGATTATGATTTGATGACTCTCCAGGGATCATTGTGATCTATATTGTTGTACACTGTAGGTAAGAAACTCTGACACATCAGAGATTTCTGCTTCAGTAGACTGGACTCAGATTTAATATCATATTAAATTAGAGTGTTACATCAATATATTCCATGAAGTAACATTAATAAAATCAGGGTGTCTCTCCAGTATTATCTGTTGAAAGATGACAAGGATGGGATCTAGAATTGAAATTTGAAATAATACCAGTACATAATATATATATACATGGATGATGGAATCAATATAAAAGCTTGGTTAGTTTCTTCTTGTAACCCACACAGAAACCTTAACAATATTTAGATAACATTTTTCATCTTGAATAATTCCATTAATGTAGTGATAAATTGATAGCCCAAATGTGATTTGGCATTCTGTGTTTTTTGATTGCTCTAGACTTGAATAAATTTATTTGGAAAACTTCTATATTATGGTATGGTACTGTCCTTTGGGACAATTATATTCTGAAAAGTACAGACTCTGATCTTAAGTGGTTGTTTTTTTTAATTTTTTGCGTTTTGAAGAAAGAGGGGATATTTACTTGAAGTTTCCAGTCTTCCTTACATCTGTCTGTCTGTCCGTCTGTCCATCCATCCAATTTCTTGTCAGGAGTAATTCACCAAAACTATTCATCACAACTTAATGAAATTTGGTACAAAGCATCAATAGAGAAAGGAGATGTGATTATCATTGATCTAAAATATTTTGTAATTTCCTCAGAGTTATGACCCTTTTAAGACTTCAGGAACTTTTAATGAAATTCTTGTCCCGAGTTAAATTCTCCAAATCTATTCTCCAAAACTATTCATTGCAACTAAATGAAACTTGGTACAAAGCATCAACAGGGATAGTAGATACCAAGATTAGATTTACTTTTTCTTCTATTAAATTGCTGCATCCCACAGCAAAAATTATAATATTGTAGTTTTCTTGCTTATTTCACAAACAGCAGTTTTCCATGTGGTGGGGGATAATAATTCACTGAATTTGCTTGTTTTATATATACACTATAAATGTATATATCTTTTAATTACTTGTTTATTTTAATTTCGTGGAAAAATTGGTAGCCAGTTTCTTATTTTAATTTCACACTGCTTCAGAGAAATGAAGGTGCAAATACTGCACCATTAGTGGTATTATTTTCATGTAAAGACTTAGTATGTAGGAACTGCTTTAAGCTTGCCATAACATCAAGCCTCAGGACAAAATATTAAAGCTTGGGCTTTTTCTGATGTCAGCAAGTCAAAATGATATGTTAAAATGTGAGATCTCACCTGAAGCAATTAGTAAACAATTTTGAAAATCAAACTAGGTCTATCTGTGTCTGAAAATCAATAAATACTTGTAGTCTGAATTGTAATAGCCATGATAAACTAGGACAGAGTGTAACCTATATACTAGTATATATACATATATATATATATATATATATATATATATATATATATATATATATATATATATATATTTTCAGTATACATTTTCTGCATGGATTTTTATTAAAACAAACAAACAACCAACATATAAATGTATATGTTGGCAGTATTATTATACATTTTATAAATGTTTCTTTTACTTACAGAAACTTGCCCCCTTGTCCTACCCAAACAGTTAGAAGATATAAAACCAGCATCAGAGTTACCTGGTCTCCGACATCGATGGAATACAAATGAGGTAACAAACTTGATCATCAAAAAACACTGATCAATGCATGTGTTTTGTTCAAATGATAATCATTATACACAAACAAGTTATAGTTAGTTGTACTTGTTTGACATTACATTTCTCATATAACTAGGTAATAAACCATTATTTCAAAATGAACCAACTGCTTGTGTAATCTATGCAGTGTACATATGACTTCCAAAAAAAAAAAAAGTGAATAAATAAATAAATAAATAAATAAATAAAAATAAAAATAAAAAATTTTAAAAAAAATGGAGTGAATGTAGTAATGGTGTTTTACATTCAAGTCAGGTTTTTTTTTTACTCATATAGTTTCGGGATGTCAGGTTTTTTTTTTACTCATATAGTTTCGGGATGTCAGGTTTTTTTTTTACTCATATAGTTTCGGGATGTCAGGTTTTTTTTACTCATATAGTTTCGGGATGGTAGAGGAAACCAGAGTGCATGCAGACAAAAGCCTACTTTAAGCAAGCCAACTGACAAACTCTCATTAAGAATCTCCTGAGTGGGATTCAAACCTAGACAGTGAGAGGCACTGAGATCAGTTAGTGCATGTTTTAGATCACTCAGCCCCTAAATAAATAAAAATTTAATGGTCATAAATAATTGTTTAAAATAAGCATATTTGCTGATTGGTTATTTCACTTATTGTGAACCACTGCGGTACCTCAGTTGGTAGAGTGATCGCTTGATCCGTAAGTGGAAGGTTGTGGGTTCGAACCTCGGCCGGGTCTGACCGAAGTCTTAAAAGTGGGTAGTGACTGTTCTTTTGCCAAGTATTTGGCATTACAAAATGAAAGTCACGGTTCTTTCAGATGGGAACTTAAAATAAACAAGGTCCCGTGTCACAGCAGGCATGGCACGATAAAGAACCCTGCTGTATAATGCCATCAGCGCAACACACAGGCACAATTTCTGCACTTTTGCCTATAGCTTTCGACGTCTCGATATATGTGTAATATTCTTGACTGGGACATTAAACACTATTGCTCAACTCAAATCAACTCACTTATTGTTACATCATTTTATTTATTTATGTTATTATCCTCAGGGATCTTAACTGTTTCTCACATTGAAGACTTAAATCTTAAAACTTATCTGGATTACCAGTGTTATGGTTCATTTGATTATATGGAAATTTTTTTTTTTTTTTTTTTTTTTTTTTTTTTTTTTTTTTTTTTTTTTTTTTGGTCGCTTGCAAAGGCTCATAGCATATAACAAATAATCATTCAGCTCTTTAATACTACACTCTCATTAGGTTCTCTATAAATTGAACACACCTGTCATGTAAACAGTAAACCAAAAAGAATAATACAATCAGTTGGTTGATTCACCATCTACAAAAATGATATGATGTGATAAATTTGCTTGTAATTATTATATGTGTTATATGGTAATTGAAATTTTTCTGGCATTTCTGTGGGGACTAAATACAGCACTATTTCTAATGGAAATTAGCACCATTTTCCCATATTATCCTTACACATTTGTGCAGAACTATATTTCCATTTGAAATAAAAACACATAATATGACAGTTTCCCAAAAAATTATGCTATCTTTTGAATATACAGTGTTAATATACTCTGCATCAATATGATTTAAACATCTCTCTCTCTCTTCTCTCTCTCTGTCTCTCTCTTTCTGTCTCTGTCTCTTTATCTCTCCTCTTCTATACTGTACAAAGTTGAGGATAGTATCACATAATAACAAATATCCCCTGTATAACCATGATAATTGTCATACAGAAAGCATTGTAAATAGTTACATGTGCTTGTTATATTCACTATAAGATAAAAGCCTATAAACTGTAATGTTAAGCTTTATTCTATTGATTTTAATCTTAATGTACACAAATACTGACTGCTTCAGTATTTGCATATATACATGATATGTATTGTTAGTACTGACAAGATTAAAAGGTTTTTGTAAACCATCTGAGGTCTGGGAATATTCAACTCAAAACCTAGAGTGGCATAATCCATTTCTTAGTATGGGTGAAACAATTTAATTAGTCAAGATGTGGCTAAATTTTTAAGGCTGCAGGCCTTGTATGATTTAGAAGTTGTGGGTTCAAGCTTTAGACTGTCTCTAGCATGCCCCTTAGCATAAACACCAGTCTGGTACTTGGTATAAATACCAGTCTGATACTTAGGGATAAACACGAGCATGGTACTCTGGGATAAACGCCAGTCTGATACTCAGGGATAAATGTCAGCCTGGTACTCTGGGATAAACACCAGTCTGATACTCAGGGATAAACAACAGCCTGGTACTTGGAAAAAAAACATAAATTTGACTGGCTAGCAGACACCTACTGAGTTAATGTCATCATTTATACATGTATACAAGAACATCTGGATGTTTATAAGACAGTATATCATGCTTTAAGTCTTTGGGATGTTTGTTCTGGCATTCTTTCAAACACAGTTTGGATTTAGTTTATCATTTAGGTAGTATGCTGTTGATATTCACAATTAAGTAGGTGGGTATGCAGAAGTTGCTAAGGGTTAACTCTTTAAGTATAACAGGAATTTCGTTTATGTGGAAACTAACTATTATTAGCATTTCAGTATTACAGTTCATTTCATAAACAGTTATCACAATTACTGGTAGACATTGTACATGTAAAACATTCCTCATCAAATTTACTACATCTGACTTACCTCATACAGTTTGAATAGCTGCACAGTTTGGGTTTGTCAAAACAATCTTAAAAATACCCATTAAAATGTCATTTCTTATGGAGTTGTATTTTTGCAGAACCACCTGACATTTAGCTTGCTTCCCCTTACCTACAGGAAAAAGCCTTGAATGTTTATAAAGATTTTGTTTGTTATTCAAAAATGTGAGAAATTTTAATAAATATTTACAGTGTCATAATTTTGTAAATTGTATTTAGATTTTTACCTGCCAGATATGTTTTTCCAAAACAAATTCAGTCTATCGAAGGAAAAGCCTTAAAAAATATTTTCAAAAATGTCAAAATCTGTTACATAATGCTAGTATGTCATCAGTTGTCAAAGGATAAAATGGTATTTGTTATTTTTAACGAAGACAATCTTGACTTTATACTTTCATCTTGAAATTGATAACAGATTTATTTATTTATTTATTGGACAAATAAGACCTTATCATGTACTAGTACATGTATTTCATATATATATATATACATGTATATATATATATATATATATATATATATATATATATATATATATATATATATATATATATATATATATAATGTACCTAGAAATGTAATCCTGGCTCTAAGTCTCTTATGTTTTCTGTATTCTACATTAATCTGAAATATCACTTTATCCATTAGAAATAAAAAATTAAAATTAATTTCTGTTTTGCACAAACAATTTCATAATTAAGGCTCTATAATCCATGAGAGAGAGAAAGTGTGTGTGTGTGTGTGTGTGTGTGTGTGTGTGTGTGAGAGAGAGAGAGAGAGAGAGAGAGAGAGAGAGAGAGAGAGAGTTATTAGTATTTTATCATATTTGGATTTGTTTAATTATCTATGTAAAGGATATTGATTATAGGTTTTTAATGTTCTGTTTCAGGAAATCGCTTCATTACTGATTGCTTTTAACAAACATAAAGAATGGCAACATTTAGAGATGAAAATCAGGTACATACTTATATACTAATGGAATTGATCACATTCTGATGCTGTATCGACAGGCTAACTTGGCAGGGGTTTTATTTGTGTTTTATTTCTACATTAGAAGTTGTTAATCATGTGGGAAATTAGAATCAGTAAAAATTTATGTTCTGTTTAAAAAGAATCAAATCAATAAGTTTTATTTAGGTTCAGTCAGTAATTGGTTTTAATCCTTGTGATATGTGTTGCTGATGGTAGTAAGACTGTTTATTGTGTCCATGTCTTTAAGTGTTCATATAACTACTTCATTTATCATTTATAAGTTTGTCTGTTTTCTGTTTTATGTAATAACACTTAATAAAAGGTAATTTACTTAGTAATTCCTTGAAACTGTATTGTGTTTTTTACTTGGACTAGATTAAATAACTTATGAACACATGATTTTCGTAATGAAATTAAAAAGTTAAGTTCTGTCTTGAGCCTGTAGGCCTGTAAAGGACATTACACTGGTTATAGTCACATCAGGCTGGCGTGTGCTTTAATTTCAGTGGCATAAAATGTCTAACAGTACTAGATACCCAGAACAACTTACCCATGGTAATAAAAGGGACAATTATTTAAGGTTTCTTTGCTTCCTATTTTAACTTAGAAGGACCCCCATGAATCTTTACAGTTTATTTCTTTAGTCCCTTGGAAGGTTTTTATATTACCGATAGCTCTGGCTTTTCTCACAGGCAGTATTGACAAAAAACAACATTCTGTCATCAGTTTTGATACCAAAATTTGTATCTGTTATTTGGATTGATACAAAATTCTGTCACTAAAACTATTGCAAGAAGCCAATTTTTGTTGTTGCATTCTTAAAAAAATCACAAATGATGATATTGGCAATACATGTTCAAGATTTAGCCCTGTATACATTACTTGCTGTATGAATTAATCAGCTGTAAGGTTAGAGTAATGAAAGCTGACTGGTATGTTAAAGATGATGTATCCCGCCTAGCTACATGTAGGACCCAAAAGGAAAACCCACAAGGGGTTTATGTCTAATAGGCCTTCAAGTTTATGCACTTCTGTACATTACTTATCTAATATATAACATTTCTAACGCAGACCACCAAGTGGATCAATGTTGATGTACAGCCGCAAAAAAGTTCGCTATCGAAAAGATGGTTATTGCTGGAAGAAAAGGAAAGATGGGAAAAATATCCGAGAGGATCATATGAAGCTGAAAGTACAAGGTTTAGAGGTATGATTGAAAATTTTTATAATTGACTTTAAGTTGTTTTTTTTTCCACAATAAATCAATGAGCTTGGTTTTGTTTTGGTTCGCAGTATTACTGCTGCATATAAAAATACTTTAGGAAGAGAGTAAACAGTATTTAAATAACGGCATTTTACATTTTTATGTTGTAATGTCTGAGTTTGTATACAGACATCTTTCACAGGTTTATCACAAAATGTAACTTTATTAAAACATTTATTTAATTATTTCCCATACTTAACCTCTAAATCTTTAAAACAAGGACAGACAGTCATGTATTGTTTCATAAGTAGCAAATCTGATCATGTCAGAATAAAGTTGTCATGAAGCATGTTTAACTGATTTATATATAGCTGATACATGTGTGCAAAAGGAAAACATATTTTTATTCTACACTATAAAAAATATTGTTGACATTTATACAGTTCTTGCTGTTATATTTACAGTGTATTTATGGATCATATGTTCATTCAGATATCTTACCAACTTTCCACAGAAGATGCTATTGGCTGCTTCAGGTAATATATAAAGTCCTTTAACTAGCTACACTGACTGACAGATACATTGCCTCAAACAGCTGACAGATACATTGCCTCAAACAGCTGACGGATAGATCACATTGCTTATCACCACATAGTTCAGATCTTACTCTTGACATATTCTGATTTTTTACTTCATTTGCTAAAGGTCCACAGTTTTTTTAGGGATTTTGCTTTGTCTACCATTACAGGACTAGCTTCCACATTGAAAGTGAAAAATTTTAACTGGGATATGAAACACCAATATCCAACTCCTTTCCACTCATTAAATAGATTCATTAAATAGTTGCATGATTCAAAGGCTTGAGTTCCAAAGTTCTGTTCGAAATCTTATTTAATACAAATTTGTATGGTAACAGAGTGATGTTCTGTGCCATTAGACAACATCATCTATGGATTCAAACTACAGTTAATTTCGAAATTGAAGGGTCGTATGAAAAATTTCCATTTATCCGAATTTCGAATCAAGCGGTTTGATCACTGACGATGAGAACGGGAGATTACTCTAATAGTAAAGCGCCCCTCTATTGACGTCACGTTAATGCTGTTATGTATTAAAGTGTATCGCTTACAATTAACATTGAAAATAAAGATTAAGTTTGAATTAAACATTGACAATTAAAAATAATTTTCAATTTTTCTATGTTAATGTAAAGCTCAACAAACTAAAGTTTTTTTAACAATAAAATAAGTAAATCGGAAACTTCACCGGAAGATACAAAGTTCCATTGCAATTTCCCGTTAAACACTGACTACATATGGTGAGGATCAGTTAAAGTTTCCTTTATTCATATCATAACTTCTTCATCTGTAATCTTTAGCGTCCGACTTATGTGATTTTTAAAAACCAGGCTTGGCATGTCACACAGTCCAGAATGGTGTCTACCTTGACAGATCAATTATGTTTAATTGTGGCGATTAGGGTGGGGTATTCTTTTGATCACTGACTGTGGAAGAAGCAGATTGCCCACATTTTAATTTTAAACCAATGAAATTTTTCCTTTTACTGACAGTTTACTATGACCTGACCGAAAGAGAAAATCTGGAAAAAGCATGGGAAACAGACTTTCTTTTTATGTGTTTTTTTGTCGGAAATTAATCTTCCAAGTAAACTGCCTCTATTCTAAACACTTCTTAAACAAGAGACAGATTAATTATTTCAGGTATTAATCAATATTTTTTAAGATAAAATATTTTTTGTGTACATGTACCCAGTATTTTTTTTTTTTTAGCTCACCTGAGCCGAAGGCTCAAGTGAGCTTTTCTGATCAAAATTTGTCTGTCGTCTGTGGCGTAAACTTTTACATTTTCGACTTCTTTTCTGAAATTACAAGGTAGATTTCAGTGAAACTTGGTCAGATGCATAATTGGGCCAGTGCAATTCAATTTTTGTTCGCGACTTTGTCATGGCTCCCAAAACTAGGTCAAGGTGACTCATGGTTTCATAAAACTTAAAAAATCTTCTTCTCCAAAAGCGATGATGTGAGAAAAAATCTGATGTGATATGTGGCTTCTCTAGGGTCTTAAGCTTATAAATTGTTCATTTCGTGAAATTTGGTAAAAAAATTAGGATTACGCGTTTTTGCGTTAAATTTTTAAAATTTCGTAAAATGGATTCAAATTATTATTACTTGACTATATGAATAGATATTGACATGAGGTTTTCAGTTTTGTCTTTTTCTTGAAATAACCTTCGAAATAGGGTCAAGGTCAAAGTTCTAGGTCATGACCTAGTTTGTAATTTGTGCAGTTTTAGGCTATTTTCTTCAAATTATAAGAGATATATTATATTAAAACATTGTTAAAATGTTCAGCATGACAAAATGTAAAAAGGAACAAAGTTTCGTAACTGTATGATAATGCATGTAGGAGTTGTTGCCCCTGAAATGTTATTTTTTTGCTAAAAAAAACTAAAATTGTGCATTAGCTTGAAATCTATAAACTTTTTGTATAGGCATATATATTAGAATATTGTAGGTATTGATATGACGATCATTTTGATATGTGGCTCAAGGTCATACGTTCAAAGGTCAAGGTCATGGGTACATATAAAGACTGAAATTGTTTATTATCTTAGAAACTATTAACTTTTTGTATAGGCATGTATCTTAGAATATTGTAAGGAATTTATATGGTGATTATTCTGACATAAGATTCAAGGTCTTACGTTTAAAGGTCAAGGTCATAGATGCATAAAAAGACTCAAATTGTTAATTATCTTGAAAACTATTAACTTTTTTGTAGGCATGTATATAAGGATATTGCATGTATTTTTGCAAATGATTTTGGATATACATGTATCCTTAGGTTGACCATATCCTCAGGTGAGCGTTAGGCCCATGGACCTCTTGTTTATTGTGCTGCTTGCTTTCAACTTGATGTTTAAACAAATTCAAACTATGATAAACAAGGAAAGTATATTTTGATTTAAATGTTGGAATTTTCATTATACTTTGTAATCTGGACTGAAAATTCTCTTCAATTTAAGCAAAATTTCGAATTTCGGTATCTCGACTTAAACACACAAATTTGCATTGAAAAGATAGCAATCTTATGGGAACATTTGTATCATTTCGATTTAAATGAAATTTTGATTCAACCGATTTCGAATTAATGAGAGCCAACTGTATCTTTAAACAAAACTTTGATGAAATATATGATTGATAATAGATTGATTATAGATAGATTGATAATTTGTATCCGTAATTGTTCTAGCCTCAGTGTGAGTTTTAAAGTATCATACACATACTAGCTCACATTAACCCTGGTGCATTATAATATATCACTTTTAAATACATGTAGAAAGTCAATATTTTTTGTTATAATTTTTTTATGGGTAATAATTGCTTAATGTCGTAACATATTGTTATGTGCTACTTTTGAATTTTTATGAAACCATAAATTTAAAATTAGCAGATAAAAATTAATTGACAACACCATTAAAGAACCTATGTAAACTGTAACAATGTCTTAATCACAATAAAATCTTCAAATCAAGATACTGTTGCGTTAAATAGGTTTTACTGTTCTATATCAACATCTATGCAGCTTTTAAAAAGTAATTCTGTTTTTCATAAAGTCATAAAATTATGTCTTTTAGAATCCTGATATTGTGTTAGTCCATTACCTGAATGTACCATACCCAGACAATACGAAACTTAAGATTCCATCTATATCCTATACAGTGGAGAAGAAAGAATGGACAAAAGAAGAACTTGTAGACCAGTTAAGACCAATGTGTAAGTCCTGGTGTACTTACAAAATAATATTGATCATATATTACAGATTTAGGTTTCCTCCTTACTTTGTCTGAGACAGTGAAAATTAGTTGTTACCTTTTTCTTTATTAAACAATTCAAAGATTAAATGTAATTATTGTTGAGCCTGGCATTGCCATAATGTGAGACTTAGGTGTTACTTTTCCGGTCCATTGTAGGCCGCAGCAGCATGTCAAATTGTAAAAGTTTATGTTAAAGTAATGTATTTTCTATTGATCAAAAACTAACCAGGCGAGACATTTAATTCTGGGGAATTCTTGTATATGAAATAGAAATAGGTTTTAAATCTCCAGTTTATTCATTGTGATGTCATATTGAACCACATCAGCAAGATGCCACAGACATTATTGTGAAACTACAAAGTTGAGCATTGTTCAACAATAAGACAGAGGCATAATGTGTACTGTAAAATACTCCTTGACATAAACACTATAAAAATATACCACCTCAAATAAAACGAAAAAGATCTTGACTAGATCATTAAACACCTATTAGTCCACTTTACTCTACTTATAAACAACATTATACAGCACATGGAGAATTATTATTAATATGTCATTAAAATTTAACAAATTGAGAATTTGACTGATAACTTCCTAACCATGTCAGAAATGATAATACATATATCATTAACAATATGTTAATAGGACCTGTAAATTTGATTCTATCGCCATTTTGAAATTACTTTGCTTCATTTGATAAAAAAAAGTTATGTAATCTTCAGATATACATGTAACATAATTTTGCCTGTAAATTATCTTTTCATGTTTAATTTTAAGATATTTTCATTCATATATATTACAGTTTCCACAGGTAGACCAGGAGAAGATTCTGATCAAATGGTAGGTCTATTTTTTTTATATTTACATGTACATTTACTTAGCACAAATTTTCAACATAGCTGCGGTAGAAAGATGATAAAATAAATAGAAATTGTAACTTTGATGAATTTTTCATTCAGTTAACTTCATACAGTTCTTGTGGACAAGACAGCAGATTTAGTGGAAAAGAACACAGAAAAATCTGCCAAGGCCACCTTGAAGGACTGGATAAAGTTGGCCTTAAGTAAAAGATGACTTTGTAGACAGGGTCATGAAACTAAAGTCCAGTTACTTCCCTTGATTTGCATTTCACATAAGTATTTTGCCATTTCATTTTAACAGTCATAAAATAAATACTTAATTCAACAATTAAAATAAAATCATTTCTATGACAACTGTTGTTTTAAGATGTATATTTTTGGGACTTTTTAAATGTAGTAAAAATTATTAATGAAGTGCCATTATATAATTTGCAAAGCATTCACATCTTTTTTCACAATTTTTCTGACTTGCCAAGTTTACCATATGATGCTGAAATAGAGTTTGATCACCTGAAGCTTTATATAATAGAAAATTTCTCTTTTAGCTTAATTTCTTTCAGATAACCTCTCAATTGTGGTATGATGTAGATTTATTGTGGCCTCTGCTTACTCATAAATGTGATTTTACACTGAGCATGTATATGTGTTTTAAACTCATTCCTGTTTCTGAGATTTCTTGATTTTTTAGCATGCTTTATGAAGTACTAAATAACTTGTGCATAAACCGCTTGAATCAAGAGCTTCAGGGCCTATACTATTAAATCTTTGGTTAAAATTCTTTATTTGACTTTAATCGATATACAAGTCCACTATACTTTTCTTTAACAGTTTTTGTTTTGACTTGATTAAAAAATTTTGATAATCTTTTTCAGATTGAAGAGACAGTGGAAGCATTAGTAAAACATCTCATTGAATATCATAAAACCAGGGAACGTGGCCGACCACATAAATGTGATAAATCGTGTGATAACATGTGTCAGCAGCATTCCAGTGTATACAAACTGTCTCCCCGTGGTAGTGGCTTGTCATCAAACTGTACCACAGCAACAGCCACTATTACCACAGACACCAGTACACAATGTAAAAACACTCATGAACAAATAATGTCGGCTCTACAACAAAAGAGTCAGCAGATCACTTTACAAAGTATCACTTCTCAGGGAAAT
Organism: Tegillarca granosa; assembly: GCA_029721355.1. Lineage (NCBI taxonomy): Eukaryota > Metazoa > Mollusca > Bivalvia > Arcoida > Arcidae > Tegillarca > Tegillarca granosa. Next base: position 11,564,759 of record CM056597.1, on the reverse strand, counting down.
TGTAATCTCATAACACAACAGAAAAAAGACTTATCATGCTCACAGGAAGTGACTGTCACACCTTATATTGTGAATCTAGGGCAGTATGTTGTGGTAAATGGCAATCATGATCCAGGACAGATTGATGTGACAGTCTCTTCTAATGGTTGTCAAGGGCAACAATTATCTCATCTGATTCCTCATTCCCCAAACTCTGCATTACCTCACACCGTTCCACACCAGCAGCATATTTCCCCTATCACATACGTCCCTCCACAATTTCCGCAGCATCATGGTGGAAAGGGGCAGACAACTCATTTATGCTCAAATAATTCTATGTCGAAAGAACATTGTAATGATATGTCAATTAGCTTAGATGGTAGTGATACTAAAGACAAATTAAATTTAGTCCCACATCTACAGAGTGTTACTGCAGATGATGTTCAGAATGTTATTCAATCCCATGTGGATCAAGAGCTTAAAAATGGATTATCTGACATTGACCAATCAAAAAATGGATTAGATAGTAGTTTAACAGGGAGTCTAGGTTCAGATTTTAACTTTGATATTCTAGACTTGTTAGAGATTCAGGAAGATAAAACAAATCCAGTTGTGAACAATGAATCTCAATGTTAACAGTTTAAATAGGTGGAATGGCTGGTTCCAGTTCCTACCTTAAACTGTGCAAACTGTCTCAGTAATTCTCATCAACAACAACAGCAACAACATCAGGTAAATGACAGTCAGTTTTGTCAGAGTAACAGTAGTCAGAATTCTGTGATTCATCCTGGCTTCCATCAGCATCTGAGACCAGACATACAGAAGCCATCTTTATCACAACAAACAGAACCAGTCAACATCTCAGCACTGAATACTCAATACAGTCAGATTAAGAATGTCAACAGCCAGGGATATGTGATCAGTGAATTCTGCCCAGAATGGTCATTTACGGAGGCAAGTATAACACTCATGGTTTTGGCCAGAACATTTTGCTAAATAATAAAATGTACAGGTAAACCTGTCTGAAAGACCATCTTCTATTAAAAAACCAAAACTTTTAATGCCAGATCATTATTGACAATGATTGAGTTTCCTTTAAATACAAGCTAATTAAATTTGCTAGTATATAAAAACAGCAACTCATTAAGACTTGTTTTCTAAATATTTCTTACTTTAGCCTATGCAGAGATAGATGCAATTATACTATAAGAATAATTAGGAATATCAGAAAGAAATGTTAAATATTTCTGACATCATCTTGCCTGTTCCTGATTCGATATAGGTAGGAAATAACTTTTGCCATCTGTGACTGAAAATGACTTCATTTCTAGAAGAACAGATTTACAGTGTGTCCTGGCTCTCTTACAAACATTGTAATATTAGCTTTTATTTTTATAGGGTGGATGTAAGATGTTGTTGATAGGTAATTGGTGTTCTGCCTCATCAGAATATATATGTATGTTTGATGGTAAAGCTGTACCAACAAAGTTAGTACAACCTGGTGTACTTCGCTGTTACACTCCTGGTATGTATCATATTATATATTTGTTATACATGCATAGAATAAATCTGCAGGGTAATATGTATATCTGCCATAACAGGTTTTTTTTTTGTATAATCTCTGTAAAAAATTTTCTGATTCTTTCAAGACAATATTGTTTTTGCCCATGTCGAGGGCTTTTTGCTTTATTATTTTTTTCTTTTCATTTTTTGACAACCAAAAAAATGAATACACCTTACAATAAGCTACATCACCATATAAACAAATGACACAGTAACCGTAACATTAAATCTACAATTGTACGTGTACAAAGAAAAAGGCAAAGTTTTATTTTAACTTTTTTTTCTTCCTTTGTTTAATTTGCTGTGATATCTACTGTATTGTAGAAAGAAGTTGAAGATGTTGAGAACTTGAGACATATAATTACCGGTAATTCTGGTTTATTTAACATCAAATTGGTTTTTTTTTTTAATTTTTTTTTTTTTTTTTTTTTTGGGGGGTAAGATATAATTGCAAAGCTTCAGAATATGTTGATGATACTGAATTATTTTTTTGTTTAAGCTCATAAAGCTGGCTTTGTGACGTTACAAGTGAGCTGTGATGGTACATTATCTAATTCTGTCTCATTTGAATACAAACTTGATGGTGCCAGAGGGAAAACACCACCTCTAAGTATGAAACAAGAATGGTTTTCATTAAATGGTAAGACCATGCATGTAAATATTAAAATGGTTTGTACAAAATGCTTAGAAAGAGATGTTGTCATACATCCCTTTTAAGCATCTGCTTATCCATTGGTTTTCAGTAAAATGTTTTGGAGAATATTGTCTGTGACTAGATTTGCTGATGTCTTGACACTTCTCATAGTAGTAAATGGATCATCAGATCTTTTCAAACAAGTTAAATCTGATATAGAATATAAAATTTGAAAATCTCTTGTGAAATCCAGATAAAACTTACCAATTTGTCGAAAATGTTTAAGACACTTAATTTCACCTAATTTCATTTCGTTCCAGATGATAAAAAGATCAAACAATACAGATATTAAAAGAATCTAGTGCATTGATAATTGATTTTAAGATTCTGACTTACAATCGTTAGTTTAGTAAAAATCATGTTTAAATCAAAATACAGTAAAACCTGATGTAGTGGTCACCTCCTTGGAGCAGTTTCCTTTCTCTAATGGTCAGTCTAGAATGGTTTCTACTGTTAAAATATATATAAAAAACCTTTGTAGAGCAGTCATCTCTCTTAGACAGTCTCAAGCCACCTCTACAATCATTAAAATGGAATATGTCTTGTTTACAAAGGTCTTAAAATTCTTTAGGAACAAGTCATTTAAAACCATAAGATGTAATGAGAAAAATAGTACCAAATTCTTATTTACTTGACAATAAACCATAAATAAGAAGCAAATAATAAAATCTTCTGAAAGTTTGTACATCATTCATCAATAAAGTCCTATATCAAAAGAACTGACAAGGTAGAGATGAAAAACTACTAAATAGGACTATAAATGACAGTGTCTGGCTATTCTTGGTGAAGTATTGATTTTTTATCACATTTCACAGGAACTCACATTGGGTTAAGCTTACCTGGTCATGTATAACTGGCAAAAACAATTTTTATCAGACTTCTTAAGTATTTAAAGTGTGTAATTATAAGTAATTATAAGTATTTTTCTTGTCAGTCTGGATTATTTTGGGTGTTTGAGTGGCCAGAATCATTATTGATTTATATAAACAAACCTTTCCTTCTTGTTTAAATCATAATTGTTAATCCATCTCAAAGAGCTTGAGGAAGTTGTCAAGACAACCTCAATCTGTTGATAATAGATGCTAAAATCGGTCAAGGTTGTGTAAAAATGCAGGGCATTTCAAAGCTTACATGGTAAACTTGCATGTTAGAAATATTGTGTATGAATAGCAAATGTAATGACACTTTAACAGTGACTTTAACTACAGAACTGTTGAAAAGGCCCTAAAATATTACAATAGTTGCCAATTGTAAAAAATTTTAATTGGTGAATTGTGTAAGCATTTTATACTGTTACAATGGAGAAGAAAACTGCAAACTTGATTGCATATCAAGGGAAGTAACTGGTCTTTGATATTTTACCTGGACCTCAAAGGTTACCTGTCATTAAAGACCATTTTCAGCAAGTTGTCTAAGTGGACTTTGTAGACAGGTTTTACTGTATGTTGGGAGATTGGAGGATCAAGGATCTTAACTTTTACAGAGCTTATCTTATGCCACTGGTTTGATTATGTTATCATTTTGGTCAAATGGATTTTGTTTTTGTTTTTTCATGGACTAGATGTCTGTGATATATGCAGTTCTTCTTAAATTTTGTGTTCAACTATTGCTGCAATAAGGCAGTGAAATTCTACCAAATTAAAATTTATTCTCATTCTCAACTTCTAATTTTTGTTTTTAATTCTACAGAAAACCAGCTTAACCTGTTGTTAGTTAATAGACTAGAGAATTTACAGAGTAGAATGGTTATACAGAATCCTGACATCTCATTATCTACACTAAAACAGGTAAGACTTTGTGACTGAATTTAGGTTAATTGTCAAAGATAAGACAATTATTGACTTCAGGTTAATTGTCAAAAGATAAGACGATTACTGTATATGGTGACACTGCCAGTTAAAGTATAAGTTGGCATAAAGTTTACTTATTTGCATGAAGCAGTAAATGTTCTATACATTGCTATTTTGGTATGCCTGCCAACACAGAACATTGGATTTGAGGATAAGATGATAATGCAAAACATATAGAAAGATCTAAATATTATACCGAATACTAATTATATTATACTCAATTATTATACTCTTAACAGTTTTTCAAATAGTTGGAAAAACTTTTTTAAAGGATAACAAGATATCATCACTATTTCATTTTGAAGAGTTTTATAACTGGGTGTACATGATCAGTATAAAAAGCTTCCAAAGAGAGTGTAAATATTGCTGAAGTGATTGACTTTGTATAACTAATGAATGTTGTCCTTTCCAATGATGACCGTTAATGGTTTCCACTGGTCATCTTGCTAACCTTTAAGTCTTTTTTTATGAATCAATGATTGTTATGCAGCTTTGCTGTAATCTTGATCACATCACCTCTAATATGTACAGATCATACACTCTGCTACTGGTGTTATTGGGTTGCCTTTCTAAAACATTTAAGTGCTGGCATTATTGCAGGTATCTCTTTTGTGGATTGAAATTGTCTGCAAAAAAATCGAGCAAAACTTAATACAAAAGTTTTTCTTTATAGCAACTGAAGTCACAAAATATAGAAGGTAGTATAGAAGATAAGCTAATATGGCATGTCAATAGATTTAAAAATTCCAAATGGGAAGACACATATATAGAACATTTTCCTAAGGCTGGTCCTTACAACATGACATTATTACACCTTACTGCTGCTCTGGGTTACTCTAAACTCCTACAGTTACTCATACAGTGGAGGTAAGTGTTGAGTTACCTTTACAGAGGAGATAAGTGTTGAGTTATTAATACAGTGGAGGTAAGTGTTGAGTTACTTTTACAGTGGAGATAAGTGTTTAGTTACTCATACAGTGGAGATAAGTGTTTAGTTACTTTTACAGTGGAGATAAGTGTTGAGTTACTCATACAGTGGAGATAAGTGTTTAGTTACTTTTACAGTGGAGATAAGTTTTGAGTTACTCATACAGTGGAGATAAGTGTTTAGTTATTAATACAGTGGAGGTAAGTGTTGAGTTACTTTTACAGTGGAGGTAAGTGTTTAGTTACTTATACAGTGGAGATAAGTGTTTAGTTACTCATACAGTGGAGATAAGTGTTTAGTTACTTTTACAGTGGAGATAAGTGTTGAGTTACTCATACAGTGGAGATAAGTGTTTAGTTACTTTTACAGTGGAGATAAGTTTTGAGTTACTCATACAGTGGAGGTAGGTGTTGAGTTACCTTTACAGAGGAGATAAGTGTTGAGTTATTAATACAGTGGAGGTAAGTGTTGAGTTACTTTTACAGTGGAGGTAAGTGTTTAGTTACTCATACAGTGGAGGTAAGTGTTGAGTTATGCATACAGTGGAGATAAGTGTTTAGTTACTTTCACAGTGGAGATAAGTGTTGAGTTACTCATACAGTGGAGATAAGTGTTGAGTTACTTTTACAGTGGAGGTAAGTGTTTAGTTACTCATACAGTGGAGGTAAGTGTTGAGTTACTCATACAGTGGAGATAAGTGTTTAGTTACTTTCACAGTGGAGATAAGTGTTGAGTTACTCATACAGTGGAGATAAGTGTTTAGTTACTTTTACAGTGGAGGTAAGTGTTTAGTTACTTATACAGTGGAGGTAAGTGTTGAGTTACTCATACAGTGGAGATAAGTGTTGAGTTACTCATACAGTGGAGATAAGTGTTTAGTTACTTTTACAGTGGAGATAAGTGTGGAGTTACTCATACAGTGGAGATAAGTGTTTAGTTACTTTTACAGTGGAGGTAAGTGTTTAGTTACTTATACAGTGGAGGTAAGTGTCGAGTTACTCATACAGTGGAGATAAGTGTTGAGTTACTCATACAGTGGAGATAAGTGTTAAGTTACTTTTACAGTGGAGGTAAGTGTTGAGTTACTCATACAGTGGAAATAAGTGTTTAGTTACTTTTACAGTGGAGATAAGTTTTGAGTTACTCATACAGTGGAGATAAGTGTTGAGTTACTCATACAGTGGAGATAAGTGTTTAGTTACTTTTACAGTGGAGATAAGTGTTGAGTTACTCATACAGTGGAGATAAGTGTTTAGTTACTTTTACAGTGGAGGTAAGTGTTTAGTTACTTATACAGTGGAGATAAGTGTTTAGTTACTTTTACAGTGGAGATAAGTGTTGAGTTACTCATACAGTGGAGAAAAGTGTTTAGTTACTTTTACAGTGGAGGTAAGTGTTTAGTTACTGATACAGTGGAGGTAAGTGTCGAGTTACTCATACAGTGGAGATAAGTGTTTAGTTACTTTTACAGTGGAGATAAGTGTTGAGTTACTCATACAGTGGAGATAAGTGTTTAGTTACTTTTACAGTGGAGATAAGTGTTGAGTTACTCATACAGTGGAGATAAGTGTTTAGTTACTTTTACAGTGGAGGTAAGTGTTTAGTTACTTATACAGTGGAGATAAGTGTTTAGTTACTTTTACAGTGGAGATAAGTGTTGAGTTACTCATACAGTGGAGAAAAGTGTTTAGTTACTTTTACAGTGGAGGTAAGTGTTTAGTTACTGATACAGTGGAGGTAAGTGTCGAGTTACTCATACAGTGGAGATAAGTGTTTAGTTACTTTTACAGTGGAGATAAGTGTTGAGTTACTCATACAGTGGAGATAAGTGTTTAGTTACTTTTACAGTGGAGGTCAGTGTTTAGTTACTTATACAGTGGCGGTAAGTGTTGAGTTACTCATACAGTGGAGGTAAGTGTTGAGTTACTCATACAGTGGAGATAAGTGTTGAGTTACTCATACAGTGGAGATAAGTGTTGAGTTACTCATACAGTGGAGATAAGTGTTGTAGTTACTTTTACAGTGGAGATAAGTGTGAGTTCTCATACAGGGTGGAGATAAGTGTTTAGTTACTTTTTACAGTGGAGATAAGTGTGAATTACTTATACAGTGGAGATAATGTGTAGGTTACTTTTACAGTGGAGGATAAGTGTTTAGTTCCTTTACAGTGGAGGTAAGTGTTTAGTTACTTATACAGTGAGAGTAAGTTGGGAGTTACTCATAGCAGTGGAAATAAGTGTTGAGTTACTCATACACTGGAGATAAATGTTGAGAAAGTTTGCATGTATGAGCTTGTTTGTAAGTTGTCTGTGAATGTTTCTAATAATTCTGTCAATCCCAAAAAAATAAACATTATTTACTGGTAAATATTTAGAAATAATTTATGATTTAATTTACTGTGTACTCCTGGATTTTTAAAATTTCTTTACAAAGAGATTCCATCATAAGATGTATCATTTCATATTCATTTCTTATTGTGATTTTACATATCTCAAAATACTTGTTATTTTGTGGCAGGTCAGATAATCCTTGCTGGATCTTGGATTATGAAGTGGATGCTCAATGTCTAGATGACCACAACTGTACAGCTTTGGTAAGCAAAATTTTAGATGTTTAACCAAAGGTCAGCATGTTATTTATTTATTTAGGCATTGAATCTTATTTCATTCAGGTCATTAAGAAGCCTTTTAGATTTAATAATAATGTTTGCAGAGTAATTTCAGTCAGTTTCATTTTTGAAGTCAGGGTGGCATAATTGCTGTTTTGAAGGACTACATGTATATTAAAAATTCATTGTTAAACAGTTTTTGTCCTGAGAATCAATATACATGTACTTTCTCTTCTTTCAACTTTTTTTTTTTTTTTGCTGTAGATTTTATTTCTTCTTTAAGGTATGTAGTATTCAGTTTGCTAATACATGTACCTTGGCATTTTTCCTTAATATTGCAATAGATATTGCAGTATAATTAATTTCAGATGTCTATATACTATACAGGTTACAGAGTAATAATCATTCTTTACATTTATGGGTTGCCTGTCTATGATACCATACATGCTGTTCACAGGTCATTATGTTGTACATGAGGTACATGATTTACATGGTCATGGTTACCATTGTAAGTTTCAGTATTTACATTTAAATTGCAACAAAGTGATGGTTTGTTTATATTTATTTTGTAGCTTTGGGCATGTGCAAAGGGACATCAACAGGCAGCAAGTACTCTTTATTACTGGAACTCAGATGCAATGAAAATTAAAAACAAAGATGGGTTGTACCCACTTAATGTTGCTCAACAATACAGACATCTTGAAATTGTGAAAGAATTGGAAAAATTAGAGTTTACAAAAGTCACTCATTCAAATTTGAATCTCGGCCAAGATTTTATATCGTGTACTAATTCTGGATCTCAATTCTTACACTCACCTGTTAAATCTGAAGATATACCTTTATGTACCTCAACTCCAGTTACAAAACATAACTTAATGCAAGTGTTCAAATCACCAGAACCCATCAGCACATGTTTCAGTTCTAATTTAGGTTCATTACATGTTGAAATTCCACAATCACTAGAGAACACTAATCAGGCTGTCAGTGCACCAATCAGAAGGCAGAGTGATCTCTCTTTACGTGGAAATTCTGCCAAGAAAAAACTAAGTAAGAGATACTCTGTAGATATCTGTCCATCTGAATTTGATGATGATAGGAATTGTTCCACCAGTGGGCAGTCAGAGAGACCAGTTAGAGAAGCTATTTCAGAGCCACACCTGCCCATGGCAACAAGTCCGATGACAAGAAGGAACAATCCCATGTTAGCTGATCATGGTCGTGACTTGACATCACCTGATATGTTGATGCATACTGATGCATTTGGAGATCAGTTGAAAGTAGGACTTGACCATTTGGATGTGTTAACAATTCCACTGACCCCAGGTGATGCTTCAGGATTAATGCAGATGGACACAGGTAATAATCTTATAGTGATTCAGAAACATGTATTCTGATTATTTTCCAACTAGCAAATATTTTTTATCTATATTTTTAAAGTTATACTCAAGCTATGTTGCTATTTTAACATTTGCAAGGGTACAGATATAAAAACAATATAACAATAACATATCTGTCGAGTAGTAGATAGTGTGTATAATTGATTGTTAATTCATAAAATGATTTTGTTTCAATTATCATTCAAAAACACAAATACATTTAGTGAACTACTTTGTTAAAGTCTCTTTTGAATGATTTTATATCATGATACTGTGTACATTTTAACGTAGCTTGCTAAGTTATTCTTGATCTGTTTCAACTTGAATTGGTCTTTCAGTGTTAGGCCAATTTAGAAAAAATTTTCACTTTAACCTCATTTGTTTTACAGATGAAGTTTTGTCATCAGGAAGTAACAGTCCAATAATAGATGTAGAGAAGTTATCTTCTGATGATGAGATAGGAGAACATGTTTCAAGGAGGAGTTCTGACAGACATTCAATTAGTAAGTATTTTTGTGATATAGTAATTTAGGTTTCTTAAAAATATGTTCAGAAACTGTTGGGTTTGTTTGGGTATTCAGTGAGCAAAGTGAAAGTAGGTGTATCTGTATGTAATGGGCTTCTCACCTCTGTTTTGGACAAAGATTATGGCCCCTGAAATTTAAAAAATGTGACATTTTTGTATCAGTTTTGGGAATACAAATGATGATAATTATATAAAGATGCATAAAAAAATTTGATGAATCATTTTAGGTACAGATAACAGTGATGATGTTAAACATCAGATGGTTACATTAGCCAAACAGATAATAGCTGCCATACCAGAGAGGATAAAATCATCACCAGGTCGAGATGACATTTGTGAGGAATTTATCAGAGAACGGAGTAGTTCCTACAGCTCCTTGCCCTCACAACCATCACCACATGCATCATCATACGAAGAAGATTCAGGGATATCAACTCCTATGGGAGATGGCTTTGCATTTGATGATTACAGGTAACTTTTTTTCTTCGTTTATTACATACAAATCTCAATTGTTCAATTTACTCAATTTTGGTTAGATTTCAAATGACCTATATTAAGCTTGACTGAATTTAGTGTAGTTTTAATTAATTAGTTTCTTGATTAAACCATACATCACTAGATAAAGAATTTTTTCTTCATAATTTTAAATATGTGTATTGTTGTTGTCCATCTATCATCTTTTAAAACTTTGTACCCCCATTAAAATGTGTTCATGGAAGAAAGCCAAAATTTTGCATTTTAATCTTTCTAATGTTTACACATCAAACCAGTTTTAACTAACTCCTACATTGCTAAGTGAAATAACAAGGCTAATCAATAAAACATATGTTTAGTTGATTAGTAATAATAAACTTCTTTCTTGATGTTAAGTAAATTGTGTGTTTAAATAGCAAAAATAACTTCAACTTGAATATTAATTATTAAAAACTTTCAATAAATACAAATTCATCGTATTATTAACTTTACAGTATATAAAACATTAAGAATTTAAACATTTAAAAGTTTCCCAGTTGACATTTTATTTTATTAAATATTGTATTTATACGTTTAAACAATTATTTTAACATAAAATGATGGATTCTTTCTAAAATACAATCTGTTATCACAAGGCAAATATTGAAAATTTGATGTATTCCCAAAAAAACTGACAAGCTTTTAGAACTAATAGCGTTTATTTTTATCAAAATTTTTTACATAAAGAATGAAAAACAAAAGGTTAGGACCCACAGAACAGTTCGGTTTTGATAGGATTCTGTTTTTACAGAGACTGGTTTCTGGACAAAATAGTCCCATATTCTACTTCTTCCTATGTTTTCTTTATAATATAATTTCCCACATTGTGTTTATTTCAACACAGGTACACTGATTTTGGAACTCCAGCTTCATCATTAAGCCCAGATTCCACTTGTTTACCGAGTCCCTATAGCCCTTACAGCTTCCAGCTGGATTCTCCACCACCCACCACAGCAGAATTTACTGAATATTTTAATGCACCAGCAACTTACATGGAAAAAGATTTCTCTCAGCTCACTTTGTCAGGTAAAGATTTGTCTTCAATTATTTTTTAGGTTAAAGGTTTCTCTCAGCTTAATCTGTCAGACAGAGCTTATTATGTGGGGTAAAGATTTTTCTTAGCTCACTCTGTCAAGTAAAGTTTTCTTTTAACTCATTTTGTCAGGTAAAAACTTACAGCTTTCTCTATCAGCTAAAGATTTTTCTCAGCTTGGCATGCATGGTTAGACATTTATTACCCAATAATACAAAATTTCATTTTTTAGAACTTTGTGTGTTAATTACTTACTGATAATTTTAGATTATGACTGCTTTACTTTGAAGTCAGGACATTTGGCTGTTTAAAGTTTTATTGAAGATTTTTGAGTGACTCTTTTATCCTCTTCAATCAAAATTGAAATTGAAAGTTATTATTTTTTCTCATTGGCTATTGTTGTAATTTTTAGATAAAGATATGTGTATTTGATTTATTGTTGTATTTATTGTATTGTTTTGTTGTTATTTAGATCAGGAACAAAGAAAGTTATATGAGGCAGCTAAAGTTATACAGAATGCATATCGTTCCTACAGAGACAAACAAATACAACAACAACAGCAAAACAAAGAAATAGAGGCAGCTGTTCTGATTCAGAAATACTATAGACGTTACAAACAGGTAATACTTGACAAGAATGACCATTTATCAGCCAGTTTATGACAACAATATTACTAAAGGATTCAGAAATACTATAGACTTTATGAACAGGTAACACTTGACATGAATGGCTGTTTATGTCAACTGTACTACTGAAGAAATTAAGAATTACAATTGTTATATCTATGTTTTTAAGACATGAAATTCTTTTAATTTTTTTCATTTATTCAAGCACTAGTAGATATGGTCAATCCAAATGTCACTAAATTTTTTGAAGAATACCAATTTTCTTACTTCAGAAAAATGTTCTAAATGGATTACTACATAAAAATGTATAACCTAAAGCTCTAAATTATTTCATTTCACTTCTCCCTGGTTCGACAGCATCATACATGTCATAGGTGTTTTGATTATGTTAAAAAAAGCATATATATGTGTACAATTATTGTTACAGTATGCATACTACAAAAAGATGACCCAGGCAGCAGTATTGATACAGAGTCAATTCCGTAGTTACTATGCCCAGAAACGCTTTAAGAAAAGTCGCGATGCAGCAGTTGTTATACAAAACCAGTACAGAACCTACAAAGAACATGAAAGACTGAAGAAAGGAGGAAATAAATCTGTCATTATACAACAACGATACAGGTTAATATTCTCCTAATCTTTTTTTCCATTTTATAAACAGCTTGAAGTTTGACTATCAGTTGCATGATTAAAGTCTGTATTTCATTTTTCAATGTACGGATTTCAAAAACAAACCTTCTGTTCAAAATTTCATGTTATCAAAAGCAAGATTGGTAATCAATTCAAATATAATTTATTTTTCATCAATAATGGTGATGGTGCCTGTAAGTCTAGTTAATAATTCCTGCTTAAATTTCCAAATACAATACAAGATCAATTTATGATCTTATTTACAAAGCATTTGTCTCTGATTCCAAATTATGGTTTCGCCTAAAATAGGATTCCAAAGAAGACCTTTGGTCTTATACTGTTTACTTATATTTTTCATTAAAAACATCAAAATAATTGATCTTCAATTTAGGAGTCATTATCAGAGAAAGCAGATGGAGGCAGCTCAGCTAGCAGATGGACAGATAGTACAGATAGTTCCAGATTCTTCTTCAGACAGGTAAATAATGTGACATGTGGCTATCATAAGTCACATGACCAAATTGATCATTTTGATAAATGAATTCCTTTTCAGTTAGGTAATCTGTTTGATAACATCTAAGATGCCTGATATTTAGATGAGATTTGTTCTCTTAGAATTAAAATATACATGTATACTGTTTCATCTTTATATGCATGTATATTTAAGATTTTTACTAAATTTTAGATTTTTTTTGTTTTATCTCAACTAATAAAGATAATTTTGGTGAAATAACAGAACTTTAATGAATCTTTCTTTTTTTTTTTTTTTTACTTATTCATTGAATTTGATGCATAAATATTATCTATCATCTAGTAAGAAATATCTGTGCATGTATGATAGGAAATTTCCTCAGAGAAATTACTGCAAAATTGTAACAATGTTACAAAAAGAAACCACTAAGCATTTGTGTTACAAAATCAAGTTAAAAGAGAGAGAGAGAGAGATCATGCAGTTTGAATATTGTGATGTGTATTATATATAATATATAGATATGTTTAGTGCATTAAAGAGTGTAAATTTGCTTTATTACCAGATTTAACCTCTTTTATCTGTTATAGTTCATTTAAATAGAAACATCTTAAAATGTCCATACTTGGAATTATTTATTTTGTGCAATCTGTAATCATAAGCACTTTTAATTAAACAGGTTTACATTTTCTGCAGTTTTTGATTTAAATTTATATATTGCCATTGAGGACATTTTGAGATGTTTACCTTATTTACTAAAGAATAGAAGAGATAAATGAGTAACAGCCTAACAAAGCTAAACTTAATAAAACAGTGTTTTCTAACCACCCAGCCAACATTACCAAAAAAAAAAAACTGTAGTCTTGAAAAAAAAAAATTCAAAAATTTATTTATGACATAATTGCTCTTGCTATTTTGCTATTTTGCAAATTTTTCCAGCAGCTTTTATTTAATTAAAAGTTTTCCATACATGTTGATATTTATAACTGCATGATTTACCATAAACTGTAGTTATAATGTTATTGTAGTCCACTTTTACCCATAGATAAACTGGAAGAATGATTATAAATAGGATCCAGCATCAGTAAGCACATTGACTGTTTGTCCATAGCTCTGTAAAACTCTGATATTGGCTTTAATAGGGACCCACATGAGTAATCACTTTGTCTGTACTCTGCTTGTGTTAGCTCTGTACAACTCTGATATTGGTTTTAATTAGGATCCACATGAGTCTGTAATCTGTTTGTACATATCTCTGTACAACTCTGATATTTGCTTTAATTACAACCCAATTCAAAATTCTCCATGCAAACTTATTTTCCATACATGTTGATATTTATGACTGATTGATTTACCATAATGCTATTACAGTCCACTTTTACCCATGGATAAAATGGAAGATATTAATAAGAATCTAGCACCAGTAAGCACATTGTCTGTTTGTCTCTTGTCCATAGCTCTGTACAACTCTGATATTGGCATTAATAAGGATCAGTCATGAGTAATCACATTGTCCATATCTGTTTGTCTTAGGATTTTCCTTGTTGCTTATAAAAGATAAAGTTTGGAGGATACTGTTGTTGCTTTCAGGGGTTTGAGTTTAATGGATCTTTCCTGTTTCTATTTACGTTTTTTATTTAATTAGTCTGTCTTAGTCTTATCCCTTTTTTTGAACGATGAAGTTTTTTGGATTGCTGGGGCCTTCCTTTTTCCTGGGTTTCTTTAAGTAAGTTGGATCATGTTAGCCTTGTTAGTAATGTAACTTTTGTGTATTCTGGAATCCTTAAGATCGTGTGCTAGTTGGCCTCTGCATGTTAAAATTACCTTGATTTTGTTTTACCATATGAAAAAGTTTCAAGTGTTTTTATGTTTGTTAACATTTAATTTCTAAAATGACCAAACCTAACAGAATTAATATCTGTACAAAGACATCTTTTATAAACGTAACAAATATTAGTTCTTTCACTTGCCATATCAAGAATTTATTATGAATAAAAGTTTTGTTTGGTTTGCGAGATTTGTGTGATTAAATGCTAATTGAATTTTGTTTTGATTATTGCTATACTAGAGATGTATGGAAAATTTTGCATGTGCGCAGGGTACGTAATATTTACTAATAGTATACATGTCATGTGCATATTTCCTTCACTGATATATATTGTTTATATAAAGTGATGTACTGTGCTTGTTTTGCCATGCGTGATGTGAAAAGTGATTTTTTAAGTTTTTTGAAATACCTGTAGTGCGTATGTGTTTATTTATTTCTTAAGGATATTAAGATTTCTAATAGGTTAAACTGGTCTGAATCAGACTAAGAGAACCTGATAATGTTGAAAAAACCCTGATTTTTTAATTTTCTCAGAAGCCCAGTGAATTTATAGCAGTAAGATTTGTTCCAATACATTTTACATACAAGAAAATTTGAGTCATCACACTTACTTTATATTCTTTGCTGACATTATCAAGTTAATTGTTTTTACTTCTACCCAACAGATCCTAAAACCAGATTTAAAAGTTATAGAGGCAGATTTTGATTAATTGTGTTGGAAATTCATTAACCTGTTATAATTGTAAATCTGGTCTAAATGTGATATTTCATGATCTGTTTTGTTTTCTCCTTGTCTATCCATTTGTTTTATTACTTCTTACTTTACCATACCATATTCTGGTCAGTAAAAATTGACACATTTGTTGTACTAACACATTTTTATCACAGGTGTTAAGTGGAATGATCATTTTTATTGCACAGTTAATTTTAAGAAACATGTAGCAATATTTGTTGTGTTACAGACTTACTAAGTAAACCTACATTGCTTGGGGGCTGTCTCAGTAACCAAATAGTCTAAAGCCTGCACTAACAGTTTACAGGGAATTTCACCATCCCAATTGAGGACAGATCCTACTATGAGAAAACTTGTTGAAGTGAGTTTTTTGAGGACACTTTCCTCAATTATCTCTGAACTGACTTGCCTTAGTGTAAATGAAAGAATCTTGACTAGAGGTAGTGGTTCACTTTCTGAGGATAATTAAAATTCACATTTTTAAAATGTCAGTAAAAAATCAGTGAAATCAGTGAAAATTTTGGATCAAAATAAGAGAATTGTCTTACTGCTAAAGGGGCCTCAGTGGCCGAATGGTCCCACTCGGGACAGATCTTAGTGTCAGAAAGTTTGTCAGTTCGCTTGCCGAAGATCGATGGTTTCCTCCACCACCCCAGAACTGACCGACTCAAAATAAGTGAAAGTATCTTGACTTGGGTGTAAAACACCATTATTTAACTTAACTCAACTCTTACTGCTTAGATTTTAAGTCCGTTGCTCCTAGCTGTAAGAAAAAATATGTCACTAACCCACTATCCATCTCTACCCATTAACAGGTAAAAAATAAATAACCATTAAAATTTTTAGGAAGATCATGGGAGTAAATGCTTAAGATATCACTTGCTTTCAAATATTGTATGCCTTACTTTTAGATATAATAAAAAGCATATTGTATATGTGACTTCTTTCACAACCAAATACTACTAGTATATGATAAGTTCTGCTTTGCAGCTGTGGAGGCCACATATTAAGCATGTTGCAGACACTATTGCTTGGCCTATATTTTATAGTAGACACTTGACAGAAGCATAAATTCTTTTATATCAACCATTAATAGTGGATATTGTACATCAATGTACCGTGTACAAATTACAATAAGATAGTTTAATTATTGTCAGTATTCACATATATAGCAGTGAGAGGTGTAAGCCAGGATGACAGTAATGTTACAGGCATTAAGAACTATACTAAATTGGTATTTATCTGAATTTGAAGTATTCTTAATTTCAAAATATCAGATTAAAGTCTAAAAACAAACATTTTTATAAAATTTCGACTTGTAAATACTGGTATTTTGGATTTCCAGTATTTGGTATTTGGAATGAATAAATAATCTTGAATTGCTGCATTTTTATTTGATATAATCATTTTGAAATGTTGAAATTTAGTGATATTAAAGCTGTCATTAGAAATTGACTAGACTGGTGTCATGGTTAATCGCACATACTAGTACGAAGTTGATCAAAAAAAAAAAAAAAAAAAAAAACCACCAAGTGCATAAACAACTGTATATGGCGGTTAAATTCCTGGTGGATAAATTGTGTATTGTGGGGAGTTATTTAGAACTGCAAGTTTGACATTTAACAATATATAACTAACTAGAGGCTGTTAATTTTACCCCAAATGTTATTATTAGAGAGACATATAAATGTATAGAATTATTGTTAAACACTTTTATCTGTTGTTTCTTTTATGTATGTGTGTAATTATTTTAGATAGTAGAAGAATATTTTACTTTGTTGTTTTTGTTAAAATCATTGGCAGAAATTGAGCTGCTAAATACCTGCATGTGTGTGACGATGTGTTGATTTTATTTCAGACTGTGATTGATAATAATAAAAACGAGGTATTTTTTTTCTTGGTTTTTTAGATTTGTTCTCGTAGACACACCATTATAATAAAGTAGTGTGAGGAAATATTTCTGCTAGTTGTACAGTACACAATCTTGTCAGCATTTTCCCATAATTATTATTTCTGTTATATAATTTTGTCTTATATCACCATTGACCTTCGCCTTTGATTTGTAATCTTCCCTGCAATCTGTCATTGAACTTCATCCTTTATTGAAATAAAAGAAAAATGTTATTATATTTGCCCTTTTTTTGCCTAAAATCACAATCACAATAATGTTGAATGTTTAAGCACCTAGCACTGATGGATTGTCTTATTCACAACCCAACAAATCTGGAGGCTTCTGAGCCATAGAACAAGTTACCTAAAATTGACAGAACCTTTCACATTTACTAATCTAGTTAAACCTTGTGACTTAAATGGTGCTGGAGTGAAATCTTGCTGTCTAGCTCTTGATTAAATATTGATGTTCATTTGCTCTTTTGATAAGCAGTTACTAGTATATATATTGGTTGGAAAAAGCTTACATATGTGATATTAGCCTAATATAATCTTGCTTTTTAGCACACCTGACCAAAGGTAGAGTGAGCTTATGGCATAGCACAGTGTGTGTATTTGATTACATGTATGTGTGTATAATATCACACATTCTGGATTTTCTCCTTTACTTTTCTGAAACTAATAGACAAATTTCAAGAAATGTTGATCAGAAGTACATGTATATGTGGGCCAGTGCATTTCAGATTTGTTTTGGTATTGTTGTAGCTACCAAACCGAGTTCAAGATAACCAAAGGGTATAAATATCTGAAAAAAACTTCTTCTTTGAAACCAAAGACTAAGAAGATCTCAAGTAATGTTTGGTATTTCTGTGGTGTTAAGTTTATAGTTTATTTCACAATGTCCAGCTCACATATGGGTAAAGTGTTTTGGGGTAAATTATCAGACGACTTTGATTTGTTAGAACTTGACAATATTTTAACAGACTATGGCATGTCATTTCAGTTTTGACCTTTTCTTGAAATGACCAAAATAGGGCCAAGGTCATCAATGATTTTATTAACTGACCTTTTGACTTTTGTAATTTGTTTCTAATTTGGGTATTTTTGAATGAGAGAATTATTGTTTAAAGTCACATCAGCATTATTTCAGCTTTCATGACCTGAGCTATTTTTGAAAATATCTCAATGAAGGAATTTTTTAATGTTATTTAAGCATTGTTCTTTACTTGACACTAAAGACAAAGGTCAGAGTCATAACAGTATTAATGAAAAAAAAGCTTCTACTGTGATATCTTGACTATTTGATAAAATTTGACATGGGGATTTTCAGATTTGATGATTTATGAAACAACTTTTATGTTTGAGTTATGTGTGGTGGTGGTGGTGGTTGGGGAGGGGGGGGGTCCTATTTTTTGCAGCTTATACTGTTTGACATTCTGTCAACAATCCATGGTCAAGGTCATGATATTATTTGTAATGTAATCTTTAAATTGCAACATCTTGTAAAGATTTTACATGCCATCTCAGTTTTTATGTTTTCATTTTGGAGTCTGGGTTAAAAATATAAAGTTCATAATCTAGGTGTTATCTTTGTGCTTTTGTTACTATTTTGGCCATGTATGAATATATTTAGAAGCAGATGTTATATTTGTTTACCAATTTCATTATTTACCAGGTGAGCTTATCAGGTGCACTGCCCCCTTGTTAACTCTTTCAAAAATATACAAGCGAAAAAAAGTAACTGTGCATGACTGAAATGTGAGATTATAAAATAATTTGAAAATGCAAAGCAATGAATAATTTCGTATTTGTTTATTAGATATTTCTTTACAAATTTATGTCATTGAAAAGGTTACAGATACTGTTATTTCATACGCAGGGGACTAGAAACATAGCAGATAGTAAAAGTCAGTTCACAAGATCAGTATCATGTGTGACCACCATTAGCATTGACACAGGCACTGACAGCGATGCCTCATAGAGTTGATTAAATGCCTAAAGAATGCTTGAGGGATGTTGTTCCATATCTGGTCTAACGCTTGGGCCAACCCTTGCAATGTAACAGGCTGATTGGGCAGATGATGTAATCGGTGTTCCATTTCATCCCATAAGTGTTCAATTGGAGAAAGGTCGGGTGAAACGACAGGCCACGGTAACACATTGACGTTATGCTGTGCCAGAAAATCCATTGAAACCTGTGCGACGTGTGGTCTTGCATTATCATGCTGAAAAGTGATGTTACGTTGCTGTCCTTGAATGAATGGGATGACATGGGTCTGTAGGATTTCATCAAGGGTACCGTTACCAGTCAAATTCCCATCGATGACTACCAGAGGAGTTCTGTCATTCACTGTGATGCCACCCCAAACCATTACACTGCCCCCACCGAACAAACGTCATTCCACCACATGCATGCCTCATGGAAACGTTCTCCAATGCATCGAAACACTCTGGAGCGTCCGTCACTGCTGTCCAAGTGAAATCTGGACTCATCGGTGAACATAATTTGTGCCCAGTCTCGTCGATTGAAGCGTAAATGTGTTCTGCACCATGCAAGACTAGCTGTGCGATGCCATCGTTGTAGAATTGGACGGATTGCTGGACGTCATGGGCGAATATGTCTTTCCCGTAAACGATTCCGTACTGTTCTGGGGCTGATTGGGCGTAGTTCGGGAATGCTCCGGGCAGTAGTACTGGCAGTTTGGAAACAGGTTCCGGAGGTGCACAAGCCAGATATGGTTGTCTTGCTGACATGTAGTTACGCGTGGACGTCCTGAACTGAGGGCGGTTTCTAGTGGTGCCAAACTGTTGGTATCGTCTCCATAAAGCATAAACAGTGTTTCTGTGGACACCAAAATGTCTAGTGACAAAGCTTTGGGTCATACCTGTACCAGCCTCAAGCATACCAATTGCGCGGAGGCGATCATTTTCATTTAGCCTAGGCATTACACTATGGAAGCTTTCAACTGAATAAACTTGCTTTTCTGGTTTTCTGGTGTCCAAACAAACAAACAAGCAGTAAATTATTCCTAAAGTATTGTCACACTGAAATGCTGGGCAACAATGGCGTGAAAACCGACCCGTGCACATGAAGCGTAAAAATTATTGGCAATTGATGCAATGACCCAGCGATATGATAGAGGGTATATACACTTACCATTTGTGCAAATTTTAAGATTTTTACATTCAGTAATAATAGTGAAATTATAAATTTTATTGATACACAGTTACTTTTTTCCGCTAGTATATATCTTATTAATTCTGGCTATATGAGTTTAATACCTATGGAAGTTCACAAGAACACTTCATAATATGTACCCCAACACAGTTTGTGCATAAAGATATTAAATTGCATAATGAAACTTTTTTGGCCATAAAATGTTATTTTTTGAAAGTGATATATACACATATTCCATAATCATTAACAATTGTTATGCACAAACATTATGGGATACTTTGACAGAACCCCTGTAGATATTCCAGCCACAATCAGTTGAGTATATATTTTTCTACACAACATTTTGGTTTATCACACCTGAATGTTATATCACTAAGATTTCTAGACCATTTCAGTCACATATTGTGCTTCAGTTGTTAACTGTAAATTAGTAGAAAGACCTCTTTGGTTATTTATTGTCCCCTCTCTCTCAAAGTATGGGGTGTTTTCTCTCAAATAAAGGGATTGAATAGTTCTTTCTGTTCTTTTGTTCTTTGGTCATTATTTCTTTCATGCTTTTCTAGAGAAATTCTCTAAAACAATAAATCACAATATTATTTTATAAATTTCGGTCAAAGATTTAATATAATTAGTGATTCCTACATAATTAAAATTTTCTTGGAATTATTGCCTTTTGAATGTTTTCATCTGTTATAAAATACTCCTTATTAAAGAAACAACAGTGAATAACATTGCACAAATTGTTATCATAGTTTGTTCACCAATTTTTAGGTAATTTTCTAGAATTATTTTGAATGTTTTCATCTGTTATAAAATACTCCTTATTAAAGAATCAACAGTGAATAACATTGCACAAATTGTTATCATAGTTTGTTCACCAATTTTTAGGTAATTTTCTAGAATTATATATACATTGTGTATAAAAATTATCAAAATTTTGATGTACTTCAATCAATAACAAAGATATTTCTATCTGTCTGGACAATCACATAAAAATGTTGCTAAAAAATATCAGCTGTAATAAGAGATGTGCAAAATATTAAACATATACATGTATTCAACTCAAAAAATATATTCACATGTTGTAGATAATTATTTATTATTCAAACTTAAATTCTGATCATGGATCTAACTTCGATTAAACTGTTCAATTAATAGTTGTCCATAATTTTTAAACTGCATTGAGAGGTTAATTTTTCAGCCTAGTTTGGAAATACCATGTACATAGAGTTTTATAATCTCAAAATGCATCATATGTCCATGGCATGTACAGATGTGTATGTTTGTGATTCAAATACCAAAGACACAAAATATTAATAAAAAAAAATTCAGTGAGCACCAAAACATATACAGCAGTGTACAAACAAATTTTCACATTACAAACCTGTTTAGCACATACATTTACACAAGAAAACTTAACTTGAGAATGCTTTAATTTTTCCACATAATGTATAATGTATCATATAGTTTTCACTACAATTTCACAGATAGTTTAACTCACAATTGTTTTTTTAATCAGTTTCCATTTATATACATATTTTCTGTATGTCTTGACCCATGATTGAAGTTTCTACGTAGATTGTATTTCCTTGTATATATACAGTTGTATATAGATAAATAGGAGATAAAATGCCGATATAAGTTTTGGGTGAGGTTGCCTTGTATAGAGAAATTGTTAATTACAAATAGCAATGTATGTTTTCATTAAATCTTGTTTTATTATATCTTTTTATTATTTCAGTATTTCTCCTAACTTCTTTGTATAACCCGATCTTTAATATGTTGTTTTCTGGAAAGAAAATCAAAATTGTGAATAAGTTGATATGAATCAACATTTTTTTAAATTTTCACTGGCAAACAATTGCTTGTTCATTCTGTAAAGGAATTCATGATTTCTAATCTGAATTTTATTGTCCTACTTTCAGCTCGCAGTCAGACCAAAGCACCACTCACACAGACAACATACTTCATCAGCAAGACATTGAAGAGGTAACCCATGGCAGTAGTCAAGGTCAACCTGAAAGCCAAACCAAAAACTGATAGAATTAAAAGAGGCTTACTTGTAACTTCTGGATTGGTTTAATTATGAAAGAAGAAATTGGAGTGAAGCCTTGTAATAACAACCAAATACAATTTTGTTTGGTTCATACAAATGATCTTTCTTGGCAGGTTAAACCAAATCATAGTCTGAAAATTATAGGTGGGCAAATGATTTCAATATGGATCATATAGACCAAACCAGAAATTGGTGTTTTAGACCAGACTTGCTGAACATAAACTCCTGTTCAGAATTAATATTTATTGTTCAGTTTACCGGTAAGACATAGGAACTGAAGACAATCTCATTTTATTTAAGACTGAAATAATTAAATGATCTCTCTATAGGTATCAATGTGAAGAGACTGAAGTAAGGGGCGAATGAAGCAGATTTGAAGTATGGGTCAAATGAAGTAGATTTTTTTCAGTCAGCCAGTAGTAAAAACTATACATGTACTATAATGGGTTACAAACTCACTTTATGAATAGGAAACATTTGACAGGAAATGGTAACAGGAGCTTTCTTTTGTAGAACTGATTAAAAAGTATAATATTTATAGTAATTTCTATTTTTGGGGAATAAGAGAATGTTTTCCTTTAGTTATATATTGAATTTTATTCTTAGAAGTTCCATCTTTTTGGGGATATTTCGACATGGCTCAAGTTCAATTTGAAACTAAAGCAGTCAAACTTATTTGTTCTGCTAATGTTTTCCTTTTTTCAAATACAGGTTAAGTTATCCAGTCTATGTATTTAAAATTTTTAATGAAATTTAAAATGAATAAAGTTGACAGTTTGAATTTTGGTTATTTAGATTTTAAAGGCTTCTATATAGCAGTGAATTACAAATAACAACATCAGGCCTATAATTAGTTCAATCAAAATACAGGTAGGTTTTTGTATGTAGGACTATATAACTCAGATATAGTTCAGACATTTGTTTTTGATGAGACCCTCTATCATTTAATAAATGTTGAGAATGTATGTAAGTGCTCAAAAACAGTTTCACTGATATGAACATCCTAATGCTGTATCCTGTCAAATATTTCTCAGTGAATATGCTAACAGCCGATATTAGAACTGAGAAATATGTCTCATTAGATAATTTATACTACCTGTACTTGTAGTAAAATGTAAATCATTTCATTTTGTAAATATGTCATTTATTTATAAATTTATATAATATAATTCACTTTTTTCCTGCATGCAAAATGTTTATATATTGTATTTAAGCTTTTTTCTAATAATACTATCCTGTTTAAAGGGTTGTTTATGACATTCCTCTTGTTTGTTTAAACTAATATCTATATTATATTTTTGTTTGTTTTTTTTTTAAATTCTGATTGATCTTTATACATGTTTTATATATTGAACATTTTTAAAACTACAGATCTTTATTAATATCATGATGGATAATTTTGAAATAGACTTTAATTGAAGAGTTATAGGATAGTGATTAATAAATTTCATACATGTTCCATTTGATTTGTGATAATACTTGTATGGAACTAGTGTTTCTATTGAATACATGGAACCAAATCATTTGAAGTTTTTCAGTTAAAATGACATCATTTTGAAAATACTGGTATGGTGCCAATATTTTACACACCAACAGGAATCACATTAATGAATTCTATTCTAACAAATGGAACTCGCCAGGGTACCATGTGATCAATATCTCTTAACGTTTGTGCGGAATGAAATGGAAAATGTTTACGTCAAATATTCTTGAAAAACGTCATTATTACAGGAAAACGTGACTTTATGCAATTCCATTGCCAATAGAAATAATTGTCCCGCACAAGCGCTATGAGGTACAATGTATCACATGGAGCTTAAGGGAATTCCATTGTAACATATATAAATGCTAACAAGTTACAAAAATTGATTCTTTTTAAGAGAGTCATGATATGTTGGGAAACAGGTATAATTTAAACAGTACTGTGCTGCTCAGAAATTTGTTTGATTTTTTTTTTTTTTTTTTTTTTTTTTTTTTTTTTTTTTTTTGTGTCAAAATCATTGACTAAAATACTAAAGATAATTCTGATATAGAGTGTTTGGAGTTAATATAGAAATTTTTTTTTTTTTTTTTTTAAACCTGTTGCCTGCATATACTCTAATATTTATCTTTTAAAAGATTTACAAGAAGAAAATTCACAAACTTTATATAAAGTACATGTATAAATTGACATACTGTTATGTTCAGTATAACAAGGGTTATACTGCCATGTAACAAGGGTTATACTGCTATCAGTTGTTAATACAAATTTTGATAGCGATCTGACAATTAAACAACAATCTAAAAAATTGGGTCTTATGATAATTCAGTTACTACTTACAACAACAAGTGTTATTCTAGTTGCTGTTCTAAAAATAACTTCCTTCCTCTAGATATATAATCAAAACTGTACTTTGTAAGTTTTTAAAATTAGCATTTAGTCATGTTATCTATAGCTTACCTGTCCTTATAACAGTGGCTACTGTGGTTAGGTCTTGGAGCATGTTACCATGACCATGTACTAAATCATCACATTGTTTAGCCAGTCACTTCACCAGTAACTGTAGTTTTCATGTTTGTAGATCAAACTACTACTTAAGCAGAAAGAGAGAGAGAGAAGGGGGGGGGGTACAGTTACAAAGTAAACAAGGGGCATTATAATAATAGTTTACTCTAGGTCTGCTTAAATAACAATTTTCATGTTTTACCTCTTTCTGATAATATTGATAATTGATTTGTGGTTGAAAATTTCATTGTATTTTACATATCAAAAACAAATGTACAATCATTTTGATATTTAAAGAATCATTAAATCTGCTGTCATTAGGCATTAACTTAAAGCATAGGCAGATGAACAATTGACCAGTTATGCAGTAGTAAAGCTTAATGTGTTGAATGGGCTGTAGGTCATTAGAACTTTTTATCTTCTTACTGTAGTCTTTAGAAATTAATTGCTAATAATAATGGAACACAGTCTTAGTTTTTTTTTATAAAGTTTGGGTTCTCTATTTCATAAGTTTTAAGTCTTCTAGCCAAGTAAACAAAATCCAAACATCATCAAATTTTAGTATGACAAATATCACTTGGTGACACACTGTACAAAAACTTGGTTAAGCACTACAAATACATTGTATCTCTTGTTCAAACACTGTACAAATATCACATGGTCTAACACTGTACTGATATCACTTGGTCTAACACTGTACAAATATCACATGGTAAAATACTACAAATATCCCTTGGTTAAAC
Source organism: Tegillarca granosa (assembly GCA_029721355.1). Taxonomy (NCBI): domain Eukaryota; kingdom Metazoa; phylum Mollusca; class Bivalvia; order Arcoida; family Arcidae; genus Tegillarca; species Tegillarca granosa. The sequence goes on along the minus strand of CM056597.1, from coordinate 11,539,050 downwards.
ATTGTACAAATATCACCTGGTGAAACATTGTACAGATATCACTTGGTCAATCACTTTACAGATATCACTTGGTCTAACACTGTACAAATATCATGTGGTTAAACACTTTACAAATATCACCTTGTGAAACATTGTACAGATATCACTTGGTCAAACACTGTACATATATCACTTGGTCTAACACTGTACACATATCACTTGGTCAAACACTGTACAAATATCACTTGGTTAAACACTTCAAATATCTCTCGGTAAAACACTGTACAAATATCACTTCTTAATATTGTACAAATATCACTTGGTTAAACACTACAAATATCTCTCAGTCAAACACTATACAAATTTCACTTGGTTAAACATTGTACAAATATCACTTCTTTAAACACTGTATAGATATCTCTTGGTTAAACACTGCACATTGTGTACACATATTCTGAACACTCTGTAAGCTCTTATTTTATAACGAGGTGATACATCATGAAAGTAACATGGTAATTATCTTTGATGCTTTTTGTTAACCAAGTTTTACAACATAATTCAGGCTATTATAACTTGAAAAGTTTTGAAAAACGGTTCTCAAGAGATACAGTAATTATCATTAAATATTTATGCTCAAATTTCTACCAAGCCTACTTCTTATCTTGATGTATAATCAGTTTGTTTTAAAGGGCCATACCTCAGCTTTAAAGGGTCTGTTTGTTAATACAGTAAAGCCTATAAAAGACCACTAATGGGACTTGAAAATAATGAACTTTAAAGACAAGTGGTTTTTATAGAAAAAGTGACCTTAAACACTGGTCTTAATGGTATAGGTAGTCTTTATAAAGGGGTAGTCAGTTTGATGTAGCAGGTGTTACTGTATATCGTTAATGGTGATGTTGCTTATAATTATAGTTAGGATCTTTACAAATCCTTTTTAGATTTTAACCTAGTCCCTTAAACTAACTACCTTTATATATACTGTATTGTATTTTGGGTGTATACTTCACTTGAATCAGATTTGAAATATTTAATGTTATCCTGCCATATATTTACAGAGATAAGTTTTTAATTATCAAATTTACTAAAATTTTGTCTATGTATCAAATTTTTAACTGTTATATGTATAATTATGAAGTAAGTTGTTTAAATGTTACCTCTTAACTAAATAGTTTTGCTTTTTTTGCCAAGAGTTGATAATGTTTTTTTATTAAGTTCTGTGTTTAACTAAGTGAAGACTTAAGATTGACTTAACTATGACTTAGTCATGCTCAGTAAAGATTAAGTCAACTGTTGTAAGATGTATGATGAATAGCTCTTAATTAAAAGAATAAGTAAATATTAGAAAATTATAACAAATATTTGAGACTATTTGAGACTTGGTCAATACCTCCAAATGCTTAGCTATTACAGTATTCATAATTCTAATTCTACCTATTGAGGGCTAAGTAAAGGAAAATACCATGCTTAAAAAGATTTTCAGATATTTTCAGTAATAAGAATTTAATCCCCAGACAAGACATATAATTCTGTAAAACTCTTGTTTATCATTGAAAGAAAAAGATTGTTGAGACATTGTTTATTTAATAGTTATTAGATATTATATAATTGTACCTGTAATTGTTAAAGAAAGTTATTTGTATGAGAAATTAATTGTTATGCAGAATTTAATCTGGACAATGAAAAACATTGAGTGTGAAACATCAGCAGTATGGGACTATATGAAAAATAAACCATTGTCATGATTACGTTACTTAGTATTTTTTGACAAGAAATCATCAGCAGTAAGGGACTATATGAAAAATAAACCATCGTCATGATTACGGTACTTAGTGTTTTTTGACAGAAACCGACTTCTTCAGAGAAATGACAATGTAAATAAGTCCTGTGTTTCATCATGTGACTCATGGTTCAAAATTAGTCAGCATAATTAGACCCTGTCAAATATTATCACTGATTAGTTGATCATTTGTTGCTTTTGCTGACAATGTAGGATCTCTCTTATGACGATAGAGTATTTTCATATTTGAATACAAAGAAACATACTTGCCCTATATAGTTTGAATGGACATGTGCATGTCATGTGACATTTAACTGTCAGACAAAGCTAAACATCCTGATTTTGTTTCATGCTAAATGTATCTCATTATGTATTTACTTTATGTTATTGCTTTATTTATGTTAAACCCAAACAATAATAATAGAAATACCCTCATTTGTTTTAAAAATGAACTTATAATCTTTCATCAGTGTTAAATAGCACTTAAAATTTTCAATGCCAAAATACTTTTATTAAAAGTTGAAAATTACATAAAGGTTGTAAAAATGAATTGCCAAAGTTTTTAAAACACATTCATATGTATTTCTGGTTTTTATATCTTATGCAAGACAAAGTTTTGCATTGTAAGTTTTTATTGTGTTATTGATAGCATACCCAGTTACTCAGTTACTGCCAACTTAGAAGCATTTTAGCTACTTCTCATAGATGATAGTATACCTAAGCATCTTTACTTAGCTACTGCCAATACAGAAAACAAATCTAAAATACATCCCAGCACTAAAAATCTATATTTTACTTGGTACTTATTTTCTGTCAGCTTATATATATTATTTAAAAGAAATACTAAGTGGTCCTTAGTGGCCAAGTGGAGGTCACAGAGCCTTTAACTGCCAAGGTTTGAAACCAGCTCTGGCAAATTTATATATGAGTAAGGCTGTTAGAAATACATGTACTAGAATTTCCTCTGCCTCCCCGAAACTGATTGCTTCAATGAAGGAATCATGAAATTTGAGTAAAACATCCATACTAATATCCTTCTGAAGTCTAAATTCCATTTTCTGAATATTTGGTATGTGTTACTCATACTCCATGTACAGATTTAGTTTTTATGAAAACAAATAATAAATGCATCAAAATGTGATTTGAACTGAAAACTCCTGACACATGTGTCCAGCATTATCCAAAGTTTAATTAAGTTACAGTGTAAATTTTCTGGATTTTAGAAGTTTTGTGATTAAGTTGTTATTGAATTTGTTGTGATAATATTAATGATCAAATATTGTTATAATAAACAAAAGTGTACATTTTCTTTGATATCACATTTAATTGGATGGACTTCACTTTTAATTTTTTAAAGTTTTTTTTAAAGATTTGTTAATTTCAAAGAGATGAGAAAAAGCTAGTCAATTAATTTTCACCATTTATAGGGCAAAATACTACTTAGTAAAACTTATTCCAACCATGTTATATGCTGATGTTTGACAATTTATGTAAAACTGTTGATTCTTTGGATTATAAAAACCATTCTGTCAAATTCCATGAACAATGACATTCTCATAAGAAAATAAATATAACAGCTTAAAAATCATTATGGGGTACTAGTATTTGTTACACTTGTGTTAGACTGTTATTTATAACAATCTATGAGTTTCAATTATAGTAATACCAAAGATGAGCTATTAAAATGTGATAATGCAGTCAAACCTCTCTAAAGTGGACATTCTGTATACAAACACGTGTCTTTATAATAGTTAATTTATTCTACCATTATGGAAAATGATTACGCCATTTTACCAGTTAATTTGTTTCAAACAGAAGAAAATTACTAGTGATTTCTAGTCTGTGTCCAAACTTTATATTGACTAATAATAGTTTATACCTTATGGAAAAACTACACTGTAATTTTCCTTCTGTTTGTTTAGCCAGATTTTGGGGAATTTCTTCATTTATCATATAATTTTTAATATTATTGCTTATATCTATACATATCTGCTTATTAATTGGCTCATGCATTCAGTTTAGAACTTCTGTACCACAGGTTCTAAAAATACATACATACATACACACATACATTCATACATACATACATACATACTGTGATGATTTTATTGCTAAATGTGACAAAATCTGCGTGATGAAAGAATAAAAATTGAAAAAAAGAGCCGAGTTGAACAAATGATTTTGTCCGTGTTACTTCTGTAGAACTACATGTTTTATGTCAAATTACTAACTGAGAATGTAAAGCATGTCATCATTAGTAACATCATCTGTTTACAGTAGATTGACTGCACTTAATATACTACTTAATTTATAACATTTGTTTATATTTTCTTCTTTTTATTTATTGTATATATTGTTATATATTCAATGTTTTTTCATGAGTATCAGGAACAAATTTCTTGTTTTTATTCCTGCCCTCTAAAAGAAAAAGGGGAGGGATATGTCTACTGGTGGGGAGATAAAACTTTATCGTTTTTGCTTGTTCATTTATATTTCCTTGCATACAGATTATAGAAGTATTTATTCCATAATCCAGTATAAAATAGAACATATCATACTTTGTCAGAATTGATGTAAACATCAGTTAGGTGAAATGCTGGAGATCACATCATACTTGGTCAGATTTAATGTCAGCATCAGTCAGGTAAAATGCTGGAGATCACATCATACTTTGTCAAAATTGATGCCAGCATCAGTCAGGTAAAATGCTGGAGATCAGTATCGATGTCAGCATCATTTATGCCCAACTGACATTTGACATCATTCAATAGATTTGTTAATCATGACTTTTGGTTTTTACTTTATAACAAGCAGATGAAACTAAATGTAGTATGATAAACCATATACATGTACATAAAACTATGTATGTTTATTTTATAACCTGAACCTAGTTTCATTGTCATCTTCTAACCAAAGGTTTCTTCTACTTGCTGTTGATAAATTTTGATGATCTTTTATCCTGCATCTCAAATAGTTACAAAAAACAAAGGGAATGTGACATCTTTTTGTACCTATAATCTGCCTGGTCTTTTGATTAATTAATTTAAAACTTGATATTTAAATACCATTATGTCAAAGATATAAGGCAAATCTGAATTAAGAAATGATTTTGAAACTGTTACATGTTATCTCATGATTGAATTAATAAAATGGCAAGCTTGTATTTAAGACTGTGATAATTTTTATCCCATGACATATAGATTATAAATATAATACATGTATATATAGATATATGTATACTTATCAAATATTTATTCTTGTTTATTATTACATGTTGGGCCTTTAATATCTTTTTAATTTCCTCCTTATTTTACATGATTTTTTGTACCTCATCTTTTTTCACTTATCAAGACAATTCATAAGTATCATTTATTTCATTCAATTTCAAGCTCTATTAATTAATTTTTATGCATATATTTATGTTTCCATGGTAATGTTTATATTTCTTACAGTTTAACTTTCCTTAGCTTAATGCTTTCTAATTTATTATACATTTGGATCAACAGCTTAGTTAATTTAATATTTCATATACAAGTCTGAATATACTTAAAAACAAGTTAAAATGCATTGACTCATCTTTCACTTTTACACCAGATTACAATATGGCTTTTGCTTACATAACAAAACAAACAAGCCATGGCATTTTATTTTATGGATAACATACTAGTTTGTGTGTGTCATTTAATTCCAGTGTGTTAGTAATCACAAAATTGCACTGCAACGAAAAAACAAATTCCTTTATGCCAATTATGCGTTACAAATAAATGCCAGAAGTATTTACATGTCATGCCTAGTGCAAATGAATATTAGCATAAATTATGTCAAGTTGTCATTTGACATCATTTAGCAGAGTTGTGAATTGTGACCTTTATTCTTGTACCAAAATATGGCATATTGGCCATAAATTATGAAACTTGCAGTTGGCATTACTAAGTCTTTCCATGTTATGAATTATATATCTACCTTTGTATCTGATTTAGATTGACTATTGAGTTTTTGGGATTTAAAATAGAATAAGAAAATAGTTGATAAAAGTATTAAAATTTTGATATTGGTGCATTTGTTTATACTTTCTGATTTAAATCATAAAATTTTCTTAGGATAAACATGATTACATTATAATCTAGCATTAGATAAATCTATCTGTACACATATCTCTTAAAGCTGATGGACTCTTGGTTTTGCTGTTTCTGGTAATTTCATTGTGTTAACATCATAAGCAATTTGTTAGAGTGAATTTATTTAAACTTCCTTTTGAAATCAAGACTTATTTACAAGTGATTGTTTAGTTTAAAAATAATGTCATCTCAGTTGGAATAAAACGGATTTGCTACAACAGGCAAGACATTTCACAATGTTTTTAACATAATCATTTCACTGGTTATTGCATTTCGGTTGTAACAAAAAAGAACAGATATTTTTATTATTCTGTGAATACTGTAAGAGTATATCCCCCAGAAATGTTTTTTCGATTTATGTAGTTACTATGCACTAGTGACATATCTTTGTATAGATTGTTTTATTATATATTATTAAACTGTTGTCAATATAGTCATTGTACTCTAAGAATGGTGTTAGATTTATTGAAGTTCTATTGATATATCTTGAAAATTGAAGCACATTTTATCTTCGTATCCTCTAATGTGACATTTTTCATTATTTAACTTTTTAATATTAAAAATTTTGAACACAATTAATATGAAGATGTATTTACAATCGATGCACTATTTCCTAATATTTCTAGATTTAAAAACATGCATTGAATTTTCTTGTTGTGAAAAATTCCTGATGCAATTCTATTTTCTAAATTAACAGTCAGTTTATTATATGTAAAAAATACTCCAAGATTTCCTAATTTGAGCACTTTGTAAATTAAAGGAAAATATAATTCATTTTTGTTTAATCTCACTCTTGCAATGGAACAAACAATAAATGCTTGCAATTTAGTTTGACATTTTTATTTAAATTTGTCACCATTAATATTTATTAATTTTTTTTCATAAGTTTTAACTTTTATCTTTACCAGTAAATATTTCAAGATTTTAAAGAGAAATCTAGTCTGATGGATAAAGCTAGGAATAAGGAAGAATTTAGAGAAATGGAATTGTATCTGAATTCCATTTGGTTGATTGAGAAATAACCAGAATCTATGCTGTACATATTTTGCCTATAGGCTGAATGTAGCTCATGCTATATTCAGCATGACTGCATTGTTTTTGCATATTGTCATCAACACAGGAAATTTACACCATTTGGCATGCCAGTGAGCATGGAGAATTGTCAACATTTTTTTACCTTTCAGCCAATGAAATTGTTAGAAAACTTGTCAAATATAAATATGTATTGATTAATAAACTTAAAAAGTTTTTTTTTTTTTTTAGTCATTTGCAAAAGTGGGTCTTCAGAAAGAAAATTGTAGATTTTCCTCAATGAGAAAATTCATTGTTTTATTAAAAGTAGCATTTTATTCACTGGATTACATCTTTCTATACCTACTATTATAGGTTATTTCTTTAGATTGTCAGTATATATCATTAATATTGTAGTAATCTTCATATATGTAAGTATATGCAATATATAGAAAATGTATGACAAAAACTTTTAACTTTCTAATGTTATTATTGACCTTTTTGACCTGTGTAGTTATCAGTGTATAGTTGCCATCAAGTTGTCTGTCAAAACCTAGTCACATACATTATAATTGTCATCCCTAAACACTTTTTGCCTTTATAATATTCTTATTACTAGTAATGTTTTAAAATGGTGAGAGGTTTTTTCCTGAACGGTTACCTATTGTTTGTGGAATACGTAATTTTGTCATTGTTTCTGAAATGTTCCAAATGTGTGAGCCTTTCACCAGTTTTGTTAAATTTTTTAAAGATTAAATTTAAAAGTTCTCTGAAGATTTTGTTGTTGTTATTATTATTGCACAGTAAACCTTTTCAAGATTCTTAAAGTTGGTATCTTTATTGAGCCTCAGAACTTGATACAGGGTCAGTGATCCAGCATTAAGAGTCATTAACATGTTTGATTTTCATACCTCATATCTAAATATGATTAAGTATTTGATGGTATTAATCAAGCAAAAGGACGTCATAAAAATAAAAAAGGACTCAGAAAATTTCAAGTTTACACCTAAGATCTATATATGATAAGATCAGTGATGACAATGAGCAAAATGGTCATCAAGGATACTTGAGTTACAGCTTGGTAAGTAAATGTTATCAAGAACACTCACTCAAACAGAACATAAGTAATAAAGACAGGGGGTTTGTATGTTGAAACTTCATTCTTCTAACCATCAACATAATTAGTATAAGACCATTGCTTTAAGCTGTGACAACCAAACAACCAAATGTCTCTAAATGTAGATAGATCCAGTTGAATAAATTCTACTTGGTATTTGTCAGAAGCTCTATGAACTCGTTAATGTGAAGCTAAAAAAATTAATACAATCCTACATACTAAATTAAAATAATACAAATTCTGCCAAATAACTCAAAAATTACCTAAGTAATTCAATAAAATGAATTGACAATAGTTGATCCTTAACAAAATATGAAATACAAAACACAAAATTTACTGAGAACAATAGTAATAAAAGTAATTTGTAGCTAAAAATGTACTGGGTAAGTCCTATCGGTTTAGAATACTCACAAGGTCAGGTTTTAAAGGTCGGGGAACTTGACCAACTGTTTTTTTTTCTTCAAAACTTTTATTGCATTCTATACAACTCTTACAAAACACATTCCCTTCAACATCCTATAACTTCATATTGCTGTTACAATATGTCATTGTTTATCTACAATATACTGGTATTTCTAAATTGCAACTTGCAACTATTATCAATGCATTTTATCTTACCTATTTAAGTTTCTTGAAAAATGGTATCTGTATATATGTTTATTCCTATAAACGTCTTTTCATGCATATCGACTACCATGTAATGCTTGCATGGGGCGAAAAAACCCTAACAGCAAATGCGATCTAGGATTGTAGTAAAGGAGGGCACACAAACAAATTCCTAGGGATCCGGGAGCATTGTCATGTGCAGAATTTTGAATTTTTACAAGAGAGTATTATTCAAAATTCTGCAATTGTCATGTGCAAAATTTTGAATATTTCTCTTTGTAAAAATTCAAATATTCTGCACATGACAGCATGTTCCTCCGTGAAATATCGAAAAGGGCATTAATTCCTGTATTCCAATAAAAATTCGCCTATTATTGAGTAATCAACTTCGGAAAGAAACTGGGTAAACTAACATGACATCCAGTGTTGATAATGTGATGTAAACACATTATTAGGTACCTAATTGTCTGGTTTAGAAGCTGTGGTCTCCACACCCCAGTTTCACAATCATTCACTCAACTGAGTGTACACTCAACTCAAATATTCCCATTTTTGCTTACTTATCTCAACTTTTCATTTTGGTATCACAACTTTCTATGATAATATCTTGATTTTATGGTGGCTTATTTCTGACATCGACATGATATCTTGATTTGTCAAGATATTAAGTCGACATATCGAGATAATTCTATGTCGACTAAAATTATGTCGATGTCAGAAATAAGCCACCATAATTTAACTTTACTTGTCAAGATATTAAGTCGACATGTTGAGATAATTTTATGTCGACTAAAATTATGTCGATGTCAGAAATAAGCCACCATAATCGATGTCAGAAATAAGCCACTATACCATGCATACACCATAAACATCCGGCGATAAAAACTTTACCAAAAACAATGGTTAATTAGATAAAGATGCATTCACTTTACAAAACTCAAGGAATATAAACACCTCCATTTTCATCTGGGGCTTTACACGTGTTTTCACCACTTTTGTGATTTTTTAAAATTTAAAGTAAGCAAGATAAAAACTACTTTTGATACAATACAGTGAAGTCCTAACGTCAATATTAAGAAATATGTTGCAGTATAGAGCAGTAAATGCTATTTCCTATTTTTCATTAGACATATGAGGTTGTTTTATTGTCCGTTCTGATTTTTAATCTCGTGTATTATTTTACTTCAACAGTTTATGATTGTGTCTACCATGTTTTCTTTGAAAATATCAAACGTACATTTTGTCAGAATTTATTTTTTCAGTCATTGGCTGCCTATAAAACAGGTTTGTCTGAAACAACTACTCTTATAATCGTTTGATTTCATAGGATATTTGTACATATGATTTAGATGTGCATATTTATTTTTAGGATTTAGATTTTTGGTCATTTCACTGTGGTCATTTCAATTACCATGTGTCGAAATTTTAAAACCCATTCAGTCATTAACCAGCCTATTCCGGGGACAAATTTTTATTGGGGTCACAGATTTAAATGACAACATTGTCGCCTTGTTATTTATTTATTTATTTATTTATTTATTTATTTATTTATTTATTTATTTATTTACTTATGATTATTTTCGTTATAGAAAAAATATCAATTTTAACACAGGTGATAAATATAAAGTAAAAATCAATATACAATTGTTGAATTGTGGTTCCGCTAACGCCAAACGACGAACAGACGAAAGCTCTGCAACACTGTCAGCACTGGTCAAATCGGATAAAGATACAATTTAGTGCTAAAAAACATTTCGTGGTTAGCATATATACTTGACGGTTTGGATGCAACACTGGTATCATCGGTTCGAAGGTTCATGTTTGGGGACCACTGATTGAAATATAACAAACAACTTTAAAGTGTTCATAACTGACAGAGGAAAAAATGGAGATAAGTTGTAATACACGTCAAGTGTATCTCCTTCAGAAAAAAAAGAAAAAGTAAATGAATGCACCACTAAGATAGATCCCAATGCATCGACTTGGCATTTGTTTCAAACCAATTAAAAACGCATCCATAGTATCATTATTCAATTCATAAATAGAATCATTACAGACGAAATGGTTTATTGTTCGTTTTATTTATTTATTTATTTATTTATTTATTTATTTATTTATTTATTTATTTTATTTATTTATTTATTTTTTTTTTTTTTTGAAAGACTGAAGAAAATCGTTAAAAATTCAATTCGGTATTAAAAAGGAAAATATAGGAATACGAAAAACGGCGGAAAATACATAAGGATACGTACTCTAATCGGTTATTCTCTGACGACATTATGGGAAGATGCGTGCTCGTCCGAGGTGTTCAGAAAAACTTCAGCCATTGAACGGAGAGAAATGGGTACCTCGTCTAGAGTGTGTACACTTCGATCGTGACAAGATACAAAAGTCTGTAAGTGAATCAAAGACGTATTATTTGAAAGTTGTCAGTATCGTTTAAGAGTTTGTATCACAATCATGAATGAAGTATCTCCGCCGAAAATGTCACTTTGATACTATTTATAGAAAATTGGGTTTTTCCTAGACCGAGATTTCTGCGGTCTTTAGATTTATCCTTTTCAATTTTTTTGACTAGGTTTTTCCATGACTTAGTCTTACCAGTGAGATTATTATATGACCATTTTGATATCACACCCTTTATCAGCCCGAGAGTCCTGATATCAGCCAGAGGGCCAATGGCCCGAGGGCTGATATCAGGACTCGAGGGCTGATGAAGGGTGCGATATCAAAATGGTCATATCATAAACTTTTTATCATATGTTTCCTTTGAAGTAAAATTAAGAATTGATAATAATTAAATTTTTAAGCAGTCCAGCAGGTCTTATTTTTTATTTCTATCATGATCTCATAGATAATTTTTTACCGCATACGTCAATGTTACCCTAAGCAACCGCTGTCGTCAATTTTGCAACAACTAGGTCAGTCAGTCAGTTGCTATATTCGTCCAACATGACGTGGACAGAGGCATTTGTTTTCTTCATTAAAAAGTGAAGGTTGTTAAAATTAGTTTTAAGATCTGCAGTCATAAATCATGATTGTGATGACAACAGGGAATCTGAGTTTTTGAACCGGCAGGTGGATCATATTTTGGATAGGTTACACTGATGGCGAAAACGTCCCCGCACAAGTACAGGAACATATTGGCTACTAGCTGGAATAATTTAATTTTTGGCTTCTGTAAGTTTATTTATTAATGATAGTGATGACAACAAATTATTAATTGATATTTTTGTACGGGTGAACAGTTCAGCTTCGATCTGATGTCTCATTTTTGTTCTGACATACTTGCCTCAGCTTGAAGCCAGCATCGTTTATATTTTCAAGTGCAGTCGTGCACAATCATAGTAAACTAATCCTCTCCGATGTGTTTGTATGTTTGCAAATTCCGAAACTCTGTTTAAAATTAATTTAAATACAACTGATACATGAATGTACTGCACACATGCTCATCGTGTTAACCATAAGCAGTCAGTATCAAGTTGAAGCGACACTAAAAATCCACCATTATTGGAATTTTATGAGGGGTGTGATATCACTCGGGCTGATATCAACTTGTGTAAATTCGAGAGTTATCACACATACAAAAATAGTGATTTTATTAATAAACATATGATAACAAACTTTATTTAATCTTGTTGTCCCTTCTAGTGTATCCATTTTCATTTATACATTACTTATATAAACAGGTAAATGGTGGTACAAACTTTAAACTGTTTTATTTATGAAGATCTTTTCCAAATATTATCAAGTTACTAATGATAAGCTACTTGGTATAGCTATATTTTGAAACATTCCTAGTAAACTATTTAGGTTTAGAATTTTTAGTGATAAAATCATCTCTTCAATATATTTCAAAACTTACACATTTCAGATTCAATATTATAGCATCATATATATGTATGTTATTATTCTTATTATTATTATTATTATTGGTATTATTACATGTATTAGTAGTGTGTTAGAACAGTCATGTTTGAAAATATATAAAACAGCATGGATCCAATACATAAAGAAGCATTAAAGAAATGTCGAACAAGAATTGTGAGGGATTTGATGCCCCAAACAGAATTGTGGGACTTGCTATTACAGTATGATATTTTTACACCCATGATGTTGGAATACATAGAGGTAAGTTGAAAAAATGTGAAAACATCAAGCAATTTTATACGAATTGATTCTATAAAACATTTTTTTGTCATTTAATTGTTATTTATGTCAGAAGATTGTTCAGTGTACTAATAGATCATTGGTTTATGTACTATTATGCATCCTGGTTTTTCTTCTTTTGTTTGCTTGTTTGTACTACATGTATGTTATATATAAGTTTGGTGTATTAAATGATGTTTTTAAGTGTTTTTCAACCTGTAATAAATTGGCTAATTAGTGATAAACACTAAATGCTAATTGTCTGCTAATTGCAGACAGGTATTTCTTCCCAAGCATAACAGGTTGTCAAATAAAACTACTTTATAAGGAAGTACATGACATAATATTCTACATTTTTCCATTTGATAACAAATCAGGTAATAGAACATTCATCATTGTTTCATATTAATTGGTTATATTTTGAGAAATAATTATTATTTTTAGTTTTGTTAGTTTTGTATAGATGGATACCCTGTTGCTGTGTAGTAGGTAAGCAGAAGGTTTAAAAATTACCAATTTATTGAAGTAATTTAGTAAACATGGACATAAAATCAATTCGGATATGTTGCAATTGGGAACATTAATTTTATGATTTGTTTCATCTTACTTTACATTAATACTTATCTCTTTTGGGAACTATTTTAGGCTGAAAAGACAAGGACTGACAAAAATAGAAAATTGTTAGATGATTTGGCAAGACGTGGGCCAGAAGCATATGGAAAATTTTTAATATGCTTACGAGAATCAGGACATGGGAGTATAGCAGACACAATTGTAGAATGGGAAAGGCTTACTAGAAGGCAGAAAGATCCAAATTACTCTGATCCAACACCAGCAACATCAGGAACTAAAGAAGGACAAATTTTATACTCAGGTGCTGCAGCTTCCCAACCACTTTCTAGGGAAAACAGAAATCAAAATAGTCTTGGCAACAGCAGTAGTTCATTGGTCAAGAGACAAATTTTGCACTCAATCAGTCACAATTTACAACAGGTTTTACAGTAAATCCACCCCAGAGTAATGCATTACAGGCACCAAATATTGGCCAGAATGTGCCACCTCAAACCCAGAATATTACTCAAAATACACAGACACAAGGTGATGACATTTCACAAGAGGAAGAGATGATGCTATTAGATGAAGATGTTCTGGATGGAATGCAACCCCTTCCAGTTCCATCAGCACCAGTTCCCTCATCAGCGCCACAAGGAGGTTCTACTGGATTTCTATGTAAGAATAATGTTTCTTTGTTTTTAGCTAAAAAAAATACAGATATGAACTTTGTGAATATTTTACACAGTTTCATTAAAGTGGAGTATCATAGGGACAAAATGCACATTTAATAGTATTTGTAAAGAGCACTGTAAATGGTAAAGTATTTTTTTTAATGGAGGAAGTTATAATTTAATCCTATAATTTTTTTTGTGTAGAATATAATCTTTATATTGATAACTTAGTAAAGAAACACTGAACAAAATAATTTGATCTTGCAGTAAAGTCACGACATGTTTTTTTGAAGACTTCAAGCCCATGGCCCTTGAATCCAATGCTTTACTACTGTGTAATATTACATTCCTTTACAGTTTATTACATTATACAGTGCTTAAATAAACACTTGTTGAATTTAGTAGTTCAATGGCCTTAGAATCTGAGTGACTTTCAACCATGTTAGTTATTCACACACACACACACACACACACACACACACACACACACACACACACACACACACATTACATTTATCAATAGAGAATAGTTATTAACCTGTGACAAAGTGCAATAGATGTATCCAGTTGTTCATGTGTTCACAGATAAACACAAATTTATAAAAAAATATCCATAGCATATAGCATAGATGTGCTTCAATGTCTGAATAATAAATATTGACTTCCCAATAACAGAGATTGTTATGGGATTTATCACAAAATATGAAAATGAATAAAAGCATATGTACATTGTATCATGAAGAAAAATTTTGAGAGCTTTTTTTTAAGAATCAATTTGGTAAATTTTCTGTGTGATAAACTTCAGAAGGACATTTAATAGAAAACATACTAGTCAATGTTTTTGGATTTAAGAATCCTATGTGATTTCCTTTCTGAGATTAAATGAGTATAATTGTAAACATGTAATTATATAACTTTATATTTTTCATTACCAGCTCAACAGTCACAGTATCAGTCATTATATGAAATACAGAACTCTAGAGGTCCTGATAATGTAAGCAATATATATAACAGTATCAATAATTTGTCAGTCAAAATTTCAAACTGTAAAGTTTTAGACAACTGTTTGAAACTTTTTGACATGTTGTATGATGAACTTGTATTCTAGTAATCATGGAAAAATATGTCTAATCATTTTGTTATCCACTCTGACAAGCTTTGTGCTTTTACAACAAAGTTTGTGGCATATAGTTGTTGTGATTCATTATGACATCACAGTATTTGTGACAGTGACTTGAGCACAATTTTTAAAGAAAATAGATTAAAAATTTAATGTTTTTCACTTGAGCTCTTTCATAACTGAAATTGGCAATGCACATTCACTATTAACATCAATTAATTCTGTTAGAAGGAAAATATTGCTGTTATTGGAAATTAACATGGTGACATAAATAAGGATTTTGGTGACAAGTTACATCGTGATGGCATAAGGATCTGAAGTTACTTGATTTTAAGTTCAACTGGCTCTAGCCAGCTGAGCTTATGGCATGACGAAGCTTGTGTTCGTGCATTTGTGCATGTGTAAACTTTGATATATAGAGAATAGATAGATAGACATTTAACATATACATGTATAACAGGATATTTCCTCACATTTATAATTAGCTCGTAATTATCAAAATATGCAAATAAGCTGCTAAAAATAGTTAATTCTTTGAAAATCTTCTCCTCTAAAACTTGTTCGCCAGTTGAGTGATACAGGCTTTACCGGGTCTCTTGTTCAACATGTAAAATACCCATAGCCACAACTCATTGCAGAGAGGTAATCAGGATGTGCAAAGCAATTTCTTTTATGATTATGTTCAAGTAAGTGAAAAATACCATACTTAGTGTTTATTGAACTTTGCGAATTTAGCTGTCACACACATAATGGCTCTGATAGTAAATGAATGTGAATAAAACACAAACATATACTTTGTCCATGTCAAAATCACATTCCCAAAAGCTAAGTAAAAATGTTGAGAACTGGGCTAATTCAGTTAAAGACTGAAGTATAAGCACCCCCTGTCTAGCTAGCTACACCCACGATTTTTGAAATCATATTTGACAATATGGGGAAAAGGGAATTACTAGAAAATTAAAATATACTAGTACCTTAGATATTTATTTGTCACCTAGTTAAAGATTTGCACAAACAAGCCATGGGGCTTATGATGGGGAAATGCACTGGTACTTGAAGGGAAAATTGCTAAAATAGTATATTCCTCATTTTGTCTGGAAAAGTATCAATTTAATTTATTGGAATGTTGTACATAGTTATTGATTAAAATATTTTCAAAAGTATTCCAATGGTCACAATTTCAAAGGTTAAAAAACACTACTGCATTAGAATACTGAAACCATTTTGATAACCTGGAATAACTAAACTTTATATATAAACATTTATATTAGAACATTCTCAGTAATGATATTACAATTATTTATTATTTAGTCTTCAGACAAGACTTAAGATCATATATCCCCTGTTTTCATTGGTACCTAACAAAAATCTTTCTATTTTTAGACATATAAAATGGACAGTACACCAAGGGGATGTGCATTGATCATCAATAATAAAAACTTCCAAAGTATTGCTTGTAGAGATGGGACAGATGTCGACTGTCAAACTTTGGAGGATTTATTTCAGTATCTTGGATTTGAGGTCACAATTAAGCAGGATTTAACAGCATATGTAAGTAAAACCACTGCTTTTAGTAGGAAAGGTTATGGAAAGGTGTGTTTATAAACATTTAAATAATTTTTTAATCAAAAATAATGTAATAACTTCACTGCAATCAGGATTCAGACATGGCGACTCGGCAGTTAATCAACTTTTGGATTTAACACATGACATATTTAAAGCTTTAGACAGTGGTAAAGAAATAAGAGTATTTTTTGTGATATAAGTAAAGCTTTTGACAGAGTTTGGCATAAAGATCTTATTGCAAAATTAAAAAGTATCGGAATTGAAGGAAATTTATGACTCTGGTTTAATAATTATTTAATCGATCGTAAACAAAGAGTTGGTATTCGTAATAAAATTTCAACATGGGAGTCAATAAGGGCTGGGGTTCCACAGGGATCAATTTTAGGGCCATTGTTATTTATTATCTACATAAATGATATAGTAATGAAATAAAATGTCTAATTAAACTTTTTGCTGATGATACATCTCTTTACATTATTGTAAGCATCCTTTTTAAGCATCTCATAAGTTAAATTATGACTTGGCTAAAATAAGTCATTGGGCAAATGACTGGCTAGTAACATTCAATCCGCACAAAACTGAAAACATGCTAATATCTCGTAAAATCAGGCAACCCTTTCATCTTTCCTTATATATGGATAACGTCTTAATAAATGAAGTCAATAATCACAAGCACCTTGGAGAAATATTCTCTTCTAATGGTTCATGGAACCAACATATAGAATATACATCACCAAAAAAGCAAATCAGAGAATAGCTATACTCAGGAAATTAAAATTTCAGCTAATAGAAAATCTTCAGAACTGAAACTATGTACTTTACATTCATTAGACCCTTATTAGAATATGAGAATGTTAGATGGGGAAATATTACTGATGATCTTGAAAATAAAATAGAAAAAATAAATTTAGAAGCAGCCAGAATAGTCACAGGTGCAACTAAACTAACTAGCATATTGCTTCTTTATTAAGAAACGGATGGGAAAGTATGAAAAATAGACATATAAATCATCAGCTAAAACTATTTTACAAAATGTTTCATGGAATAGCACCTAACTACCTTTGTCAGTTAGTACCTATTAATTATACTGAAATTCATTTGTATAATACCGGACAGCAGCAAAATTTAGAAACAATTTTTTGCAAAACTAATTATTACTATAAATCTTTTCTTCCTTCTGTTATTCGTGCTTGGAATGAAATTCCTACCAAAATAAGAAATTGTTCTCAGTCTTTATTTTGTAAGGACATGTATTTAGATTTTAAAACAAGTTCCTAAGATTAGAACAAACTCTTCATGCTAAACTTAGATTAGAATCTAGTTCACTCAAATTACATCTTTACAAAATGAATTTAAAAGACAACCCTTACTGCGAATGTGTGTAAATTGAGAGTGCAGATCATTTCCTTTTACGATGTCATCATTACCAAAATACACGGGAAATCTCTTTAAACACTTTACCTTTTGAAATAAACACAAAAATCCTTTTATTTGGTGACATTGCCTTATCCTTCGAAGAAAATTGTCAAATTGTTATTAAAGTTCAAAATTTTATTACAAGAAGCAAACATTTTTTATTGTAAGGATAAACATAATTTTCATATTTTTCATTGTTCAGTTAATATGTAATCTTGCTTTATTTAACCAATATGCAATTTTAAATTTAATGTTTCTTATATCATTTCTGTTCTTTTTCTCTAATGTGTCATTGGTCAGGCTTCTATATGTTTATAACAACTTACCTTTTTGACAACATGAGTGAAATAAGTAGAGTAATCTGGTAACACTGAACACATTAGACGATGTTTTTACAACAGGTGGTTCAGTTTATTATAATGACACACAAACACACAAACACACACACACACACACACACACACACACACACACACACAGAGTATGATTTTAGTTTAAAATTTGTACAGATTGCATGTGTTTCAGGACATTCATAATTAAGAAAGAGAAGGAGATGTTTGCCTTAAGAGCATTTCATTCTCTTTCCTTCTTTCATTTTCTTTCAAATTGCTATAAATCACATTTAACTATAATTTGCATTTTAATATAAATTTTGTTACAAACTTAAAATACAGCTTTAAATTTTTATGATTCTTTATGGGTAATTTTTCTTTTTGATATATATTTCAGGAAATGATTTTAGCAATGAATGATTTTGCACATGACCAGAATCTTAGAAATGTGGATAGCATAGCAGTAGTAATTTTGTCGCATGGTCATGAAAATGAAACCATACATGGAGTGGATAATAGATCAATAAAATCTCTTGATGTTTTTAAGATATTTTCATCCCAGAATTGTCCTGCAATGTACAATAAACCAAAACTTATGATTATCAATGCATGTAGGGGAGGTAAGTCTGCGTCTTAAATATTTTTTAACACTGGTTTATCTTGCAATGTACAACTGGTAATGTGTTTTTCAAAATGACATTTGTAAATTCTATATTCTAAAAATATGGCAAAAGAGAAGATTTAAGATGTTGATACATGTAAATTTTTTGTTTCCTTTGAGATAGACTTGTTTAATAATAATGTTACTGTTTTATCATACTATCATGTATAAAAATCATTCTGTGTTTTATGATAGCTTGTCTGTGATTTTACTGGTTTTTAAAGCTGCATTAAGTTTTCCAAAGAAAAATTAAAACGGTGCTAATCTAATTAATGATGTTCTTAATGAACAATGTTTCATTTGGTTCAACGAAAAAAGCTCGAATAAATACAGAAATTACAATATTTACCCAGCGAGATGCAGCATTTGGAATCTAATTTTAGAACATGGTTACGTCATCAAAACCTGGGTCATTTAAACACAACTTTCAAAACAGTGAAATACGATAAATTAAACACAGAACTTTGTTGAATTTGTCATTTGTGACTTAGTAAAGGATACATAACACCATTACAAATACAACTGGATATTAATGGAGGACAATTAATGCAATCTGTCATGTTTCACCTTCGATTCTAGGATTTTACATACATCCATGCGCATGCTCTAAGCTCATAATTACCATCGTAAAACACTGACCAACGGGTTCAGAGGATTCCGTTTATTTACAGCTAAAAGAAATGAAATTTTAGAAAATGAATGTCAGGGATCTTGGTTAGAAGATATCTATTTTTAAAAAAATATTGAAAAACTTAATGCAGCTTTATTTAGTTTTGCATTTTTTTAAATAATTTTCTATTGTATTTTGTTTTACATAATTTTAGTTTTATTGATGCTATTGTACATTTTCTAGTTGCAAATAGCTGTAATAATGCTGTTATGACTTCAAAAAATTAATAACTTGCACTCTCTCTGGATCACCGAATCTGTTTGGCAATTAAAGTTTGACTTTCCACTCTGTAGTAAATTTTCTGACAGAACAGCTTCGTGTATAGATCTGAGTTGTATTTCTTATGATGGAAAAACTGACACAATTCCATTTAACCACTACATAATTATGTGTTATATTGCTTTGTTAATATGGCAAGGTTGTACGTTTGATAGATTTAATACTAGTACATGTATTTGATTTATTCTTTAGTCTTTAAAATTCAGAATGTTTGAAAAGGTTTTCACATTATATTTTATGAAAACAAGAACCTAATATCAGATCTTGTATACAATGTGTAAATAGTTTTTTATGGTATAGGAGTACATAGAAGAAACAACATGGCTTCTGCAAGAAACTTACACACTTTTGACAATTGAAGTGGGGCAGAGTAATGTTGTTTTATACTTCAGTGACTGAAGTTCAGTCATATATTTTTTTCATTTATAAGGCTTTAGTCAGTTCTTGGTTGACAGAGAAAATAAGAGTGCCTTGGGAAGAAACCATCAACCTTTGGCAAGCAAACTGACATATTTCATTTCACTGGGATCTACCTGAGTTGGATTTTATCAGGTAGTAATAGACCACTAGGACACTGAGGCCTCTTTCTCACATAGAGATCTGCTAAAGTTTCAATTTGAAAACAACCTCTGTGATCTCTAACTAAGACCACAAAGCCATCAAGTCCTACTTTTATTGGAAATTCTGATATTCAAAATAAAATTATATAGATGCCTCACCAAACTACATGTATGTGTTGTAAAATAAAGAGAGCTAGTCATTTGCTATTGGTATATTTTATATTATCTTAAATTTTAGAAGGTACAGATTTAGGCTCATCGCCCAGCAATGAACATGACACAGTTAATAGAGATGTAACATCAATTGGTTTTAGTGAAGATCGGAATGTAAATCAGCCATTGAGTGAGAACCAACAAAGGATTACCGGTATACCAAATATGCAGGACTTCCTAATTCTTTATTCAACTTTCCCAGGTTAGACCACCTTTGCTTAACTTGTTAAGATTTTCCAATTTAGTTGGGTGTAACTAACTAACATAACACACATATAGGTTATGCATGATTAATTTAAGCCAATTAAAAAAAATTCCCATTTTTCATTTGTGCCATAACAAATTTTTATTTGCACCTAATTTTAACTTGGTTTATTGAAGGTATTAAACAATATATTACTAATTAGCCCAAAATTAGCAATAAACTAAAAGTGGCCAGATAAAGTGTTAAGGATTACATTCACAAACTTTTTGACAAGTAAACCTAACATTTATGATATTTAAAGAAACTCCTTAGGAAGAATTCCTTATAAATGAGATGAAATTAAACTCTTTCTAAGATATTGATCAAAATTCATATAGCTTAAAGCTGCATTAAGTTTTTCAATTTTCAGATTTTTTTGGGGGTTTTCTAAAAATTTATTTTTTTAAAAATAAATAACTTCTAATCAGGATCTGTGAGACTCATTTTCTAAAATTTCATTCCTTTTAGCTGTAAATAAACGGAATCCTCTTACCAGTTGGTCAATGTTTCTCGATGATTAAATTATGAGCCTGGAGCATGCGCACAGAAACTCCAATAAATCGAAGGTGAAACCTGACAAATTGTAATAATTGTCCCTCATTAATATCCAGATGTATTCACAATGGTGTTATGTATCCCTAACTAAGGCACAAATGACAAATTCATTAAAGTTCTATGTTTAATTTATGGTATTTCACCATTTTGTAAGTTGTGTTTAAATGACCTGGTTTTTTATGACGTAAGCATGTTCTAATATTAGATCCAACATGCTACATATCGCTGGGAAATTATTGTTGTTTCTGTATTTATTCAAGCTTTTATCATTGAACCAAATGTACATTGTTGATTAGGAACATCATTAATTAGATCAGCACTGTTTTAATTTTTTTCCATTGATTAGGAACATCATTAATTAGATCAGCACCGTTTTAATTTTTTTCCATGGAAAACTTAATGCAGCTTTAAGCAAAACAATCCATGAAACAAACTATCTAAGACTGTTTCAGACAAGTAAACCTAATGATTGTCCTTTTGATTCATTGGTAATAGGTCCATAGTAACCATATATATTTTGATACAGTAATTGTCCCCCGCCGCAACGCGGAGCGGGGACATAGAAATGCCGGGCGTCCGTCCGTCCATGTTTCCGTCCGTCACACTTTTTTGTAAGCGCTCTCATGCCTACAAATTTTGACGGATTTTCATTAAATTTATACCAAATGTTTATATCACTATTACCTAGGTCAAGTTCAAAAATCAGCATTGGTCGATACTTTTTGTTTCAGTTATGGGACTTTGACCACAATAATGACTCTGTTTTATCCAAATATTGACCTTGTAAGCGCTCTCATGCCTACAAATTTTGATGGATTTTCATTAAATTTATACCAAATGTTTATACCACTATTACCTTGGTCAAGTTCGAAAATCAGCATTGGTCGATACTTTTTGTTGGAGTTATGGGACTTTGTGACCTTGTAAGCACTCTCATGCCTACAAATTTTGACGGGTTTTCATTAGATTTATACCAAATGTTTATATTACTATTACCTTGGTCAAGTTGGAAAATCAGCATTGGTCGATACTTTTTGCTGGAGTTATGGGACTTTGACCACAATAATGACTCTGTTTTATCCAAATATTGACCTTGTAAGCACTCTCATGCCTACAAATTTTGACGGATTTTCATTAAATTTATACCAAATGCTTATACCACTATTACCTTGGTCAAGTTCGAAAATCAGCATTGGTCGTTACTTTTTGTTGGAGTTATGGGACTTTGTGACCTTGTAAGCGCTCTCATGCCTACAAATTTTTACGGATTTACATGAAATTTATACTAAATGTTTATACCACTAATACCTTGGTCAGGTTGGAAAATCAGCATTGGTCGATACTTTTTGTTGGAGTTATGGGACTTTGACCACAATAATTACTTCATTATATCAAAAATTGACTTTGAAAGTGCTTTCATGCCTACAATCAGGCAACTCATTTTCATGGGAACAATCTTGACCAGATATTGACAACAGATGACGAGGCATCATCTTGTGGTTATTTCTGTCCCCTATTCTGACCATTTTCTTACATGTATATCTCTGCAATAAGGTATGTGATTTTATACAGTATGTAAACCAGAGTATAAAACTTGAATATGATTTTTAAACAAAAACTGTACATTGATATTGTCTCGTACATTTTAGATAAACTTATATATGTTAATAGGTATTTGTTTGATTTTAGATTGTAGTATTTTGGATATATTTGTGACAGGAAAAATAGAAAAAAATGGGTGGTGGGGGTAAAAAAATGTTCCTCCCAACCTCCCCACACAATTTATTCTGGAACAGCCCTGAATGTTTGAAAATATTGCAATTTCATATACAATATACTAGTATACTGCTTGACCGGCGGGGGACCCAGGAATTCTATTCTTGTTTCAGAATTGTCTTTTGTTTTGCGTTTTACATTCAGTTGCATCTGTGGGCATTTATGAAGAAGTGCTGCTCTGATTTTGTTGATTTCTGTTGGGAGATCCGGACTTACACCATATCCTGAACCAGGTTTTAGCTTTGTTGCCAGTTGCAAAACCTCATCTCTCTCAATTAAGTTAGTGAACCCAACAATAACCATTCTTTTTAGAGTCAGCACCACTTGGTAACCTGTGTACCACTTGAAACTGCATGTTACCAGCAGTTTGGGCAGTCAATTTTAGTGTATCTTTTAAAAAACCATGCACTTTACCGTCTGTAACAAGAGGGTGCTCATTTGTCTCACATGGTACCCCCTTATGACAAGATTCCACTTTCATCCCCACAACTCTAGTTTCAGACTTTCCCTAGACTCACCATTTTTTTTCCTCCAATGCTGGAACAGTTTTTTCGTTAATGGTATTAAGCAAGTCTTCCACAAAGCCTCTGTAACCTTCCAGATTATCTACTCTGCCATTCAGAGACTGTACATCAGTTCTAACGCTATCAACAATGGCCTCAACTTTTTCTGATTTGGCATAAACCATAGTGAAGCAGTGACTTATGTCCTAGTTTTCAAACATTTTCTGAATGTCAACATTGGAAGTGTCCATTTTCTGTGACATAATATAATAAACAAAAAAGTTAACCGGAACACAAAGATGTGGCACTTCTCCGATTGAAAAGTACGATTAAACACTTCGAAATGGTTCAAAGTCAATTTATGTTTAGCTATGGGTTTATAAAAAAAGTCCAACATACCATACCTACTGAATTGAATTGTCTGTAGACAGTTTTTTGTCTTTTTTATGAAAAAAAATTCAGGAGCTACTTGAAACATGTCTACATGCTACCTTTTTTAACTGGAAGTCCAACTTTTAACAATTTATTCTTTTCCTCCAAAACCACTAGGTCAAATTTAATAAAATTTAGTTACCATTTTGCCTAGGTGAAGGCCTTTCAAATTTGCACAAATGAAAGAGTTATGTCCCCTAGGGGATAAAAGTGAAAAACTTTAAAAATCTTCTCCTCTGAATGTACAATAGATATACATTAGTATTTTATTCATAATATTCTTAGGTCATCTGGTTTCAGATTTGCACAAATAATAGCTATCATGTGGCTAAAAAATGGGGAAATTGCAAGGCACTTAGTGGGGAAATTGTTAAAAATTATATATTTGTCAATATATCTTGAAAACTATTAACTTTTTGTATAGGGCATGTATATTACAATATTGTAGGTATGAATACTTTGATAAAAAGTACAAGGTCCTAAGTTCAAAGGTCAAGGCCGCAGCTTAAAAAGAAGACTAAAATTGTTTATTGTCTTGGAAACATTTTGTATAGACATGTATATTGGAATATTGTAGGTGTAGGTATGGATATGACAGTGATTTTGATATATATTTCAAGGTTGAAAGGTCAAGGTCATAACTGCATAAAAGAACTTAAATTGCTAATTGTCTTGAAAACTATTAACTTTTTGTATAGGCATGTATATAAGAAGATTGTAGGTATTGACATGATGATCAGTTTGATATATGGTTCAAGGTCATAGGTTCAAAGGTCAAGGTCATAGCTGCATAAGATAGCTAAAATTGTTAATTATCTTGAAAAATAATAACTTTTTCATAGGCATGTATATTAGAATATTGTAGTTATTGAAATGACAATCAGTTTGATCTATGGTCCAACATCATAGGTTCAAAGGTCAAGCTCATAGCTGCATATACTGAAATGTATATGATTTAAAATTATTCATTGTACTTTAGTTACTACATGCATATTAGTTACTTTTAAATGAACTGTTTCTAGATATTTCTGATTAAGTATTGTGGCAGTTCTAAAATTTTGAAAGTTTCTGTAATTAATACATTGTATATTGCTCTTTGCAAACAATTCTGGACATTTCAGGTGAGCTTTAAGGTCCATTGGCCTCTTGTTCTTAATGATATACTGCTCTCAGATGGTAACAACAAAGCATTTTAAATAATAATTTTTCTTTTTTTCTGAAGGACATGTATCAATAAGAAACACAGAGCATGGTAGCTGGTTTATCCAATCTCTATGTGAGGTATTCAAAACTGATGCCCATGACCACAGTGTCTTGGATATGGTGACAAAGGTAATTGTTTTATATACTTTTTCATAATAGTCGAGGGGGTAGTCTAAAAGACTGGCTTGTAGATCTTAGTGCCTATCACTACATATGTTCAAACTTTAGTCCTTTTGCTGATGGTCAGTTGTGTTCTCTACAGCATTCCAGTTTTCTCCCTGATCCAAGAATAAATGTCCTTGATAAATGTGAAACATCTTGACTGGAGTTCAAAAACATGTTGCTTCTATCCACTCCAATCCATCAAACTTCCTGGGTAGTATCTTTATTGTCAAAGCTTTTTTTAGCTCACCTGTGCACAAAGTGCTAAAGTGAGCTATTGTAATGGATTATTGTCCTCCGTGCATCGTGCTTTGTGTGTCAACTTTTGATTGTTAACACTCCTGAGGCCACAATTTGAATTCAGTCTTAATCAAACTTGCTCAGAATGATCCTCTTGACAAAAGCTAGCTTTAGTTTGCATATGGGCCATGTTGGGTCAATAAGTAGGTCACTAGGTCAAATAATAGATAAATCTTGTTAACACTCCTTAGGCCCCAATTTGAGTGCAATCTTCATCAAACTTGCTCAGAATGATCCTCTTTACAAAAGCTAACTCAAGATCGCATATGGCCCATGTTGGGTCAATAAGTAGGTCACTAGGTCAAATTATATAAAAACCTTTTTAACACATCTGAGGGCTCAATTTTAGTCCAATCTTCATCAAACTTAATCAGAATGATCCTCTTGACAAAAGCTAGCAGAAGTTTGTTTTCTGGTTATGTTGTTTTAATAATTAGGTCACTAGGTCAAATTATGTAAAACCTTATGAACACATCTGAGGGCTCAATTTTAGACTAATCTTAATCAAACTTGCTGTGATTGATCTTCCTGACAAAAGCTAGCTCAGGTTTGTATATGGATCATGTTGGGTCAATAAGTAGGTCACTAGTTTGAAATATAAGAAAAATCTCTTTTAAAAATAGAAGCTCCAGTTTGCCAAAATCAAGCTGAGTGTACATCATTTTCAGGTGAGCATCCAGGGCCTACTTGTTTATAGTTATTGACCAATTTCCTTTATATTTTACAATGATCCTTTCAACCAAATGTACATGTATATATGCATTTGTTAATAGTATTTGTAAACAACGACTGAAGTTATTGTGACTTAAATGAAATTAATATATTTCTTCTGTAGCAAAGGTCTTCATCAGTTTTCCAGAAATCTTACAGTAATCTGATTAAGCATTTTTGTATGTGGTTCTTATTTGCTTAACAGTTTTTCATCAATGTAGTTAAAACTTTTCAGGAACTGTCTAATTATGGGGATTTCTATAAGTTATATGATTCATTATTTTTTCATGAGTTATTGCCCTTTTCATGGTATCGAGAGGTATTTCTAAAATATAACATTTTGTATTCAGTGCATTTGTTCTACAGTTTTACAAATATTTTGAAACTTTAAATAATTGTTCTTGACATTGAAAACTGAGATTTTTAGTGTAATTTTCCTTTTCTTTATTAAGTTGAGTAAAGCCTTCGGGCACCTAAGAAAAAATATGTTTGATACACACTGGGACTAGTGGTTGTGGTCTTTTCAATTCTTGATCTTGAATGTGTGTGTGTGTGTTTGTGTGTGTGTGGGAGGTTACTTTAACTCCTTTCTACTTTAAGCTTTTGAGTTTTATCACACTTTTTACATGTGGTCTCCAGTTCACTAGTCAACAAATACTAGTACCGTAATTAATATTTATTTGGTTTATACCCCATTTATTGTATCTTACCCTTTTCTATTGTTCGTTATATCTGGCATTGAATTTAGGAGTTGTATAATGCTATAATTATTGTTATTAACTGAGTTTGCTTTTATTCAAAGTGAGGTATAGGCCACCACTGATTTCCATCTGTGTAACAAATGTACTTTATAATTTTTTGTAGGTTAACCGAAAAGTGGCAAATTTCCAAGATGATGTGTCGTCGTGGAGACAGATTCCAGCACCAACAATATCTTTGATCAAAACATGGTTACTTAATCCCCCAATCTACCAATCTTAAATTCACAGTGAATTTCATTCATAGTGAAGTAACAATATCAAATTATTCTTAATAAATAAACAATATTTTGACCACGATGGTAATATGTAGAAGAAGAAATATTTTATTAAAATGCATTTGTTGTAAACTGTTAATATTGAAGAAATTTGTTTTAATTTCACATCAGCAATTTAAATATCAAAATAAAACTACTGAAATAAGTTTGATGATACAGTATAATGTCTTCATATGGTAAGTAAACCAAAAGGATTCATGTGGCACATAAATACAGCTACATAGTAAAACATTTGTTCATTTTCATCTCATTTTTAGTTAGATTTTAAAGTTATAAAGGGTTTTGCAGTCAATAAGGGAGGATTAAAAAGAAAAACATAAATGAAACAATCTGAAGACATCAAAGTACTGTGGCCATAATCTTTGTGGCAGAGTGGACCATAAGCATTGTGGCAAAGTTATTGAGGTACATTATAAGTTTACAAAAAAGATTGATACAAAAATGTTGATATACTTTTTTTTAAATAATTAAGTTTCAATTACTGATAACACCTTTTAGTTTTATCATTTCTATCATGATGCATGATTAAGTGTACCTCAATTTTTAACATCTGAAAGCTGCAAACTGAGTTTCTGTTTAAACAGAACACCTTCAGTATCAGATCCTGTTGGGATTTGACTGGTTATCAGCTTCACTTAGGTTACAAACAATAGTATGTCCTAAAAATAGATTTGGTTTATTGAGGTTAGGTCTTGTTACTATTTACACAACTTTATACAGTGACGTGTCCTGATGCAAGGTCACATTATGAAGCTTATAATCACAGGAGTTTAAGTAAGTGTCTGGCACATAATTCGTTACTGCATTTGAGGAATCTCATGAAACTTGACACAGATAATCTCCATGTGTCGTCACCTTGAACCAGGTCAGGTTGTAAAGAAGGAAGTCATGATAGATGTGGATTGTTGGGTTACAATTAAGAGCTTGGGATAAGTCCCTCCCTGAAAGTATTTTTGAAAAAAATATTGTCACACATATCCATATTACTTATACATGTATTAACCATTGTTCATATTTAATCATATGTGTGTTCATTAAAATGAACATTTCACATTATCTTATCTACATAAATGACCTTTAAAGGGTTCCTGTATGGCTTTAGTGAAAATTCCATTCCATAATAAGGTAGATGTCAGGTGAATTTCTAATACATTTCCAGAAATCCAAATCAAAAAGGTCGATATCGAGGCTATGTAGTGACATCATACCACTGACATACCACCACAGAATATTATTTATCAACTACTAAAATAAGTCAAATCCAAACTCATAGTTTGACTTTCTATGATTATTTTATGGGAAAACTATTTAATGAAGTGGAATTAACATCCGTTTGACATGTACCGATAATTAAGATTATTATTAATCCCTTTGTTTATTAGATACATTCTTTAGATTGAGACCCACACCTGTATTTAACAGGATGTAACTTACTAATATGAAAAATTGATATGCAGGTTGATAAAGTTATCTTACGACCCTGTAATATACTATAATATATTTACAGTTAAAGAAAATAATTTCATTTGGAAAACGTTATTTGTCACAGTGTAAAGATTTCACTTTGGAAAATGGATATTTCATTATTAAATTTTAAAAAGTAAGAAAAAGAAAATTTTTCCTTAGTTTTCATGCCAATAATAATAATAATAATAATAATAATAATAAATATAATTTTTAGGCAAAATTAAAAACTGACGACCAGAGTAGTCTATTTAAAACATGCTTATTGATCTACTTACAGCATTTGCTTTTATTAGTTTTTTACATTTCCTTGGGCATACATTTAACTGTGATAAATTTTAAATTCTTTATTCTATATATACAAATCCATAGAATTTGTTTTAGTATTATTATTATTATTATCTCATTTTAAAATTCATTTCATTTCAATTTAAACAAATATTTTTTGCGTAAAAAATTTGAAATGGATGATCTTGTTTAATTTGTTTTTTTTTTTTTGTTGTTGTTTTTTTTCATTTTTAATTACCCAAGCATTAATTAGCCATCTGACAGTTGAAAAGAACTGTTACAAACTTTAAATGTGTGAACATATTTCAGTTATCGAAGAAATGTAATGCCGCCAGATTACTTAAAAGTTTTCTACATCATGGTCATTTAATTTTAACTGTGAATAAACATTGCACAAAAGAGCATAGGCGATTGAATTTTTTTGTATTGACAGTGCCACAGTAAGTTCTATAATATTTATCCGGTAGTCTCTTCAGTCCAACTTGATATTTAATTCATTTTAAAATGTCGACGATAAAATTAATTTTCATGTATTGGACAAGTTAAACCTAATCACATATTTTTGTTTTAGCTATGCAACCATCACAATTCTCGAGTCTGTACAGTTTGACTACAGGTAATTAGAATATTTTTTTTTTTTTTAAAAGTCAACGATATAATCAACTTTCATGTAATTGACAAGTTAACAGTCCTCGACTCAAATATTTTTGTCCATTTCTGGTTTGAATAAATACGGCTGTACTCTAAATTCATCACTTATTAGTTTGCCTACTGCTTCCCTGAATAATAACAATGACGTCAAACATAACTCAAAATGAGGCATTTCACTTTGAGATCAAAGGAAAGTTGAAAAATTTGGATTTCAGACTGCTATAACTTTTTTTAAAATATTTTTTCACCAATTTTGATGCAGTTTTCAATATTGTGATATTTAAATAATATATAAAACAATTGTGATAAAAAAAATTGTTGGTTACAGGTACCCTTTAAGAGTATGTTAAATTTTTATTTTTAGTTTTTTGCTTTTTCTGATACTTACTGTTTTGTGCTTAGTAATAATGATGTCATGATTTACCTTAGGCTGTAAAATGTACAGTATTTTTCATTAATTACCACCTGTAATGATGAGTTGATGTGATGAGAGACATAATTATATAAAAATTATAGGCCTTAAATATAAATACAATCTGTGATAAGGTTTTAAAAGAAGTTTCATGGGTACTTGCCCCGAATCAGAAATAATATGAACAATGTTTTATTGAATAAAATTCAGTTTTCATTTCTATTTTCTCTTCTCTTTTTTTTTAAATTTTATATAATTAATTTTTTTGTGTTTGTTACAATATATGTGTGTTTTATCAACAGTTTTTTGCATTTTATTGAAATTTAGTTATTGATGAAGCTTTTGATAATATAATTAATGTACAGGATTAGGACAACTCCTGAATTTTTGGCAGTTTTTGTGAAAGTCTATCCACTTTAATTTCGGGTTGCTCAAGAATTTCATTTAAGTATAAAAATGTATTGATTCCATAAATTGTTATTGTCAGAAAGGAAAATGTATATCTTTTTTTATTTATTATTTTTTTATTTTTATTTTTATTTTTATTTTATTTTTTTTGAACATGATTAAATTCTTTGTAAACATTTTTTCATATTACATGTATATTTATGTCACACTTATTTGAGTAAACTGCAATTCTTTAATGCTGTACATAATTAAATTAAATATCACACTTAAAATTTGCAATTGGTAGCACTGCATTAGAGCTAACATATGATGGAAATTTCATAATGCTGTACATAATTAAATTATATATCACACATAAAATTTGCAATTGATAGCACTGCATTAGAGCTAACATATGATGGAAATTTCATAAAGTGCAGTAAAAAACCAACTGACTTACTCTCAAGACTATTTGGTGACCAATTTTATGTAAATTTTTAAATAATGATAGTTGTTTATTGTGGATGTTATGTTAAAGTATGAAATTGGTTACTTAAATGGACTAAATAAATGTACAGCTAGTTGATATATTGTCATGTTGTATAGCGTCCCACTGGTATGGTGAATCTTGGGATCCAGTCTGGTTATACTGATGACTTTTTATTTATTATGTAAAAGTATACATTTATGTGTGTGTCAAAATAATAAAAATCCTTTTATGAAATTATTTGTACTTTTTAATTCATATGAGTAAGTTGTAATCATCTTTTTATGCTGTTGTTTGCTGTACTTTGTTAAATTGCTACACATTTTCTACTTACCCAAAAACCATTAAAACAATGACTGTAACACTTTGCAGGAATATCCTTCAGTCAAAGTAGTTTACCTCTATTTAAATTTGTAGTAAATACTTAAGCAGATTAGATATCAAAAGGCTTAGCAAGTGTCAGTGAATTAAGGTGCCATTAATGGCCATCAATAATGCTTCATGCAAGAAAAGGCTTAGGTGATCACAATGAAGGCAACAACATAGAAACTGGGAGCCATTCAAAGCCACAGTGTCATTCATCAGAAAGTTTTTCTTAAATCAAAAGATTCTGACTTCATATTGAGTATCTAAATGTAATCTATAGACTACAAATTTTACAGTATCACTGGTCAACATTAGTAAAACCTCTGGACAGCTTCTTTAACTAAGACAAATGGCATAGATGGTGGTCAGTTTATATTTTGCATCTGTAAAAAGGGCTGCTGTGTGTGGTTGACCTTGACCTTCATTCAGATCTCAAAGACCATCAATAGCAAAACTTTCAATTGGCCTCTTTTCATACAGGAAATTAACTGTATTGTCACATAGACCCTTTAAACAAATCCCATATGGGCAAAAAGGACTATAAGGTTAAAATAATTTGTTTAGAATAAGTTTATCATACAGCTATTAAGTTTGCAAATTCTTATTTCGAGGTCATGTTGACTAAAAGTAAAAACACCTGGATCCTCTTTTATTAACCAAATGGACGTTAGGGTGTAACAAATTTTTCATATTAAGATATAAAATAAAATTTTAAATTTTGGTTAGAAAACAAACATTCCTAATTTCCAGTTTGATTGGACTTGTTCATCTAATGTATAACAATGTCAAAATTCAGTCAAACCCGGTTAATCGCATAGCCTCCGTGATTCAAAACTATATGCGATTAACCGATATATCCGATTAAGCGGGTTTTACTATTTTACACATTTTGACAAAGTTCCTGCATAGATGGTGCCGATTTAATGATCATACGTGTAAGAAAAGTAGTTATATATTTTCGTGAGAAAAAAAAAGAAAAATCGGATAAATTTTCATGCTACAACCAGAGAAGAATTTTGTACAAAAAATATTAAAATTATTTAATTGCAACCCAAAAAGTGTTTGTTAGTGTAACGGCAAGGTAAATTCTATGCATATGATAAAAATTTTTTCCCTTCTACCGCTATTGAGATTTAATAAAAATTTTTAAAAATCATTTTCTCGTGAAAAAGGCACCCTGAAAATTCAGAATTGCCGATGTGGCCCATTGAAAAGTTTTCACCCGACATTTGAAGTTATTATCACTGATAATATCACAGGGGCTTGGTGTCAGGATTTTTGTATTTTTGTTTTAAAGATTATTTATTGGTGTTTTTATTACATGCGAGGTTGGTACTAGTTCATGCATATCGATAACTTTGCCTGAAATCCATTTTTAACAAACTTCAAAAAATTCCGAAATATATAACATTAAAAAACACAAGGGACGAAAGTCGCCATTTGAAAGTTTACCCCTCGCTTGGAAAAAAAATCGTGAAAAATCAGCCGATCCAAGCCCCTGTGGATAATATTAGCATTGCTACACACACAAAAGATCGTTTTAATGTATATTTTCAAAAAAACTATATGTTAAATTTACCTTTTGTGTTGTTTATTTCATTAAAAAATTTACTTTTTTTTGTGTTTGTTGTTCAATAATCACGACACAAATGCATTATACATCGAGGACGCCATCGTGGAAAACATGCAGTCAGTACAGTTAATATAAGAGTTACTTCCCTTCAGCCTTTGTTATACATAATAAAAACACAGGGGCTTGGTGTCAGGATTTTTGTAATTTTGTTTTAAAGATTATTTATTTGTGTTTTTATTACATGCGAGGTTGGTACTAGTTCATACATATCGATAACTTTGCCTGAAAACCATTTTTAACAAACTTCAAAAAATTCCGAAATATATTAACATTAAAAAAAAATATATTAACATTAAAAAACACAAGGGACGAAAGTCGCCATTTTGAAAGTCTACCCCTCGCTTGGAAAAAAAATCGTGAAAAATCAACCGATCCATGTTTTCACATAATTTTCATCAAGAACAATTTTTAAAAGCCTGTTCTTAACATTCCTATCTCCGTTTTCTTCAAAACAATCAATAACTATCTGAATTTTTCCACCAAACTCAAAATCGGACAATTTCCAGAGAAATGCAACGTTCTTCTTGTTGTCTTTGTAAATACTAAAACCCCATTATGAAATCTCAGAACGGGAGAACCCTGACAAGGGACGCAACTCGCGAACGTAGAGGTGCTCTCGGTGATTTTGTATTGCTGCAATGGTAATTCCATTCAAGCTCACTTGGATAGATGACATTCACATATTCTCCAAATTTGTGATTATTTAGAGAAAGAACGTCATCTATATATCTGTATGTGTAGTTGAATGATTTAGCGACAGTCTTTTTTCCAGATTTGACAAGGTTCTGTAAAAATTCTGATTCATATGAATAAAGAAACAAATCAGCAAGTAAAGGTGCACAGTTTGTGCCCATTGGTATACCGATTGTTTGTTGAAAGATAATATTGCCAAACACAATAAATATGTTGTCTATCAAAAACTCTAACATTTTGTTGATGGTATCTTCAGTATATTTTTGTTTGCAGTCTGTATGGTGTTTTACAAAATAACCAGAATCCCTGTTGAGCACTAGATATTTATATCTTGGTTTACCGTTTTTGTAAAAAAAAATGAAAAGTGAATGATTTGTTTTAGACGTTCTTTCAATTTAGCATGAGGGATAGTGGTGTAAAGGGTAGAAAAATCAAAAGTTTTTATACTTTTTACCGAAGATAGAGTATTAGAGACAAAATGGTCAAGTAGTTCTTTAGAATTTTTGAGAATCCACATTTGGTTGATGCCAGATGTAGAATAGACTCTATCTGAATAAGTCTGAAGGCCATCTTTGACGACTGTCAAAATTTGTGTTAGAATTACTGATAATGATTTAGTAGTACATTTAGAGGAGCCTGCAATATATCTTTCCTTGTATGGATTTTTGTGAAGTTTTGGAATCCAATACAAGTAAGGCAGGTCAAGTTTTAAATTGATACCAAAAGACTCAAGGACTCCCCTATGATTGGAAATAACTTCATCTTTTGTAAAATTAGTTTTGGTATAGGTAGGATTCTCTGATCAATATACTATCTAAACCAAGCTCCTTAATAAGACATTCAACATAGAATTTCTTACAAACGAAAATAATGTTATTAGAAGCTTTATCAGCAGGGACAACAACATACCTGTTATGTATGTCAGTAAGGACCGCAGAAACCTCAGGGTCCCTGAGCACTAAAGAAGGTTTAGTACCCATAGACCCATTAAGTTTTGCAATCCTTGACTGACAAATGAAAATTGCTGACGATGACGGAATGGGGTCATATGCAAATACGCTTCATACCAGAAAAATTCAACACATTAATAACATTATTATTTCTATTTACTGACGACTGTGTATTTCTGTTTTTCCAAAGTTACCCAAAATAAAACAAGTTATTCTGAGAGGTTCAATCGGGTAATTTTACACGTACAAACGTAATTCCTATTAATTTTGCCATAATTTTTAAACCTCACATCGGCACTTTTTATTTGATATGAGGTGTTTTTATGTCTTTCTTTATTAAGCGACTTTAGGTATTTACTGATTAATAAACAAAAAACTGATGTTTTATCTTTGATATTTTAACCATTGACTGGCACGTACGCACGTGGTAGCATTACTCGGTCTTATTTGAAAATGCTAAATGTTAGACTGAATGTAGATATCTCACGTGTCTTTGTTATTTTAACAATTTATTAAGCAGTTAAGTGTGCCTTTGTACAACTAATAAATGATTCTATGCGATTTAGCGGGTTAACCTTTTTGGTTATGCAATTAAGCGGGTATTTTTCAATAGAATACATAGGAAAATGGTTTTGGATTTCACAATCCTATGCGATTATCCGATTATGCTATTATCCGATATGCGATTAAGTGGGTTCGACAATATATAAAGGGTCGTCAACTGTAAATGTATGATGTTACATTGAATGGTGTCATTTAAATGGTCCAGCTTATTTACTTTTTATCTCGCTGGGTAAATACTGTAATTTCTGTATTCGAGCTTTTATCGTTGAACCAAATGTAACATTGTTCATTAGGAACATCATTAATTAGATTAGACCGTTTTAATTTTTTCTTTGGAAAACTTTTTTTTAAAGTCTGCAGATTTTGAACTCATTTGGTATGCAAGTCTACCATAATAAGTTACAGGTCAAGTTCAAGCTTTGTTCCAGTTCACTGATTTTTGATGAAATTATGTGTCTTTAACTTAATTTTTTTTTTTTTAAATAATAAATTCAAATTCTATTTAATTCTAAGTAATCACAAATTTTAGTCTACGAAAGGTTTCAAAAATCAAAATTGAAACACAATTTGGTCTTGGTGTTTCCACTGTAACATACAAAATATAAACTTTCCACTCGGCTTGTGCACCTTGGTGCCTACAGTTTTTTGCTTCAGTTTGAAGCAGCATGATCTGGTCTTACTAGACAAGCTGTCTCCAGAATGGTTGTTGTAGACGGTTTCACTTTTTTCAGCTACAGTGCAAATTACCCTATTTCAAGATGATTTTATTTCTTTGAAGGAAAAATTGAATAGATTTTTTTCACTCAATGGAGTGAAAATATTGTTTGGCTAGGTCTATGTCCAGACAAAGCGCCTGCTAATCATAATCGTCCAAAGATTGTCAAGCAGTAATATGTAGATGCAGATAGCTATTACCAGAAGTCTATGAATTACTAAGTAATTCATGGACTTCTGCTATTATTAAAATATCGATTAAACAGAATCATAATAATGGTTTGGTGCGCTAAATAAAAATGTAAGGCTGGATTCCCAACAACAGAAAGCGACTCGACTTGCACGCATGTCAAGCGACAAGCCGGAAATCAGAAAAATCATAATAAACAAAGCAAAAGAATGATTAAATAATTCGATATTTCAACGATGAGGAACAACTAACAAAGAACGGACTACTGATAAGGTATATATTATAGTTAGATGTTACTTTGAGTTAGTGTTGAATACTTACTGATAAGGTATATATTATAGTTAGATGTTACTTTGAGTTAGTGTTGAATACTTGAATATCATAACGCATAAATACTAAAATAAATATTTGTGTCGGTCGTTAAAAAGTCGGGGGAAAAAAACAGCTGACTGCAAAAACAAGAACAAACAAATTTTATGTAATTTGAGGATTCAAAAGATCTCACCAGCGATAAATGTCGCTGATATTACCTAAACAAACCAATTTAACGAATGCGTTTTTATACTTTATTCAGCATATCGAACGTGAAAAGCGTGTTACTGAAAAAAAATTTGATTTATCATGTTGTATAGCAATTTTTAGTTGCTTCAGTTATGATTGTTTTGTGTTAGAAATCCATTACACGTGGTAAGTAATATATTGTCATGGTCACTGATATAAATAATAATTTTTAACAAATTTTGAAAATTAAATAAAAATTTTGATACATATAAAAAATAATAATATTTGACATATTGATTAAAATGTTTCATAAATTGCTATTTATTGTGGATATATTTGTTGTTTGAAATATTTTATAAATTGAATCCTTTCTTTTATTGGAAAATACTTTCTATTTCAGTATCTAATTTTTTTACCTTGTGACAGGAGATTTTGCAAATAATTCACAAAATTTATTTGACACCATTAATTTTAGATTACTTGAGTTTAGTCATAAATGAAAACCACTACATGTATTTTTCATCATTATATTATTCAGATTAAAAGTTCACTTTATTTTGACCGCCTAAAATGATGAAATCAAGCCATTTTGAACATTTCTGTAAAAAAATAAATTTTACATAATTTAATGGAATGAGGGTCAATAAAATCACTTGTTTTGATGTGAAAAATTATAAGAAAAACTTTAATTACAGAGAAAAAAGGTTGACCAGTAAGTTATTTTGAGGCTTATATTTCTAATTTTTCTAGATTTTAACTTGTGTTAATAAAAAAAAAGAAAGAAAACGTTAGAAAAATATGCTTTTAAATAAAAAAAAAGTAATATTGTGTCCTTACCCCTATTTTAATAATAAATGCTCTCTCTATATAATAAAAATTTTTTTTTTTAAAAAATTGTCATGTAGGCTAAGAAATGCAACTCCCATGCTATCAGGTTACATAAAGTGTAATATGTTTGTCATCTTAATGGTAATGATGATTACAAATTTTACAGCAGAGATAATATAATTTTTGGGAGCTTGGGGTGGATAAAGACACAACACAACATCAGATATTTAGGCTATGCATCTTCCAAGATGTTGAATTAGTTGAATATTAAAATATTTGACATTCAAGTCTGTAATAACTGGAAATGAACATTAGTATATCAAGTACCGGTATTATGTATGGGACAGCTACTAGTAAGGTTAACATCTTCAGTGGCTAGATATGATGTTGTTTTTGTTAAACCATGTACATAAACTATGTAAAAGTTTCAGTCAACAATAAAAAATTAATGTAGG
The DNA here is from genome assembly GCA_029721355.1 of Tegillarca granosa. Classification (NCBI taxonomy): domain Eukaryota; kingdom Metazoa; phylum Mollusca; class Bivalvia; order Arcoida; family Arcidae; genus Tegillarca; species Tegillarca granosa. The sequence continues at coordinate 11,500,742 of CM056597.1, read as the reverse complement.
ACAATTTTTTTTCCTATTAATTTTATATAATTATTACAGTGGAATCTGTCTTAACTGAACTTCTCCATAGACAATGCTGGTAACATTGTTTAGTAAATGTATATAAACTAAATTCCTATGTAATTTGACAAAAATTTTAGATCAGAAAGCAGGGTTTCCATTTGACCCTAGACTTTCAGGGGTCATATGGACTTTTAAAAAATCTTTTAAGAGTCTAACTACATAAATACAACTATTCTCTCTAAAAGCCAGAAGTCATAGTCAATTTTTCAGGGGTAAAAAACTTAAGTCTGAAAAGTCTTGTGGAAGTCCTATGTGAACATGTTCTGTTGTTGGAATACAGTACTGTATATCATAAATAAACATAATAAAATAATTTTTTTTACATATATTTTAAAAAATTGTTCATATTACTGTATGAGACTTACTGGGGTTATGACCTTCAGTAATGAGAATTGTAATGAGGTTATGATCCTTTAGTTATGAGAATTACAACCCTTTAATGACTTTTCTGTTGTCTGATTGATATTTTCCACTAAGGTATAATTTTGTGATGGCATCATCTACTTCACTTTCAAATCTATGATATCAAAGTCATGTGTCATAAGAAGTTACACACATCATGTAATTAATAATTTATTTTTCTTGATAGTTTTTTCCCAAACTATATTTTCCTTCAAGAGACAGATTTAAAAAAAACATTCAGCACGTGCATTCATTTTATACATTAGATACTGAGACAAAATAGATAAATAAAAAAATATTATATTACTGAATAAAAATTCCTGGAATTTAATAGATTTTAAAAATATAACATGTCTAATTTCATCTCACAAAAACTGACAAATTTTCTAAGTAGATAGACATAATTGTCTTTTGGTATGCACAAAATTATGGTTTTCATTACACCCCTGAATTAAATTTGACTCCTCAATTTCTCTGTGTGGGTCTGTCAACATAGAAATTGTGAACCATATAATCTGTGACTGTCTGGAAGTTGATCTCGTGAATTGCAAGGGACGTCTATTGGACTTATATTATCAACTTGTTTGACATTTAATTATTTGTGTATATGGACAGCTTAAACAGCGTTGAAAAAGAAAGAACAGATAGTCTATTAGAAAATGTACCGGGCATTGATATTGCGTTTTTTCATGAAATAGTGAATTTTTGCTGAAGTTATTCAGAGATGCAGACTTGAATCCAGCGTATTCAGCATGATACCACAAAGAACCAAAATTATCATGACAATATTTATTTCTATATAAAATCATGTTCTGTATATAGTTTTTTCTATCTTTTATTGTAAACTCTTTCTCTTTCTATCCTTTCTCTCTAATCTCCCATGAGGAGGAAATAAAGAATATATATATATTATTCAAATAATAGAACAAAATTATTTAATAAAATTAAGAATTCAAATAAATATTTTTTATAATTAATTCTTTTATATATATTTTTGTTCAATGAAATATAAAAGTTTTGAAATTTTTTCCTCAACAAAAAGTAGTTTAAAATGTCATTCTTTGACTATGAACTACTGTGATAGTATGATTGCACATTACAGTACATGTATTTTTCTATCATTTTATTTTATTTTTTGAGCCCAAAGTCAAGATTCTTTCATTGATATTAAAGCATCAGTTTTGTGGAGGAAACTGGAGTGAAAAAAACACCAACATTTTGCAAGTGAGGTACTATGTTCTGTAAGCACACTTTGAACCACTTGGCCACCAAGGCTTTATAATATATAATGATAAATTTTGATTTTTTGTCAAATAAAAAAATAAATACCGGGTATTCAAATAAAAAAGTAAAAATGTGTTTTTAGAATCGTTTTCTGTTGTCATAGAGAACACTCACATAGAATCATATCAAAAAAGTCAGTGTATATGTTGGGTTAAAAAAAGGGATAACTTGTCTAATGAGAATGAAATTGAATGCAGACTACCCCAGTGTTAAATGGGCACATATGGACATATATAAAAGTGATCGTTTTTGGGCAGCTGCTTTTATATGAGTAAATGTGCAAGTAATTAAGTTATATATGTTATGAACAAGTAGTCATTATAAACAGAAGGTCATATTCAGACAGCTTTATCTATTGTAGAAATGTAATACTTAAAGAAATTTTAATAGACTAACAACAACTGTGTTTGTAAACAGAGAATTTTCGAACCAAGTTAACTTAATCAAAATATCTCTTACTTGACTTCAGTTATAATGAAAAAATCACTATACACATCCTTCATTGCCATGGCATTCCTCTAGAGAGAGTGTAAAGTGGTGGCCTAGTTTATTAGAATTTATATGATAATTTATAAAATTCACTGTCTTAATCACAATTACACTGGCAAAAGGTATAACAATGTTAATGGTGTTACAATTTTTGTTATTTACAGGTAGTCAGTAAGACTACAACTATGACATTCTTTTCATCACAATCAGAGGTCCAGTACAACAGAGTTCCACTAAATGACAATGATCAACCAGATTTTCCTGACACAGACGATGAACTGTTACAGTGTGAATATGTGGATGAAACATCTCAGTGTGCAAGTAATGGTGAAACATCCACCCCTGCTGTGTTGCTAAGCAACAACTTTACATGTTGTCAGTCCTTGTGTAATGTTTCACATAAAAGATCTGTTGGAATAGGAATATTTTTGTCATTATTAGCACTTGTTGCTTTTTCATCTGTATTAACAGGACTTGGTTATTATAGCTTGTTTATAAAAACACCACTACCTTACATAGATAAATCTTATCATGCTTTTGCAATCCCGAATCACAAGTCATCACTAAATTATGAAGCATTTACAGCTGCCAGGTCAAAGAATTTATCACATAGTTTTCAGTTGCACAGATTTAAAAGACACATTAATAACAAAAAATTGCCTTTATCTGAAAATGATGAGAAACTTTCTACTTATTGGGGAAGTATCAAAAGACAATTGAACTTTAAACATAATTCAAATGATTTGTTCAGGGTGAATAACCCAGGGGATGAATCAAGAGATTTATTGATTCAGAAAAGATCAGTGCATGATGCTGATGAGAATATATCTAGAGACATTAAAAAGAGATCTTCAGATATGATATCAGTTGTAGCCTATCAGTATCATGTACGGTGGAAAATGCAGGTTGTGTTCATGGCAACTGGAAGTGACAATGAACCAGAACATGAAAAGCATAATATATTTACAGCTGAGAGACTACATACTATTCACAACATTGAGAAATCCATACTTAATCATCCTGAATTTAAAGATTTTTGTTTTAAAGATCGATATGTTTATCAAAGCGACCCTGCATTGAAATCTATATATGGCTGTGCACCACTGAATTCTTTGATGACATATTTTTTTCCATCTCAAGATTCAAGTGGAAAATTTCATTATGATGGTCTTGGATCCAATATGGCAGAAATAGAAAGTGCAATTAAACTAGCCATGACATCAGATCATTTTTATTACTTTGTTGATGAAAAGGTCAATAAAACTTACCACAAGAGCAGATTACTCCGCACAGAAGTATTATTTGGTGCACCATTGAGAGGTTTGTAGATATGTCAGGTTGTAAGCTAAACAAATTATTATCAACTGATTACAATCATAATCATAGTTAAATGAAATATGCATAAAGTTAACTCTTATAATTGGACATATATAGGCTTCTGATTCAAAATTCTATTTGGATAATGTAGTTAATATCTAATATGCCATTGAGTGGCTTTGATTACGGTACATTGTGAATAGGAGTGCATGTAGTGCAATGGTATTTTGAGCTCAGTCATGATTCTTTAACTTATATTGACTCTAAAACAATGATGCAGTAAATTCTTTGCTGGTTGAGAAAACAAGCCCCCAGCAAGATTTTGTGGTATGTCATTTAGAAATACATGTACATTGAATTTCATATTGCACTCAATATGTACAATTACCATTTTACTTTAGTAATTCATAATATCACTGTTAACAGTATGTTATCAATTCTTAAAGATAAAGTAGAATGGGAATAATTTTTAAAAGTCATTTACCATGGATATTTGTTTATTTAGGCCAACAGTTTGATTTTGACATTTTTTTTCAAATCGTCTTTTAAAAGTATGATATACGAGATTTATGGCCTATATCAAAATGTTTTGATAATTTCAGGTTATTCAAATCCTTATGTGAAAAGTAAAGAACAAACAGAGAAGTTTAAGTCATTTGTGATAAAATACATTGACATACTGTCTAAAGCTTCCACAGAGTAAGTAATGTTAATTACAAATCAGGTAAAAAACAACTGTAACTACTGGTATGCCATGGGATTCACCAGCATATCATGTGATGTCCCATAACATTTGTACAGAGCACACTTTTTCTTAAGGAGGACAAATGTCAGACTTTATTATGCTATAGATTTTGATTGACAGATTTAAAAAAAAAAGTAATTGAGTTTTTCATAATTTATATTTTGTCTGTTCTGCTACTTTAATGGGGACTTATCAAATTTAGAACATGATTATTGTATTTGGTCTTTTAAGCACTTACACAATCATGCTTGATGTACCTAAGAATTTTTATTTATCACCCCTACTTATTTAAGTAATTTTCTTTCAGTAAAGTCCAGGTGTTGTTTGGTGGAAATGAGATATTTGACTATGAGGTGGACAATACATTTTGGAATGACCTCAGACTGGCCATCATTAGTGCTGCATCAATAGCTGTATTTATGATGATCTTGACATCATCACTTTGGCTGACACTTTGGGGGATAGTCAGTATTTGTTTAAGCTTCCCACTGGCCTTCTTCTTCTACAGAGTAGTTTGTGGTATAAGAGCACTAGGCATCTTAAATGGTGTTGCAGCTTTTGTGATAATTGGAATAGGTAATACAAAGATATATAACTGTAGTTAATAAAAACACATCTATTTAAACAGAATCTCATTAGCTTGTCTATAAGAAGTACAGTGAAGTATATTTAAATTGTTCATACCTTTGGTGGAAGTGTCAACATAAGCATCCAATCTTTTTGTTTGGTTAAATCTTTTTTTGGATGGACTAAATGTCCAGTGACCTACATTGTTAATTACAAAATCTTTCCAATTGGAATATGTTATTTTAGTAGTAAGCAGGGTAAGCATTGACTCACAATATTCTTGGACTAGTGCATCATTGCTCTTTTTCAGAAATTTCTAAATGTAATTAAAGAGTATACTGTTTTAAATGATTTAAAAATTTATATACTTAAAAGACTTGCAGTTTGTCCAATAAAACTAATAAACTTGTCCATTTTATGAAGAAAAAATACTTTTGATTGTAATATTCAGAATTTTGATTTCAGGTGTAGATGATGTTTTTGTGTTTGTAAATATATATCGACAATCTAGTCCAGATTTAACCACATGTAAGAGAATTAAACACACACTGGTTACAGCAGGAAAAGCCACATTCTTTACGTCATTCACAACATCAGCAGCTTTTGCAGCTAATATTGCCTCTTCTGTAAGTAGAATGAAGTGGAGTGGAGTGGTCTAGTAGTTACTTAAATCCCAGTCAATATTCTTTCACTTATATCAAGGTGATCAGTTCTGGGATGGTAGAGAACACTGTAATGGCAAGGTTTAGAAAATAATGATGGATTCACCCATATTATATATATATATATATATATATATATATATATATATATATATATATATATATATATATATATATACATACACCTAGTGGCAATTTTATTTTTCATAATGCACCACGTTGCCCTAGTGGTAGGGGGTTTGCCTTGAGAGCTGGAGTAGTTTTGGGGTTCAAACTCCATTTGAGTTATAGGTAAGAATTGAAAATTTGGGATACTGCGTCCTTGCGTGGCACTTGACATTAAGGAGACAGGGTATCTACTGTGTCACCAAATGTTGGGATAAGACTGGGGAGTGGTATGTTTGTCTGCAGGATACCAAATCAGAGAGTTAGCACCTGAACAAAAAGTTACCCTGCGTCGATGCTAATACATGTACAAGGAGTGTCATACAACATGCACATCTCGGGCATACACAAATTTCTCGTAAGATAATCTTTAAGAGATTAATAACATTGTTCTCATCAGGAAATGCTGATGCAACATTAAATAACATTGCAACATCAGTGTATATATGATTAGTTTGTTCTTTTTTACTTGTTTCAGATACCAGCAGTACATCAGTTTGGATTGTTCATGTCACTCATTGTGGCATCTTGTTGGGTTACTGTTGTAATGATTATGCCACCAGCTCTATTTTTATGGCAGTATACCTTTGCCAGGTGTGAGAGCTATCTGATGTCTATGTGTGCCAAGTAAGTGAAGGTTTGGTTTCTAGGTACTTATTCCAACTCTAAATCAGTAAATACAACTTGTTTCTTGGTAGAGAAAAGTCCTTATAATGGAATAAAATAACCAATTTTCAGCACATAACGGTAACTTGTAATCTAAAGAAAATGGTAGAGGGACTGATTACCCTGAAAAACTGATTAGCTTGTATACATAGTTATGTAATGTAACTATACAATAGCATTATATAGAATTCTTTGAAAGGCCTGTTAAAGACACTGGGTACCAAGGGTTGTGTAAGCATTTCATTTGTATGAAGTCACACATTCACAAGTAAAAATATTGGCTAATACAATGTATTACATGTAGTTTTTTTTTTTCAAAACTTTATTTTTATTAAGTTGTTCATGCTCAAGTGAAGAATCTTGATAAATACATGTAGTTTTGCGTTAGCAGTTCAATTTTACAAAATTTCTCATACACAAAAACTTCAATTGATGGTTATAGGTCTTACATAATTCTCAGTTGTCTCTATATAAAAGCTGTCTATGTGAAATTTGATTTCTCTTTCTATAGGCCTTTTAAGCATCGAAAAATTGGTGTAAAGGATTTGCCATGTGACATAGCTCAGTTTGTACGGGGTACTGGTGGATCTGGTAATAGTGATAATACAGTCAATAATGAAAACAGACTTCAAACAACCACCACCTGCACAGATGTGGGTAGTGATGGACAGAATAACACAGAGAATGATGACGACGATGATCTCCCCTTACTGATGTTAGAAGATCCCATGGAGTATTATTTTCGTATGTAAATTAAAAAGGGTTCATATTGAAACTGATAATCCAAGAAATTTTAGACATTAATTGTATATTGCAGTTGATAGTAATTAAACGTGAAGTTTAAGAGTAATAGATTAAGGAGATACATGTTATTTTTTATCATCTTTATCTTTCAATTTTCTACAGTCTAATTCACATTACAATCAGTCCTTACATGAATGTAGTAGGATAATTATTTAGAGATCAATTACATTTGCAAAATTAACAATTTTCATTCTGGTTCAATTGATTAATGAAGCTTTACACCGCAGTGGAGATATTTTTGGAAGCAGTCAGTTCTGAGATGGTTAAGGAAATATGAGTTCTCAGAGAAAAGCACCTACCTTTGGCAAGTGAACTCTCAGATTTTTCTCATCCAAGGATCTGCATGAGTGAGATATGAAACTAGTTGGTGAGAGGCACTGTGAACCATAAAAAATATCTCTCTAAGAGTTAATTTTTTAAAATCTCTATACATATACATGCACATATTTAATATTGATATAAATGTTATTTTATTCTTTCTTTTTTCAGAAGGACATTATGACACAGACGATGTCCCTTTGTTGACTGGTGATGATAGTACTTTCCAGCAGGTGTCGTCACAATCTAACAGTCTAATGCATGCTGGGAATGAAGTAAATCCAAGCAACATACTTCAATCATTTGTGTATTACTTCATTGCTTGTCCAGTGGTTAAAGTCAAGTGGATCATTCTTGGTAAGTATCAGAATATACCCAGTCCCTAGTTCTTCCCTTTCACCTGTATGTTTAAAAATTTTTTAATTTATTCTTATTTTTTGCAATTTTTTTAATTTTGAATTTTTTCATCACAAACTATATTTAATGCTGTAAAAATTGAAGCCGTTAGTGAGATAGCAGTATAAGACTGAGTGTTATGTATTCTAAATCTGTATTTAATGTTGATACATTAGTAATTAGATAATTATATATTTATTTATTTCAGTATTGTCAGTAATATTGTTAGCCATATCCATTGGTCTGACCACATTACTTCATCCAGCTACTAAACCTCCACAGTTCTTTAACAGGGATACAAACTTGCAAAAACTTCTAGATCTGAAAGCTAATTTTAGTGTTATAGATGAAATATCATGTTCGAAATGCTCGGCTGTATATGATGTACCAGTAAGTTTATGATTCCTTTTATTGTTTTTCCAATTTCAATTTCCAATTTCAATTTAAATTTATTCAGTTAATCACTCAGCCACTCCAAGAGTGGGGCATGAGGGCATACAATATATAGCACATTATATAGTAGTACTGGCTAACTGATATTACATTACAGTTTTACAATATAATATTACAATACAATACAATATAATATAAAATATTAATGCATATTAATGTATCATAACATAACATTTCAATGGAAATATTTTGATATAATATAATTATATCGTATATATAAATTATTATAGCGCATATTATTTATATCTATAATAATAACATAATGTTTTATTGAATTCTATATATGATGAGTTATAGTAACATAATAAAATCTATCTGTATTTATATAATATAATAATGTTATAATAACATTATTTTCAATGCAAATCTTTTGATATAATTTGAATAAACATGGAAATATTATTTAATAATTTGACATTACAGAGACTTAACAATCTATATAATTTATCATATGACGGATATTTTTAGCTCACCTGAGCTGAAAGCTCAGATGAGCTATTGCTATCCATCTTCGTCCGTCGTGCGTCGTCCGTCGTTCGTTGTTCGCCGTGCGTAAACTTTTTACATTGTAATCTTCTCCTCCAAAACCACTGGGCCAAATTTAATGAAACTTGGTAACCATCATGCCTGGGTGAAGCCCTTTCAGATTTGCACAAATGAAGGAGTTATGTCCCCTTGGGGCCCCATGAGGGGGAAATAGTGAAAAACTTTAAAAATCTTCTCCTCTGAATCTACAAGAGATATACCTTAGTTATTTCATTTATAACATTCTTAGGTCATCTTTTTTCAGATTTGCACAAATGGTAGCCATGGGGCTCAAAATGGTGAAATTGTTAGGTTCTGAGTGGGGAAATTGCTAAAAATTATATATTTGTCACTATATCTTGAAAACTATTAACTCTTTGTATAGGCATGTATATAAGAATATTGTAGGTATTGACATGACGATCATTTTTATATATGGATCAAGGTCATATGTTGAAAGGTCAAGGTCATAGCTGCAGAAGAATACTTAAATTGCTAATTATTTTGAAAACTATTCATTTTTTGTATAGGCATGTATATTGGAATATTGTAGGTATTGACATGACGGTCATTTTGATATATGGTACAAGGTCATATGTTGAAAGGTCAAGGTCACAGCTGCAAAAGAAAACATAAATTACTCATTATCTTGAAAACTATTTATTTTTTGTATAGGCATGTATATTAGAATATTGTAGGTATTGACATGACGATCATATTGATATATGGTACAAGGTCATATGTTGAAAGGTCAAGGTCACAGCTGCAAAAGAAAACTTAAATTACTCATTATCTTGAAAACTATTAACTTTTTGAATAGGCATGTATATTAGATATTGTAGGTCTTGCGGCAACGATCATTTTGATATATGGTTCAAGGTCATATGTTGAAAGGTCAAGGTCACAGCTGCCAAAAAAGACATAAATTGCTAATTATCTTGAAAACTATTAACTTTTTGTATAGGCATGTAAATTAAAATATTGTAGGTATTGCGACAACGATCATTTTGATATTTGGTTCAAGGTTATATGTTCAAAGGTCAAGGTCATATAAACATAGGAATACTAAAATTATTAATTATCTTGAAAGCTATTAATTTCATGCATAGGCATGTAAATTAGAATATTGTAGGTATTGACATGACAATCATTTATGCTTTGAGGTCATATATGTTCAAAGGTTAAGGACATAGCTCCATAAGTATACTGAAATTGATTAATGATTTGGATATTATTCATTGTTCTACAGTTACTTCATGCATATTATATAAGCTACTTATAAATAAAATGTGAGTGGATATATTTCTGATTAAGTTTTGTGGGAGTTCTTAACTTGAGAAAACTTTTAAAGTTTCTGTTCTTAATATATTGTCTATTGCACTTTGCAAACAATATTTGACATATCTTCAGGTGAGCGTTAAGGCCCATAGGCCTCTTGTATATAATAATCTGGTATATATTTGGTTCGAATGCTCGAGTATTTACTACAAATAAATAAATAATGAAATTCATCACCAACTGTGTGTGGACAATACGGACAAAATCTTTCTTCCCTGTGAACATTTAACCACCTTCCAGTTTCAACTGGTAACTTATAATTTGATGTACACAGTTTACACATTGTTTGGGCTTTAGATACATTTAATTTAAGAAGATATTTTTCTATTTTAAATCCTGACTTGAAAGAAAAATAAAGTTTACCTTTTGACGAATTATTATTACTTAGCCAATCTTGTACAAAAATGTCTTGTTATACAGTATGAAAAGTATTTTTATACATAGATATATCAACATTAAACTGTCTGTACCATAAAAAACCTAACCCTGATTGACATAACATTTTAGATATATGTTTCAACCATAAACATTTCAATTCACCTTTGTCATACATAGACCATATTATCTTATAAAAAAATGATGATAATTTATCACAACATGGCTGTACTAACTTACACCAAAATCCGTACATTCTTTTATGTATCTGTATATACAATGGGTATCTACCCAGCTCTCCATAAATCATATATTTCAGGGTAGACCTTCTCAGTTTTAAGATATTTCAACAAAAATCTAAATGTACATTTTCAATTATATTGACGTTTTCAAATCCCCATACTTCACAAGAATACAGTAAAATTGGAGTAATAAGAGCATCAAACAACTCTAGCTGTGCATCAATTGGAAAACTTAGATATCTAATTTTTCCAAGTAACAAATACATCTTTTTCTTAGCACAGGCAACCAAATTATGTTTTGCCACTGAAAAATTGTTGTTATATTTAAAACTTAAACCAAGATATGTATAAGAATCTACAGTATCAATTTTATTACCATTAATAGTGAAACAATAGTCCTTCTTAGTTTTTTTTTTACAAAACACTACAGCTTTCGTTTTATTTATGTTAATTACCAGTTTCCACAATGTACAATATTCAGCAAAAACATTAAGAGTTTGTTGTAAACCATGTTCAGAATCTGACAATAACACAGTGTCATCTGCATATAATAAGAAAAATAACTTAAAGTATATACATGTATTATATTTGTCAGACAACAAAACACTCAGATAATCTGTACCATTTACACAATTCTGTTCTAAAAACAATTCTAGGTCATTCAAGTACAGAGAAAATAAAAATGGAGATAAATTTTCCCCTTGTCTTACCCCAGTATAAGACATAAAAGAATTAGAGATATTGCCATCTACACTGACGCATGATTTAATGCCATTATACAAATTTAAAATAACTAAAAATATTTTACCTGTGATACCATAGTTGATTAATTTTTTCCATAAACGAATCCTCCATACTTTGTCAAATGCGCATTTTAAATCTACAAATGCGCAAAATAACTTTTTGCCATAATTGGAATATATAGTTAAAAGGGTATATAAAATAAAGATATTATCAAGCGTGGAGTAACCACGTCTGAATCCAGACTGGGCCTTATCAATCAACTCTATCTGGTCTGCATATTTGTTCAGATGCATGTTAATAATACAAGTAAATAATTTACCAAGACAGCTTGTAAGTGTAATGCCCCTGTAATTTGATGGATCGCTTTTAGAACCCTTATTTTTATAGATTGGTACAATTATTCCAATTAACCATGTTTGTGGTATATGGCCACTATCTAAAACAATATTAAAATGTTTATGATACACAGGTAATAAATAATCAATAGTATTAATTATATATTCGTTTAGTATATTATCCATACCTGGTGCCTTGTTTGATTTCAAAGTTTTAACTGCATTTATGATTTCCACTTCGCTAATTGGATCGTTTAATGTGTCATTAGAAACCATATTGTCAATACTAAAGTTAATTTCACTAAAATCGTCATTAACACAACTAAAATTTAAATCCTTGAAATGTTCATATAACTCATTAAGTGAAGCATCACATGAAGATTTGTTTCCAGATAATCTGTTTAAAATTGTCCAAAATGTTCTACCATCTTTTCTCTTACTTTCCCTAAGTTCTATTCCCATTTTTTCTTTATGTTTTTGAAAGTAATGATTTAAAGTCTGTCTATAGGATTTGCATGCATCCTTCAATATAGTTCTATTTGCTGTTGTTTTATTTTTGTTATAACGTTTTTTAGCACCGTGAAATTCTTTCCGTTTGAGATAGCACTGTTTTCCAAACCATTGTTTTGAAATGTTCCCCTGTTTGATCACGTGATTTTTATTTGTTTTCCACTTTCCAAACACGTGTTTCGCAGTGTTTGTAAACAAATCAATAATACTACTAACAACACTATCTACTGTTTCTTGCAATGAGCCTTCGTGACAGTTGTCCAAAGTGATTAACATCTCATTGATAGAGTTTGTTTTAATTTCATTAACATATTCATTTTTAAGTTCTTTGTTCCATCTAATAAAATTATCAGATTTTTCATTTTGAGCAACACATGGTAGGGCTGAATCAACTAGATCCACAGAAATTGTAAAATTAATACAACAATGAGTATCAGAATATAAACGATCAAAATCACAAACTTCAGACATTTTAACAATTGAAAATAAACAAGGAGAAAGAAGCACATAATCAATAACACTTTTCGCTTTACATGTTTTCCTACCGAGAGCACAATCTTTGTCTAACCGTCCATTACCTTATACATATTATTATTCTTACATAATTCTATTAATTTATATCCATAAATATTTGGTTTTCCAGTATCTTCACTGTGCCTTCTCATATCAAACCCTTTTTTTATCAAAAATTCCACATTTGAAAAACTATTAGTCTCATCAAGAGTCATAATATCCAGCAGAAAATTTGTTGTTTCAGTGTAATCCAGTAATGTGCTCATATGAGCATTAAAATCTCCGAGTAATGACACAAATTCCATATTGCTTAAATTTAATAACTCGCTTTGAATTTCATCAAATGCTTCCGTTGACGCATATTTGGAGCCATACAGCGGAATATATATGCAACCAAATATCAAATCACTATTCAAGTTACATGCACTTTTTGACACAAAGTCACTATCAAATCTATACCACTTTAAATATTTTTCTAATTTCTCATGATAAATAACAGCTATCCCTCCCGATTTGTTTTTGAACTTGGATCTATTTTTCATGCTAATTCTGTAACCTGTCGGTAAGTCCAAGATATCACAATCACTTAATTTTCTCTGTTTTAATGTTTTTCTGTGACATAGTAATAACTGTAACACACTGATATAACTTTAATGGTCTTGTTGTCATGGTAATCAAATTTAGTTGTTAACATTAAAATTTATGCTAGTTTTTACATTAAATTTTGAGATTTTTTTAAGGCTGTTTGGCATGTATAGAGCAACAAACATATAATCCTTTTACTATCTGTGTTTTGGTGTTTGTAACTGTAAATTGTACAAATTTTTGTACAAAATTAAAACAAAATGAAATAAATTTTGGTATTGCTGACTTTTTTGCCAGAACTTTCAGCATGAAAAATCCTTATAGTCAACCATTTAATCAATGTAATCACAGAGACATTTTATGGTAATTTTCAATGGACATTTTTTTTTTTTTTGGTTATGACTAGGCTCAAATAAATGAAACATACCAAACTTATACTCAAGTTTATTGTTTTTTCTCTGAAAATTGATCATACCTTGCTGTCATAAGCACATTTAAACAGATGGAAATTGTTTTTGTCGAGCCTGGCATTGCCATAAGACGAGACTTAGGTGTTACTTTTCCAGTGTTTTCAAAGGCAGTGGCGGCTTGTCAAAATATGAAAGTTTATGCTAAAGTAATTTTTTTACTCGATCAAAAACTAACCAGGCAAGACATTTAAATTCATGGAATTCTTGTCAAAATGTTTATGTTAAAGTAATTTTTTTACTCGATCAAAAACTAACCAGACGAGACATTTAATCCATGGAATTCTTGTTGTTTGGTAATATGTCTATAAATCATAATATGACTGGTTACTTGGCGTACTGTATATCTGACTGTTTGTCTACCTGTCTTTATGAAGATAAACATGCTAATTTGGGATAATTTAAAAAAAAGTATTAATTTTAAATATAAAAGTATGGAAATTTTACATTCTGGTTTTTTTTACAATAATTGTTTTGATGTCTTTTGAATTTTTTTCACACCTTTAGCAATTTAACAATTTTCAACTATTTTCATGTCATAAATTTTAGAACTTGTTACTTATTTACTTCTTTTCTAAATATAATTTTTGTAATTATTTTACAGGCTTCTGATTTGCATGTAGGAATACCAGTTACACATACTCCATATATACCCACCAAATCATTTGATAGAGAAACACACAAACATAGTCATATGCCAACCATCCCTTCCTTCTTTTTCAGTAAAATAACTACAGACACAGGTTAGTTATTTAATCATTATAATAAATGTAAACAATGTCTAAGTCATCACAATTATTGAGGGTGAAGATCAATATTATTTTGGCTCGGATACTGTATGAGACTATTAAATACATTTTAAAAGTGATTAATATTAAAAATCAGGCCGACTGACAGACAGGCAGGATTTCAGAATAATTTCCCGATGATAACTTTATTTCTAAAAAATAACTTTGCATAAGGAATACATTGAGACATCTTACCTGATATTATTTTTTGGGACAATATAATTTTGTTATTTTAGTTGTGTTATTTCGGAAATCATTCACTTTTTATACCAGAGTTATGATAATTTGATAATTTTAATTTGTAAGATCAATTATTTTCCAAAAAATATTTCTGAGAATAGTTACGAACATTTTCACAGACACAAAAGATGAAATTTCAAAATAATTTTTTTTGACATGGTTTTGTATATAAATCTTTGATGCTACCTTTATTATATATAAAATTACATAATATATATATGTATTTGGATTACTGATATTACCAATATACTGACTTAATTTCAGTAAAATCAAGCAAACATGTAACAAAGAAACCCAAAACAATGATTCCACCATGGAAGATACCTCCGGTAATTACCAAGTCACAATTGACAAGTACAAAGCGACCTGACTTGAAAGCCAAAACAACAACAACTGTTAAGACAAATCCACCACCACATGTAGAGAAAACCACGACTCCAAAACCATTTATAGATAGTAATCCATATCATACATTAAATACTGAGAGACAAACGACAAGGCCTTTAATTATAACACCACCAAAAGCCATTTCAGAAAGTAGGTCTGTGCCTCAGAATGTTAATCTGTGTGATAATAATGATTGTACTAAGACACAGGACCGACCACTACTAGAGACTGGAGCGACAGTTTATGTTGTGTTTGGTATAAAGGGTGTTGATAAAAGTGATATAGAAGTTGGACATGTTATGGATCAGTCAGTGGTATGTATGATATATCCTATAAGTTGAATTATTTATTGTGTACAGCATACTTATGTTTCAGATTATCAAAATTACCTATGCCATATATGTAGAAAGTAAATTATTTCTCTCTTGTTTAACATTATGTATATGTTATCATAAGCATTTAGTAGTAGTCTTTGGTTTAAGAGATTGGGGAGTAGACCAGATCTACAGACAAGCTTTACTTATTTCAGTTTATGTTTGGTTGAATATTGGAGTAGAGAGTTGGACATTGCTATCATTAAATATTTTATTCTTACTCCGCCTTACTTTCAATATGACAATCAAGAAGTATAAAAAAGATAATACGTGTTTAAAAATAAATTAGGATACAACAAAGTAAGATACATGTATTACAATCTTCAGTTATAAATTATCATATTATGTATCATATTTATATGATAGCAAAAACCTCAATTTATTGCCACCTTGGGTTTCAATTATTTTTGGCTTTAGAGAAGATATGTAATTAACTGAAAGACTTCAGAAAAAAAACATAGCAGCTATAGATACATGTAGTAAGACATCTTAATAGTTGGGTTATAAGTAAGGATTCAAAGTTAATAAAAAGCATTAAAATTTAGAATTAATTTTTACTATATGTATATATATATACATGTAGCAATATTTATATTAAATCAGAAGTTAAACATGACTTAATACACACACACACACACACACACACACACACACACACACACACACACACACACTAAATTTATACATGTATATTTGATATTTTAGGGACAAGTAGATTTCGATGAAGATTTTAGTAACACATTTAAGATACCAAGATTACCCTTGACTAAAGAACATGTTGAGATATATGGTAAACTGTGCAAAATCTGTAAAATAATAGCAGCACATACAGAACTTATCAGGAATGGAAGTGCACAGTGCTTTCCTTTTTATAGTAAGTATAAAATTTATGATACATTCAAGTCATGTGTAATCTGTTGTATGGTGCAGGGCGCATATTTTTCTTTTAGTGGCATTGAGATTGATAGTTATCTGAAGAGTGAAATAATTGTATTTGTTGCCTCAGTCAGTATTTTCACTCAGTTTTTTGACTTGTGGAGGATAGTTAAAGATTTTATACAAAGTGTGAGAAAATGAATAAAATCACACACCATAGTTAAAAAGGATACACTTTGTATGTCTTTATGCTTGTTTTGAACAGTACATTAATAGTAATATATTAGTATTATAATACAGCTGCTTTACAATAATTTGATTTATTTCTATCGATAGCTATGATTTATAAGTATGTATGTTAATCCTCTCATCAGGTTTATTTACAATGGTACCAGAGTGTAGGGACTTACCAAGACAAGAAGAAGTGTATGGACGTTTACCTCCAGCCCATGCAGTTGGGGGACTAAATAAAAATCGCACAGCATTATTGTGGTGGGCCTTTGCATTTGAATCTGTAAGTTCTGTTATAATTATGTCTGCGTATCAGCAGGCATCTTGTTGTTACTCGTAATCTTTATTATTATTATTATTCCTCCTCGATTCTGACAGATTTTATTCAGAGACATCTCCTCCTACGTTTCTTATCCATTCAAGTTGAAATTTTGTCAACTGGTAGGGATTGACCATGGGGAGGTCGCTTCCTCACCGTTTTTTCGGAATTCTGAAGGACTTAAAACCACGGAATTCCAGAGAGTTCTTTCTTTCTTGGAATTTCCTCCGCTATTTGGTGCACCACTTTAGAGAGCTGATAGGCAGACATATACCGGTACTTGCTCGCAAGTATACATTCTAGTTATGATTTTTTATTATAAACAAGAACATCTTCTATATTCTGTCCACTTATTTTTTCTTTTTCTGTGATCAAGTGTTTTGTCAGTTATCTTAATGAGATAAATGATAAATGCAGATCACTTTTTGCTCATGTACAATTACCCATCCCTGTGAAAGAAAATCTTCTGTTTGAAAAATATCAGGACCAAAAAAATCTGCATTCCTTCATTAAAAAAAAATTTATTTAAAAAAATGTTGTCATAATGTATATGATGTTCATCAAGATGGTGAATTTTTTTGTTTTTATCAGACTGTACATATACTCACATCAAATTGTACTTTATTTAATGTACTTATGATTTGTTTCCAGACAACATCAAAAGGACAGTCCTACTTTTCAGCCTTCCACCAGTATATAAAGTGGGAAAAACTAATACAGGATATTAAAGCTACAGTACTGAAAGACTCGCCACATTTAGGATTAGACAGTATGTTTCAAACATCAGAATTCTGGCAAAAAGTAAGTTCAGATTATAAATGTTTAGTTTTGAAAATTGATTTCGGTCTTTTTGTTTTGAGATTAATAAAGTAGACAGTCTCAAACACATGCTGGCAATAGGTTGTTATAGTTTGGAATTGTGGTTTACCTATGTGCAATGTGATACACTGTAATGTTTGTGTATTAGAACATTGCTCAGCAGTTTTTCAATATTATGGCTAGCCAAAATATTTAAATGACTCTGTAATGAGTACACTTGTTTTAATATATAATTTATCAGTATCTATTGTTGAATTTTAGGTAGCAATGGAGGTAGTTGCAGTTAACAGTGCCATCTATGGATTAGTTTTATCACTAGTGATATGTTTAGCAGCAGTTGCTATATTTACTGGTCACCTGGCTCTTTTACTTATCATATTTCTTTCAATTCTTGGTAAGTGTGCATAACAAGGAAATTTTCTGTTATTGTGAGGAATGACTTTCTGAAATGTGCACATATGGCACATCAAAATTAACTGGTATTTTTGTTAGATATTTATACATCACAGTGTTCTTCATTGCTTAGTTTTACGGCTTATTAGAAGATGTGTTCTAAATTTTGTAATCACCTACTTGTAATTTTTTTTCACCTGTTAATCGGAAAAAAATTATGTCAAAGTGTCCCAGAATAACGTTGCATTTAATGGTTAAGGATGTAATTTTTTGGTAATGATTCCAAACAAAAGTTATAGCATTCTGTTTACCAAAGAACCTTTTATTTTTTTCAACATGTCAGAAAGGGGTTTAGATACCGCTTAATTATAGAGTCCTTAAGTTTTCTGATACCTCATCCTGAAAATATAAAATTAAAAAGCATGTTATTACAATAATTTTTGTGTAATCTCACAATGACTTCCTGTTAAAGTTCAATTCCTTCTATAACAAACTTGTCTGTAAAGTTTTATTTTATTTATTTATTTATTTTTTTGTTTGTTTTGTATATTTTTGTTTTTACATAAATATTTTCCTAATTAGGCATGACAGGTTATATTATAATAAGTAAGCTATATGGATTGTTTTTCAGGGATGATCTGTTTAGTACTTGGGATATTTTACATGGTTGGATGGGAGATCGGTGGAGTTGAAGCTGTGTCATTGTCTATACTGGTGGGGTCTTCAGTTGATTATTGCATGCATTTAGTAGAAGGATATCTCATTGCTGGTAAAGCAGTACCTTATCATTGTAAAGAGGTAAGAATGACAGATTGTTAAGGACATCTTCCATATATATTAATTTGTAATTTAGAATTCAAATGACGTAGAACCTAAAACTGCATCATGAGGTTCAGGCTATTTTCACAGTACGTAGGTTTTATTTGGTTGTATCTGATTATTTGCATCACTAAGAACACATGTTCCAGTTCCATCTATAAATCACTTTAACATCTTTGAGACAATAAGTTTGCTTTATATTTATTTTGAAGTTTGAAATATCATTTATCTTTTAACCACAAGTAAGATATATACATGTAGATATGTCCCATATAGAAAACTTGTGGTCATTACTGTTCTATTTAGCAGACAGTTATGTCCCCCAAATGATGTGAGGAATAAATTACATGCAGTTTTGCTGCATTTCTTATTTTCTTTCTTTTGAACTCTATTTCCTGGGTATTTATCAGAAGTGAAATGACAAGGGATAGGTATAGTTATGCTTATTGTTATTCTTTGGTCTAGTGTCCATTTAGATTAATTTTGGACCCAGATTACAGACCCAAATGCTTTTGATTTTTTTTCTTTTTTTTTTGACATAGTAATGACAACTCATTACAATTAGTACATGTTTGCATATAAACACAAAGTGTATGATTGACTATTTGCACATTACTTGAAATTGCTTATTTGCACATGAATTTAAACTATCTTGTTTGTGATGTAATTTCAGAAGAAATCCAAAGGCAGACAATGGAGAACTAAAGCAGCACTAAGTCATATAGGGGTGTCAATCATAAGCAGTGCCTTGACAACTATTGTAGCATCTGTGCCTCTTACACAGACCATAATTCAACCATTTGCAAAGTTTGGACAGATAGTGGCGATAAATACATCTGTGTGTATTGTGTATTCATTAACTGTTTGTACTAGTTTACTTTCTATTGTAGCTCCAGCAGTATTTTGTACCAACATGGAAATCTTACATAAAAGCCTTTCTTTCTATTGTGGTGATTGTAGGCCTTGTTGTGCTTTCACTGTTTATATCTGTTAAAGCAGGTGCTTTTATCACTGGTCCCAATGGTGAAGCCTTATTTGGATAATTCTATATCCAGGTCTTTCATTTGACATTTGACTCTCAGGGTCAAATTGACATTCTTTAAATTTCATGAATCAACTTATATCAACACAGTTGCTTCTTGTGAAAATCAGAGGTTAACTTTAATTCCCAAGAGTCAAAAACATCTTAAATCAAATTCCTGAGTCAAAAACATTGTCTCGAGGGTCAAATGGAAGCCTTTTATCTATGTTTATTTTTTTTTAATTTTGAATAATTTATTTTTTAATACTTAAAATGTTTTTATTTGGCCTAGCCATTTGTTTATTAATTAATTTATTTATTTACTCTTGAATTTTTACATTTATATTTTTTATCCTTGAACATTAAGATCTGATACTAAACTGCTTTTAAAAGTCTATTATTTATAAATTTTTCTCATTTTTTACTCATTTCACTAATGAAGTCTGTATTCTCTAAGATGGATGTAAATTGTAACCATACAAAACTATTTGTTTATTTTACACTGATTTATGGTATCTGTAATTTCTTTTTCAAAACATTTTATTTACTACATTAGCTTACAGTTTACTATTACAAATATGTATAGTATTATGTAAATATACTTGTACTTGCAATTTTTCACTTCTTGAGACTAAACATCAAGAAAGTTAAGTTTTAAATTTGATTTAAATTGTGTATACCTCATTTTCAATAAATCTCCCTTTAAATCAAGCAAGTAGCTTCAAATTATGATTTTTTGGTTATTTTCCTTTTATTTGGTAAATGAAATACACTTAATTTAAAGCTAGATTAAATCTGATTGCTAATTTTAGGAAAAAATGGGAAAAAATTGGCAAGTAGGAATAATTTTTTTATATTTTTAGATTCAGTGTACAATGAAACTTTTTGTAGGGATCATGTGTGGTAAATACTTTCAGTTCATTAAGACCTCTTTGCTTCATATTTCAACATAAAACAACCTCTGTAAAGCATACCTTTATATGAAGCTTTTATAAGATGTTCATAACTCTTTTGTCACATTGGTATTCTTTATATACAGGTTTTATTGTATTTGAATGTTCAATCTATGAATTTTAATCAAGATGACGTTAAATAACTTGACAGTCCAAATTGCAAAATGGGTTTCGGTATCTTCCAGATTTTGTAGTTCAGTGAACACAGATGTTATATGTTACCTTTTGCTCAGCTATATGTATAAATTATACATAATGCTGGTAATATCCTTGGTGCTCAATTTATTTATTATGTTCAGTTTGATTGATTGTCCTTACTCTTGCCTGTAATTTATACTTTTATCTAAAAACACTTTTTAATGATTAATTTTATTATTAAACTCTTTTGATAATTAAGAACATTTGGAGTATTTTTGGTTTTAATTGCTGTTTTCACAAGTTAATATATTCAGGATTCTATAAATTAGATACATTTTTGAATTTTTCTTTTGATTCAGAAAAATTAAGCCATTCTTACTTTGTATAATGTTTTTGTTTATTGTACACAAGTTGTTGTGAATTGCTTTGCTTAACCTCTCATATTGTCATAGAAAACAAAGCTGTATTTTGTTGGTTTTTTAGAATTTTGAGTATAATAGCATTGTCACATTCAACTTATAGCATTGTCACATTAAATTTATAGCATTGTCACATTAAATTTATAGCATTGTCACATTTAACTTGTTTTCTTTGTCATTTCAAGTAAATACACATATATATATATTCAAACGGAAGAGATGGACTTAGTACATGTATATACATGTACATGTATGTATAATTTGCTATTTATTGACAATACACAGTTCACAAGTCCATATATGTATTTATTTTCTTGTCTTAGGTCCAAGTTAAAAGGCCTGGTTAATATTTGATTTTAATTGTTCAGATATGTGATAAGATGCATGTAATAGAAATACACAGGAGTATAATTTGTCTTTAAAATTTTGATCAGACATTGACAGTGATTTTAATACATGTACTTATTAATTAAAATTAATAATTAATTAAAACTTTTAATGAAAGAAAAGTTTAATGGACAAATTTTTTTTATGTCATTATAAACTAAATCTTGTTACAACTTTGCCTGTACCTGTCATTTCTGTATAATTTATACATATGTATAAAATGTGTGTATATTTGTTATAATTTTTATTGGAGTTTAGATTCCATGGATAAAAATAAGTATTGATGTACATATTAATGACAAGGAGATGTTACACGGTGATTTTGTGACATCATCCACAATTTAAAATGAAATCCAACCAGAAAAAAATTATTTGTTTATAATTTTCATTTAATTGATTTACCATTGTGATAGTTATAGAAATTTTTAGCAGTTACACATACATTTTCACAAGAGTTTGGCATGTTTTGAATTTGTGAATGTTGCTTGCGGTGATACAAAAAATATCTTTCAGAGATTGCATATAGTAAATTAGTTTTACAGGTATAGAATGAGATTCCATCATTTCAATTTATTGAATAAACCATAATGTGTTCTTTGTGAACATTTTTTCTTCACAAATTTTTTTATGTCAAAAACTGTTTTATGTTTACATATTATTTTTTATTATGTATGATGGGTTTCAACAACAAAAAAAAAGCAAGATTAACTGTTTCTTTAACCTACAACATAGAAAACAAAAATCAGTGTTTCATTTACATGTACTCACTTGAGTCGAGTCATTGCTAATAATCCCATTTCTAGCTCCATCCTTGCTTAATATGTCTTTTTTGCAACAAAATGCAATTTGGGTGTGAGTTTACAATGGTTAAAAATTTTGACAAAATGGTTGCACTTCAGTGAGACATTTTGTATGAGTGAAGAGTTAGTTTTTACCTACTAGATAAGTTAAAGATACACCAAAGGTTATGCAAATGTTGTTTTTTAAAAGAGTTGGTTAATTTGTCATTTGGTCAATCTGATTTTTACCTATTCCCATTAAAATCTGAAAAATATTTGTGTTTTTGCTTTCTCTGGTTAGAAGGAAATAAACAGTAGCCTCTAAAAGTACTTACGATGGCTTAGTTCTAAGGTAAATTAAGTCTAAAATGCTAACCTTTATTAGCAGGTACCCCTTATATATAAACTTTGAGATAGGTTTGACATAGATATGTTTAAAACCTACTGTCTGTTTTCCATTATTTGTGTTTAAAACAACATCCATTTTCCATACAAATTTCTCTTTTTTATGTATTTTTGAAGTACTTTTAGTCTTTCATTTTGTGTTTAAGAACTGCCTAGTTTTTACACAAGATAATGAAGTTTTGAAGAAGTTTTATTGTGTAGAGATTTTTTCACTGTATATTTTCTGTGTTTGTTTTATAAAAGGTATGGTATGTGATATTTAGCTTCTTATTTTTGAAAATTTATATACATGTGGTTATTTTTACTTGTTTTGATATGTTTAAGTTTTAGCACAATATATTCTTGTTTATGATTGATTATAGTTTTTCCATGTTTTTCACAGTTTTGTAAGTTTTTTCCTAATTTTTTTTCTGTGTGTTGAATTTCGTAATTTTCCTCTGATTTTCAAAAAAAAAAAAAAAAAAAGTTTTTTTTTGGTTTTATTTTGTCAAGATTTTTTTTTAGAGAACAAAAGTGATGTAACATCAGAAAAATATTTGTTAACACTCTGAAATCAAGTTAATTGATCTATTATAATTAACAAAAAGTGGACATTGCAAAAATATTGTGAACATTTTTTAAATTACAAGCTTTGTTTTCTTTTAAAACACCTTAATATACCATGGATTTTTACCATCAAACATCTTTAGAAAGTTTTTTTTTCAGATTTTTGTAACTTATGGGTCATGTTCATTCATTGATTATCTGTTTTTTTTCTTCTTTTTATTTTTACAAAGTTTCATAGAAAAGAATTCATCTGTGAGGAAATTTATTATAGATCTGAAACATTTAAAAACTAAATTTTATAAATTTGTAATTCATCCATTTTTATATTAGATGAGTAAAATAAAACACTTTCTGTAAAACAAATAATAATTCTTAATGTCAGATTAGCCATTTGCCATTTCTTGTCCATTATAATGGGGTAAAAGCCCTACAAACCCACCGTTTATCTGAAACATTGTGTGTGGTATATAGTAATTATGACTTACATGATCAGTAAGCTCAAACATTCCTTACGTATATTTTGAATTGGATTCACCAGTGTACCACAAGATTCAACACATTCCCAATGATTTGCGGATTATCTTTAGAGATACATGTATTTATTTGATATTTCCAGAGTGGGAAAACATCATCTGACATAATTTCATATTCAACAGGATACATGTATAATATTCCATACAACCATTAGAGTGTATGATCTAGTACGCTGGTGAAAGCCATTTGTGTAGCTTGCCATGCTGAAGTACAGGGATTTATGTGATAGATACCCCTGGCACTAGTGATGTTAGAGTCGGGAAACAATTTAAAGTGCTGCTGTTGTGCAATGAATTTTTTTAGACTTTTATACAGTGAAACCTCAGTTCTTGGCTACCATTCGTTCTGTCAAATTTTGGCATTATAAGATGGATCTGGCAATAATTTGTGGGAGGCATACCAGCATAAAGAAAATCATAAAAGAAATAGATTTTGGGACATCAAATACTGCTACTCTGGCAATATCGAAGGTAGGAAAAATTGCTGAGAAATATTAAAATAAGAATTTATTTAATACTAAAATATCATTTGATGTTCTTTGGTCAAAAGTTATTGCCAGTATCTTGTCATTGTAGTGTCTATAATTCATTAATGACTTCTACAACTTCATGCTGATTTGTGATAACTGACTATTATTTCCTCACAAAATATCTTAGTTAATAACTGCCTTTTGATGTTACAGAGCCTGCTTTAAGTATAAACATATACTTTATGTTTTTGAGGTGTGATTAGCAATTAGTGTTGAAATGTATATTATATCAATCAATTTGTTCGAATAGATAGATATGTTATCTTTTAGATACTGATAAACTAGGATTTCTTAATTATTGTGTGCAATTTGTCAATCTTGCTACATTCTAGTCTTATGTAAATTTCATTTTTCTATAATAAGTCCCTTACAGAGTTTTGGCTCTGTCTATCTGTCAGTCTGTCCATAATACATGTAGTGTTGAGATATATTATGATAACCTTTATTTCTTTGTTTTTTTTTTCTATGCCAGAGGTATAAGTAATGTAAAATAGAGATCAAGTTGGAGTTTTAGTATACATGTATTTTTATTTGTAGTTTAAAAAAGATTTTTACTAGTGTAGCAAGTTATTTGTTATGTTCCCATTAGATGCCCTATTTTTATAAGTTCACTAAAAGTGTAAAGACCAGTTACAGGTTTAGTTGTTTTGTGTTGAAGTAATGATATATGTTATTGTAACAATATTAAAAAGTGCTACTAATCTTTATAACATATCTTAGTGCTAAAATACCTAACATTTGTATAATTACCTATATATTTTACTTATCACATTTTGTTTATTTATGCCATCAAAGGACATTAAAGTCTCTTGTCACATACTGTATTTATTAAGATATTGTGTAACCGTGGCAACTGATTTATTGAAATATGTTATAACCATGGCAACTGATATATTATTCTTCTGATTTTGAAGCTAAAGGGTTCTTAGTTTTTACCCTTTGTTTTTTTTTTCAGCTTGTAAGGGGCTATTGTTTCCTGGCAATACTTTTTGAGTGCTTGTTAAAAATGTACAATTTTAATTAGATGGTGATAAATAATAATCAGATAATAACAGAAAGAATGAAAAAATCAAAATAATTTCTACAGTTTTATCTTAACATAAGTCTTACCGTTTAGTTTTTTAATACATCAAATGATAGTTAAGACTTTTATTTACTAAGGTTTCGTTTAAACACGGACAATGGGACAATCGTTTTTAGAATTTTTAAACATGTATTTTGATAATTAATTTCATAATGATTTATATGTTAATTACTAGGATAACCTTACATATAGGGTCATCGAAAAAATATATATAACACTTAAATCAAATGTAACTTTTTAATTCTAACATCTGTTAATACATGTTTAAGTAAAATGTAATGACATTGTTTTATTATTGTTTTATTAATTACATATTTTTTTCTTAAATAGAATTTTTTTACTTTGCTTGTTTATAGCTCAGAAAGAAAAAAGGAGAAATATGATTTTTAAAAAAGATTTGCTCTACAATAGGTAACCTGTTTCACTTATAGCTTGATTTATCTTGAACATGTGATTTATAAGCAGTGCATTCAAACAAAAAGACTAAACATTCACATAGATGTCACACACAATTTTGGTATACACTGTAAGATTTTAATTTATTTGTATATTTGTGATATTATGTTAATGCTTTTAATGTAACAATAAAGTGACAGTATACCAGTTTAAGATTGTTAATGTGTAAACGTTTTTCCTCTTGCTTAGGGCCTCAATGACAAAATGGTCTATAGTTCACGGTTAGGTTCAAATCCCACTCGGGCAGAATAAAGTGAGAAGAAATTATTAGTTTACTTGCCTAATGTTAATGATTTATTCTTGGTACTCTGGTTTTCTCAATCATTTCAGAATGACCAACTTGATAAAAGTGTTAGAATCTTGACTACTCCACTACTCTACTCTTTACCCTTCCTATTAACTCATCAAGCTAGGTCCTTATTCTAGTAAAAACCTCTGTAAATGGGACATCCTGTTTGTTATATGATTAACCCCATCATGTGTTGATGCCCATTCATTTATTGCATTTATTGGGTGTCCTGGATCATTAATTGCATGGTTGGCCTGGAGCAATGTGGAATTTAAAAGTCTTTCCTATGAAGAAATACCATACAGGCTTGGTTATTTTGTTGTAATGTTGTTTAATGGAGTATCAGCAGTTTTTTTAGTTATTTGCTATAAGAGCAAGGTTATTAATACAAAGAGCAAGTTTATGTATGAGCGTGTATTCGGGCGACTTTTTGTTTTGTTAAGGTGCTAGCTCACCATGTCAGTATGTTACAGACAAGCATACCACTCCCATAGTAACATTATGTCTGTCCCATTATGCTCAACACCATGCAAGGAAGCAGTATCTTAAATGTTATAGTTTTATATGTAACCAGGCAGGCTGTGGAACGAACTCTGAACCTCAGCTCTTGAGACTACGTGGTCTTGTTGAGGCTTGAACTGAAAATACAAGAACGACCATTCATGTTCTTTGTTGATGGGACTTTATAATATAAATAAATGTTTCTGAATGATTTTTTTATGAATCGGCGAAAACATATTACAATCCAATGTCATTTGGTTTGTTTTTCTAGATATATTCTAGCCTCATCTGAAAATGAAAATATATAACACTTCTGAGTCCTTCTGTGTCAGACAATTTATGCCGAAAGAAACTGTGCTGGCATTGGTGTTACTTAATAAAATGCAAACCATTGTGCAGTTCTGTAATCATAGAAAAATATCAGCACAACCAATTAACTGCCCAAAATAGAGTAGAAACATTACTCATTCTAACTTCTCTGATTTAATCATGGTGTTCAGATAGACCCCTTCCATACCAAACTTTCTTCTTCATTCCTAAATAATACGTAGACCTACTGTTTTATGAAGTGTGGATTGAAGTAATGGTGTTTTACGCCCCAGTCAAGATTCTTTCACTTGTGGCGAGGCGGTCAGTTCTGGGTTGGTGGAGGAAACCGGAGTACCCGGAGAAAACCACCGACCTTCGGCAAGCGAAATGACAAACTTTCTCACACTAGGTTCTGTCCCGAGTGGGATTCTAACCCAGGCGGTGAGAGGCACTGTGCTCCATAAGCGCGCGCTTTAGACCACTCGGTTTTATGAAGAGGAACATCTTTTAAAAGTTTGCCTGAAAAAGCCCCTTCTTAACTTATGTGTAGCTTTTAGCATGTTTATACTGTTATTGTATGTTTATTTATTGTTAATGAATCAATTGTATTGATTTAGATATTTATCATAATGTAATTATGGTACTAGATTTAAAATTATAAGAATTAATTAAATTAATTATAAAATCATTAAAGGGAAGTAATTTGATTTTTCATTCAATCAATGTTGAAACAGACCGTTATAAATAAAGTCTCAATCTCTTGCCGTGCACCCGAGCCGGAGGATAAAACATATGTCGTTCTATTAAGGCCACCAACTGTATGTAAGACGTACATGAATAGATATACTGTTTTTGGTTGAATCTAACACTGGCCAACTTAGGCAGGTGATCGTTATAGAGACGGGCGCTATTGCATTAGTGTATTGTACTGTGATATCTTAACAGGATCAGAAAAGGGTACTTTTATTTGCAAATATTACTCGTGTAATTTTCAATCCATTTGGAAAATATTTCCAGTATAAGTATTATTTTAGTGGTTCTCTATTTTTGTGACTGTACATAACACATGGATTTTTTTTAATATTAAACAAAAATTCGTAAATTCGTGTTTCAAATTTAGTTTCTAATATGCATTTGTCTCATTATAATTTGAAGTTTTATCCCTGGTAAATTTGAATTCACATCTGGTAGTTGGCATTCAGTTTGCGAAAATAACGCGAACTGTACACTATCAAGTGTGAAAAACTCAGTTGCGAAAAACTTGTATAATTAATCTACTGTGCATATTTCAGTTCAGATTTAAGAGGTCATTACACTGTATGCTCTGTCAGAATTTTTTTGATTGATTTGCGTGACATAATTATAATCATTATACTAATGTTTTTAATCGCACTAGTAATAAAGGTATAATAACCCTATATACAACGCATAGTTCGAACTGAAGAACAAGGCTGATCACGTTCGCTTTTTTAATCTACAAATCGTGCAAATAGTCTTTACTAAATCGTTATATGAAAAATTTGTTGATGTGTGTAATTGGTAACATTTCAATTCCTTTTTATGGGTGAATTTTTTTTTTCAAATAATGATTTCATCAGGCAGTTTTAACAATGAACACCTACGTTACAAAAAGTACCCAAATTAAACTACGCCATTAGAACATTTTGTTAAAATGCTAGATGGATCCAAGCCATAATTGTATCATGTTCTAACTAATGAAATTTTATTTGTCATCTGCTAATTTTCTCCAAGGTTCGAATTTCATCACATACAGATTATATTGTTAAAGGTTTGTCAATGACTTGCTGATGAATAGGTGTTTTCCTGGTTACTGCCTCGATACAAGTGAAAGAATCTAGAATGGGGCGTAAAATTTCATTACTTTACTCCATCATAGCTCTTTGTTTTTGAATACTTTGCCTTAGACGTTAGTTTTCAAAATGTTGATTTTTTCCCTGTATTGCGACATCGAATTCGCCCATAAGTGTAAGTTAACTTTGTAAAAGTTATACCGCAGAATCATTACAACATGAAGTTTTCAAAATAATAACTTTATAATTACATTTAAATTATAACGTCAATCTGGCCTTCACGAATTCAAATTATTATACCGTCAAGTGTTTTGAGGCAATACGCGACTCTCATAGACTTAGACACATAAGTACAAGTTGTGATTTGTTTTCCAACTAATTAGATTTGGACAATCGTCACCGGACTCTAAATGCCGACGACAGTTGCGTGGACTTATGACATCTGACAATCGTGTGTGTGTGTGTGTGTGTGTGTGTGTGTGTGTGTGTGTGAGGCGTATATTGTTGCACTGAATGGATTTTGTTACCCGTATTTGTGGGTCTTTGTCGACTTACGTAATAATATTAGACTAAAATATATACATTTACATATATATATATATATATATATATATATATATATATATATATATATATATATATATATATAATTTAAACAAATAAATATTTAGATTATGTGAAAACAAGATCTGAAGAATACTATAAAACGTCTCATTAAGAAGTATTAATATTGAGAATCAACTACTACTGTTTGCGCTTTCATGACGGATAACTCTCAAAAATTACTTTTATTTCTATCAATTTTGTACACCACTAATAAAAGAAGTTACACTGTGAAGTGATTTTAAAGTGTCCTCCGGGCATTTTGACAGCCTAAAAGATTAAAATAGGCTTTGGAATGAAAAATAATATTTAATCAAAGATCTACAAATGTTTGTCCAAAAAGTTAACTATTTGCTTAGTGTTTCGAGTTTTATTTTGATAAAAATTTAATATTTACTTTCATTCGTTTCATTGTAATTTAC
Organism: Tegillarca granosa; assembly: GCA_029721355.1. Classification (NCBI taxonomy): domain Eukaryota; kingdom Metazoa; phylum Mollusca; class Bivalvia; order Arcoida; family Arcidae; genus Tegillarca; species Tegillarca granosa. The sequence goes on along the minus strand of CM056597.1, from coordinate 11,470,345 downwards.
ATAAACAGTCAAATTAAACGTTTAAGTTAATATATGTCAAAATCATGTAAAATCTAAAATTTGAGTTTCCCCTGTACTAATGCATCGAACAACTGATTTCAAGTTATTGATTAATTACATATATTTAAATCGTTCTTGGTTAAATAGTTTCTACTGTTGTTTTGATGTTGTGGGGAGGTTTGATGGTAAGTGGAACTTCTTATTACCACGTGTCACATGTTGGTGCTGATGACTGTCTGAATAATTTTCAAGCACCTAAAACGCTTCCAATTTATAGTTGCTAGATGTCATAGTTATATATACCTTTCGAAACACATGATTTCGGATGTCTCAACTATGTTATAGTTTATATTTAAATATCACGATTATCTATAACAAACTTTGTTGTACAATTAGATAAGGTAAGATTTCCTTTGGTATCTATATGTAATTTTTTTTAGAAAAAAAAAAATTTCACGTAAATGTTCAAAATTTTATCATTTTAAGACCATTTCAGTCAAAAATAAAAAGTAGAGGGTACAAAAGGGAGTCAATCCTTAGAAAATTATGATTTGAGTTTTTAACTGGTCTCAGTTTCATAATCATTCCTTAAATAATATTTTTCTTAACCTAAATTTAGCAAATTGTGGCTGATACATGTATTTTTGAAGTTACCTACAAACATTTTTGAAACAACTAAAGACACATGTTATAAGTTTGAAGTTATCTTCAAAATGATACCTAAAATTCTTAAATTTCTTGACAATTTAAAAAAAAATTATCAGGATTTCAAACTTGTCTTAAGTTATGAAAAATCTTAGTTAAGGAAAGATTCTGAAACTGGGGCCTGATGACATGTGCATATGGCTTCTGTCCTGATGACATGCACATATGGCTGTTGGCCTGATGACATGAACATGTGCCTGCTAGCCTGATGACACGTACATATGCCTGCTAGCCTGATGACATGTACATATGGCTGCTGGCCTGATGACCTGCACATATGGCTGCTGGCCTGATGACATGTACATGTATATGCCTGCTAGTCTGATGACACGTACATATGCCTGCTAGCCTGATGACCTGCGCATATGGCTTCTGGCCTGATGACATGTACATATGGCTGTTGGCCTGATGACATGTATATATGGCTGCTGGCCTGATGACACGTGCATATGCCTGCTAGCCTGATAACACGTGCATATGCCTGCTAGCCTGATGACACGTGCATATGCCTGCTAGCATGATGACACGTATATATGCCTGCTAGTCTGATGACATGCACATATGGCTGCTGGTCTGATGACACGTGCATATGCCTGATAGCCTGATGACACGTACATATAGCTGCTGGTCTGAAGAAGAGATTGTATCAAACTTGAACGTTCGAGTATCGAGTAAGAATCCCCTTCTCAACATTTTACGAGAAAAAAATACTATGACTACTTTAAAAATAGTCAGTTTAGTAAAAATAAATCTGAAATAAGAGTATAGATAGTGGTACTTGGTGTCAATTGTAATTACTTTTTACTGTGCAACTCTTTTAATCGCTCGGATGGTTGAACATGGGATACTCGGGGAGTCGCGATTGTGATAAACAAGATTCGTACTTGCCTAATAATGGATTGAAAGTGTGTGTGTGTGTGTGTGTGTGTGTGTGTGTGTGTGTGTGTGTAACATAGTTGGATCTCTGTCAAACAGACAATCCCGTTATGTATATAGACATGGGTGTTATGAGGAATTAAAACTATCGAAAACATAAATCAGAAGGGCTGTGAGTTGTAATCATGTTATATGGGCAGTAAGAATATTGATATAGTTGAACAAAACTTGGATTAAGTTAATTCTTTATACTTTTTAAAACTTTTAAGATTAAACTGTAAAGTATTAACACTAGCGTGTCTGTCAACAGTTCCTTAAAATAGATAGCATTATAAGAAATATCTGGTTTGGAATGTTAAATCTGTGTGGTGACCGTTTGATCTCGGGATAAAAATCTGTACTGGACGTCTGTACTGTATTTTATATGCAATTTAAAATGTACTGTGTAAATGCATGTTCACCTCCCGACGTACAACAGCAAGGTAAGTCGTATAAAGTGTGTGTGTGTGTGTGTGTGTGTGTGTGTGTGTTGTGAGTGTGTGTGTGTGTGTGTTAAGAAAACGATAACTATTGACAATGTACATACAGAACGTATAAGGTAAATACTAGCGAGATCTTCGGAGAGAGAGAGAGAGGGAGAGAGAGAGAGAGAGAGAGAGAGAGAGAGAGAGAGAGAGAGAGAGAGAGAGAGAGAGAGAGAGAGAGCTGTCATGTTGAGACGAGTTGCAGACCAAATTCTGTAAATACCTAACGAGAATACCCGTTTAATTTTGATGTACTATATGTGCACATTTCGAAAAGTTATTCCCATCAGTGACACTGTGGACCGAAAAAAATAGATGGATACAAAAGAATGAAAAAATAAAAATAATGGATGAAATTAATTTAATAATACTAAATAAATAAATAAATAAATAATAAATAAATAAATAAATAAATAAATAAATAAATAAATAAATTTAAAAATCACAATAATTGCCACAGGATCTGATTGCCAATAGTACCACGGTGAATAAATCGAAAAACAAGCTCAGCTTTGATGACAATGAATAGGTACAAAAACAATAGATTGCTGCATTCTTGTTTTATAATTTTATGTCATTTAAAATGACATTTTTAATACACAACTACATTTTGTTCATTGTTTATCTCGTGTGAATGTTCTGTAAAATTAATTTTTAATTGACATTTATGGGTAAGACTTCCTTTTTATACACCCAATCCATTAAATGTATGTACATGTAATTTGATTTTTATGCAAAATTAATTTTGCATAGAAATGTGCAAAATGGCTCAGTGTTATAATTATTTAAACCATTTCAGTTGAAATGAACATTTTAGTTGTACGAAAGGAAATCTTTACTATATAAAAACCGGGTCTTTTGTCATTATATGTGTGTTTGGATAGTGTTAAACGAAGTCTAGGGAGGGCTGATTTTATTTAAAAATTTAAACATTTTTATGATCGTTTCATGGTCTTGATTACAGATGGATGATTATATATTATTATCTAATAAGCTTATCGTTAATAAATATTCTTAACTGTAAATTTTAATTTCGAAAATTAGTCTAATGGTAATATTAACAATATTATTTATTTAACATATACCCTCCAAGTTTTGTTTTCTTACAATTGAATTCAAAGCCCTTCTTCTGTAAATAATAATATTATGTAAGTATATTGCGCAATGATGACAAACAAATTCTTCATTTATAATCAACGTATTTATTTAAACCTTTCTTGCTATCAACAATTTCCAAAACAACTGCCGGATAAAAACGGAGAAAGTATTCCTTTGGTTATACAATTTTATACAATGAACTAAAAATTAATGTTATGCTGTAACGAAAGATTCCGAACATCGTTTTCAAGAATGAAATACATGTTTGTTGAATTATAATATTAAGAAAAATACAACATTATCTCCATCGGTTTTAACGCATCGATATCGTTTCTGTCCGTTTATTTCAGTTGGTTATATATATTTAACCGGCATCTCTGTCGGCCTTAATTAGAAATGGTTATGTATCGGTGTCTCTGTGTCATGTGCTACTTTTGAATTTTTATAAAATAATACAATTCAAAAGTAGCACATGACATGTTTTATTAATATTGATTATGAATCGCCTTCTTTATCAAGTTTTATTTGAGTTGATTACATATCGGCCTCTAGAGGTTAAAAAATAAGTTTTTTTTTTAAAAGCTTGATAACACTTGATTCTGACGTTTTTGTTGTACAAACAGAAGACCAAAGTCATGTAAATTATAGTTTGAATTTTGCATTAAAATTAAAATTTGTGTTTGAAATATGAGTCAAGAAATTAGATCATTAACTTTGCACAACTGAGATCACCGGCGTAAAATTAAACCAGTGGAGTATAACGGGAGATTTCAGTTTTCCTGTATGTAAGTGTCAACTCGATATATATCTCGGATATGAACTGGCGGGAATAATTATTATTATGTACAAAGTGCGTGTTCGTTATCAATTACTCGTACTGGTTCAGTCGTGAAAAAATTTTAACACTGCTTAAGTTAGGCGTGATTGTTACTTAATGTCAAAATTCAACCTGTCCTCACAAAATTCCTCTCTCTAACGGGAGGATTGGTTACAAAATTTGGCCTTGTTTGATGCTTAAGCATTCAACTAGACAGTGGATATAGAGTTCATTGGTTCAGTTGTTGGTCTAGTAAAAATGGAGTGAGACCGTGTAGACCGGATCAAGGGTAGGACTTGTCTTTTGTATCTCTCATTGTATAAATGACTTTATCTCGTAACTGAAAAAAGTCACGTTTTAGTTGTCGCATTTACATATTATTTTGTTGTATAATAATACATAACACTGGACATTAATACCTGCGCTGTAAAATTTCGGGAATTTTATAATTAGCGCTCCGAATATTTTCTTTGTCTTCCTTCATATGTTTTGTTAAACTTTTTTATGATTATTTTTTTTTATTGTTTCACTACAGTAGAACTTCGATATCTCGAATACCACGGATAACTCGAAGTCTTTATTTTGTCCCGACCGGTTTTCTATATAAACTATATTAGGAAAACTTCGATAACTCGAACACCCCGATAACTCGAAGTCCCCAGCGAAGTCCCGAGCACTTCGAGTTATCGAAGTTCTACTGTATTTCCATTCGTTAGTTGTTTTATCATAAGCTTGTATTATTTCGTGTTTTTGATTCGTTAGTTGTTTTGTCATTAACTTTTATTATTTTGTATTTTTTGGTTCTTTGCATTGGTTGATTATTAGCTTGTATCTTGTTTGTCCTTGGTTCGTTGGTTGTCTCATCATTAGCTTGTTTTTGATTTGTTAGTTTTTTTGTGATTAACTTTCATTGTTTCGTTTTTTGGTTCGTTGGTTGTTTTATCATTAGCTTGTCACGGATTGTTTCGTGGTTTTTTGGTTCATTTGTTGTTACATCATTAGTTTGTATTGTTTCATGTTTTTGGTTTGTTGGTCGTTTTATCATAAGCTTGTACTGTTTGTGTCATTTGTTGCACTCTCTGTTGCCATGTACGCATTTGTCTGTTGCAAATTTTCTTCTACTTTATGTAGCTAGTCTATAAAAAAGAACAGGCATTGTTATATTTAACGAAATCCACCTATAGATTTATTGAGAACACAATTTGTCGAGCAATGTCATTTGAACTTTTGTCAGGCTTTTTGGTTAACCGTATCGTCTAGTGGTGTCGAAATGTATACAACCCAATTCGAATCAGTTGACAATACACATGTACTCGATTTCTTTTCGCGAGGATAAGTTTGCAATTTCATCGATCAGAAACCGTTTAATTAATGCACATTATAGATCTAGAGTTTTTCTTCATTCAAGTGTGATCCACCTGGCAAGCCTAAACAATTTTGTAAGAAAATCAATAATTTGTCGCTTAATCGAAAAGAAACGAATCTTGAAAACTGACCCAATAATTGTTAGCCCAGGTTATGTCTGTAGTCATGAAGTCGGTTGTTGAGTTAAGGTTCGAAGTATCCAGTGCAAATTAAGCTTAAAAGTGTTTCAAATAGGATATTGTCAAATTTTACAGATGATTAAACGTAGAGAATAAAATCATCGGAATAATTGCGTTAAATACTCCTGACTTTAACTGATACATTAACAATATGTTCATTCTCCAAAAGTCATCGTGACAAATACTGTTTTGAAGGTGTAAATATACCTAGTAGAATCATGAATGTAATCGCATATATATATATATATATATATATATATATATATATATATATATATATATATATATATATATATATAACAACAACGCGGTACGGTATATATGGGAATTCTGAACCTATTTAAATCATAAATACATGCATATATAATTAAAGTGGTTAAAGCCAAATACTTAATGTTATTAAGAACTTGTATACATATAGAACTTTTGTTGAAAAGTAACTTCACCCCCTACTATACAAACACAGTTAGACAAAAACCTAACAAAGAATTCAGTGTGAAATGTGAGTCAGTTTTGTGTCTTAGCTGACAATGAACTGTTTACCTTTTTGTAAAAGAGCTAACTTCGTTATTTAAGAAATTACCCCCCGTTTACTGATCTAGTCATTAGATAAAACAAAAATGAGAATATACAGTATACCATGTGAGGAAAACTAGGAATGATATTCCTAAATATGTGTACATCTTAATAGATTTTCTACATCATATATGCATACTAGGGTGATTAACTGTTAAGGAAAATATTTATATAAAAGGTAAGATTATTTATTTATTTATTTGTTTAATTGTGCTTAGATAAATATTGATCTGAAACATGACAATTTTGACAAATTCATAACACTAAATCAGATATAGACGGTATAAATTTTAGGAGAAGTATGATAGGGAGAGACGATATTTTATTAATTTTTTGAAAATAATAACGAGAGAGAGAGAGAGAGAGAGAGAGAGAGAGAAAGAGAGAAAGAGAGAGAGAGAGCAACCATACTTTTTTTAAAAAAAAGTTTTATTCTTTTTTAACGGCGCTATTAACATACGTCCCATAAAAACACATTTTTACATCAAGATAGCACTTGAAATATTTACTGAATACAAAAATTTTTATACCCTGGATGCAGATACTTTATCCCAGTAAATAGAAGTTAAATGTGTTTCTTTGAAGCTGTTTTCGATATAGATGACATGATGACTTTAAAGCAATATCTTCTGGGCGAATTTTTGTGTTTCTATATCTTAGTGTATACGTATTGTTATGTATCTTCTACATCCTTTTATATGTATACGTTAACATTTTAACATTTTTGTGTGCTCACGTGGAAAATATGGAGCAAAATGTCACATACCTGGGAAATTTTAGTAATGTATAGCTAAAATGTGTTTCAATATTTCTTTGAAAAAAATTATAATTTAGAAAACGCACACTGCATCAAGTCGTCGTGTTACATCGAAATACTTAGTTTACATGAAAGCAAGGTTAGTTCATTTAAAAGTGTGTGTGTGTGTGTGTGTGTGTGTGTGTGTGTGTGTGTGTGTTGTAAATAAGTGATTTATTCCCTACCATTTTGCATTTGGTTTAGTTCATTCTACGCCCTTTATGTGAACCAAAGACCTTGAATACATGGAATAGATACATTAATGAGTCTAAACTTAAAACCTGACACCCATGAAACATACATTGTACAAATTTTAAATAATCTTCAGTACAAATGATTTGCTGTAAAACTCCAAATGCATCAAATGATTGGTTGTAAATCTAAAACCCATCAAATGATTGGCTGTAAAACTCAAACCCATCAAATGACTGGCTGTAAAACTCAAATTCATCGAATGATTGGCTTTAAAACTCTAACCCATCAAATGATTGGCTGTAAAACTCGAACCCATCAAATGACTGGCTGTAAAACTCAAATTCATCAACTGATTGTCTGTAAAACTCAAATCCATCAAATGATTGGCTGTAAAACCCAAATCCATCAAATGATTAGCTTTAAAAATCAAACCTTTCAAATTATTGACTGTAAAACACAAACCCATATATCTACATGAGCTGAATTTAACACACTGTGACATGTTTAACCATCCTTTCTTAATTTATTGGCAAGAACTTTTTACTGTTAAATTTGATTAGGTTTCTGACTCTTTTGAGGCATCTGTCATGGTCGAAATATCCAATGCCCGTCTAAAATTGGGGATTTTATCGTCATTAGACTTTATATTGATGTTTACTTTGTCTTTTTCTGTTTATTTGATATTTTAGATTGTTTAGAAAAAGGTGGATTTCAAGAAAAAGTCAAGGCTTTGAGAAAATACGTTTATGATTTTTTTGAGTCTCTTTTGAAATTTGATATTACGTTCTTTAATATAGTCTTTGGACATATATAACGGAATATGTATGAATGATCGATATTGCATGATTCACCGACTTTGGGTAAAAAAGCTTGAATTTCGAGAAAATGTTATTACAATTCGTTAGCATATGTAAAATGATTTCCTAGTGGTTATAAACAGATTGAAAAATAAAATCTACACAATTTATATACACACATTATATTTCGAAAAATAATGCTTGATCTTTTTTTAAAAAAAAATAATTTTACATTAAATTTCTTTGTTTAAGAATTTTAATAAGATCCCATGTTAAAAAAACATGACGCCTTTTTGATAGTAATGACATATCTGTAATTCAAATGTATTATTTTTATTTACATGTGAATACACAGTTATTTTCATTGTGTGTGAAATATTTCAGTGTCAAAAATGGGTTTTAAATCATTATTATTATAATGCCATATATAAATATTCATCTTATACCGTGTACAGATAAAGAATTATACTACCCTTAATGGTTATAATCGGTCAATAGAAATGATTAAGGTCTTTAATTATAAGTCGTAAGTCATTCAATTCTAATTTTATAAATGTTCTTTTGAGAAATCGGCATTGAATAACATTTGAATACATTTGTAATACAACGCCACAAGAATAAAATTAAAACTCGATCCAGCGTGCAAAGTTTGTTCTCATTTCTGTTGCAGATCACAACTCGTTGTCGTCATTGGAATGTTTTACGACATGTAATAATTATATTGATGTTTCAAGTTTCGACGAGATACCAGAATTGGAAAATCAGAAAATGATTAGTTTTGTAAAAGGTGTGAAGGAAAAGATTCGGAGAGGAAGTTTACCGGATATTCTGGACGGCCTTACAAAATTGTCGTTACATTCAAACAAAAGAAGTAACTCTGTCGACTTTCATAAGTTACCGGACAACGTCAAGCCTCCCGAAGTCATAACTCTGAAGAAAGCGAAACTGGACGCAGTATCCGTTATATTACTGGAAATTTTAGAAAGTTTAAAAGTTAAGGATGAAGAATATAAACAACAAAGAAGAATAAGTAAGAGACAACAGAAAGAGAGATACAACAGAAATAAACGTCAAAGATTGGTGAATTACAGCGATGTAAGTACTAGTATATAACATTCAATTATACATTAGTGATACAGGGCAAGAGTCAAATTTATTCAATCCCTAATTTGATCGAAATTAAAGAAAACGTCACTATCTTATCTTAGCTTATCCAAAGCTGTCTGGTTTAAAAGTCCATAAATTATAAAATTCCCGTTATTTTAAAATTTGAATTTCATTTTACTTGTGAACAATAAATCTTAAATAAAAACATAAAAACGTAAAAGATTATTCTATATACTCCACAAGATCAATAACCACTTCACTGGACATTATTTAGTCATTATACCAAGTGCTTGTCCAAAGCCATCATTTTATTCCTTGATTCCATCATGTTTGAGTTAACGATATCATGTCGTTTTATCTTTTTGCAATTTTTTTGTTTCTTGTGTTTTTTAGTTCCATTGGCTGTTGTCAAATACAAATACAGGTTTTTTAATTACAGATTACTTCCTTCTACTTCAATGTAAAATTTGATTGCTACATAATATAAATCAAATCATTCTATATGTACTTTAGAGATACAAATATACATACACGTAATTACTATACAAAAGATTTATCAAAACATACTACATGTAGTTGCTCTACAGATATATCAAAACAAATTAACCTCGCTAACGATATGTCAAACCATTTTAGTTGTTCACAATATACGTCAAAACATACTGGCTACTCTACAGATGTATCAAAACATTTCAGCTACTCGAAAAATTTGTCAGAATATAAATTTCTCCTTTACAGCTATAACAAAGCTTGCTTAAATCAGATTTGTCTTATTCATAAAGCAAAGTTGTGGTTGTTCAGACTCGTTCTTGTTCTATGATTGTGAGAGGTCTGGCTTGTTTTAATGTGGTTATTGTGATTTTGACATGTTCTTATGGATTATTATCGTTCTTTCTTTGTTGTTTATAGTATTTACGTGCTCTTATTTGTAGTTATTGTAGTAAGATTTCGTTCTTATCGTATGGTCGTGGTTTTCTGAACTATTTTCTCTGTTGTTGTTGTGGTAGTTCAGACTCAGTTTTATGTTGCGCTCACGGTGTTACTGTCTCGTTCTTTTGGCGTTGATTTGGTGGAACTTTACCTTTTTGTAGTGTGGCTGGGGTAGTAGTATCTCGTTCTTGTAACGAAGCGGCTGCGGAAGTACTAATTTGTTCCATGTGTGGCAGCAATAATACTATCTAGTTCTTACACTGTGGCTGTGATGATAGTTTCCATATCTTATAGTGTAATTGTGACTGTTTTTTTTCTGATAGTTTAGCTTTGGTGGCATGTCTAGTTCTTATAGTGTAGCTGTGATGGTAGTGTCTGTTACTTATAGTGTGGCTGTGGAAGTACCGTCTCGATCGTAAATGTGTGGCGGCTGTGGTAATACTGTCTCGCTCTTATAGTATAGCGGCTAAGGTAATACTGTCTCGTTCTTAAAGTGTAGCTGCTAAGGTCTGTAGCTGTCTCGTTCTTATAGTGTGACGGCTATGGTGATGCTACCTTGTTCGTATAGTGTAGCGGCTATTGTAATACCGTCTCGTTCTTATAGTGTGACGACTAAGGTAATAATGTCTCGTTCTTATAGTGTGACGGTTGTGGTGATACTAACTCGTTTTTATAGTGTAGCGGCTAAGGTAATACTGTTTCGTATTTATTTTGTGGCGGCTGTGGTGAAACTGTGTCATTCTTATTGTGTGACGACTGTGGCGATATTGACTCGTTTTTATAGTGTGACGCCTGTGGTGATACCGACTCGTTTTTATTTTGTGGCGGTCGTGTTGATACTGTCTTGTTTTCATAGTGTGACGGCTGTGGTAATGCTGACTTGTTCATATAGTGTGATGGCTGTGGTTATACTGACTCGTTTTTATAAAGTGACGTCTGTGTTGATGCTGACTTGTTCGTATAGTGTGGCGGCTGTGATGATACCGTCTCGTTCTTACTGTATGACGGCTGTGACGATACTGACTCGTTTTTATAGTGTGACGGTTGTGGTGATGCTGACTTGTTCTAATAGTGTGGCGGCTGTTGTAATACGGTCTCGTTCTTATTGTGTGACGACTGTGGTGATACAGTCCCTTTTTTATAGTGTGGTGGCTGTGGTGATACTGACTTGTTCGAATAGTGTGGCGGCTGTGGTGATACGGTCTTGTTCTTATTGTGTGACGACTGTGGTGATGCTGTCCCGTTTTTATAGGGTGGTGGCTGTGGTGAAACTCACTTGTTCGATTAGTGTGGCGGCTGTGGTGATACGGTCTTGTTCTTATTGTGTGACGACTGTGGTGATGCTGTCCCGTTTTTATAGTGTGGCGGCTGTGGTGATACTGACGTGTTAGAATATTGTGGCGGCTGTGGTGATGCTGTCCAGTTTTTATAGTGTGGCGGCTGTGGTGATACGGTCTCGTTCTTATTGTGTGACGACTGTGGTGATGCTGTCCAGTTTTTATAGTGTGGCGGCTGTGGTGATACGGTCTCGTTCTTATTGTGTGACGACTGTGGTGATGCTGTCCCGTTTTTATAGTGTGGCGGCTGTGGTGATACTGACTTGTTTTTATAGTGTGGCGGCTGTGGTGATACGGTCTCGTTCTTATTGTGTGGCGGCTGTGGTGATACTGTCTCGTTCTTATTGTGTGGCGGCTGTGGTGATACGGTCTCGTTCTTATTGTGTGGCGGCTGTGGTGATTCTGACTCGTTTTTATAGTGTGGCGGCTGTGGTGATACTGACTTGTTTTTATAGTGTGGCGGCTGTGGTGATACTGACTTGTTTTTATAGTGTGGCGGCTGTGGTGATACGGTCTCGTTCTTATTGTGTGGCGGCTGTGGTGATACTGTCTCGTTCTTATTGTGTGGCGGCTGTGGTGATACGGTCTCGTTCTTATTGTGTGGCGGCTGTGGTGATACTGTCTCGTTCTTATTGTGTGGCGGCTGTGGTGATACGGCCTCGTTCTTTTTGTGTGACGACTGTGGTGATACGGTCTCGTTTTTATAGTTTGACGGCTGCGGTGATACTGTATCGTTCTTATTGTGAGACGGCTGTGTTCTGTCCTGTCTCATGCTTATATTGTAGTTCTGGTGGCATGTCTCGTTCTCATAGTGTGGCTAAATTGGTAATGTCTTGATATTTATAGTGTTGCGACTGTGGTGGTACTAATTCGTTCTAACGGTGTGGCTGTGATGTTACTCATTCGTTTCTAAAGTTTGGCTGTAATGGTTATGCCCAGTTCTTATAGTATATTCTCAAACTTGTTTTATATGTTTGACTTGGTGTTGCTGTTTTTGTTTTATTGTTTTGTAATAAAGCTTATTTTTTAAATCTCAAATGTGCGATTAATGAACACTGCCTGTAAATAAGAAGAATAGTTGAGGACTCTCAAATAATACTATAACCACACTATACGATTTATCTAGCGCCCGTCTTAAATCGGGGATATTATGATCACTGACATAACATGTGTTTGTCTTTCCTTTTTGTTGTCTTTTTTCTGATTATCATTTACTTTTGTTAGGTCTTGTTTTGATTTGCTGCGCTACAGTACAATTTAACTATTCGTTTTGTCGTGTGCTAGTTTTGAATTTTTGCACGAGTCTTGCTGAGAACAGGCACCAGCGTCTTTGTTGATTGAACTTCGCATTGAGAGTGCACCTTGTATCGATTTTCATGATTCGAAACTCACATTGGACGTCTTTTTCTATTACAATGTATTTCTCAGCATTAACACTTTAAGCGTTTGTAATGTGTCTTTTTAAAATCAAGAAGTGTTTTTGTTCACGAAGTCGAAATGCCCATAACGTCCGATTAATTTAATAAAATTGACAAGATGTTTTTTTTTTCTGCGCTAAATTTTAACGGGTATCAATTTTAAAATTCGAGTTACCTACCTTTGCTTGATTATTGAGTATTCGTCAGGTTTTAAGTTTTAACATAACAGTACACCGTTAAAAAGCACACCTGTCCTAAATTTTAAAACATGTCATACAAAACGCAAAGTTATAATAACAAACAAATAATTATTTCATATTATATTACAAGTATGATTTATTAAATGCAAACTTTTTCAGTTTTAAATTCAATTACTAACCGAATTGGAGCTGTATAATTTTTTATCAGCTGTAAGACTTTATGTACCTGTATATAATACACATATTAGACAGTGTATTGTATCGAAATATGAAGACACCTCCCAACTGACTGACATTCATTTGGATTCTGTAAATATTAAAAAAGCAGTATCAAGTAACGGTTATGTATGTACATGTTCAAATAACAAAAGTCAGATTTTAAACAACTTCAATTTTGTCTCTGGACTCGAATTTCATAGTTTTTTTTTTTTTTATAAATATATGAATGTTAAATATTTGTCAAATTTTGACATAGGTTTCAAAAGCGTTGTATTTCATTATTTCTTGTCATCTCTCTCTCTCTCTCTCTCTCTCTCTCTCTCTCTCTCTCTCTCTCTCAATATTTCAAAGAGTTAAAAGTTAATTCAACTAGTCGGATTTCATTTTGAAGCCCAGATGCAAAATTGTTTAAACCAAATAGACATATCTTCCTCTTTTTACGGACTCTCTCTCTCTCTCTCTCTCTCTCTCTCTCTCTCTCTCTCTCTCGCTCTCTCTCTCTCTCTCTAACACTTCAATAAGAAAGACAACAATATGGTGTTGAATGTCTCTAATTTGTAAATTTTAAATAATAAATAATCTGGTTTGACCAATGTAGCGAAAATAGAAAATTATACCTTGAAAGAGAGAGTTCTAGTTTAAAATTTCTATAAGTTTATTTGCATTTAAATTGATCATTTGTTTAAGTGTTGAATATTTTTCAATTATACATTTGTACCTATATTGTACTGTAAACTTTTTATGCGTTTTTAGTCCTCAAAATGTCGACATGCTTGCTTTGTTTCAGATAATTTATGTATTTTTTACATCTGTTTTCTACATAATTAACCCTGGATGTACAGTAATAAAAGCTTTAAATAGAAATAAGATTCCGTATTTAAAGGTTGTAATTATCTACGTTAAAAGCTCCAGTAATTAAATTCTAGATTTGAAGTCCCTTTATAGAAATATTTTATAGACCAACAAGTCATAATTGACATGTTTATTTATAAATATGTTAACCGGATTCCTGCCAAATATATACTAGTATCTTGTTTCATAAAAGCAAATTACTCTAAATATTTTACATTAATATCGGATTTTTAAATGATTGATTTTGAATATGTAAAGGAAAATAAGTGTTTGCCACAAACGTTAACAGTCATGTGTTTATAGAAGCCTTAATGATGAAATACAGGACGTGTGTATGGTCATTGATAATGTCACTACCTGACTGATAGAATAAAGAGCAGTTGTTAGTATTTTAACTAGTTGTATTTTAAATGAAACAAGGACAGAATATGCGGTAGTGGTAGAATATTCAATACTATTGTGTGGATGTCATGGTAAGTCTTGTTTTTGTAATAATCATATCCAGAAGTATTCTAGCGAAATACCCCACTATAAATAATTTGTTTATTATGTCCCCAAAATATTGGCTCTCCTGCGTTTCTTCTTCTTCTTCCGCTCAAAACGTTGTCCAGAGCGTTTGTCAGATTCTTTTGAAACTTCACAGGAGTAATAAGAAGTGAATACTATAGTGCCATTTGCTATTTATGTTTTCAAAATGGAAACAAGAACTATATTATTGGCATTTGATTTTCGCTCCAAAACATATTTTTAAACAGTTATTTTTCTCTTAATACTTACAGATAATGTTGAAATTTGATAGGTACATTATCAGATGATATATAAAGTAACAAGAGCTGTATTTATCAGAGTTTAATGCCCCTCCAAAAACATATTTTTATTAACCAATTATTTTGTTTACATTTGTTTCATTTATGAATACATTATTCAATATAATTTTTTTTTTTGTTATTGGCACTCAGACATTAAGTTTGTTTCTTGGAGAAAATCATTGTCGTCAATTCTAGCAATTTTAATAAGTTTGGATTTGCTGACTTGCCTTAATATGACTGATACTCATAATTCTATAGAAAACTTTTTTCTAGTGCTGAATTTAATATTTTTATAAAGTGTTTAGTAACATAATGTAATTTTATTTACTTAGCTCAAATTTTTTAAAAATCTTCTTATTGATTTTAATGTTTATAACTTATACTTTATAAAAATGCGATTTCTATCCTGGAATTAATTAGACGTGTGTAAGTAGGATGGTTTGTACCTCTGATAGAACTATGTCAACACCCATTGACATTACCTCCAGTTCTCGTTCGAATCCAAAGTTTTTTAAATCACTTGTCCCTATCAGGCCTTAGATAGAATTTTTATTGCCACTCGGCACAGTGCCTAGTTAAAGAAAAAAACCACTCGTCACTTTGAAATTTAACTCGGCACAGTCACTACATGAAAACAAGAATTTTTTCTCTTAAGTACAGCCAGAGCTTGTACCAAAAAATAATGTTTTCTGACTTTTTCTTAGGTTTTCACGAACTTCGGATTTTCCACTTTAAGTAACCAGTAACATTCGTTTTGAACTCGCAGGTTTAGAAATGCTTCCACCTACAACTGGTTTGTCATCAGGATCAGCGGTAGTCTAATTCGTGTCTTCGAAAACTCTTATCAGCTGTTTCATCCTTGTTTGTCTTTAGAAAGTTATACAAAACAGCTTGTTTACTTTTATTTGACATACTTAACGGACCGACAAGTATATAAACACTCGGAACATCGGTTGGATTTTACCTGACACTAAGTAAATTCCGAATGCGAAACAATAGGTTTGCGCATGTGATGCAAACGTTTAAATGATTTTGTTGATTGACGCTTGTAACTGAACGGCCGATGTCGTTACAATTGACCTCCTTTTACAAGATTTTTCCGACAAACACTATAGTATCTATTGTTTATTAATTGCAAGAAGCCCCTGGATGTATATGTATGATAAATTTAACTCGGCACCGTGACGAGTGGTAGTAACAATATCACTCGTCCAAGTACACATTTCACTCGTCAGGACGAGTGGACGAGTGAAGAATCGAAGCCCTGCCTATATGTGTTTTTTTTTTGTCTTTTGTTGAGTTTTCTTGTTCGGTATTTTGTCGTTTATTGGTTTGGTATTGTTTTGTATTTTGTATTATCGATGTATAAACTATTGCCTAGTGCACGATTTGAGTATCAATTATCTTTCTGTTATTTGTAGTTTGAAAAAAAACTGTTTAAATACTTTTTCTTCCAACATTCTGCATAACCTCCTCTGGAAAAGTGGAATCCAAAATCCATTCTTTGCAAATTACCAATATGTTATTTAAACATCAACCCTTTTGTAATATTAGATGAACATCTCCAATCAAACTGGAGATGGTAGGTTATCAATAATTTTGATTCTTCTCAATTAAATAGTTTTTTTTTCAGAACCGTTTAATTTTAATTGTTGAAATACGATTTTGTAAACCAAGTCGTGGTAAAATATCGTAAAAAGGAACGATGTGTATTTTTCTTTAAATCTGCCATGACGAATTATTAATAAACCGCAGCAAATCAGTATACCTCTATGGCGAATGAATATATCAGAAACTATAAAAAATATTTCTTGGACATGCTGAATGAAAGACAAAGTCTAACATTTCCCATTAGTTTTCTTTTTTTGTATCGACAAGCAAAACTCTCGTTGGTAGCTCACAAGAGCTATACAAACATTGACACTTTCACACAAATCAAAAATTAAATTCAACACCTAAAAAGCAGATAAATTAGTTTTTAAAAGATACCATTCGTAGCTTTGATATATTTAGTGTGTCATATATTGGGTATTCATAAAAAGGTTTTTTTAAGTCGAGTTAAAAAGAACTAATCACAAAGGAATTTTACGCTGGTTAAGAATTTTGAAAAACCTCTATCAATAAAACAAAAGATATATTGATAAATTTCGTGTATAATCAGGCAATGTAACTTGATTCATTTTAGGACACTGTGGTATTTTAATATAGACACCAAAGTTATATACTGGGGGATAAATAAAATCTGATCACTTATAGGTCTTCTTAAGTAAATAGATTATTATGTATAAAGTGAAACCTTGTGGAGATAGTCATAAAATATTTAATTTAAATACATTATGAGGAGAAGAGCTTTGGATTTAAGACGTGCTCGTTCAATATGAAGGTAGGTACACAGAGATTGTAACTATAATTATATTGATAATTTAATAATCATCATCATCGTAAAATCTCTCAATCTAATATAAATGTTGGACAAATTTTGACTTTGAGATTTTTAATAAGACCTTTCTTTCGAGTTTTTAATTGATGTACGTTAACGAACCTTGAAATAATTGGTCATGTACCGAATATGTTTTTGTACGAGCTGCCAAACACTCAGTCTTCGAATGAAATCAATTCAGTTATATATGTATGTTTGAAGCATTCAGTAACAATCCTAATCTATACGAATGTTTTTGAAATGCACATGTGAAGAGACGTATCGATTACATCATGCATCAATAAGCGCACTCCTAGATTAAAATTCCATGTTAAAAGTCGGGAATGTTTCGAGCTTGTTATTCATACTTAAAACATATTTTAAAAAAACACACTCCCTTATTTCAGATACATGTAAAATATTTGAAACGTCAATTACATTGTATATACAATAATTTATTTTAATGATCGGAGAAATTATTCACCACAAATTAACTTTTTATTAAGTTTTAAGAGTTTTAAAACGTTTTGGATATTTCGTTATGCAGTTCATTACCTTCCAAAAATAGCGTTTATTTTATACATGTATAATATACATGTATTGCCACTACATGTAATAACATATGTTAAGAATAAAATAACTTCAATAAAGGTATTTACGTTGTAAAAAAAAATTTAGTACTCTTTGTAAAAATGAATTCACTGTTTTAAAAAGTATTCATTTTGCACATATTCCGCGTTTTCCGTTCTGACAAGTCATTCAAATAATACAGACGTTTATAAAAACAGTACATTATAACAATGATCACAGGTGTCTGACCACCGTATTTTCTACTTGGACCTGTAACGTTTACTTGTTCTATGGGCTAATAAAATATTTTTGTTTAAATTGACAAATTCATTTTAGCGGCAATGGAATGACAAATAAAGAGAATCATTGCTACTCGTTTACTTTTGTTTTTGTTATTAAACAAATTCATCAAAATAGACTTCTTGGGACCATATTCACATTTAACTTTTGTAAATTTTCTACATGAATACAAGTATATACAGTTTGACCAACTTGAAATCATACTTTCTGCTTTGTATCATACATTGGAAACAAACTACCGAATTTCGGCGGAATCGAAAAATGATGTCTAGTGATGTATTCCAAATATTATTGTCTTGCCAGATACGCCAACATATAGTCTTTAGCTACGAATAAATGTCTTTTAATTAAAAGAAAATTCAAAATATATAGATATGCATTTAAAATGAGGAATGAAATATTACGTTTAACATAGATAGTACACTTCACTGTCAATTGTAAATTTTTTTTTATACATTTATTATATGTGCCACGGTGCTCTCTTACCGTCTTGTTTCTCTTGGTATTACGTGTAATTTTTTAACTTAATGTTGCTACCAGTTATGTATTTTGGTGGCAAAAATCATTTGTATGCTTATTGAAATAAAGATTTTGAAATCGGAATAATCTGTATTCTAAACGATGAAGCTACAAAAATTACAACAATAGTTTCTCTCTTGTTGTTACCAAACAATTCGTTTTAATTCGGTTTTTTACATTATTTCAATAGATTTATTAAAAACATTTTTTTTGGATAAATTATTGGATTATAATTATTTTTGTTTTATGCAAAAGCTTTGTAACTTGATCATATACAGAATAGATGCCTACAAGAAGACTCAAGTAAATAGACGTGAAACAAATTCACAAGTACACAGATGGTTAGTTATCAAAAAATACCAAACTTCGAATGTATATTTAAGATTTACCTTTTCTTCACTGAGGCAGTATTAAGTTGAAGCGGCTACTAAGACTGAAGGTTGTTCAAGTTCAATGAACAATTAGTAGAATCTGTCTTTTTAAAATTCTTATCACAATTTTTACACGTGTTTATTTCTGATTTTATTTAACTTGTAAGTTCAAGACCTTACTGTAAAAAGACCACTAGTTATAATGTAGCTAAAATTAAATTCTCTCTCTCTCTCTCTCTCTCTCTCTCTCTCTCTCTCTCTCTCTCTCTCTCTCTCTGTGCGTGTGTTTAAATTTATGCATATAAATACATTGATATATATTAAAAATTTGACCCAGTAACTAATGATGTGGAAATTATTCACTATAGTTCCAGCAGAGTAGGTCTATTGTAACCTGTTAAATGACGATGAATACCGTTATAGATTCTGTATGTCATTATAGTTTATACTATAAGTAATCTTTTGGTTAAACTTAATATCACAGTTTAATGTCGACACCTGCAATAAATCTAGAAAAAAATATGAAATATTACACCTTATATGAGTGATAAATTACAGGATTTATTTTCATATAATTGCATATAAGCCGAATATTGTACCTGTTGGAGGCCAAAATATATTTTGCAACTTTAAATGTATTGAACCTTTTCTATAGACTCCATTGTGTTATTTTAATTCTTTCATTTCTGTTTTCAATGATTAAAAGCTATATCTATATACAAACATAAAAACTATAAGCGAACCACTTTAAACTTAATTGTTGTTACCAATGCCCTTTTTGATTCTATTTTACTGACTGTTTTTATTATGATCTGAGGTAAAGTTCCCATGATGCTTTTCGTTGAATCAAAACAGGCTCATATACGTATAATACTAGATAAAAATTTTGAAAAATGACAACGTCATCAAATCAAATGGGTAATTTTGTTATGTTTTGTTTGTTTGTTTTTGTTAAATTGTTTGGTTTTTTCTTTTTGTTTGTTTGATTTTTGTTGTTGTTGTGTTTTACTACATGATATTTGTAACCAGGTGTAACTGATCTCGAAGGTTTCTTGATTTCTTTATTTATAATATTTGTATTTTAGCTTGAGACTGTTGGGTTTTACTGAAATTCCGGTATGATTATTTCTTGGTTGTCATCATCGGCCATTACCATCTGTTATGTCTAAGACGTTACCAGATATCTTGATTGTATCGGATCCATGCCTGCAATGAATTGTTTGGACATGGTTTAGTTTCACTTTTGTAAATGTTATTATTGTATGTTTTGTCAAAGAGTCCACGATGTTCACCTCATACTGCTCATTTCATTACATTTTGTACTATTTGAAGTAAAACCAAGTACCCGCTGCTTGCTTTTTACTGTGGTTACATTTGGTACATTAAACAAAGAACCTATATACGGTGATAGAATACTCTTTTTAATCTTAAAAAAGAGACAATGAGCAAAGGGATTAGGCGAAAAAAGTTTAATATTCGACAAAAACATCTTTGCTCAAACCTGTGTGGTCCGGTCTAAAGCTCAAGGAAGCATGTTAATTTAAAGTGTTTAATTAAACTTTTAATATAAAAATACTGAGTAGTTTGAATTATCGAGCTTATTAATATACTCACAATGACAATATTAAAAAAACAGAGAAAACTGTTTATAGATTGCAATCGTTAAATTTTAACCTATTGACGTAATTATAGTGAAAAAAAAGAACATACCAAAATGATAATACACCAGGTACGTGCTAAACACCTCTATTTAAATTTGTAACATACAAAATAAAGTTCAATACGAGCGAAGATCTGAAGGTTTTAACTTTAAAACTTAAAGCCATTTAATGAGATTAAAATTTGAACAATCTATGAGGGAATCTACATAACTAAATGACAATATAAAGTAAATATTTGTTTTTATCGTCTCAACAAATCAATGTAATTTAGAAAGTTACCTTTATTAAAGCATTAAAGCTCTAGTGGTTTAATCATATGTGCGTGACAATAACAAATAATGCTTACAATGTGTTAACAAAAACTGAACATTCATATTTGATGCATAGATATATATGTATGTATATAGGTATGCATTCTTCGATACACTGATAAATATTTTATGCGATTTGAATGGTTAAAAGTTTTAAACAGATCAAACCATTATTGAGCTTATAAACAGATTTACGTATTCTTAAGATCTCTGTGATATAAAATTAAGACTAAGTGAAAAAAAACAACGTTTTATTTCTTAAATTAACATTCGTGAATTTCTATATATATGATGACAGTTTATATGAACGGGGCTAGATCCCTGAAAAAGATAAATTAGTTCGATGAATACCTTAATCATCGAGGCGAGGACCAAAGTGATATATATCAGATGGACATATACCATAAAATAACAATGAATTCAGGTTGGAACTCCGTACATAGATTGATTGTTTATCACATATATATCAATATGTTAAGATCAGGACTGGCCCTTCAACTGGCGCCCTATAGAGAAATAAGGAGCGAAAAACGCGATATGTAGACATTGATTTACTTATAATCAGCATGTAGACATTGATTTACTTATAATCACCACATTCAACATATTGCTCTTAGTTTAAGAAAAATTTAAGTTTAAACATTATAAAAACTTTGATTTTGTTATAACGCGTATGACAAAGGATCTACTAGGTAAACTGTTGAGAATGCAATCTAGAGTGTCAAAAAGGTGAGTTTAATTTTCAAGTTTTTAAGTTTTTCAAAATACCTGTTTTTCCAAAGATTTATTTTTCTTTCTAAAAATGAACACGTGCAATACTCTTTATTGCTTGTCCATCAAGTTGTTATTTGAAATGTGACATAAGAAAAGTACTGTAATTTTACCTATATGACATTACTTTTGATAAGGATTTAAAGCAATGAACAAAAAGCTGAGCTTTTTATCATCTTTCTCTTGGAGATTTGAATCGAAGTGTTTAGTTAATTTTAAACAAATATATCAGTGTCTTGCCCTTCAAACAATCGTAGAAATTAAATTTGAAGCAGTTTGTGACAGTCTAATTAAAGTGATTTCAATTCGTTAAACTTTTGTATGTTACTATTTGACTTTCAATACAAAACTGCACCCTTTCCAAACTTAAAAAAGTGGATTCATTAAAAGTAGAAATTACAAGTCCTCGTAAAGACATTTCACGGTACTTTTTTTTGCATTGCGTTTTGCAATGTATAGATGTGTAATACGTTTGAATTACTCGCTTATAAGACTGTTTCTCAAAACTCCTAAATTATATCATTTTAATGATGAAATACTCAGTCTCTCATCTAAGTATTACTTGTACAAATTATGATTTCATTAACGGGTTATCCAGAGTTTACAGCCGGATAAATCATATGGCTGTTTACCGATTCTTTTTAAAGTATGACCAACAGTTTGTTATACTATTATGTTCACAAAACGTTCTAAACATAATTTTTATTATTATTATTTTTTTAAATTTTTTGTAATACAGCGTAATTCGAGTGCAAAGGGCCTCGCCACTTCTAAATAACATTTTGTGCTATATCGAATTATGACAAATTAGTTGATCATCTCTAACCGAACGGATATGATAATGAATTTGATAGATATTTATGTGACTTATTCTACTTAGCTTTTTATCAAAAATATTTCCTTTTTTTATTATTCATTTGGAATTGTATTGTTAATATTAAGGACTTTAAAAAATACTCTATCGTGAGAAAAGCTTAACAAAACGACCTTTTCATGGAATAAAGCCCTTCTGTTGTTTGCTTTTATAAATATAGGGTTTAAAATTCAAAGAAAGTAGTACAATTATGCATGTAAACTTGTGTATAAGAACAGCAGGATTAAAAAAGAACTTCATAGACAGATATAGATGGTGGCGGTCGCTATTACAGGTTTTACTGTATTGTTAAATTGTTATTGAGCATTGTTTGATAGGTTTATTTAAGCTTGCTAGTCACACATAAAAAGTTCTTCATGTGGTCAAAAACACCTCTTAGAACCTAGGCTCGAACTCCATTCGGGAAATTCTGATGTGAGAAAGTATGAGAGCTTGCTTGCCAAAGACCGGTTTTTCTACCATTCCATGTCTAACCGTCTCGATATAAATAAAAATCTCTTTAACTGGATATAAAGCAACCAGTCTCCAAATAGATCCATCATTAACGTTGATTGCCAAAAATATAAAATTGGAGTTGTGGGTTTTGGTCAGAGTTTATCATGAATATTTTCCAGATTATCGTATCTTAAGTTTTATTTCGAGTTTCTGATCAGAACGCAATTTTTATTGCTTTTTAAATATGGTCATAAAGCAATTTTTGAATTTTGTCGTGAAATACATTCAAAAATATTGTCTTAAAGCATTTTTAAAAAAATGTATTTAACGATAAAATTCGAAAAATGTTGAATCGCAATATGGTTGGGGTAAACCAATATTCGTCAACTTTGTTTCATCCAAAAATATTATGGGTCTTTGGTTTTCGTTTTTAGTGTCGCCTCTGTATAGATTAAATATCGAATATGATATTTATTATGCCTTGTTGTGCATCTATAAATTATCAATGTTTGTAAAACTAAAATAGGTCGCTTTGATTTTGTGGCACATGATAATTTTGCATTTCTAGTTCAGAAAACACACAACTTTTAGTGCTTGGTTTTAATTAATCTGCTAGATGTGACACAAAACATCTAATTACTTTTAGACAAAAACTTTGATGATTTGTCGGAGATATTTGATACCTGATTATATAGATATATTGTTGTACCTGCACACGTACTTTATGTTAGGTCGTCAGAAGTTTGTTTACTGGGATAACATCGGATATATAAAACAAAGGACTAATACACAGTGATATAAATACCCGTTGTTGTTGTTTACGTGGAGTAATAAAGAAGTGTACCGGGGCCATATATAGATAAATAAAGTCAGATATAGAAGCTTTGAAAAGACAATCAAACTTCAAAATATGATCAGAGGGCATACTTTATTTGTCACACATGTTTCCAATTACACTATACAAAGTGTATTCTTAGTTTAATTGAATAATTATAGATAAACTAATTTTTCCCAGTAGTACCTTTACAACCATCATTTGTTACCTATTGTTATCTTTTGTTAAGCTTTATGAATTACACATTGGTCATCCATCAATAATATATGCAAAGGCTTGATGCGTGTTGTTTTATATACAGCTCAGATGGGCTACGTTTGATGCTTATATTTACTTTTGCTTAACCTAGACATGACTTTTGTCGACACCACAAATTTCTGTTTTGCACATTAGGTATTTGTACTTATTTTTAAGTCAAAATTTATTTCTGTTTGCACATTGGGTATTTGTTCTTATTTTCCAAGTCAAGTTATTTTTCCAGTTTCAACTTATCTGATTGAGATTTAAAAAGATGTCCTATTAATACCTTCAGTGCTTAAAATAAAAGCAAAATGTTTCATTAAGTTTTGCAAAGAAGCGTTTTGTTTTACCACGTTTAACCATTCGTTGTCAGGCACAATTAAAGTCTTACGTAACCGTTACTTGAAAGTTGATACACGTTTTGTATAGTTGACAAACAATAGAAAATAAAACTGTTGTTTTTGAATTTAAAGCATTTTCTGACAATAAGATAGTGTATATATAATAAGTAATAATACCTTAAACAAAAGACCAAAAATACACTCAGAAGTAAAACAAAACCTGTTATTTCTTGTTGAAAGAGAAAATGAGCTGATAAGACATTAGACACAATAGTGCGATAAATGAAGTATTTTAAACAAAGTAAATTATTGTCATCAGACACGACTTTGTTTCTGTTATACAGTTTCATCAAGATTTACAATGAATTTGTTAACACGAAATGATCTGCTTTACTGGTTAAACCTAAAGATCGAAACATGTCAATTCTTAAGGCTTAAAATTCATTTGTTACTACATTGTTATCAACATAACTTTTCTCTTGTTATGAAAATTCTTACAGAAAACGGACACCTGTTTCAGACCATTCAACACGCTATGTGTATGAAACAATGCTTTAACATGTTAGTTCTACTTATGTTACTTTTTTTTTATTTCTTACGTCTTCATTGCACAACTAAAACAGCTCAGGTTCATTGAGAAATGTGTTGTTCAAACTTGCCTTAGACCTAACAATAGGTGTGCAGTGAACATAAGTGGTTTAATTTTGCGTGTAGAGGGAATGGATTACGAATTTAGTTCTGTGTATTAAATGTATTCTTGCTCTATTCAGCACGGCAAATTTTCATCATTTTTGCCTTTCAATCAAAAGGTCTCTATATTTGTTTGAGAATTCAAGTAAATGCAATTACAAAAGCGTGTGTTCGTTTTTGCAATTTTGTTTATTTATTTATTTATTTACGTATTTAATTTTTTTTTGTTTTTACGCGACAAATGTAGGCCGATCCTTATGTTCCTAGTAAATAGTAAGCAAACGTTTGTTTGAGAGAGTGGAGTGGAGTGGAGTGGTGTGGAGTAATGGTGTTTTTACGCCCCAGTCATGATTTTGTTTTACTTATTTCGAGGTTGTCAGTTCTTGGATGGTGGAGGAAATCGTAGTGCCTGGAGAAAACCACCAATCTTCGGCAAGCGAACTGTTTGAGAAAGAAACATTGTACCTTCCCGAAGGTCAAAAATAAAAATGGAAAGCATACTAGAGCTGCGACAAGTACTATTCCTTGATTTGTGATTTTGACATTTATACTCAGATATTTTTAATTATTTGACGTGTCAAATTATTGGTTCTTGATATTTCCCACTTAATATCCTATTCTTATAATATATTCTGATAGAGAAGATAAATAATTGTTAATAAAGCATGGTAAATTCTTCAACCTTCGGTCTCAGATTGTATTTAATAAATGAACATATTTACTTTTTGTATTCGAAAATCAACCAGATTTTTATCTTAAAATTGAAATCATGTTGATTATTTTCATATTTCAACATACACATAGTTAATTTAATAAATCGTTTTGGTTAAGATCTTGTTATCGTTTTTTTTCAAACAGGTCAAAACCATTAGGCAAATAATATAAATGTAATAAGTTTTTGATAAGATATTTAACACTTAACTTGTTTGATAAAAAGACTAACTTAAGTAAAATGAAATGAAATAAAATAATCCCTATATTTTGATATATTACCTCACCAAGCGAGCTGACAGATATAAATTGTATATATGTACGATAGTTGTCGTACATTTCTGACCTAACTCCTAAAAACCTCTTAACAAAGTTTCCTTAAAGTTTAAATCTTATAACATCTGAATTTAAAATTAATCAATAAACTCTACATATTGTTTGTATTTGTGGTTAATTGGGTTTTTAACAGGATATATATATATATTAAGTCGTGCCCATGTTATAGAGTGCATGTTCTGGAATGCAATGTAAAAATATCGTTCACGTATTTTTTTTTATTTCAAAGACCAACACAGTCTAACTCCCGTTTCATTTTTGTTGAAAAGTGCCAACTGTAATACAGATATTTGGAGCCAAACTTAAAGTGTAAACTATGATCTATTTGTTGATATTGTCGAATTGTCATATGTTCTATCATAAAACATTTGTTTTAAACATCCAATAATGTTATATGATAGTTTTAACAACTTGCTGCTAGATATATGTAACCTAGAGTGCTATTATAGGACCAACAATCATTATAAATGAGCAGTTCCAATTAAACAAATAAGTTCAAGCTTATGTGAACATTTAGGAGTTTTTAAGTCCATACCTTTCTCGAGAAAAAAAATTCCGATTTGCTCCATTTCTCTAACCTAGAAAAAAACTAACCAAATGTGCATTTGATCGAATACACAATTGACATTACGAATTATGCTTAAAGGAAAAAATAATATTAAAAATTGTTGAAACACAAACAAACCCGGGACCACAGGATTATGACCTTTGTATATATTAATTTGTCTTCCTGAATTTATCAATTTCAACAGTGAAACTTCAACACTCAATGCATAAATTATTCATTTTGTGAACTAAAACATCCTGCAATTGCATTTTGTGTCCGCCCATACGTGTTCTCCTATTAGTCATTGTAATTAAAGATAAAGTGGGGAAATATTGACATATCATTATTTGAGTTGAATTAAATTCACAGATCGTTACTAATTCACCAACATGTACCCCAATAAATACGCATTATACGAATTCAATCAATTCTTATTTTCAAAATTGAAAATCGTCAATATGAACCGCTGGTCTGTTTGTACAACCCCGGTAATTGGTCATAGAATATTTAAATTTAAATAAACATAGATTTGTCGAATTATGTCCAGTTATTTGGCCAGATTGCAGGTAGTGGACAATAGCAGATTACAAAGTATTGTATGTTAGCGTTGCTGTGCGGTATAATCGTCTTAATGAAACGGCAGAGTGGGTAACACAGATTACGTTTATTTATATTTGTAAGAATATAACACGTATTAGTACAGTTGTAAAATCCGTACTGCCTTATACCGGGTATTCTCAGACAGTGAAATGACAATACCCCCAGACAAGGAATTTATATATTGGCAAAATTATGTTTTATCATTGGCATTATGCTTTTCTGGAGATGTTTAGAACTAGAAGGTAAGATTTTGTTGCTGTCAGATTGTTCTCATTGGTTATTCATCAGACTTATACTTTTTAATTTCTAAATCACATTTTAGAGTTTGTAAAAAATACCTACGGTGCCAAATAACAACTTACAAGATCTTATGACTACTTTCAAGATATTAACCCTCCATTAGCGAACACTTTGCCAGAATGAGTGGGTAAGCGTCAAAGTTGTATCTGCATTTTTTGCGCATTGCATTTACACGTGACAACGCGAGGTGTAAAGTTTTTTTTGGACATATGTAATTTGTCTTAAAAATAGTTGTTTTAATGGTAAGTCATTTAGGGGGTGGGGTGGTGGGGAGGGGGCTTACATACAATATTTTAAGCATTTAAGTTTATTAGTAAACGCGTGATATTTATCCAGATTCTGTAAAATAGTTTTTTTTAACCATTGAAGCAAATATTTATATAATATGCATAGTTACTTATAGTATGTAATAATATGTATCAAGAAAATCCTAATCTAAAGGTTTCTGTCTTTAAAGTGAACTTTTTTGTCGATGTAAGTAAAAACAGCAAATCTGTGAAACGAAACTTGCATTTGGCCTGTTAATAATAAAAATTATGTTCTAAATCTTTAAAGTATTAATAATGTTTTTGATTTCTACTTAGGTTATGTTTTTATGTCGTGTTTATCCTGTAAATTATAACACAAGTCATGCGGTTTTCAATCAGATATCGGATTAAAAAATCTAATCTAAAATCCTGCTTTAGTTAAAATGAGGATTATGCAGATTAAGATTAGGAAAAGATAGAGTAAA
The DNA here is from genome assembly GCA_029721355.1 of Tegillarca granosa. Lineage (NCBI taxonomy): Eukaryota > Metazoa > Mollusca > Bivalvia > Arcoida > Arcidae > Tegillarca > Tegillarca granosa. The sequence goes on along the minus strand of CM056597.1, from coordinate 11,441,981 downwards.
ATTACATGGCGAAATTAAAAAAAATATATGAAAAAGTAACATACTCGATTACCTTTTTCGTGTGCCTTGGTATGCATTTTAGATGTAAAATAATAAAGTTACTGCGCTTTGGAAGAAACTTCGACTTTTCATCGTTTGTATCAAATTAAATTTAGCTTTCTTTAAATTACAACTGAAAACTTCTTTTGTTGTCTTTTACTTGTCGGCTATCTCTTTCGACAGCTCTGCGATGCAAAATATTTTTCTAGGCTTATTTGTTTATTTATTTATTTATTTTTGTATTTTATTAAAAAATTGATTTCGTTTTTTTTAAGGTATTGATAAATTGTTTATTGATTTATTTATACATATATAAAAATCGCATTATCTTCTTATAAGAAATTGGCATTCACAATATGGTATTTCGAGGTATATGGTACTGATTTTCGGAAATAAGTTCAATCGGTACAGTATGTTAAATATATGCTTAATATTTCATAAGTCACTCGTACCTATATATTTGTGTTAATAGTGACTTTAATTTGACAATTTAATTCACACGGACATTACACATTGACCATTACAATAAACACCTTTATGTGAGTGACTCTGACCAGTTAAAATAAAGTTATCTATATTCTATGACAATATCCTGTAACGTTTTACTTTTGTCGCCCGTATATATAAACTTGACTTTAAACTGTGAGAATTTTAATATATTCTATTTTTATCATAAATATCTATCCTAATTGCCTAAATTATCATTAAGAGCAAATTTACTTTCGATATGGTTTAGAAAATATTGTAATTTCTTCTCAGTTATAAGTCAATGGATATTAGATGAATTTACCGAAATAAGTCATTAAGGTATTTTAACTTGTTGTCATCACTGACAAAAATGTAGATTGTAAGAAGAAAGATTAAATAGAGGACATGCTTCATCTTGAGTGAGTAAGTTTAAAATATAATGTTACAACTAGATTGCATGGAAAAACTTAACTTTCAGCATTTGACAGTAGTTGTAACCTTACTAAGGTGATACCAATATAACAGCATCGTAAAATGTTCAGAACTCTTAAACGATTTAGAACAATTTATCGGAACTGACTAACGTATTCATTACACTTAAACACAGAATACATAATTAGCTTTGAGAGTGGGCGGTCTTAGGGTATGAACCAAGGCCAGGTCATGAATAAGACTTTAAAATTTTAGATACTTTGTCTTCGCCTTGAGCTCTGCAATATTGATTGGAAGTAGTATGGACGTCTGCGGCATACTGACTCGGTGAGCTAGCACCTTAATAAAAGGTCGCCCTGAGTGAGAGCCATTACACGTCAGTTCATTATACACGGCTCGCACATCACACGCATACACAAACTTGTTCTTAGATTAATTCGTTGATTAATAACCTTGCTCGTCGCAAATAGCGGAAAATGTGCTGGTGCGACGTTAAACATTACAACAACAAACACAACAGAATAAATAAGCAGCATAATGTTGAGTAACACCAGGCTACAGGGTGTTGTATCGTCGTAACCAATAAACCTTCCTAACATTTTGACAGTAATTCCCATAAGATATTTTTATCAATTCTATCTTTTTCGAAACATTGCTCCATGGGAATAGTTGATGTTGACAACTACATTAGTATGTTCACTGATAAAAATATATTTTGTTCAATCTCAAGACGCGACTTTGTAAACTGATCATTTTGTTGATTTAGTATCATTGAACTTTTAGAACTTTTGTTTTGTCATCTGTGGAAATGGAACATCGATTTCAAATAGTGGTTTTTATAGTAGAGTAAGTTTTTGATATTAATAAAGTAAATAATACAGAATTTAGATCTAAAGGTTCTATACAACACAGCACTCGACCTACCTATCATCTAACAGTCCCTAATTATGAAGATTTATTGAATTTATGATACCAGACCTTCCCATATCAAATAGTTCAAACGTAGATTTATTAACGGGTATACTTAGACTTAATTTAGCACAATATAAAACAAATATTATGATAATATGTAAACTTGAGATAAAAATCATCCGTATGTTTACATATAGGTTTTATAACTTCAAGTAGATTATAACGGTAAAATCTCATAGCATGCATTTTGGCACTGGTTCAACAAAGTTGCATATTGCTTTTTATGTTTTGGACAATGTTACAATAGAGAATCTTATATCCTCATTCTGCTCTTAAGATGTCCTAGCAAATTAGAAAATGATCTCAAATATCAGTTGTTATAACTTAACTTTTTAAAAAATTTTCTAAAGATTGTTAATTTTATAAAAAAAAAATACATGCTAAATGTAATGAAGTAAAATTTTATCATTATTTTTTACCTAAGTTAACTTGATTTGAAATTTCGAAAATACTTCGTTGACCGAACACTTTTTTGCAAAATACTTTTGGTATAGTTGGATTTAAGACAACAACAATAAAGAATACGTACATGTTCATGAACGTACACGTAGGAAACTACATGGAATGGACATGATGTGCTTTCAGACATTGCAATACAACTTTCCCATGAAGTACCTCCTAAACACTAATGTTATCTTTAAATTAAGATTTTTGATCAGAATGTCTGTGAAATTGATCTCACATAAAGTCGTCTAATGGTCGGTATTATTTTTGTTCATATAATTCATATTAAAAACAATCGCATGGATTTTTTTACCCATACCACATCAAACTGATTATATATCCCTTGTAAAAACATTGAAATATTTGGTATTAAACACACGAGGCTTTTCTGTTCTTGAAAAAACTCTTATTTAATGGTCGTATAGCTGCGTGGAAGCTTTTAGGTTTCACATAATTATGTCTAATCTTTAAAAAATCGTAATTCGTTTCGAGTATCGTTGAAGTTGAAATTTCTAACTGTTAATTTTTAAAATGACATTTGTTATAAGGATAATAACGTTTTAAGCCTCTCTTTAACTCATACCAACATGTGTGTAATTCTTTGGCATATTTGTATATGTTCGTCTGTGAACCATTTGTTGATTTTTAACGGTGTATAAGTGTAATATAGTTATATTCAAGTATTAAAATGAAGAAAGTTATGAATATTAAATTACAAATTACTTGAATATTTAAATTAATAAAAAATCTATAATCGAAATTATGATGAAGGTAAGATTTTTAGATGTAAGTTTTTTTTTTTTTTTTTTAAAAAAAAAGACTACATAATGTTTTAACTCGCATTGATCAAATTTCGTAAAGTAGAAGATTAAATTTCTATCATGACGCTGCATTTATTTGAGTGTATCATTATAAAATACACAATTTATCCAGAAAAATACAATATGTTCTTTCATTTTTGGGAAAACATGATAAAGTCGATATGATGTAGATGGGTGAACATTGGACACGTTTAATCATGAAATAATTGAAACAATTGTCATTGCTGTCCAAGTACAAGGTAATAAATACCTCTAATCATTAAGATTGATTCTAGAGGATATGTACACGGTTTTCCTTTTCTTTTCCTTTTCTTTTTTACTGTAGATTTCAGCAACTTGGTGTAATAAGTAATTAATATATAAAATATGTTAATTCAACGTTGATAAGTAAAACAGAATGTGATAATTTAACGTTTATAAGTAGTTATTTGAAGTGCAAATGTCTTTTTTGTAGAACAAAGTTTATGGTTGAATGTCAGTTTTAATAATGTTGTTTTTATTTAATGCAGACATCCAGTGATGATGATGATGACAATCCACCACGAGAAGTCTCTAGTTTGGAGATATACAAAGAACTACTACAACTAAGATTTCTTCAGATCCGGTCCAGAATGACAAGAGAACAGACTTTCAGTCCCGAAATGAAGTACGAGATCTCGCAGATGAACGGGATGAAAAGCATGGTAGAACGTTTAAAACACGTGACCATGTCGGATCTAGTACTTCCGGATCATACAGGTTGGTTGATTGACCAATCGGACAACTCTAAAAATTATTGCATCATAGCGGACATGTTGTTTTGCATATTTGAAGACGAAATAGCCGAACACCCTAAAGATGTAATTTTATTGCCCGGATGTTCTATACGGTCGCTGGTGTATCAAACTCCAGATTCTACCACATCGCAATCAAAAACAATATCAGGAATAGATCGCTATCAAATTGTAATAAATGACAGTGGGTCTAAAAAGAAATATTTATTCAGTGTTGAAACTGATACAGAACTTCTGGAATGGATGGCTGCATTAAAAACATCATCCAATCTAGATCAAGATGTGGGCGAGGGGGATGTCTCCAATTCCTCAGTGGAACCTAGACGTCATTCAATATGTTATGACCCTTCTGTTCAAAGACATGGGACTCAGGGATCTTATATATCTCCAAAGTATGTTCCTTCACCGAAATCATCAACCCGCACAATTTTACAAGCTTTTAGTGGTACAGAAAATTTAGTGACAGATTCTGTGATCGAAAAAGATTCATCTAGTAATTCTGTTCCAATAGACAATTTCCGAAGACGTCTTCGAAGGGATACAGATCAAGAAAGTTCTAAACCTACTCCAATGAAGGCTACTTATTTTACAGAATCGCCATCATCAGCGCATAAAAAATTATCCCCATTTAAACGGTTTCGATCATTTGGAAGTTTGGAGAGTCTGTTTAAACCAAAACGAAGGAACAGTAAATCTGGTGACTCGATCTGATTCTCAGTCGGTAGAAAGTGACGAAATTCCTTCAACCTAGTGACAAAAAACATCGAGGATCTTTTGACATGTCATCCTCAAAAACTAAATTAAAGGAAAGTAAGAGATTGTCAAAGTCACTGGAGTTCGGACAGTCAGAACACAATCAGGGTAAAAGTTTAGTGCGCAGAGCTTCCGATTTGAAAGACAGATTTATGAAGGGAAAATCCGACTTTCAGACCATACGATTGGAGCAGTTAACAGACTTCTAAAATATCAGGTTATCTACAACATAAATTTTTAATAAAGTGGCAGAAACTGTGGTGTGTCGTCTGTCGTGGTTGTTTCTATGGATTTAAATCAAATTCACCGGAAGAAAATCCACAGGTGGCATTAAACTCTTACCAATTGTACTGTGGTCTATGTTTCAGATAAGGATAAACGCTATAAGAAACTCTATGTGTTTAAACTGGCACAACAGGGAAAGAAAAGCCATTATTTCAACGCAACGGATAACGCAGAGCTTAGTAAATGGATTCAGACGTTACAGATGGAAGCTATCAAAGTTCAGACGGACCCGACGGAAATCGGACTCACTAGATTGAATTCTTCAGACTCCTTTCAGAGTATTGATAGTTCCTCTACAATGTCTAGTCAATCACCAGAAAATTCAAAACCAAGACGAAGAACGAACACTTTACAATCGGACTTGCCCAATTTATGCAAATTTGTGCCAAATTCTGAGGGACAGAGACGTGGCTCAATGCCTACCACCCTAACGCCCAATGTTTCCGAAAATAACATTGAGGGATCGTCGTCATCAGATAATTGGCAGACATCAGAAAATGACGAAGCGTGTGTAAAAAATGGATTCGGATTACCGGGCGAGGGATATCCCGGAACACGATCAAGCTTTGAGAGAAGTGTGGCAAAAAGACAGGAACTATCTGTTTAACCTTGTGAGAGCTAAATTACGAACTTATAAAAAGAGACGTGAAAATATTTATAACACAGACCTCCCCGGACCTAATAATGAAGGGTTATTAATGGTGACAGACGATAGAGCTGTAAATCTCTCTAATGTCAGGCTTAAGGTATGTATGATTTTATAAACTAAAATACTGTTATAGATTATGTGTTGTTGACTTTATCATCCCTCGAACTTTAAAGATTTAAGTTTAAGTATTCTATTATTCGCATCTGGAATGTTTTAAAATGTTCAAATGAACATCACCCTTTCCATCTTGTGTTTTTGAATCGTAAAAGTTTCTTGCATACATTTTTTCATGTCAGGAGTATGAAAGGTAAAACCCACAGTAGTCGGATATCAATTTCATATTTCATTTAAAGGATTATATTGGATTAATGTTGTTAAAAGCTCCAGTAAAGACTCATTCGCTTATTTTGAGGCGGTCAGTTTTTGAGTGGTGGAAGAAACCGAAAAAAGCATCTTAAGTATGACAAGTATGCAGAACACAAAAGGAGCGGAAATGAAACAGAATAAATTGGTAATAAAAGACCGACTACAGACAGACACCGGACGTAATGGTAAAATGAAAGTGTCTGGTGGTGTGGTTAAATACTTTTGCAGGGCCCGAACAATCTATCATACAGAAGACATTTCCAACGTTCAAGTTATAAGTTACATTGTAAATACAAGTACCAATGTAGTGCTAGAAAGTGTAGCACTATAATTTCATTGAAATAGCTGTATAATTTCTCTGTGACTTGATTACCGCACTTAAATCAGAAAGCACACACACACACACACACACACACACACACACACACACATATATCAAAACGGTATCAGTACAAGAATAAATTACTGGATGTTATTAAGTTAGCGCTCTATTTGGTTTAAAATATGTTTTATAGTATAAAAATATCATTCTTACTTTGTACGAAACTAGACTTTTGAGTATTCCTGTGAAGTTCAATATATCACATCACAGATACACGTGTATACATGCATATTCTTGTCAAAAAAAAAAAAAAAAAAAAAAAAAAAAAAAAAAAAAAAAAAAAAAAAAAAAAAAAACTGAAAAAAGATTATACATGTAAAATAAAACTCTGGTTACATATACGCATTCAAATAATCATTTTTGAATAATATTTATATTTTGAGTAACAAAAATACAATGGCAGGTATAATTTTAGCATGTCTATATAATTCATCCGTTAGAGTTGAAGAGAGGTCTAGAGGGTCCTGTTATTATACGTAATCAGAAGTCCATGAAGTAATTCATGGACTTCTGACATAATTTAATTTATTATTTTTCTATAGATGATTAATCGTCTCGAATCAGGCGTTAAATATTTTTAATATGACGGAGTTTAGTTAAATCAGGCAACTAAATGATATAATATCTAAATCCGCGTGTTATGTAACCGAAATTATTTACCAAACACTGAATGTCCACATATATCCAAAATACTTCCACGTTTACGTTTACACTCTAATATCAACACTTCATACCTTTCCTGACTATAGACATTGAAACTTACTGAAAGGTGCTAATTTTAATTTTTTTTTTTTTTTTTTTTTTTTTTTTACAAAATTAGACATTTGAAATAAGCACATGATCGACACTTTATTTTATATGTCTTATTTATTATGAAAGTAAAAACTAACAGTAAAAATTTTACTAACGTACGTCTGACTGTTCTAATGGTCGACTATATGAACGTCGCAAATAAAGCCAATGGTGGTTGTTTTTGGATCACATATCTACTTATTAAATGCATGTGGTTTTGTTCTAGTAGAAACTTTACAGAGATTTAAAAAAAAATACTTTTTTGGCATATAATGATCTGTAATCCTAAAACAAACGAAACGGTCAAACGCAGTTGTTTCATCTTTTGTTTAACAAATTTATTATTTTTAGTCGCTGAATTCACGATGTTTCATATTTATCCAGTTTGGATCTTTTGGAACTTTAATCTTAATTGTGTAGAGAGACATATAACCTCTTAAACCTCTTTTTAAATAAATCAAGTATATTTTTGTGCGTCTACAAGAATCTGTTAAAAATATTTATGTTGAGACTAGAATATTGACAACTACTTTGTTGTTGACGGCTCAGTAATATCAAAGTCTGAAATTGCCGCTTTAGGCCGCCGTTGAGTATATAATTCTAATACCTATCTTTTTTTCAATGTCAGATTATACACATAAATTATACATTATCAATATCTGTGTTTTATTAACAAAGATTACATACAAGTAAATAATGTTTTGCTTACAGCAAATTTAACTCGATACTTAGCAGCTGATTCAGTTGACAACTCCATTGACAACGGGGACATCTGCTTTAGGGGAACAAACTTAAATCAAAAGAATGTAAATTTATGTTTTAATCAGGGCAAACGGTTTTCAGATAAATAACTGATAGGACTTTCTTTTGTGCCCCTCCATTAAACTTTAAGTTTTACTGGTTTTTTTCTTTTTTTTCAAAATCTCTGTATTTCGTAAATTTTAGCTTTTTACACTCGGTGGGTTTACAAATAGCATCATCATCATCATCATTTATTTATTTCCTCTATATTAGAGATATAATGTATGAAAAAAGCAACATAATTTTAACAGATAAACATATGTACACTATATATTACACATAATAACACAAGTTCACCATATATGGTGTATATATATATTTATATCAGAAGTCCAGTATTGATGGACTTTTACTATCTGGGTGGCATATCGGAAGTCTTCAGTCTATGGTTGGTGCTTGATACTACATGCAACAATACAATGTCTTATAAATCTAAAGACCGATAATGTCCAATTTCGGGTGTATTCGGCATCAGCGTGTTGGTATCTTCCCGATAGGAGGAAACAGACAACGTTTTCTTTACTGCTTGTTTGTAGATTAATAATGTAACTGTGTAAGTCTTTGTCAAACATGTACACGGAATTAAGAAATGCGGTTCTGTGTCGGCCCGTCGCAGGGCATGTGCACACCGCATGCTGAATGGATTCTTCAGTGATGTCAGAAAAACATGCGTTGCAGTAACGTGTTGTATTAGATTGAAACGGATTTGCCCATAATTGTATAATAAAGTAACAAAGTTCTAGTTCATTGTTACACTTGGCTATTGTCCATGCAAGAGCTGGTGATCTGTTCGTGTTATGAAGACACAAGAATCTATTGAAATCCATTTTACTTTAAGTTTTATTTTTTTTCTCAAAATCTCTGTATTTCGTAAATTTTAGCTTTTTACACTCAGTGGGTTTACAAAATGCAGCCCTTCTATAATATATCAGGAATATGCACTTCTGCAATATTTTTGTCATATTTCATTTAGGTTTCTGAAAAATTTGAAATTCTATTTTCATATACATATACAAGTATTAAAGAGTTATTCCCCCTTACTTTTACAACCTGTATTCCCTTGAGCAACAGAAACATATAATTTCCATTAAGATAAACTGACTTGAATAAATATAAATAAAGCATTTTGTTGTCTTTGACCAACAATTCGATACGTCTTTAGGGGTTAATTATTGAATTGAGTCACTCCCTTTGACATATAATTTACATGACACCTTGTACTCAGGAAAGCGTTATGGTTGTTGGACTATTATAGTGTGGAGTGATACCGTGAATCACGGTCGTAGTGTTTGTTTATATATAACACTTTTTATTGTGCGTAAAGCAGGACTTTTAGAATTTACTTGCATTTATTACATAAAAATATAGGTAAGTACAAAATTATATTTATCATAATCATAGTTTAATAATTATTTCATTTAAGATTTTGGTATCATTTTCATTAAAACCCAGTATACGTTTTGATACAGTTTAAGGGCCATCTTTTATGATTCATTGACATAGTGGAAATTTAGGTACTTTTATTCATCGACAAAGGGGGGATTTGGTTCCATTTTTGTATTACATATGAATACCAAAATATTATCATCATTTCTCAGATAAACAGATATGTATTCGAATAAAATACATTAAGCTGAAAAGTGAGCTGCACATTTGAATTAAAACACCACTCTGAATTTATACTCCTTGAAACTCGTCATTTTAGAATTTCCAATGCATTCCTCCGACAAAATAAAACGCGCAACAAAAGATTTCTTCGATTTACTCAGAGATTTTGTTTAATTTATAAAAAAAATTGTGCAAAAGAAACCTACACAGTGACCATAACTGGAACGTCTATTGGTCAAACACAAGGCATGTCCAACGGCTATGTATATGTTTTAGCAATAACATTGTCTGGTCTAACAATTAACATTCACAAAGATTAACACCTTCTTATTACCTTCTTGATGTTTTAGTTATTGCCAGATAGATCGCGATCTACTAAACATATACAGCAAGTGAGAAAAATATTTTTCTTGTCGTAGGCCTTCACTGGTTGGCGGGGACCTCGGTGGCCAAGTGGTCTAAAGCGCGCTTACGGATCACAGCGCCTCTCACCGCCTGGGTTCGAATCCCACTCGGGAGAGATCCTAGTGTGAGAAAGTTTGTCAGTTCGCTTGCCGAAGGTCGGTGGATTTCTCCGGGCACTCCGGTTTCCTCCACCATTCCAGAACTGACCGCCTCGAAATTAGTGAAAGAATCTTGACTGGGGCGTAAAACTCCATTACTCCTACTGGTTGGCTCGGTATCACTATAATAAAACTGAGTGGACTCCGATGTTTGTCTGCAACATTGTCGGCAAGTGCACTAGCACTTAAAAGGTCGACATTAGTAGTGCAAAGCAGATCAAAACACTCTCACAATCACGCATTTCATGAACTTACGGATAGAGAAAAATCCTCGAGATTAATATAGATTCGTTACGAATAGCTTAAGAAATGATGATTTGACGCAAAACAACATTCAACCAACCAACCAACTTCCCAAAAGCATTATACACGTATATTAACGAGAGAGAGAGAGAGAGAGAGAGAGAGAGAGAGAGAGAGAGAGAGAGAGAGAGAGAGAGTATTATATTTAATATAATATTTAATTTATAATATATTATATCAATACTACCGGTTACACTTGGCGAAGCATGTTAATAAAATATATATTAATATGTTTTTAATAAAATATTACAATATTTATCCCCGAGGGTTTGTAAAATGTTTCCTGGAGTCGAGTTGACATTCATGATTAATAAATAATTCATAAAAAATCATTTAATGGTGAACTTCTCTGAGCATATTGGAGCAAAGTTTGGATATAATTATGACGAAAGAGTTATTTAAGATTACGGTAGCAGCTGCATGCAAACAATAATTTGTTCAAGAATGATGTGATTACAAAAAATTACTCATGGTTTGTTATGACAAAGGGTCTCTCTCTCCAGTCGCAGGATCTAAGCGCCCTCTACTGAATACGTCTTGATCAGCATGAATGTATATCTCATTTGCATATTCTCACAACTAATATGATTTTCGTAACGTAAGTGATGTCATTAATGAATGACTCGTTATTTACATTTATTTCAAAGGTTAGGGTGATACCTTTTTCTAATATGTGCAAAGGTATCGGTGACACATTATTCTTAAAATTATAGTAAGTACAAAGATAGAAGTTGACACCCTAAAACCCAGAATTCATAGTTAGTACAAAGGTAGAAGTGTTACCTCTATTCTGATATGACCCGGAATTTATATTTAGTAAAAAGGTAGAAGTGTTACCTCTATCCTTATATGACCCGGAATTTGTAGTTAGTGCAAAGGTAGATGTGTTCCCTCTATTCTGATATGACCCGGAATTTATAGTTAGTACAAAGGTAGAAGTGTTACCTCTATCTATATATGACACGGAATTTGTAGTTAGTGCAAAGGTAGATGTGTTACCTCTATCCTTATATGACCCGGAATTTATAGTTAATACAAAGGTAGAAGTGTTACCTCTATCTATATATGACACGGAATTTGTAGTTAGTGCAAAGGTAGATGTGTTCCCTCTATTCTGATATGACCCGGAATTTATAGTTAGTACAAAGGTAGAAGTGTTACCTCTATCTATATATGACACGGAATTTGTAGTTAGTGCAAAGGTAGATGTGTTCCCTCTATTCTGATATGACCCGGAATTTATAGTTAGTACAAAGGTAGAAGTGTTACCTCTATCTATATATGACACGGAATTTGTAGTTAGTGCAAAGGTAGATGTGTTACCTCTATCTATATATGACACGGAATTTGTAGTTAGTGCAAAGGTAGATGTGTTACCTCTATCCTTATATGACCCGGAATTTATAGTTAGTACAAAGGTAGAAGTGTTACCTCTATCAAAATATGACACGGAATTTGTAGTTAGTGCAAAGGTAGATGTGTTACCTCTATCTATATATGACACGGAATTTGTAGTTAGTGCAAAGGTAGATGTGTTACCTCTATCTATATATGACACGGAATTTGTAGTTAGTGCAAAGGTAGATGTGTTACCTCTATCTATATATGACACGGAATTTGTAGTTAGTGCAAAGGTAGATGTGTTACCTCTATCTATATATGACACGGAATTTGTAGTTAGTGCAAAGGTAGATGTGTTACCTCTATCCTTATATGACCCGGAATTTATAGTTAGTACAAAGGTAGAAGTGTTACCTCTATCTATATATGACACGGAATTTGTAGTTAGTGCAAAGGTAGATGTGTTACCTCTATCCTTATATGACCCGGAATTTATAGTTAATACAAAGGCAGAGGTGACACCTTCGTCTGATATGACCCGGAATTTATAATCAGCACAAAGGTAGAGGTGGTACCCTATCCTGATATGACCCGAAATTTATAGTCAGTACAAAGGTTAAGGTGGCACTCTGTCCTGATATAACCCGGAATTTATAGTTAGTACAAAGGTTGAGGTGGCACCCTATACTGATATTACCCGGAATTTATAGTTAGTACAAAGGTAGAGGTGCCACTCTGTCCTGATATGACCCGGAATTTATAGTTAGTACAAAGATAGAGGTGCCACTCTGTCCTGATATGACCCGGAATTTATATTTAGTACAAAGGTAGAGGTGGCACCCTGTCCTGATATGACCCGGAATTTATAGTTAGTACAAAGATAGAGGTGCCACTCTGTCCTGATATGACCCGGAATTTATATTTAGTACAAAGGTAGAGGTGGCACCCTGTCCTGATATGACCCGGAATTTATAGTTAGTACAAAGATAGAGGTGCCACTCTGTCCTGATATGACCCGGAATTTATATTTAGTACAAAGGTAGAGGTGGCACCCTGTCCTGATATGACCCGGAATTTATATTTAGTACAAAGGTAGAGATGGCACCCTATCCTGATATGAACCGGAATTTATAGTTACTACAAAGGTAGAGGTGGCACTCTGTCCTGATATGACCCGGAATTTATAGTCAATACAAAGGTAGAGGTGGCACCCTGTCCTGATATGACCCGGAATTTATAGTCAATACAAAGGTGGGAGTGTTATCTTAACCTGTAGACAGACAGTAGAATGATAGAGGGATTCCTTATTCTGGTATGACCTGGTTTCAAACCAATATATCTCTACAAAATAACCCTTAAAATGATATTTTCTTTATTTTTCTGTGCAAAATAATAATAAAAACTGCCAATGAGACGGAAGTTATTTGGTCTCTTATTATTTTTGCAAGGTATATAATTTAGCAAATACTTTAGAAATTGGGACAATAAGTAAGAGTCTATCCTCCTTAACTAAAAGGTATCAGAATTTTGATTTGAAATAGCCAGAATGATACGAAATATTCGTTCCAAGTAACATGAAACTTTATTAAATTTCATAAAAGTTTGGCGTTTAATAAATAATTTAGCAAACATTTCTTATGAATTGCCAAATAAAATCTACATTTAAAATTTAGAAAAATGACTGGATGAATAATTTCTTACCTATACTGTACTCTGATAAATATAACAAGATATCTGTAGAATACGATGTAGCAGCGATATTTAAAGCGGAGTGATATCAAGGGGTTTAAGTACATACAAACAAAAACATGATTTTATTCATGAAAGTCTTAATGGATGTATAAAATCATTTGATCTTTCACTTGAGAAAAAAAAATTTGAATGTGAAAAAATTTGTTGCATGTATAATTTTATCATCTGGTCTTTCAATTGCTTAAAAAGTCAAACATCGTTGACTTTAATTTAATGCACGTCTTTATTTATTTTCAACATTTATTGCACAATTAATTACTCCTTGTAAATACTATTTATTGATAGAAGTCTGCCTTCGTTAATAACTGGTGGTGTTATTTTACATTGCAGCTTTATTTAGATTGAGTACAACTTACATCTATATTAAAGCATGTTAACTTTATGTTGTACATTTTATATTTTAGACACGGCTTTATTTCATGCAAATTTAATCTTTAAGCCGTGTAATCTCCTTCAAAAACGTTTAAATATTCGTTTTTCGAGTGATCAAAATTTAATCAACAATTCATGAGTACTTGATTTACACTTGAAAGTTAGAATATATCGGTAAATCTTAAAGCAATTTATTCATTTTTGTAAAATAAATTATGAACCTGTTATGTTCATCACTATTCTCTGAAATCGGACCTAAATCTTTTAAAATTAAGATCTCTTCTCTGTTGATAAATTGTGAAGTCAACAAAGAGAGATAACTCTACCAGGATTACCTACGGCTTGCCCGTTTCTGACTTTACCACAATTCTGAAATCGTCAAATTTGTAATATATACATCCTTTTTAATTGTGATCGAAAATTTTCCCGATTAAATTATATAAAATAGATCTACCTTTGCATTCAAAGTTTACAGTTGAGGCGGGGAAAGATGAAAGCATTCTTGAATACAACAATATTTTAGTTTGGCGTGTCCTTACTGAAGTTTTATTTTAAAAGAACATCTCAACCAGTTAAAATAGATAACATTTAAAGCATTCATGTAAACAAATATTTTTTTCTAAGCTCAATTTTTTATTCTAATTTTTACGACTGATTTCATATTAACATTATAATCCTGATGTGACACCACGGACAATTAATTGATGTCTGATATATTTCTTACATGTCATTGTACCGTGGCATATTAACTTAGCATCAGGACAGGTCATTTAGACCACGAATACTGTAATCATAAGACATAAATTATCATAATGAGATAGTATCTGCCGCGGTGATTTCTTCATATTAACTATTCTTTAAAGATTCAGGTATGATTTTCGCGGTTATTTTCTAACCCATGAGTCGTTGTGATGTTGTTACAGTTGTCAGAAAAAGAGCCACTTTCATAAAAAGACAGATGGAGACTTCTTATGTTTATATTGTGTTGTTCAACAGTGCAATAATAAACAACGACAGCTAAAATAGTCCCCTTCAAACAACATCTCTTAACTGAATGTATAGTTTCCTCCAGACGCCATGAGTACTTCTGATAAAAATGTTCAACTTTATGTTAAAATGCCAACTGACTTTGATGGATATAATCTTCCAAAATGTTTATTTGGAACCCCAAAATGTTTATTTGGAGCCTACTGAAGCTACTGACTTTGGATTGGTAATATATATATATATATATTGCCTGTAGCTTCAGTAGGTCTTTATATTACCTTTTATTTATTTTCTGTTTTAAAAAACATATAAGTAATTATGTACACCTACTCTCTCTCTTACAAATTACATCCATACTATACTCGCGCTTACGGATTACAGTGCCTCTCACCGCCTGGGTTCGAATCCCACTCAGGACAGATCCTAGTGTGAGAAAGTTTGTCAGTTCGCTTGCCGAAGGTCGGTGGTTTTCTCCTGGGCACTCTGGTTTCCTCCACCATTACCAGAACTGACCGCCTCGAAATAAGTGAAAGATTCTTGATTGGGGCGTAAAACACCATTACTCCACTCCATACTATACTAAATTTTCTGACTTCGTATTTGCTTTTTTTTACCTTTAGTGGATAAAACCATACTATCCGATCGTAACCTAGTTCGCCTATGATTTATGTTTACATATTAGATTTGTATTTGTGTTATATTTTACCCTACCTTCAAAAACAGCAGGGCAGTATCACAACTTTATGACAACAAAGAAATAGTCTTCTAAAGAGTAATTTGTTTTTGTCATAGATAATATTTTGTTTATAATATAAATCAGGGGATAGTCTGTTTGTTTTTAGGAGGATAAGTACGGTTAGAAAACATAGAAGCGATAATTAAAGAACCCTGGGGTACGGTTTAACAGTTAATATGCACAAATCTATTCAGGATCTTGTTATGTTTCAAGTAGGTGGGTATCAGTTGTTCTTTTCATAAATTTTATATAAACCTGCTTTTCGTTTTTGATTAAAATATCTCCTGTTAATCTTCTGCTTTTTTAAAATAAAAATTCAAGAACATTAAATTCTATAAACACTACAACAGTAGATATTCAGTGCACAACTTTGTTGATGAATTAAAACATCGCAACGCAGTGTTACCCAGGCTCAGTACAAACGCCGTTAGTTAATAGAATTGCGCAGATTTCCCCTATTTCAGGTTTCAAGCTTATTTGAACCAGAATCAGTGCTATGTAGACTTAATAAATTGAGTTTTTCACACATAAGGTCATTATTGCGTGATCATATCATGTGCAGAATTTTGAATTTTTACAAAGAGAAATATTCAAAATTCTGCACATGACAATTGCAGAATTTTGAATATTTCTCCTTGTAAAAATTCAAAATTCTGCTCATGACAATCACCTTAAATTAAACCCAGAGATATTTTTTTTATTGTTCAGAGGGATTTGTTGCTAACGTATCATTTTGTCTTTAGTCGGTACAATATCAACATTTAAATGTGGATACAATACGTAAGCTCGACGAAAACTGAAACGGAGTCCTTACCTCTGATATTAACCAGCTGAAACATACCTCTGATATTAACCAACTGAAACAGACCTCTGATATTAACCAACTAAAACATACTTCTGATGTTAACCAACTGAAACAGACCTCTGATATAGACATCTGATATTAACCAACTGAAACATACTTCTGATGTTAACCAACTGAAACAGACCTTTGATATTAACCAACTGAAACAGACCTCTGATATAGACCTCTGATATTAACCAACTGAAACATACTTCTGATGTTAACCAACAAACAGACCTCTGATATAGACCTCTGATATTAACCAACTGAAACATACTTCTGATGTTAACCAACTGAAACAGACCTCTGATATTAACCAACTGAAACAGACCTCTGATATAGACCTCTGATATTAACCAACTGAAACATACTTCTGATGTTAACCAACTGAAACAGACCTCTGATATAGACCTCTGATATTAACCAACTGAAACAGACCTCTGATATTAACCAGCTGAAACAGACCCCTGATATTAACCAACTGAAACAGACCTCTGATATTAACCAACTGAAACAGACCTCTGATATAGACCTCTGATATTAACCAACTGAAACATACTTCTGATGTTAACCAACAAACAGACCTCTGATATAGACCTCTGATATTAACCAACTGAAACATACTTCTGATGTTAACCAACTGAAACAGACCTCTGATATTAACCAACTGAAACAGACCTCTGATATAGACCTCTGATATTAACCAACTGAAACATACTTCTGATGTTAACCAACTGAAACAGACCTCTGATATAGACCTCTGATATTAACCAACTGAAACAGACCTTTGATATTAACCAACTGAAACAGACCTTTGATATGAACCAGCTGAAACAGAACTTTGGTATTTACCTTAAAAAGATAAATATTTTCGTTATGGAACTGTTTTGCTGATAACAATTATTCACTTCCTTTCTAAAAGGTTGCTTTCTATATTGTACTAACGCAACATACTCAACAATGGTATAAGGACGATCAG
Organism: Tegillarca granosa; assembly: GCA_029721355.1. NCBI lineage: Eukaryota > Metazoa > Mollusca > Bivalvia > Arcoida > Arcidae > Tegillarca > Tegillarca granosa. The sequence goes on along the minus strand of CM056597.1, from coordinate 11,424,519 downwards.
CATAAACTATGTTCTAACACTACGATTTTAGCATTAGTGTTTTTTATCCCAACAATTGATAAATGCAATGATACAATAAAATGAATTGTGATTTATTAGGTCACTTACTGATGTAAGTGTTTTAAAGATACATTAGCAATATTGAAGAGCTGAAGTAAATAACCTGTGGTTCTGTATTTTAGTAATCAATGATATAATTTTTCAATCTGTTTTTGCTAAATGCAGAACAGTACATTCATTTTTCGTTAAAATTATCATGTCGCCATGCATCTGAAAGCAAAAGGATGTTTTAATCGAAATTCAGTTTTTTAAAGAAATGTTTGTTTAAGTAGGCGTACAATATAATACTCTATTGGTTATTAAACGCTATTAGATAAGACATGTGTCATATTTGGTTTCTTGATAAAGATAATTAAGATACCAGTTAAATGTGTTAACTCGTCAAAAGATTTTTGTTGGTACATAAATTGATAGCTTAAGAAATTTAAAATTGTAGAAAAAAAAAAAAATAAAAAAAATAAAAAAATAAAAAATAAATAATAATAAAAACCCTGAGATTTAGTGTGATTAATCCGAAACTTTTAGAAGGTCATTTTCACCGTGAATTAGACACTGATCCGACTGTAGAATGAAAAGTTTCAGTGGAAGAACTTTCATCTTGACATTTTACTTAAATTTTATTATTGAATATAACAGGCATATAACTGGTTGAATAAATTTATTTACATATTTCTTTAGGGGAGAACTTTTCAAATGTTTAACATAGAATTGGCCGGTGGAGGTCGTGGTGTGTTATGTTCTTTCATATCTTTATGTCATGTGCAGAATTTTGAATTTTAACAAAGAGAAATATTCAAAATTCTGCACATTACAGTTAGTTGGAACTTTAACATTTTTGTGGGGGAAAATGTTTGTTGATGGAAAATATAATGAACATCGAAATTTTAAGTAAAAATGTATATCCCTTAAAAGAACTATTCTCTTAATATACCGATATTGAAAGTTTTGTCATTAATTTAAGGAATCTTCTGCAAAAGGAAAAGTATGCCGGGTATGTTATAGGTTTAATGAACACTTTTCCGATTTCAAGATTGATGTCATACAGGCGATTTTATCAAGATTGTCAATTTTTGATTTGGATTTGTATATATCACTTGAAGTATTAAAAGAGGTTACGAAGTACAAAAACCTGTAGAGACTTATACTGATACCTGTAGAGACTTATACTGATACCTGTAGAGACTTATACTGATACCTGTAGAGACTTATACTGATACCTGTAGAGACTTATACTGATACCTGCAGTATTTTTCTTTTATCAAAAGTATCAAACATGTTACATATGCATACGCCTATCATAATTTGTATATTTCTCAACAACTTTTTTTAAGAATTGCTAAATATTTCATACAATTTTTTTTCCATTTTTGCTACGAAAGGTTACAAATATTATTGATACAATCCGGCTAAAACATATAAATTTATCATCCATTGGTAACTGGTACCTTTTAATACACATTTAAGTTTTATAGAATTTTTTTTAAAAAAGCATTTAATTTTCATTTGATTTATGATTTGCACTTATTTAAATCAATATCAAGACGACAGTACTGCACGTAAATATGTCAGCCTCAGGGTGTTAGTTCTGGAAACGATGAAAAACCTTAGAGTTGCCTTATAAAATTAAGTCTAGATGCATATATGTATATAAAAATCTTTGAAAGGTTGGATTAAAAAGGGTCATACGTTCGTCAAAAAAGTACTTTACTTACATTGACATACATAGATAGATACTTATTGAGCTGGGAACATTATTTATAAAATGAAAGTTAATATAGATACATAAGTATATGACTTCTGACATTAGGTAAAACTTCTGAGCTTCATATAGAGAAATAAATGAGATGGTTGTCAAGCGTGTCCGTAGTGTGTCACTTCATCGGGACTCAAGGCGGGCGGAGTTATTTCTACATTTTGTATACAAAAATATCCTGAAATATATATCATATACTATAACTTTAAACAGTTAGTGAGTACTTGAATATTTCCCGCTGTGGAACCTTATCATCCTGGACATATAATTGATATTTTCGTATACCCGTATACAGGTATTAGGCAAGGATCATCTTTACAGTTAAAATATGTGTGATAAAGGTATGAAGGCTAATAATAATATCGTCTTTGAGTTGATCTGATCCTATAACAGTGTACAACCATATTTGAGCGATAAAACCATGTTTGGAATTATATCATGGTACTATTTATGAGGATATTAAAGATAGATAATGACACATTGCGGACAATATTTACCTCAAACGTATTTAAGGAACGTAATTACACTAACCAAATAGTACACAGAGTGTTAATGACGAATAAGCACTGTTATTTGGAAAGATCGTAAATTTTCGTATATAACGGATTTCTTTATGTTTATGGTTTCAATTCTAGGGCAATTGTGATTTAAATTACACATTTGATGGCGCTAATTTCCGGTTGTATTGTTTTAATGGCGGATTTTAATACCTATGGGAGAGCAATTTTACACGAATTTGATGCTGAAATGTCAAGTCAAATGAAAAAAATGTAATATGTTCAAGCTCGATGTTTTTATCGTACAGAACAAATATTTCCATGGAATGAATTAATATTCAACAATCATTAAGCGTTATTTATGAACAAAATGTGGGAACAAGATAGGAGTAAGTCTGATATGGACCTGTCTTCCAGTAAAAGAGTTCGCAGAAATTCTATTTTAGTCACCCCTTGGAACACTGTAGAGGATATACCGGGTAATTTACAACGCAGACTATTTATGAACCCAAGATGGAGTAGATTGGGATTGGTAAGCTTATACATAAAAAATATGTATATATATGCTAAGGGATATTTGAATATTTTTATAAGATACGCGACGTTGTCTGCATATGGCTGAAAACTAGGTGGAGTTGTAAGTGACTGACTATGGCTAAAAAACTAAAACTTGGTGGCATTGTAAGTGACTGATTGTGGCTGAAAACTAGGTGGCTATGTAAATGACTGCCTATGGCTGAAAACTAGGTGGCTATGTAAATGACTGACTACGGCTGGAAACTAGGTGACAATGTAAGTGATTGTTTTGACTGACTATGAATGAAACTCTAGATAGGTGTTAATGTTAGTGACTGACTTACGGCTGAAGGATTAGGTACTGGTGTGTGGCAATGTTTTATTACACTTTTAGATTTTTTGCTTGAAAGCCAATTATATCTATTTTCATTTCGTAGATTCTGAGTGTATAGCTTTTTGATGTAATGGTTTGCTCCCGATTTGCTGATTTTATTTAAGTTATGGCTTTATTTGTAGGTGAATCTACAGCATAAGAAAACGATTGTTTGACTATGCTTTACTAAGCAGGTTACTAGATAATTACACCTGACCACTTGTGTTGAAAATGTGTTTCCAGTCTCAACATGCTTAGTATAATTTTATCAATATTCTTGTTAGGAAAAAGCAATAACAAGGTCATTGCTGTGTATGACTCTTGTTTTCGTTCATTTGTTTTTAATTTTTAAATATCTTCTTTAAGCTCACATACTTAAAATTAATGAACAATTAAAAAAAAACATATTATACAGAACTTCACTACGACTTCATCCGATCATTGACTTAAAATACATTTGAAAGCGAGGTCTAACTGGGGGTCGTTTTAGTGTTTATTAATTGTGTTGTCATAATTACTCAGGAAAATAACCACAGGGAGGAATAGACTAGGATAGGCTTTTGTGTAATAAATCCCAGTTTATATATACGAACTGTAAAATAATAGGATAGTATATTTTCTTTTCCTGGTTGCCATGTGTTAAGTGCTTCCGTGAATTAGCACATGATGAAAATAAATTGACACACGCACGAAAGCAAAACACTACAACGACCAAAACATTTGGGATTCCAGTTTGGAAATTTGTCTTGCGCCACTTTTTAAATTTTATAGAATAATAAATTCAAAAGTGGTACCTTACAAATTAATTATATCTTGATTTCAGGATAAAGTGAACTCTACATTATTTTAATTTATATTTCCCGATGTTTTTCAAGAATTGAAATTAGTTGGTTATAATTTAAAATTTAGGAATTTTTGGCTGTGAAATAATTCATGTCTACGATATCATCAATATATATACAGTAGATATACGACGCCTTGTTAAAAGAATCCTGCGTCGCCTTATAGGTCAGACTAGAATCTTCTATTTCCCACTACGTGCAAACACAATAGGAAGGTAAAAATTAAATTTCAGAAATTTATCCAAGATTCAAAGGCATTTAAATAACGATGTCAACAATCAGCTTCTAAGGAACCGTATATCGGGGTGACTATTTGTGACACTTTATATCATGAAAAATAGCCATCTAAGGACTTTACACAAATATCCGATTACTATGTATTCAATGGAAAAAAAATAGTATACGACTTTATATATTTTTTAAATCTTGAGGTATATAACTACTGGTTTCTAAGGTATTTTACAGGTGCCCCTTTACCGACTTACATGCACATATTTCATGTATTTACAATAAATAATGAATTCTGGGATAGTATTACTGTGCATGATTTGGCACAAAATAACTTGGACGATGAACAGTAAAACCAGCTAATAGATAACATCTTTTAAACATCTCCACATTTGAGTACACAAAGTTCTTCTTGACTTGCAATTAAAACAATTATTTTTGTATTATTTACGTAACATATTTTATTTATTTATTTATTGTCTTGCTGTAAAGATTAATAATTGTAACATTAATAATCTCCAAATATTGGTAATCTTATTTGTAAGGTACGAGCAAATTTCAAACAGCACAAAGATCAAACACTTCAATAAAAACTAATATGATATATATAAACAAAAATAAATAAAATTAGTGGATGAAAGCAGTGTCAAGAACCGAAACCTGAAAAAATGAATAAAACCAAACGTTGGAAATGAATTGCTAGTAAAATATAATACATATATGCTGCTTTAGTACAAAAATAGTTATACAAATTTTACATTTTTACGGGGACACCTTATTTATCTATCTCGTATATAAGCTGTTATTTACCAAATAATGTATAATATACATGCACATAAATCAACAACCCTAGTACGAATACAATGAATTACATACGTAAATTTAAGGTGTTGATATACTATTTTAAGACTAAAGTCCGAAATCACAAGAGGGCTAAGTAATAAGGATAAATTTATTATTTACTCAAAGTATTTGAAGCATTCGTATGAATGTTATTTATTTATTTTATACACCTGTGTGATTAACACGTTAACATTAGCGTAACATAAATTTTATTTACATCATGACATTTGATAGATTTGATGAACCTTGTGTCAGATTTAACTGCCCGGTCATTCATTTTTCTCTTGTATATTATTTAATGGTTGACCACAGATTTAAGGACAACTATTCAGTACAAAATATTAATAGCACATTCTACACAGGTGATTCAATCGATAGATAAATGTTTGTTAGTATTTTTTATATAGTTGATGCCAAATCAAGGACGTCAGAATTTTAAGAGACGAGTGTTGTGTCACTGTTAGGTTTTTGGGCATTAAGGATTTAATAAAAGAAAAAAGTCATTTAAAAAGTTAAAAATCTAGAAATATCAAAAGAACAATCAACCTGAGAGAGAGAGAGAGAGAGAGAGAGAGAGAGAGAGAGAGAGAGAGAGAGAGAGAGAGAGTTTATATGTTATGTTGTGGTATTTTGTTGTTGGAGTTTCTTATCTTAAACCTATAACTTAACACCACTCTTAGCCGTAGGTAAGTTTCTAAGTGCTTATTCAAATGTATAACACCTTGTTACATAAATAATATACAACTATTATTAATCACTTTAATGAGTTCTTAAGAAGAGCCGCCATTTAACTTCTAATGAACATGGCCCGAAGTTGACCTGTAGGTTAAAAGATCACAATCTAAATTTATAATGATATTTTTTGTAACATTTATAACTTTAGTTATTTCGTATATTAATAATTGTATTTTCTCCTAAAAGTCTGCTTGTCTATTGTCTAGGTTTAACATTACCCCCGTCAACATAAAGAGATCTTGAAGTCAACGTCTTTTCATTCAGTTGGATTCCCAATTATAGATATCAAATTATATTTAAAGTAAAGAAGGAACGACTTCGTATTCTAAAATAATTGTATTTACCAAACCACCGATGTGGCTTTGTTTTATTTTATTTAGTGTCAATATCATTTTTTCTTATATCGTTCACCTCTATCAAATATCGAAAGTGATTGTGATAAGACGCAAAAGATATACATAGACATAAGGGACACAATGGGAATTGGATAAGATTACGTTTTGTCAACTGTAGTTTCTGATGAAAGATCAAGATTAAGTAAATATGACATTGAAACCATCATTGTGTACGTGTCAGTGAAAAAAAATAGATCTAGCATTTCATATAAAAAATGTATCTGAATAAAACAGATATGTGATTTAAGTTTGGTGAAGTATCAAATGCAGTTGATATTACTGTCTTTTCAATATTCTTGTTACTGGCTTTCATTCAAACTAGGCATCTAGTATGATAAGGAATCGGCACACAAGAGCTAAGAGCTGTCTTCAAAAAGGGAGTTCCGTTTTGCGCTAAGTTCCTAATTTTGACAGATAGATCTTTTTAAATGGCGTTTAATTGACCAGTGCCAATATACAGAAGATCCGTTAAGATAAACAGTATTGTAACTAGTGGATCTTCCAAAACGAATACATCTTTCCAAACGAAAAAAATCTCCCCTAACAAATATATCTCCGTCGACAAATGAAAATCTATTTAATCGGTGCTCAATAAGACGCTGTTACAAGTATGAAGCACTTTTTGAAATCTTATTAAAAATAATACACGGGCTAAATGATACAAGTATTGATTTCGGTATATTGATTCCAAATTTCCAATTTACTTCTGCTTACGTTTAACATTGCTTGATTTGTTTTATCATGTATATTGGCATCGACCTATGATTTTATTTACAAATGTAAACTTCTGATTGTTTAAATACTTCAACATTATGTTAAATGTTTAACTAAATGTTACATCAACATTACACAAACATTTACCCCCAATTTAACATACATATATACAAATTTACAAAATTCACAAAAGTAACTCTTAATCATTTCATAAAAGGGACGATCAATACGATTGGTTTTATACTTGAATAGAGATTTACAATCACGACGACAGTTGTGAAAAAATAAAACGAAAGAATTCATTTTTTACAATAAAATAAGCATTATGTTGTATGATCAACTATGATTGATAAAATATATGGTCACATCTGGTAGTGTAAGTCATACAAATACTATTCTTCTTGATGTTTTCATCATTCTATAAACGGTTTATTAAATCTTAAGTTGTTAAAATGTCTCTCTGTTCGTGCTTGTCTTCTAGATCCTTATCAAAATATATCAAGGTCAGTATGTTTAAATGTTCTTTTACTATTTTTTCGTTATTTTTCCTAGATACATAAAAAAATGAAAATTTAACCTTGTTCATTTATTATATCTTTTTAGCTATTAAGAAATTTGGATGTAGCAACCTCGCTTTGATGAATGCAGCAAATCTTCTTCTTATATTTCTTGATACCTATGTCACTTCTCGTATCGTTATAATACTTTGGAGTCTCCCTATTTATTTCTTTGTGATTCTTCGCCAAACACTTTATAACTGAGAAACCTGACTTAGTAAATGGTGACTATGTTTCTTGACTTTACTTTTATGCGTTTTCAGTTGCGTAAAAAATTCTGAATGAAGAACACTATAACAATGGCTTTTTAGAAAACTTAATAAAATTTTGCAAATGTCTAAAATCACATGTTGTTAAAGTTCTTTCGGATGGGGACTTTAAATAAACGAGGTCCCGTGTCATGGCAGGCGTGGCACGATAAAAGAACCCTGCTGTGTAATGCCATCAGCGCAACGCACAGACAAAATTTCTGCACTTTCGCCTATAGCCAGCGACGTCTCGACATAAGTGAAATTTCTTGACTAGGACGTCAAACACCATTACTCGACTCAACTCAACTTACGATTAAGTATATATTGTATGTTTATATGTTCTCGGCAGTATAATGTTTAAAAAAAAAAAAAAAAAAAAAAAAGAAAAAAAAATCGAAATTGAGCAATTAACAAAAGATAAATCTCCCACAAGCCCGACCTATTTGGATCTTTTGGAAAAATGTAGAGAAATGATCTATTCCGAATGCCACGAGTAGTGTTCTCCTTGTCAATGGACCATAAAAAATAACTATTTGTGATTATCCGAGCTGTTCAATTCAGTCTTGAGTTGATAAGCTTCATTAAAGCTTTTTAATACATGATTTTATATATTAAATAAGTTTCAATATGTATAAAAGATGCAATGACCTTAAACACATCCGGGCTTTATTTCAGCCATTCATCTTAATATTATCAGATGTAACGGTGTGCAACACTGCTTCTCTAGATAATGAAATATTTAACAAGATCAATTTAGCATATCATAGGTAATTGTTGGACACTTGTTTACATTGGGATGTTGTATTAATTAAGTACAATATGTTCTTCGTCAGGGTTTTGACTTCGCTTTTTATTAATAAATATGATTTAATATGAATCTCTACCCCTCGTTTTTATTGATTGTGTATGAGGATGGAATGTGATCAATTTAGATATATACTGGGAGGGTTTGTTATGTTTTAGACTCAGACTAGGGGACTTTGAGTATTGTTTGTGTATTATATATATATATATATATATATATATATATATATATATATATATATATATATATATATATATAGTGTGTGTGTGTGTGTGTGTGTGTGTGTGTGTGTGTGTGTGTGTGTAACACAGCAATTAAGCAAAAATAGAGAAATATGTATATAATTGCAAACTACAAAAAAATTAAATCCTGCTAGTTATGTAAACGATTTAGGAAAATAAACATAATATAAAACTGATCTTGTTGTAGATTTAATGTGCAATTTTAGATAACTGTGGTACAAGAACTTGAATTAGGTGCGCAATGTGTTTCCGGACAGACACCATTGATAAGATACCTATATACTGTATACATTTTGTTAAATGTCTTAAAACAAAATACTGTAAGAATTACATTAGCTTTGTTTAAAAAAAAGTGAACGAGCGTTTAAAAACTAACGAAGATTTCACAACCAGACAGCCATTTACATTGGTAGTTAACGGTTAGATATTTAAAATAATCTTCTTTTTTTCCTAAGATTTAATGTCATAGTATAAATTTTTGAATTTTTTGAATGAAATATTTGAAATTTTTCTGTTGTCGTTATATATTTTTGAATTTTTCATTTACAAAATAACACTACATATAATGTTTATTGGTAGCTTTTTTCAATCTAGGATGTTTTCTCGGTTTTGCAATGAAATAACTGGAAAACATCTCTAACTTTGTTTGAACAGGAGTCTCATAAATTAGGTTGTGATGCATGCTTTTTTTTTTTTTTTACCTTTACAGCAAGTTTCTGTTTTTAAAGTACATTTAATTTTATTAGATCTGGTTGAAAGATTTAATTTTAACGATTCATAATTAGTTAAGTTGAGGAACCTATGATGTGTTATCGTTAGTATTACTAGTACTGTAATCAACTACTCAAAGGACTAAACATACGAACATTGTTTTTGTTATTAAAACAAGAAAATTGATGCACCAGATCTACATCATTATTGTATAACTGATATATCATTACGGCAATCCTTGAACAAGAACAGTTTACTTAAGTAGAATTTTCATGTTTTCAACATGTGAAGTAGACTTTAATGAGGTTTTAATTACAATTGTATCATTAATATTCTTTTCTTAAAACAGATCAAAATAGTGGAAGTTTTTATCAGACAAATAATAATGTAAAAAAAAGGTCAGGTGCACTTTCAGTCTTTATGTTGTTACCTCGGATTATCAAGTCTGGACTGTTGGTGTGTATGCTTTCGAAACTAATTGTTTACAATTCAAACCTTGTCATTTTATTTCTTAGAACGTTTTTAATTTTTCTATTTTTTGTGTAGTTACGATCAAATATTTTTTAATAAGTAAATGCTTGGTACTGAAAACGTGTATGAAGGGTACGAATTTTTGTTTTAAAATCGTGATAGATTGTAATGAATTGCACATAATTTCTTCAAAAAGACGATGTTAAAAAAGTGAAAAAAGTTATCACTTTTGCTGTCTATGAAATGAATAACTAAAATGTTCTAAAAATTCTAGAAGGATTTTACATATATAGATAGTATTTTAGATTAAGTTCGCTGGGAGAAGGAAGTTTTGAAAAAAAAGTCTAAAATTGATCTTCAATTCTAACTGTCTAATAAAAGATTAAATAAAAGTTAGATAAAAACTTATTTAATTTCACAAGTTCGAAGTTTATTACTCTTCTAAAGTTAAATTTATTATTAAATTTTAAAAATGTGTTTAAATTTTGTAGTAAATCTTGTATGTATAGAACATACGGCGCTTAAGTCTGTCTTCTTTATAAATTCATGTAGTTTACAAGCATAAATAACTACTTTAGATCTTAGCAGGTATCTTATTTCTTTTGTAAGTTTACTTTATAAACATTTTTTATACCTACATTCAAAATATATACAGTAACAATAAACATTCGTTATAATTAAACCAAGTAAGTCAAAATCTACAACGCTCATGTGCCAATTTCTGTATAAATTAATAACATGAAAATTATATAAAAATGAACACTGAACGATGTAATTACTACAATTTGTGACATCGAGGTTTATTTGAGTCATTGAGCATGGTTTGAATTTACAACACAAATAATTAAATGTTCACCTGAAATTCGGCGTTTATATGAAACAAAACTTTAAAGCAGGTACAAAAGCCACCCAATATAAATACATACATACATATACTAGTATATATATATATATATATATATATATATATATATATATATATATATATATATATATATATATGCCAAGAAAATTAAACAACATAATGGAAAGAGTGTCCTGTTTGCATACAGCTTTGAGATCTAAAGTAAATACCGCTAAAAGACTCACTAGTATGTTATACAAGTAACTTATGTGGCATGGAGCGAATTGTGTTGTGTTTTGTGGTGTCAAACGTTGTGAACGTTTGGTTGTTTACTGATGCATTAAATTAATCCATATGGATTTTAATGCTCAAATTTAATGAAATGAAGGAAAGTCTATGTAATAAAGAAAAATCTGTTTTCTGATTAAAATTCAGCGATGATATTTCTTCAAAAGCATTATAATATATGTTAATAAATGTTGAAGATACTAGAGAACCTTTTTGAAAAGAACTTTGCAATATTATAAGTATTAATTGACAAGATTTAAAACATTCTATTTCAAACATTCTGTTGATGAATAAAAAAATGCCTTTTTGCGGATTTAAATATCAAATGAAACGATGCAGTTTGACATATCAATAGATTATTCCCAAGTTAATATTTTCTACATTTGGTTTATTTCAATATTCAAGCAGCTGCCATTTTCCAATTTGTTGTTAGATGATATTGGTGTTTTTATTTTTTTAAAAGTTACTTATATTTGGAAGAAAAACAATAGTTTTTCAAAAGTATACTCACCGCGAACTAGACAAACTTCGTAAGTCTCTTAGTACAATTATAACTATCAGAGAGTCGTTGTCTACAAACGTGTATTAAAAAGTGCTTTACCGTTTTTGTAAACAGAACAAAAGAAAATTGAAGTTTGCCAAGAATAGACCTAAAACTCGTTTAGAACTTAAAAGTAATGTGTATTTGACTAACTGATTTTGTTAGTTATTCGACTAAGTTTCATTGCCTTTTTCAGCATTGTTTTATTAATCCGACAAGAACCGATTAAATATTAATTTTAAGGCCAGCCTGAATTATTATTGTCCATTTAGTCCTGTTAACCTTATGTATATATGTTAACGTGAAATTGCGCGTGCTAATTATTGCTAGTGTTTTGTTAAAGGGATTATGTTATTTATGCTTTTGTTATTGCACATACACATTTTTGTGCACAGTAATGCCGTAAAGGGATGGTTAAATTGGGTTTATGGTATTATTAATGTTGTTTTGGAATTGGCAATGTTATTTCAAAATTGCAAATTCCATGCAAGCTGTTTGAACACTTTTTTATATTTTTTGGATACGATTGTAAGGTGTCTTTCTGTCCGCGTTGTTCTGGATTATTGTCCGTCCTATAGTTATTACATGTGGAGTGGAATATCTGATGTTTGTTACACATGATTGTTTTAACAATGAGTTTTATCCGATGGTTACGTTATGAAGCATTAAGTTGTGTTCAGGTATGTTTTATTATACACCAATCACATAATTTTCAATGTTTTTCAATATAAATAAAAAACAAAATAATGTCAGTTATGTACTTGTAATTAACTCTATATTTCATATTTTTTCAAAAGATATTTGGCGTTTAATCAATCGGTTTTTGAATAATTTACAGATAAAATAGATCAATCAGTCTGACGTAAAAACAAACGAACAAAAACTCGAGTCGCCTTTGATTTTTTTTAAAAATCTTAACAAGCCAATAAGAGAGAAACGCAATCCGTCTAACACATAGAGATAATGCTTCGTAATAGTTAATGTACAAGATAACGTACACAAAATACTACTTTCCAATAGATGAAATATATCGTGTTTTATTTCTTTAATATTATCGTTCATGAAACCATTTTCAGATCGGTGTTTCCAAGTGCCCTGTAATTAAATTTGTTTTTTATCTCAAAGTTTGTTATCTTTAAAGGATATAAAAGTGTTTTATGTCAATTGATTATAGTTAGACGGGAAATGATAATGGTACGATTTAACCTTTAAATAGATTGTATAGGTATTTGTAGCTTATCTGATACACTGGTGTTGGAGAGAGAGAGAGAGAGAGAGAGAGAGAGAGAGAGAGAGAGAGAGAGAGAGAGAGAGAGAGAGAGTATCAATCAATCAAATGATGTTGATTTCGGTGTATGATATTGCTAGGTGCTTTATTACACATTGTCAACAAAATTAGTGAAGTTATAATAAACATACATATTACAGATTCACAGATAACCTTCGATAAATGTACTATTTCAACTGCCTTGATTTGTTGAAGGCGTCCAGAAAGTTGTCATAAGACAATATTGTAGTATGATTTTAATATTTTTAAAAGCACACACATTTAAATTAAAAACGTATCTCTTACAAAAAGTTAGTAAATTGACAGAGTTTAAAATAATAGGTGTTTTCCAATAAGTTAAAAATATGTATGTATATATAATTAAATAAAGTTTGCTCAAAATCAGTTCACTGTTTGGATGATTTTTTTTTTATTATTAACCAAATTGATGATATTTTTCCGATAGTACTCAGCCGGTTTTGGATCTACCTGTTATTGTTACCGTTAACAGCTGTGACATCATCAGACATCAGATAATTTTTGATATTTTTCATTCATTTAAAATTTCCTGTTTTAAAGCATTTTCACAGAACATAGTTTTACATCTTTTTATAAGAAATTTCTTTTATAACTCGTTAAGAATTAACCGTATTTTGTTTATTAAAACTATTGTTTGGAGCACTACTTGAAATAAAACACAACAATAACTATTCAAATTACAGATGAGATCACCAGAATCATCGAGTTTTCATATTTTAGAAACGTTGTTGTCTACGAGATGCGCGGATTTGTAATTGCAAATGTGACCAAATGCCAATATTCGTGGATGACACTTATCTTATGAGGCACAATCGATTTACCCTCTTATTTACCAAACGCCTGACCTTCGACACGTACGGACTAACTTTAATTTAAATTTCTTCGAGGATTAAGAATTTAAATTCAATTATTTAAAGAATTTTTATAACACTTGTGGAAAATCTTGATTCCTATCTTGTGCCAGTTTATAATAAAACGGGGGTCTATATAAGTATACCATAAAAGTTCTCTCAACTTCTAAAAAGTGGGTGGAGTTATGATGTTATACGCCCCAGTCAGTACTCTTTTGCTTATATCGAAAAGGTATTTTCTGGAATGGAGAAAACTGCCTAACTTCGACAAACATTCTCACACGAAAGCCTGCACGAGTTGGGATCGAACCCAGGCTCTATGATCAACTACTATAAATAGTTTGGTGCAGTGTTAGTTGATAAAGGTTTGTTGATTTTATTTATTTATTTATTTTTTATTTTTGTTGATATTATTAATTAATTAATTAATTAATTAATTAATTAATTAATTTATTTTTTACTTTGGTAAATGTTGTTAAGAACAAGAAGCGAGTATCCCTTTTCGTGTAAGATTGGTTTTATTTGTTATTTTATTCCGCGAAGAAAATTCACTTCTCGTGATCGAACGAAAACTATTTAACACTACAACTGCCATTGACACTTTAATTTTTTCTATTTAGAAGAAGCACGTCATGTAGCAAAAACTAGGTTCGATCGTTTTATCTGGAACCCCAGGGACACCAAAACACTCCAAATATTAAATAAACCACCTTTAACGTTATTAGTAGAAAGATGTAATAAAATGAATAAGTTTATGGTAAACAAACTTGACTATTTTAAAGCTAAAACGCTTACTGCTGTGAGAAATGGACGACCCACACGAAGATCAAAACGAAAGTTTTGATATAAATCATAGTTTTATGATTACTTAAATAAGCTATTGAAACACTTGGAGAGAGAGAGAGAGAGAGAGAGAGAGAGAGAGAGAGAGAGAGAGAGAGAGAGAGAGAGAGATTTTAATTAAGGCTATCCTACTCTGTTATTAACTCCAGTCTTTAAGTGTTGTAGGTTTAATGCATTTTAATGACATCTCAGTATTACATTATTTTTAACACTAACAACTTGTTTAGATTCACATTAAACACTTGATATAATGTTTTTTTTATAATCCGTTAAAACTTTTTAAACGCCAGATGTAGATCCCTCTCATTTTGACGCGTGGGTTTTATTGATAATTTTTTCCCAAACAGAACACAATAAGCCCTGTTTTACATATGTTTTGAAACCGTCTTCTTGGTTCAGTTCACGTCTAAGACCCATGTAAATTGGAGGTTCATAAACAAACTTGCATAAATAGAAGTTCTGTTAAGTGTGTGGTCAGATAGAGTTTAGATCGACACTAGGAAACACGTCATTTTATTCTTTGCACAGAAGGTAGGTTTTCGAATGTTGTTTTGAGATGAACTAGTTTCAGTTTTTTTTTCGAGAATGCCCAAAATCACGAAATTAGTTTTATAAGACTTTCATTTTCTGTAAAATCTCCTGTCTGAACATCAATTTGACAAATCAGAATATCAGAATTATTGTTACGAAGAGCTTATTTTTTCTCCAATATTTCGAGAACTAACTAATTTCAAAATTATTGTTTTTTTTCTTCTGAAAAATCTCGAATTCACTTTTATACTTACGCTCAAATCATTACTTGAGTGTGGTTTGTGTGTTTTACCCCTCAGAATTGTGTCAGTATACTTGTCGTGATACCTTGGCCTTTTGGAAGTGTCTTCATCTCAACATATTATATATAGGTTGAATTTGATGACCGTTTATTTAAGTACTTTTAGGTTCATATTTGACATTTATCATTAAATATTTTTTGTTTATAAATGTTTATAGTTGTGAGAACTAACTACCATGTCTGATCTGTCACTTGGATCTTGTAAATACTCCACATACACATATAAACTGTCCATTTAACAATAATTAAATGCCTGTGTTTTAAAATCAGTACACCGTTCATTTATAAAGCTCATATTGCAGTGACAGTAATTTTGGGGTACGTGTATTTGTGTTCATGTATTGAAAGTTTCAACTTAATGTGATGTAACAGCTAGAGAGCACCTGAATTTCATGTAGCTTGCAACAGCCAGATAGCTGAATTCCATGTATTGACAACAGCTAGGTGGCGGAATTTTATGTAGTCGACAACAGCTTAAAGAGCTGAATTTAATGTAGTTGACAAAAGTCAGAGAGCTGAATTCAATGTAGTTGACAACAACCAAAGAGCTGAATTCAATATATTTAACAACAAATGACAACAAGCAAACAACAATATGAGTCTTGAAGAATGTGTGAGCTGTAATTTGGTTTGAGGATTAAGTTCCAAATTACATGCAATTAACCACCCATTCCTTTCGAACTTCTACATTAAAGGATTTTTTCTGTGACGTACCTTGATCTTTTTCATTTACTATTCGTATAATCACAATCTTATTCTTTACATTTTCTAGGGAAAAGACGTTCGACGATCGCATTCGTTTAATGTGAGACCTACCTCAATGGCTGAAGGGATTCCACAATCACCAGAACAGCAATCGCCTACACCAATGAAGAAAAAACATAAACCATTATGTGTCAAAAAGTTGGCCGCCAAAGACATTGAAAACAGTACCATTTCTGGTTATATGGAAAGGAGGAGTTTTAGTGGCCATTGGATCAGGTATGCTATTTGAACTATTTTGTTAGTGTATTTTGTTTTGTACAATAACTTATCTTGTTGCATTTCTAGACAGACTTTCCAGTTTTAGCGACACTTAATTTCTAGTTTTAAAAAAGCAATTGCTTGCAACAAGAAATTGCGTCTCTATGAATGCTTCTTTATTGACAGTGTTATAGCGTACTTTTTTTAAATTCATAAACATTTGAAAAGTGTACTCTATATCAGCAATTTCAAAACAATCCCTCAATCGCAAACACGTCAGACAAGACATCATTGCATCAAACACAGAACAAATGCAAATAAATTACTTTCTAATATCTCTGGCCAGAGATAGGATATTACTAAAATATAAACAAAACTAATCGTTAATCGTACCCCCTTCTTACATTGTGTAAACAATTCTCGCTGTGTTAAGTTAAACTTTGGTGATGTTAGTTAAAGTGAATGCGTTATAATAATGGTGCATCATTATCACTTAACGAAAGTCATTGATTTATTACTAGGCTAAATGATGTATTTAAATGAAACATGACGTTGGTATCTATATATTTATATGTACTTCACATACTGATCGTTTTAATCTATCCCAGTTTGTCGATTTATTTTAACGAGTCAGGGTCTCTGTAAAACAAGAAAATTGAAAGTGTGTGTATTTTAACTATTTTGAATTTTGTTGTTTTAAAATACTGTCTTGCAATTAACAACTGCATTGCAATGTAAGATTTAATGGAGTTTGTTCACTAATGCCGGATTGTTATTGTTCGTGAATGACTGTTTTGTTTTTGGACCAACCTGTACTAAGAATCCGGATTATCTTTGATTTTTTCGCCTATGAAACTTGGAAACATTATTGTTTATGGACAATGTTATTTTTAATCATATACGAAATTATGCACAGTAAAACATCTTTCATTTAGTTTGCTTACATTTAATGTTCACGTACATTGTGATAAATGTACAGGAATCCCATGACTATTAATTGCTTTTATGTAATCATTGACTTGTGTAAAACGTCTCAATAATCACTTAGAGATTTATTTTTCCGGAGCAAAGGTGCGTACCATTTCGTATCCTAATTAAAAACGGCAACTTTATTTATTGTAGCTGTTTTAAATTGTATGCATTTGTAAAAATGGTAATTTTTTTTACTTTATTTTGACACATCAAAACTAAGGTAACTATAAAACAAATATAAACTAATAACTAGGTAAGTTTTTTTTAGTTCAGCATAACTATGTTTTGTTATATAAATGTAGGAACTTGGATTTTGAATTTTCATTATCAGAAAGTTAGACGTACGATTTGTATGTCTGTGTTTAGTTTATTATTGTTAAGTTTTTCTGTTTGTTAATTTATAACTGTAATGGTTTATCATAAGTAATTCCGTGTATAAATATTGTTTTATACAGATATTGGTATGTTTTAAAAGATGGTACGTTATTCTGCTACTTAACCCCGGATGATAACGTCACTGCAGATATCCTTAATATAACGGGATACAAGCTTACAAGTCTTATTGATAAATTTCGAGGGAAAAGATTTGTACTACAACTACAGCACGAGGTAGGTTTATCAAAGACTTTTTTTTAAATTTGTAAAATTGTTTTCTAAATATCATAGCAGTTTAAGTTATTTTTCAGCAAAAACAGGCGAGAAACTTCTTGTGACTATATTTTACTTTGTCGATAATTTATCCGTCACACTTATATATGCTTACATGTACTTTGAAAACTTTCTCATAAACCTGAAGTAACTTAAAAGTGAAAATGAATTAAAAGACTTGAAAGTATAGCAAAACTTAAACAGCATTTAAATGATCAGCTACATGATATATTTACCTCACACCCTCTCTATTTAATGTTCGTAGGCAGTTAACTTGCCTCCATATGTAAGATGTCCATTTCAGTTTACATTAAAAGTTGGCAACATGTTCCGTTGAACCATAAAAATGATTAATTTGAAATAAAACGCGTTTATCTCAGGATGTTTATTATTTTTATTTTTAGCATTCTTCTAGATTAAAATATTCTGCCTGTCCACAACGAGAGTATAATTTGTATATATTTATGCAACACTTTTTTATGTCATACACATTGCAGCTAGTGGATAAATGTCAAGCCAATTTACCGAATAGCTGAGATAATGTCTTATTTAATATATCTAATGCATATTAGATAAATTTTGACTTGGAAAAAAGCTGTTTTCAGATTCTACAGATGTGATTGTTTTATTGATGTAAGGTGATATGCATATTGTTACATAAGAATAGAGCCAAGTTTAAGAACCGTCTCGTAGTAAATGCAATCCTACCTAATATCTCATCGCAGTTTTTTATTCATGTACTTAGTGATTGTTTTTAGAATTTGTGTTTGTGTTGTAGGAATATGCATCAACTTATTTGTCCGTAGATAGTAGAGAAGAAATGTCAGATTGGTTGGAAACGCTGGAGAAAGCCACGGCTGAACTACCGTGTGCTAATGGTGCACCTGAAGAGGAGGTGTTTAATACAGGTAAAAGATATAGCAACCTCTCTGTCTTTGTTACTCTCTTTCTCATCATCATCATCACCCTGGTGATTTATTTTATTATTTAAAACTGATGTATATCTATAATGTTTGCACTGTAAATATTTTAAAATAAAATTTCCAACTGTATTACATTATAGATGCAAAATCTAAACAAAGTTTTAATATTGGTTAGAAACCAAGAGATTTCATTTACAATTTCCGATAAAAATACAATAGGGATTTATCATCAGATAATTTGGAATGTTTAATAAATTATAATCTTTGTTGTATTGGAATTAAACAATGTAGTCGTCTTAATACTTAAAATAAAACATTCGAATATTTTAGAAATACCTATATACAAAGATCAAACATGAGACCTAATAAACGTGTACAGACAGGTGGTTTTTATATCTTTATATTTTTTGGTTGAAATATGAAGCAGAAAATCCCCAAATACTCGTCTTTATGTAAAGATAGTCGATTTGACAAGTTTTACTACAGACATACATTTGTTATAATTATAGAAGTACCCGTAGAACAGTACCAAGACAAATGTACTTCTGTAAAGCAGAAACTACTGGCTGAAATGCTGAGACAAAAACACGAATTAGAACGCAAACAAGCTTCAAGACAAAAGGTATCATCTTAAATATTGTTCTATTATTATAATATAATAATTCATATATTTTTAATGCTGTTTTACCATTTTAATACTGATATTATGGATTCACTGATCATGAAATATATCAAAACATATTGTAAACCAAATTGTTGCGATTTCCATGGCGGAATATTTAGCATTTCGACATATATTAGGTGTATTCTTTAATGGTCCACACAAAGTTGTACGTTACCAAAAATCAGGTCCGTGATTCAGAAAAAATCCTTTTCATTGGATAAAGAATTATGATTATGATTTGTCATCAATAAGCGAATCTTCAGATATAGATGAGCTATGAACTGTACAGCCAGGAATGATGTCATGAAAAAACAGTTTTGACTACCACAACTAATTAAAATTAATCGAAGTCATTAATACTTATCAATAAATGATTAAATTTAAATTTGTAATTTTTTTGTAGAACAAACTACAGCAATCAGATACGGACAGATTATTACAAACATGGAGTCCAGAATCTGACGAAAAATTAATAAGTGATGTAACTAAACTACGTCAGCGACGGATGTCTGCACAGATTAAGGTATTAAAACTCAAAAGAAAAAACATTTAAATACATACATTATATATCCTATAGTGTCATAAAACATTCAGTTTGCTCGTTATATTATATACATTTATGTATTGATAATCATTTAGTTTACAATTAAACTATAGGTCAAAACAAAACCGTTTACAGTGCAAGAGCTGGCTCTTTTTCTAAGTAGCAGCGTGTTGAATGTTTTGATTTTAGAAAGTCATTAGAAGCGACTTTTTTACGTAATGGCGCGTGTAGATGATTTTGGAGAAAATCGGCTTACCCGGTGGCTAGCGAACTGACAATCTTGGTCTCACTAGAATGTGAACAGATGACATTCGAACCTGTTTGGTTAGATGCTCTGATAACAAGTCAGGTACTCTAATGTCCTTGTCATCAGTATCTCTATTGATTTCTAAATTGTTAAAAAAGTTAAAAACTTACCAAATATTTTCATCTAAAATATACATGTATGTAGGTAGAGTAAAAATTAGATGTTTTATAACTATCTTTTTTTTTACATATATAAAGAATTTACTTTGGTATTATACTCTACTTATTTAGGTTGACGTGATACAAAAACAAATGCAGCCACAACAAACTTCCAATAAAAAGTTCTTCAATTTTGGAGGTAAAAAGAAACACGTTACAAGTAACAATGAACATTTAGAAGGACAGTTAAAGGAACTAACTGATAAACTTCAGAAGATTGATCAGGATTTAAGTTCACATAATTATCTCGTGGCGAAAACGTCAAATGACTTTGACCAAAGAAACAATTTTGAATCCGGACTTACTGATTCTAAAAAGGATTCTGATAGCAACAAAAATGGCTCAAATTTGAAATCCAGTGTTCAAAAACTAGCTCAGAAAAAATTTTCAAAATCGTTTAAAAACAGACATAAGAAAGAAAATGGTTCAATTTTAAATGGACATTTGGAATCACCTACCTCAGAGTCACGTGGTTTTCCTGGTGATGACCTTGTAGATGGGGGTCAGGACAGTGATAGTGATAAATATAAATCAGGCAGTTTAACGGATCTCACAAAAGATAAACTTAACAACAATGAGTTAAAATTAGACTTATCCTTTGCTGACCAGTATGATGAATCTAGTCCAAAAAGAACTTCACGCAAAAACGAAAATGGTTCCAATTTTACTTCACCAAGACGAGAAATAGATCCAAGTGTAATGGCAGAAATAGAGGTAACTATATAGATAATCTATTAGGAGTTTGAGGTCAACATGGGAAAATTCTGATCGAGTGGTCAGATTTTTCATCTCAAACGAGGCTTTGCTTCTTGCATATAATTTACGAAAAAAAATATCGGAATCCCTACTATAGGGATTTTGCAGAGTTTTGCTAGCGGATGAATACAAGACACGCAACAATAACAAATAACGTTTCACTTACAGCAGAATGTGAACCTACGCGACAAAACAAAAAATGATTTTTCTCTTTAAATATATACATGTTTAGTAAAAATAATATTATTCATAAAAAAAAAAGTTGTTTTTTTTTGTCGTTTCAAATATTTTTTTCCCGATAAATTCTGATTCTTGCCAATTGAAAAACATGTGGTCCATGTCATTTGAGATAGGCTGCACGTGCGCATGCGGTGTGCGATATGGAAAAAACATTGTACCACCAATTCAGTGAGATAATTCTATCACATATTCGAAAAATAGTAATCTATAACTTTAATATATTATCCTTTTTAATATATTTAATTAAATTTGTATAATATTGTATGTTGAAGGAAGAAAATCTTCTATTCAATCACAGCTTTCCTTTGCTGGATCAGTTTTTCTTGTTTAACTATATCCCGGAAAGTCTGTTCTCCTTTTGTCCTGAATTAGTATACGATATAGCGCTTTATATTCATCAACTTTGTATCCTTATGGTTCTTATTTTTATATTTTAGGCGTTTGAAGAATTAACACGACAAGCTCTTCTCAGTTCTAGATCTACAACAAGCTGAACATGATATGATGTCTATTTGGTCGGTGCTATTTTACAGACATTATGTTTAATGCAATAAAGTTTTCAATACGCTTCTGGCTATAGAAGTTGCAGTTAAAGGGAGACTACTCTAACAATAAATATGAAAACTCATTATATAAAACATTTATCAAAGCCTTCAAATTTTTTTCTTGCAGCTGATTCTTATGTCATTTTGGACATTGTTACAAATCTATTTACTGCGGCCTTAATATTATTGTTACCAATAGTAACGTTGTTTAAACCAGAGTTTGTCGGAAGTCAAATCATGATTAGGTCGCTAATTGCACACTCGTTTTAGCCAGTGTGACAGTTTGTCGGAAGTCAAATACCAATGGTAACGTTGTTTTAACAAGTGCGACAGTTTGTCAGAAGTCAAATGCTAATGATAACGTTGTTTTAACCAGTGTGACAGTATGTCAGAAGCCAAATTGTGATTAGGTTGCCAATGGAAATGTTGTTTTAACCAGTGTTACAGTTTGTCAGAAACCAAATTGCGGTTAAATTACCGATAATAACGTTATTTTAACCTGATTACAACAGTTTGACAGACGTCAAATCGTGATTGTCATGTTCCGAACCCCAAAAAGTTATTGTTAAGTTATAGTTTCTAATTACTGAGAACGCATAAAAGCTGTAATCAGTTACAAAAATTTATGTAGCTTATAAAATTTATGATACTCTATCCGACTTACAATTGTATTCTTATGTAGAAGCATTAATATGAAAACATGCATTTTGTCAACAACTATAAATTGAATGTAAAATGTTAATAAATGTAAGCTGATGTGTTTATCACTCAGCTGTTATATCGTTTAATTAGTTTTTCTTTTATTGTCATTAAGTTACTTTATTAAAAAAGAACCTTGCTGAAAAGATTCTTTCAGAGTCGCTAGACTTGATGGGTGTTTACACTGTGTTATGCTGTCGGTGTTTTAAGTGGAGTAGTGTTTCACCATTTAAGCGGTAACTTCCTGTATAGGGGAGCCTTTCTATCACCCAAGATAAAAAAAATCCATAAAAAAGCGGTATAAGACATCTTCATCTTGCGCCCCTTTGCATGATAGCCTTTATGGTCTTTTCTTGTCAAATTATATCGATAAAAACAGGAGTGTATGGGTAGGTTGAGAACTGATCTCTTTTCGTTTGAACCGCATAAGAAAATTATGTGTTGCAAAAATAGAATCAATCAGGATTGTGGTACTATATTAGTAGATCTTTGCCTAGGCTCTTATTTATTTGTTTTGGTCAAAAACTCGACAAGCCTTGCTCTTACAATTGGTGCTACCAGCTAAGGACTTGTTTCAAAAGTGCTGTCAGATAAATTTATTAAGAACTCTAAAAGTCTTGTCGTGAAAAAATTGACGAAAACCGTCACACATAAAGACCGATAGAGGTCTTAGTTGTGAAATCTCTACTAGATAGACAAACGAGAAATATAAGTTTTATGAAACTGGCCAAAGCTAAGACATCTTGCTCAGTTCGTTTCCAACGTTTTTAGCTGTAAGCGTCCTGTGTAGCAGTCAAAGGTTGCTCCTAAAAGATGAATCGTAAAAGCATTATTAAAAATTGCACCTCTTAACAGGCGATTCTAATAATGACCAACAGCAATAATTGCTGGAAATGTTGTCTTTTATATTCAACTTATTTAAATTAAATATTCCCAAATGTAAATATTATAGAATAAGGTTTTAAATCCGGTAAGAATTTTTGATAAATATATCGGAACTGAATGTGTCATTAAATAGTGATGTTGTTGCTGATCCGGTTGATCATGAAAAAAATCTAAAATTTTATGATAGAAAGGTTGAAGAAGATTGAAATAATTGTGTTTTAATCTCAAGGTCTAGTTATTTTACATATATTGAGAGTGTCAGTATTTACGGAGTCCCGTTAGTACTACATTCATAATTTCAAATCGAGCTCACGACCAATTTGATTTCAAAGTAGTATACTCGATTTCAAAGTTGTGCGATCGATTTCAAAATCGTGTGTACGATTAAAAAAATAGACCTGTGGTACTAACGGGGCTCCGTAAGTTCTTGATGGCAGATGAGACCAAAGTAAACCACTGACCTTTGAAAGCGAACCGACAAACCATCCTTCACCAGGATCTCCCAGATCGGGGTTTTAAACTAGTCAATGATGAACGATACCTAGTATCTTAAAAGAAGGACATTTGAAACTGAAAAAAAATACATACTTGGAAAATATTAATATAACCAAGATCACGAATCATGCCGGATTGATCTATGATGATTGCTTAGACTTGAATTACAATGTATATTTCTTTTAGATTTAAGAGTAATACATGTATATTAAGGTCGAAATCCTAGAAATATGAAATTATGATTAAATTCCTATCTTCTGAATAGGTCGTCTACATACAGATAAATTCAGAATGTGAACTCTGTGTGTGTGGAGTAATTTGACAATAAATTTGACAAAAATTTACCTGTATACAATCAAGTAAAAAATCAAGATGTTTGACAGTTATGTACATGTACCATACTGTGACACATGATAAATGGTATACAATTGTCCTGGCATTGTAACTGGTTCCACCAGAGACTCGACGACATGTAATTTACAAGTTTCCGGTTATGTTGTGAATATAAGATTTACAAAATGTTCTAACAATTAGATGCTTTTAATTTATTTTACTATAACTCTATATGGAAATATCGAAATGGGTCAAATTGTGTACAACTTAGGATTAGTTTTGTGTTTATTTATTTATCTATCAACAACTGAAGGTAAGTAATAGTTACGATTCGTTGTAAAACCCAGTGTATAAGATATAATAATGAAGGTTTTTTTTACGTCACTTACTGCTTTATGTTTACAAATAAGCAATTACAATAAACTAACATGAAATATTTAAAACTATAAAAACCGTGTATTCGTAATCTACTAGTACCCTAACGCTTGTCACTTTATTTTGGTAAAGTTTTAAGATACTGGTCACTGTCCATGCCTGGAGGTAATATTTTGTCACATACATAGTTAACATATAATGCTGACGTGAATTTGTAGTTCCATAGTTGACCATGATTTATTATTATCATACCCAAACAATCATTTTTTTATATATACTGCCCCCAGTTATATTATATATGTATCATGGTTATTGTTTAAATAATAATCAATTATTATTTTTTAGATTTAAAAAATAAAATAAAATAAAATAAATAAATAAATAAATAAATAAATAAATAAATAAATAAATAAATAAATAAAATCCATTCTTTTCGCTGGGATAGTGGTGTAAATTTGACTGCCCTGAAGAAACGACCAAGCAGGAGACTCTATCAACCAGTGCAATAAGGCACAATCGGCGCTTTATAAACTTCGCAACTAAGACCCCTGGTTTTAAATGAAATGTTTTATTTAAGTTATATTAAGTTCATTTGTTGCAGGTATCTATAGATATAGTGTCACACGTGTATCAAGTGCCAAAGTCTAGGTGTCACATGTTTTAAATGTTCATAACATCATGTTTATCTTGTCTTAATGGGAAGAAATCATCATTTATTTTCAAGCCAGGTTACAGAACAGGTCAGGAATGTTAATTTAAAGCTTTTTTTGATAGATACCTTGAAATTTCCCGCAACATTTAGACCTCTAAAGATAATAAAACGTTATTTAGTGCTATATAAAGATGGATTTAGGCGAAGTATGTCAAACTCTGGACGTCGTTAATGTCATTTTCTATCCTGACATATCAACATGTTTTACTACATTGTCAGTTAATGAGTTTATTTTTTTTCAAATTTCATCGTCCTGAAATATTTATCATATTTTTTCTACAAATATAAGCCACAGGGTTTCTATAGAAAAAGGTAAATTAATTCTAATGTTACTCGTATCTTGAAATTATTATTTTTTTCACGTTTTAAAATTGCATAAATAAATAAATAAATAAATAAATAAATAAATAAATAAATAAATAGTTATGAACAATTTATTAAATTTTAAATAAAAAAGAAATGCCTAAAATTAATGTTAAACAGAATATTAGTTACAATAATGCAAAAAATTAAAATATAAATAAAATTCCAAAGTTTCTCTTGCTAACTCACCGGTCTCATTTTCATCCCTAAACACCCGTTTGTTACTTCTCTAAATTAAGAGCCTTATACTTTCGTATTTCTGTTTCAAAGTATGTGTAGATAAACCAATCGAAAAAGTCTATTTATTTATTTATCAAGGTAAAACAGATTGGAACAGACAAGCACAAGAAACTCTAAAGAAATCAATTCAGAAGAGAATAAATACAAATGTTGCTAAAAACGTTATATTGTTTATTGGAGATGGGATGGGAATATCCACAATAACAGCAGCAAGAATACTCCGTGGACAACAACAGGGAAATTCTGGCGAAGAAACAGTTCTAGAGTTTGAAAAATTCCCTAATCTAGCCTTAGCAAAGGTGAGAAGGCAAATATAAAAACTGAACACTTTAGAATTGAACGAATACATAAAAAATGAAAGGAGTTTGTGAAAAAAATAAGCTTAGCAGACGTGGCACAAAATACTGAGCATAGTCTTTATCGCGTTCGATTAAATTAGAGTTGGTCATAAAGTCTCCATGACGACACATAATGCCCATCAAAGATAACTTGTATAATTTAAACGTCATTTTAAATAAAAATCAAAATACATAACTAATTCAAATGTTGTCTAAACAAAACCGTTTAAGTAAGAAACCATTTTAGAAGAACTGAGCTGAACCTCATAAGACTAACGTTAACATTATACGTATTATATTGATATGTGTTTTATAAACAAATAAAGTACTTCGTTATTTTGTATTATTATCTGATATTTTCTTTACTTCTGATGTTTTCTTTTTTCACATTTGAAATAATATACTCATGTACCAATTATCAGTTTTGGCAGCTGTATTCTAAATTTTTTTTCTATATGCATTGTTAGATGATTTCGCTGTATTTTGCAGACATATACGGTAGATAAACAGGTTCCTGATTCCGGTGCGACATCCACAGCATTTCTTTGTGGCGTAAAAAGCAATTACTACACACTTGGCTTAGACGACGGAGCTGTTTATAATAATTGTTCTAGCCAAGCGGGAACAGAGGTATCCTG
The DNA here is from genome assembly GCA_029721355.1 of Tegillarca granosa. Classification (NCBI taxonomy): domain Eukaryota; kingdom Metazoa; phylum Mollusca; class Bivalvia; order Arcoida; family Arcidae; genus Tegillarca; species Tegillarca granosa. Next base: position 11,397,223 of record CM056597.1, on the reverse strand, counting down.
TGTGTTTGATTGGTTCAAAGATGAAGGTAATTTTTTTGTGTCAACTAAAATACAGCAATAGCTTGTCATACCAGAATCCTAAATCATCTAAAAGTCTTTTTGAACTTTATCCTTAATAAACTGACAACCTGTCTATTTAGAACGTTAAACATAATGAAAAAAAATAATTGATGTATTGAAAATATACCCATTCCCTAGTGTATAGACGTGTCATGTGCTGATTTTGTATGCGTTATTTTAATAGAAACTCAAAATCAGCACATGGCAGACGGAAATCAATTGCTATTATTAATATTTTATAATTTTCAGGAAAATCAGTTGGTATTGTGACAACTGCGAGAATAACCCATGCTACCCCAGCCGCTGGGTATGCTAAATCAGTAAACCGGTTATGGGAAGGAACTGATTCAATGACGGATATAGAAAGAGGCTGTAAAGACATAGCTCATCAACTGATATATAACAACAGTCATATAAATGTAAGATTTATGATACATGTATATAGTATAAAATGTCCAACTTAGTTATGAACCATATTTACAATAACAATACAATAATGCATAGTAATCATAATAATTGTTTATAAGAAAAGCATGTAAAATATCTAAAAAATGAATTAATAATAAATAAATAAATAAATAAATAAATAAATAAATAAATAAATAAATAAATAAATAAATAAATAAGTAAAAGGTTTTCCCTTAGAATTGATTAATTTTAATTATCATTTAACAGGTGCTATTTGGAGGCGGCAGACGCTACTTCTTGAAGCAAAATACATTAGATCCTAAAGACGGCCTGAAAAATAATTGGGCACAACGAAATGATGGCATTGATTTGATTGAGGTAATCTTTTATCTATCCTTAGTAACAAATTATATTAATTATACAAGGATTGTTTAAAAAGTTTTTAATTGTATAAACTACCCGTTATATTAGGGGTTAAATAACGGGTGCTGTAGATATGAATTTTTGCCAAATGCGCTTGATCGTGTTGTTAAAAAAATTGTATATATGTTAGAACTTACATTTGAAGAATTTGATGAAAGTGATATTTTTTGTCAGTATCAATTTTTAAATACTGCCCATGTAAACCAAGACCGTTTATGTTACTTTATGATGGTAAGCTATTTGTTTGCTTATTTCACGTTGTTTGTTCACAAATTTGATTGTCTATCAGCTAATTCATCCTAACCTGATAATAAGAACGTTATTTTCTGATATAAAACTTGTTACTTGTTACAGATACAAAGACAATCATAAAGATTTTTCTACAATTAAAATTATTCTAAACTCAATTAAAATAGGAGCATTTAAGTGTCAAATTCATACACAAAAATATATCATTTGTTTCTACTAATTTTAATGGTCAATAGCAAACAATAGCATCTTACAAAGGAGTCGTGCATGTTTAGCATTTCCTATCTTTATCTTATAAATATATGGGTCAATAAATATTTATCCACTTTTTTGAAAATGGAGTTTTCAATTTTAAGGTATGGAAAAAAGACAAACAAGATAGAAATGTGACATCAGAATATGTTTGGAATAAAAAACAGTTTGAAGATTTAAATCCCGAAACAACAGATTTTGCTCTAGGTCAGTAAGACAACATAAAATAACAAACGCGAATGTTAAGTGTGAAAATAATTTTATATGCAGTATTTGTACATGTTTGTTATTATCGTATACTTACATTCCCTAATATTTTTCTAGGCCCAGTCTAGTCACTCAAACTTGTTAATGTGTTCATTTTTCTTCTTCTTCTTCTTCTTTTTTTTTTTCTTCTTCTTCTCATTATTATAATCCTCTTTCATTTTTCTCTTTCTTTAGTTTGTAAACAGCATAGAACGAAAACAAAGGAAATGTAATAAACTTTGTTTATTTGTGATTTGTATATTTGTGCTTTTTGTGAGCGTAGTCCTTAAATTTTGGGCAGCAAGGGAGGTAACTCTAATGTTATTATAGAGCAACTTTATTATATAACCAAAAAGGCGGTTTAACGAAAATGTTGAAACTTGGTAAATAAGTATAACTTTAGGTCACTATGACCTAATTTTACGGTTAAATGGTTATTATGTTACCAACAAACCTAACCTTACATGTTAATTGTATATTCGATGACAGGAACAGATCTGTATGAATATTTATATTGTTACTCGGCGTCCGAATATGTAATCATGCATTTTTGTGTTTAGAATCATTAGTAACAGTGGTAACTTAGGTAACTCTTGTTTATTCTTCCTTCCAAATCACATCAAATATATGTCTAACTATTTAAATGAGTGTCATAAACAATCGCTCTTTATGACGGAACTTTGAGGGTTCCTAGATTGAGTGTTAAGTATTTGGATGATATGGCTGAGGACATTGTGAGTTTATTACATAAATGGATATGCAGTTAGTTTTCATACTTATGACAGTAATTGTTAATTTGCTTTAGTGGTACACATTAAGAATCTGTTTGTGTTGAGAAATATTTTTTTCATGGTCAGTGTTTTTTTCCGGGTAAACCGGTTCGGACTGTGACTTGTTCGGTTGAGGCATAAACTTCACCCCTAATCGGTTTATCAAGACCCGTACGTTGTCCTATTTTGTTATTTTTCTAGTACCTTGAATGAATGTGTTAATATGCGGTCTTAGATCTATTTAAATTTATATATTACGAGATTGATAATAAATCATTATTAAATATAGGTTTATTTGGCGCTGGACATTTGCAGTATGACGTGGATAGAGACCAGGGACCGCAGGGAGAACCATCTTTATCAGAGATGACCACAAAAGCCATACAAATACTTCAAAGAAATGAAAAAGGATACTTCCTTCTTATAGAAAGTAAGATACTACTGAGTAAATGTTAACTAAAGTGTCAGCTTTATATCATAATCATCTTTTATTTCAAAAGGTTCGTCTTCACAGGCTGGGGATATTTATGATTCCTTTTTATGATGAGCCTAAATCGTTTAAAACAGACGCAAATATTTGCCGCAAAATACAATCTGATGCCTTTTCTTGGTGTAATAAATGTTGCGTAGTTACTAGCATCGCTTGCTTGCTGCCATACAGCAAATTATAACCCTTCTTTTCTTTATATTATTGAAACTAAACTAACTTCATCGAAAGCATATGGAGAAGATTATAAAACAAGAATTCTAATGTTAGCAGAGTCTGAAAATTGACGGATATTCTTGTCGGATTGTGATAAAATAGATTTTTGACTGACGAACACCATTTAAAGTTGTTTTTTTTCATTTTTAGGCGGGCGAATCGATCATGCACATCACGAGAATAACGCTTACAGATCGCTAACAGAAATGTTAGAATTTGAAAACGCTATTAAAGAAGCTTTAAAACTGACCAATGAGGAAAAGACACTTATTATTGTCACATCAGATCACGATCATGTATTTAATATTGCCGGATATCCAAAACGTGGTAACGATATATTTGGTATGTAATGCGGAATTTTTTTTTTTTTTGACAAATTCCTTGGATAGATATCTCTTCCAAGCTAAAATGATAAATGATAATAATGATGAGAAGGTATTTAATTACAATTAAGCAGAGAAAAGTAGTAACCGATAAACGTGAATGAGGTCGCTTAGAACCGTTTTGGTTCGGATATTATCACTTTAAAGTTATTGATTTAATATAAAAATTAGTAACTTTTTTAAACAGATTGCTGCTATTTTTTATAAATAGGTGTACCGGAACCGATTTCACCAGGTGACATACCACGTGACGGATTGCCTTATACCACATTAGTTTACGGAAATGGACCAGGCTATCAATTCGGAAACAGAGAAAACGTTAGATCAATCGACACAAGTAAGAGATTATTACAAATATACAAAAACTACTTTTCAAAAGACTGATGAACCAGGCACATGGTCATTTATTATTTAGCTGGGCAAAATAGAAATCTTTATAATAATAATAATAATGATAAAGTCAACGACTAAATAAATCATCAGTGACTGAGTATTTTTAAACGGCGATTAATTAGTTCACAGTAAGCAACTAAACATCCAAAAAATGTTTGCTTCACTGTGTTTATGACAGTCAATTTTGCTTATACATTCTAAAGTCGGCAATTAGACATTTTGTAAGAGACATCCAACTTTCCTAAGTCAGCAACAAGAAATTCTAAAGTCGACGACAACAAAATGTCGGCAATTGTACATCTCCAGTCAGCGACTAGATGTACGAAAATTAGCGAGTAGATATCGTAAATTAAAATGTCATGGTGCACAAATAATAAGTTCAGCATCTTGATGATGTATAAAAGCGATAGTTCCGCCTATGTTGAGGGGCAGACATCCCGAATCAAGTCAACAGAATGTCACAAAATACATATCCAAAATTCAAATAGGCATCGCAAAGGCAACGATTAGGCATCCCAAAAGGGGACAGGAGATCCTAATGTTTAACATCAACGAAAAGACAACCTTAATCCCGCGATAAAACATCTCGCAGTTAGCAACAAAACGTCCCGAATCACTGACTATATTTACAAAACTAGTCTATAAGATACCCCAAAAGTCAGCAACAAGGCATGCGAAAGTCAACAACTAGAACTTTCAAAGTCGAAGACTTGTCTACTTAAAAACCAGACTAATAAAATGAATTAAAATATATATAAAGTAAAAATAGATATAACAAACTGAATTGTAGGTAATATTAAATTGTTCTTTTCTCAATTCTGTTTTAGCTCACAAAGACTACAGACAAGCTAGTGCCGTACCATTGGCGTATGAAACCCACGGTGGTAATGATGTACCTATTTATGCTATAGGACCAATGTCCCATCTGTTTTATGGAACTCAAGAACAAAATTACATAGCTCATGTAATGGCATATGCAGCATGTGTAGGAATTAATAAAGGACATTGTACAACAACAGAAAAGACGTCGAATATTTCACCAAGAGTTTTATTGTCTTACAATTACTTTACTAGCATCAACTGTATTATTAAAACTGTTTGTTATTTTTATTTTATTATGATATTTGATAACTGTCTAGTCTAGAATATTTGTTTTGCAATAAAAAGTAAAAGTATTTTCGTTTTGTCAAGGTCATGTTTTTAAATAATTCTTAAAAAATGAATGTGTACGTGAAAATCAAGTACGCCACAACAGCCAATGGAACCAAGAACACATGGCAACCAAAGGAACTTAGGATGATGATAGACATAATTAAAACATTTAGGCAAAGGTAATAATGTAATCATATCCTAATGAAATGTCAGAAATTAAAAATATTCATCATAAATTGGATATGTATTCTGGAAAGATTATCTTGCATCAGCGTTTGAAAGTACTTTTCGGATGTTTCTTCTACAATTCGTTGGTTTGATTGTGTTGTTTTCTGTTGTTTAAATCATTGCCAAGTCATTACCATTCAGCTGAAACATTTCTGCACTTCTACTTTAATTCTACAGTATTATGTCTTCATGTTTTGGATTTAATTACTATTGACCTTCATTATAATTAAATACAAAATCCATAAATATTAAAACGAATTATCCGTAACAAAAACTTAATGTAACTATGCAATGAAACATATGATAATCAAAGAGTAACATATTTCTTAAATAAAGTACCGGTAGTACTTAATCACACGGTTTTTATTTATCGTACACGGGTGTACCGATTTAATTACATGTGTTTATTTATCAATATATCCCTATTTTAAAAATTATATCTTCATCCTGTCAATTACAGCTACATTGAATGGAGAAATTAGGTGTACGCCGTTGCCTTATTTCTGATAAATATGTATTACGTTTTACAAATATATCTATATTTATCAAACCTTTTCCAGAATTTAACGCCATACACATAACGTCAACGCTCTCATCAGTAACGAAGGGCTCTGTCGGAGTTTTAAATCATTATGGTAACAAATTAGCTATAGATTTGTCTCCCATAGTTTAAACCGCCACTGTGTGACATATGCAAAACAAAGTTATTGCATTTCCCACTATCGAACAGTTAAGAAAATAATAATTTCAGCATTTAATCTGATTTTCATTCGGGTCATTGGGAAATAACATGAATGGACGCTGTGCACACTTTGCAATTCGCAGAAGTGTGCTTAGGGTCCATACAGGTAATGTTTTTCAATGACCAGAATGAAATTCAGATTCAATAAAGAATAAATTTATGCAATTTTTGCTTTTGATAATTTCAAAACAAGGTAAATGACGCGCATTAAAAGAAGTTCGTTCTAGATTGAGCAATGACTTGAACGTATTTTCGCTTTTTAACCAATGAAACCATAAGAAATAGGTCAAATTTAATTATAACTTTATGACGTTATCAATGCAAAAAGTAAACTTGGAAAAAATCAACCAATGCCGAAAAATACAACTTTCTGTAAGTTTTATGTTGTTTAGAATGAAACATATTTTCATATTTAAATTATCGTGTATTTAGTGAATAAAAACTTCAAACGTGACATATGCATACAAGTGACGTTACGTCGTGTTGAAGCAGAGTGCTTCAATACACCAGAAGACTATAATTTCGTAATGTTATTTAATGCGGTTTAAAACCAGTTTAAAAATTATATTTGCACCTGGGAATTAAAACAACGCACTGGTCACATGAAATTTTTTGCAGGGTAAATCGCGTGGTGTAGCGTTTTAGTCCCCGGTCCAGATTTTTCACTTACAGTCGTATATAAAAGGGGGGAGGGGGGCAAATCAGGAATGATGAAAACTGTGACCTATAATAAACCCCCTTTAAAGCAAATTTACTAACATTCTTGCAAAATTTCTGTACTATTCGGGATTTAAACCTAGATAGTAAGGATCGCTTAAATTACCGGTTAACATGTCTACCGAGTGTACCAATAAAGAAAAAAAATTCACACAAAAAGATTAATAAATTGAGACAATCGAATATGAAACCCCACAACACAAAAACAAGTTCGTGTTACGTGGACCCTGGAAATAATATTGAAATTGTATTCAGCTCCCTCCGTGATTCAAGATATAGGAAATAGGTTAAATGTAAAGTAATTCTTAGTACTGAAATGTAATTTTATTCTTTTTAAACAAAAGTTCTACAAACTTTGATTAAAATGCAACAACTTTTAGCATTTAATATTTTCTGTTCCTTTTGAAGAGCTGAAAAAAGGGAAAAATTGGTGTCAGAAATTTTATAATTGTTAATTCAAATTTGTATCTTGACAAAGCTATATGATGCTTTTATATTCCCTTTGTTATGAAAATGCAATAAAATACATAATGTTTTAACAATGCAAGCATCATTACAAAACACCATGATATGAAAATGCGTCGAAAGCTAGAATTTTATCCTAAAAATAACATATTAATGTCCTCAGAAAATAGTTTTGCATGGTCATAATGAAAAGCCGAGGCAGAACAAATTTGCACATTACCTATTCGATGGAATATAAAAATGTCTTAAGTTGAAATACGAACAGCACTCTTGTCAAAACAATCGCATATGTGAATTTATCGTCAAATAAAAAAAATGATTAATAAAAATTACTAAATGCAGTGCTAGTGTTTCTAAAATATTTCGATAAAAAGAGACAATGGCTGCGAAGGAAATGGTCTCTTAACTGTCGAATAAATGACGCTGATATTATGACATAAGCTTGAGTTCATACTTTTTTACGAAAAAATACGATATTTCCCTATCTATCTTTCAGATAGTTTACCTTAATGAAGTAATTATCGCACGGCTATAAAGTTATTGTTTTCAATGGTTTACATTTATCTGCAATGTAAACAGTTGTACAAATATATGATTTTTTATGTTACTAAAAACTGTATTTGATACTTTTTTAAACTGACATCCAAAGATAAAGGTTTATAGGTCGTTTTCCTAATGCAGTCGGCAGATTATCTGTTTGTGTCTTGGACATGTTCTGCCTTTAATAATTAAAAGAATCCGCTTTATACAAAAAAGTTACCTTGTTATTTCACAAAAAATGCCTTAATTCGTTAAACCCATTTAAACCAAGATTCAAACACCAAGTGCCTATGTTTATTATCAGGCTGGCACCAGCACTAGTTAATGTATTAAATGGTTGTTCTTTCTGTGCCCAAACTCGCTCTGATTCAGTTGCTACGTCTGTTCCACCCATCCAGTACCATGCTTGTTCGTTGGTAGTACATAAAATCAAGTTTACAAACAGAGCCTAATAATTAATATCGGTTTTCTTCGGCTTATCTAGTTGCCTCCATCATCGTAGAATCGCAGTGAAAAACACCATTACTCACTTAAACAGTTACCTTCATACTGTGGTACATTTGTATCTGGTCTTGTACAAAATAATTTAAAAATGATTGAGCAGGTAACCAAGTATCAAACCTCCGTCTACACAATATTTGTAAAGTAAATACTGTTCAAAAAGTAATATACCTTAATGATTATGATAATAAATTAAAAGCATAACTTACAGTTTACGTTTTAAGATTTTTTAAACTTTACAACAGTTACAAGGTACCCTTACAGAGGACTTTTTTGTTCTTACCTAAAACTGAATTTACATAATTATTGGAAATGAATTGCATGTTTTATTATTTTATATGTTTGGTTCTGGACTACAAATTTTGTACGATGAACAAGTTCTGCACTTATATCTTACATTATTTTGTTGTTCAATCTGGTTCCTGTCCAAAGTAGATGAAGTGTAAATTCAAGATTCCTTCACTTGAGGCGGCGTTTAAATATGGTGGAGAATACCAGTGTTCCCAGAGATAACCACAGGGAACTGACAAACTTTAATTTCTCATACTAAAATCTGCTTAAATGGGATTGGATCCTCATCGAAAACGAGCTGCAATCCGTAAGCAGACGCTTTAGACCATTTAATACCTGTACAATACTAGTTTTATAATCAGAGGTTTTAATTTATGCATAGTTTTTGTCTTACATCACACTGAAAGAGATATGTTTACAATTTCAATTCTAGTGTTCATAACATTTCTTATCCCATGTGAAGAGTTTCAAGTTATTGCTCAAACTCTGCACATGACACGTGTATAAAATTATATTCATGTATAAAATGTTACCAAAAACAATGTTACCAATGGAGACATTGTGCTGTTTTTGCAGAAAATGATGGCAATTTTCCCGGTTACTTTAAAGTTACTAAATGTGCACCAAGTTTGTAACAGAGCGCCTGAAATAATGAAAGACAAGAATGAAAATCCAATTTAAATCATTTTTTGTGATTTTAATGTCAATATTCTTTTAAGATTTTTTTAGACGGTTTCGTTCGTCGTCAACGTTTATATAGTCAACATAGAATAAAGTTCTTTGCATCTTACTTTGGTACATAAGTGAATATCATTTTGTAATTGTATATCCAGTAAGGAATGACAATGGAATTTGATTCCTGCACTGATATTTTCTCTATAACGTTACCTCGACTTACTGCAGATGCAGACTACTTCCTTAGTATTGTGATATTATTTCGACTTATAGCAAAATAGGCCAAGTTTTTATGTGATATAAAATTGATCCATCACAATGCTTTTTTTAATGTGCCATCAAATTCGCTTAACGCTTATCTTGTGACTTACCGCAGATCCAACTCAGTCTTCCTGTTGGTCGACAGAAAGATAATAGGATTTAACTTGCGTTATCCAGCCATTTGGGTACTGAATTGCCAATACTAAAAAACATTTTGATTGAAGAATTGTAATATGAATATAAGAATAAATATAACATTAGCTTATATTCAAACCATTTTATTATCAACTAAACTGACAAATTATATAACTTTATTTATTTAATCCAAGATTAAAATTCACTCTAAATATAATTTGAATTTTATATAGATAGACGTGACTTAGAATTTAATGGATTTTTGCTATTTATTATACAAGTTACTGGGTATATTTGAAGTCGGGAGTGAACTTATTCAACTCTATTTCGGTATATTGTGACATTTTAGTCGGTCAATCATGCTTTTTTGAAAGAATCCAATAATAGAAACTTTTTCGATAATAAATGACATCTTGATCATTTATAGATGTTAATAGATGTACAGTCAAACCTGCTTCAAATACCATAACGGTATTTATAAAGACCAATAAGATTCTATACCGGCTGCTATTTATTCATTTTATACGAACTTGCATATAAAGACCGCCTGTCAATAAAGGCCACACTTACTGATTCTCTTGGGTGGCCATTATAGACAGGTTTGACTGTACCCTTTAGGTAAGACTAAGTTCTTGATTATTATAGGTAAATGCATGTATGAAGACTGTTGTATCCTTATCAACAGTCACAAGGCACTATTTATCTTGGTTAACTATATACTGGTAACCCATGAGTAACCTCGAACCTGACATGTAAGGTTTAGACTATATTCATATTTTACTGATTACTGGTTTTTATCTTCAAGTCTATAATGCAGGGTTTGCAAAAAAAAAAAAAAAAAAAAAAAAAAAAAAAAAAAAAAAAAAAAAAAAAAAAAAAAAAAGGTAATTGTACATGCTACGGAAAGTTTAGTTGATTGTGATTAAATAAACTTCAAGATTTTTCGGATCAGTTATAGATATATAATACAAATACCAGTTTAATTTTGATAGTTCAGACCCCAGTTTCACAATCACTCACTCAACTGAGTGTAAACTCAACTCAAATTCGGGTATATTTCAATGTCAATTTTAAGATATTAAGATATTACACAGTAAAATTGAGTATCTAATGTTATTTCTAAATTCCTTTGTGTAGTTTTGTTGAACAAAACAAAATATTGTCTCATAAAACTTAAATTTTTAAAACATTGATGAGAGAAAAATGGGAATATTTGAGTTGAGTGTACACTCAGTTGAGTGAATGATTGTGAAACTGGGGCCAGGTCTATTCAATAGTACCTTCATAGTTAATACAATATAAGTAACTACAACTTTTTTAAGAAAAATATAATCAAAAGCCTCATATTTATTGATGTTCTTCTTAAAATGGTTTTGTTTTTATTGGACTTTTTTTTAAGTAATTCTATGTAGAATAGTTTCAAAATGACATTTATCATGTTTGACCCATTTTTCCAACGTCATTTATTACTTTTTAAATATTTTTTCTTTAATTTGTAATAAAACTTAAGCTTCGACGGTAATTTTGATTTTTTTTTATTTCTTACCCGTCCACATTCATATTTCAGCAGTGTCCGTACTTTGATTGATGAGTGTTGTTCACAGAGTCCACTTCGCATAGATAACAACCTGTAGCTACCTGTGTATTAAGGTCATTTTTCTATTTAGCACGAAGGTAGTAACCAAAGAATAAAAGGTAAGATTTCCATCCAGTTATTTTTTTTTTTGAAAAATGAGACTTTTAACAATTTTTTCCCTTTTTTTCTTCAACCTTAAAATGTGTCGGCATCTCCGCTTGAAGGATGTCGTTTATATTCCTTTTAACATATTTCAACAAAATATATAATATTAACCTGACTATACTCGGACTATAGTTGTTGGTTAAAGTATTCTTGTTTTTACATTGTTAATACTACAGAGATCACTAGTTATAATAGAAAATAACAGTGTTTGAACCACAGTTCTTTTGACCATTTTGTTCTGATTTTCGGGGTACCTGCTAAATGACGGTCCTACACGTATTGATTACCACGAAAACTGCTTAGTACATGTTAATAATTTTATGAACATTTTAATTAATTAAATATCTATTTATTTTTTAATTTATTTATATTTTTTAAATTAAAATTGGCATTATTTCGTGATTATTTTTTATTTTATGCCACTAAAATCAATTTTGATAGATTATTTTATACAATGACAAGTTGAAATTGAAATAAACGATATAATCATCAAGTAATTTGTATGGATGAACATGATTTGTAAAGCGTGCGTTCACATTAATGTCAACATTTATTACATTTAGACAGAGAGAGAGAGAGAGAGAGAGAGAGAGAGAGAGAGAGAGAGAGAGAGAGAGAACCATCCAATAGTGTAGTACTGATCACTAAACTTGCCCAAATACCCTTATGGATTAGGCTATTTCAGAATAAACAGGCCAATCAATTATGTGATAAGTTTTGTTTTATTTTGTTTGGCTGTTTTTTGTAATTGACTTGCTCTGTCTTTTAATTATTTAGGTGTTGCCAAGTATCATCACAAGCCTTATCAAATACACTTCATTTTGGCTAAAATGAGATTAAAACTTAAAACAAATCAGATTTATATAAGTGCTATGGCACTTGTTTCTGAATTCTTTTGTCTATATATGTAATTATAATTATGTATAATGTACTTATATTTGTGTATATATGACTGACAAATAAAATATGTTTAAATCAAATATCCATCTTTTATCCGTAATAACATGGCATTCTCTCTGTAACCATTAACTTCCTCTAAACGCTGAAGGGTTAGAGGAAGGGGGGATTGATAACAAAATTGTCTAAGGTACTCTTAAGGGTTAGGGCTTTTAGATCTTACTGAAAGGATTCTAATTCCACTTGGGCCCCTTAAATAAAGTTTGTCAGATTACACGTCAAAAGTCGGGGGTCTTTTCATGAGTAGAGCGTAAAAAACACTAATCAACTCCTCTTCAAGCAACTCTTTCAACGCGAATTGAAACTACCAATTCAAGTATTTACAGACTCAACGCATAAGGTTTGGTGTCATTAAAAGTACAGTTTATAGCTGGGAACGACCTTTTCGCTTAGATATAATAGTCGTATTTTGACAGCGTTTATGATATTTATTTCCTGGTATCTTAATAACATATCAAATACTGGGCACATTTATCTTTCGCAATGAGAAAAATGGCCACCCCCCCCCCCCCCCCCCGACAAGATATAAAGTTAAAAACATACACAAAGTCTATTTCACGTAACATGTAACTACAGATATATATTATATCCTAAACAAAATACACCCGTCCGATATATTTTGTACATACACTGATCAGCATTTAGTTTTTAATTTCTAAATAAAATTAAAATTTTAGAAAAGATTAGTTATTCTGATAAAATTTAATATTATTTTCCGAAAGTACTCGTACATGTCAATGGAACTCAGTATTCATAGTTTTTTTATTTACTAATTTTTTCAGTCTTTTTTTTCTAATTTATAGAGGATCTTTTTTAAATCGCAGTTCATTTGAACTAAAATCGATACTTTTATCAATTATGTCACTTGAAGGGTACTCTATAAAGTCAATAAAAAATTCCCATCTATAACACATGTACATCGAGTCAAGTAGACGCAACAGCTGAATTTAAGACCGAGAACGACACATTATTAATCCGCAATATTTTAATTTGGGGGTAACAACGGGGAGTTTTGGTTTGAAAAATTATAGTATTTTGATGGTATTTTCTCGATTTTTCATTAACACAATGAATTTTTAAGAATATTGGATATAAAATAATATATAAAAAATTGAAAATCAACCATAAATGTGTTGTTATTTGTGGACTATATTTCGGTCGAAAATCAGATGCACCTGTGTGGCCCCATTTCAATTTGCAAAGAAGTTTGGAGTAAAAAATTGCTGGCTATATGTCGGAAGTGAAATTTGTGAATCTGAAACGGGAAGGGGGAACTGTAGCAGAGAGATAATTTTCAATGACCAAGCATGTTGGTTTCGAATCTGCGACATGTGAGTAGACAGGGATTTACCGAGAGATTTTTTCTGGAATTTCGACATTGTTAGGTTGAGATTCACTCATTATATGCCGAGCTTCATACTCGGTATCATTCTAATGTAGACAGCAAAGCAGTGAGAAGTATACTTATTCTTTACGCCTGGTGCGGTGCAAATGTCTCTCAAAGTTGAAAAAATTATCGTATTAAGTTTAGCAAGGAGTTGTGTAGTACTTGAACCATGTATTATACATTTATCCCTTGTAAACCGAGTAAAAGCATGTAACTGATTTTCAGTTTTTCCGATCATCAAACACAGCATGTGAAACGGACAATTTTCACTGGATGTAGGATACATGCGTGAATCTAATTCCATTTGAAATTTACATCACTTGAAATTTACATCCCGCGAGACACAAAATTAATCGACAAGTTGTACCATTACACATTGTCTCAAAATAATAGGGTATATAGCAGCTTTGTCAAGGTAGGAAGAATATTTTTAGGATCCGATTGTTCAAGATCTTTTGTGGTTGGATGGTTTTGACAGAACTGTTGTTCTTTCAACAGGCCAACAAAAACACCATTTGATTTTTTGTCTCTCACAATGTCAATATTACGTTGAATATCAGCCAGGTGCCTTTATATGTTATCAAAATATTTGATTAATTTCTTTGATTTTACTTTGTAAAATTTTGTAAATGCGTTTTATATGCCAATATAAACAAAAGTGACTTGATAGCCATTTTTGTTTACCTATGGTAATGTAGTTCCGGGTTTTACATTTTATATGTATTCATACACGGAGTGACAAAATTTTTGGCGTTCATTGTCAGTAATGAAGGCAACGGCTCTCAAGCTTGCAGCTATGGGAATTTCACAAGGCAAATGAAAATATAAAGATGACATTTGAGAAGACACATTTTTTTATTCGTCTGTTATTTTCACATTGTAAACAAAACAATTTTAAAATCAAATTTTATATTAACAGATCAGAAAAAATACCAGTAACTATGGAAGATCCAGAGGTTAGTTACAGACAAATACCATTGCACACAAAGTTAATGTATACAACAATTCCAAAACAAATACAAACATTCGCCGAGGTATTCCCAGACAAAGAAGCATGTGTTGTTTACGGCGTTGGTGATAGAAGGATATCTATAACCAATTCTGAACTCTACAAACGTGCTACAGAATTTGCCAGAGGTTTGATCACGATAGGAATAAAACCAGGAGATATTATCGCATTATCTCTTCCAAATGGACCGGAATGGATGGTTTGTACCTTTGGTATTCAACTTGCTGGGGCTGTACCATTACATTTTATGTTTTACAGACGCGACGGAAATGACATAGCAAATGCCCTGTCAAATACAGAAAAATGTACCGCCATTTTATTTGATCCTGGAGAAAACAACATTTATTTAGATATAAGTCGTAATTTTATTCGATACAATAGAAATAGTTCTGAAGTCAAAAGTGATAAAATTCAAACACTGAAACATGCTATTTTTTGTACTAATGATGTAAGCGATATTGGTGGAATAAGATCAGAAGACCTTTTGCAGGTTGGAAGGAAAGACACTTCTATTGAATTGCCAAGTTTAGATCCAGACGACCTTGCCGCCATTTTGTTGACTTCAGGGAGTACCGGGACGCCTAAACCAGTTCAAATTTCACATCTGGTTCTACTTCATATCGGTGAATCTTTTACAAACGCCATGCGCATAACAGGAAATGACGTGTACTACAGTGGAAATTCGTTCAACTGGGCAGCTGGTTATCCTCACTGTTATTTACGCACAGGTCTTACAGTAATCACATGCAGAAATCTTCTAGCGTTTACAAGTATTAACGACATCAATGCTTTCATAGTCAAAGCTGTAAGCCGTGAACAGTGTACTGCTGCATTGCTTAGTGTTCCATGCATTCAAGAAATGATAAAAGGTGCGGACCGTGACTTCAAATGGGCCACTTCATTAAAAACTATTTTGGCTAGTGGTTTACCAGTTTTATCTTCGACATCAAAAATATTGGAAGGCATACCTGGAACATTCGTAGTAATCTATGGAGCAACCGAATTTGGTGTTATATCTGCTTTAAGAATAAGTAAACCGGGCGAATACGTAGATTATTGTGTTGGATATCCAATGCCGGGCGTTGAAATGAAAGTAGTGGATGATGAAGGTAAAACAGTGAGGCCAAATATCGTTGGAGAATTGTATTCAAGAAACGTGGTAAGGCCGCTTGGCTACTATAACAACAAGACGATGACAGAAAAAATATTTAAAACAAATGGCTGGTATAAAACAGACGACGTTGGTTTTATGACAGAAGATGGCGCTTTCGTAGTGTGTGGAAGAAAATCTGACACACTCATTGTTGGAGGGGAGCTGGTTTCACCGTCTTATCTGGAGTCAATCATTAGTAAACATGAAGGTGTACAAGACGTCTCAGTTGTTCCGGTGTCAGACGAAGATATGTTCCAGGAAATATGTGCTTGCATCATTCCAAGAAAAGATGTTAAACTTGACGAAAACATAATGAAGTCATATTTTAAAGACACATTTGCTGTGATTCCAGCTTGTAGGGGGATAGTTCCAAAATATTACTTATTTTTCGATGTATTTCCGAAGAGTCCCTTAGGAAAGTTATCTAGAAAAGAATTAAAAATCGCAGCCAGACAAAAAATAAGAAAATGAAAGAAAAACTCCATTTAACAATGTCATTGATAACGGAAGACAACTATATAACTTTTATAAATTTTATGAACTTATGTCAAGTTAAAATCAGATTTTAAATAATAATAATAATAAAATAATAATAAAATAAAAAAAACTATATCCTTTTATATCTTGCATCCTTTTATAATGGATCAAATCGTGTACTTTTCTCGTCCTGTTTTCGTTTTGATTTTTTTGATGTGTTTCGCTTTCTTTGTGCTTTTTTCGATAAACTATTTGTAACTACATGTTTTAGTTGCATTAAAAAAAATTACATTGTTTTTTATAACAAAGAGGTTTACGATTCATCACAGCTAATTATTAGAACACCATAGACATATATAACTAGAATGAAGAGAACGTGAAGTTACGTTATTGAGACGTAATAATTATTAAAAATACATTCACAGTCACCGTGTTTATACGCTTCGTCATCGTAAGGACAGATTTGATGGACGTCTACTTGAAAACCAGTGAAAGAAATTTTTTAAATGTTTTTTTATCATACAAACAATACAGTTTGGAAGGATTTGCAGAACAGTAATGCGACCTTAGTGTACTGTTAAGATTTTAGTAAAAATATAGTAATTAAATGCATACATGTTTCTGGTAACTTTGGGTAAGGAAAAATCTGTTAAACGCAGTTTTAATATTAATGTAGGTTTAATCAGTTGTATAATTTGTTCTTTTAGTGGTTTTTGGTATTTTTGGTTACCATGGTTTAAATTACCATACTTAAACTGTTAGTAGTATTTCATGAAGTCATAATTAATAATAAAGAATGCTACATGCACGAATATAGTCATTCTTCTAACGTTTTTTTTGTCAAATGATATGATGAACGACTATATAGCTAATCACGAAAGTATTGTGTCCCATTCATAAAGGGAGCTTGTTTGTTTATTTGCTTTTTTGATAACCTCGTTGAAAATGACAGAAAAAAATCTTTATTTTAGAGAAGGCATCAGACTGGTAAACATGTATATAATAAAAAATAAAGGAAAACTACGAAGAAGTCGCGAAATTTTGAGTATTAGTATTTCAGGCCAAGGTCAAGATTTTTCCAACTGTAAAATAGAACCTCCGGAGATAACCACCGACCTTCGGCAAATGGACAAACAAACTTTCTACTATTGATATCTGTCATGGGATTCGAACTTAAGCGGTGCGAGACGCTGTGTTTGTTATCTTTTGCTTTAAACCACCGAGCCATCTCAAATATAGGCAGAAATCGAAAAGGGAAGAATATATATTAATTAAATGTTTGCTTTAAAACAATGGTTGACATGTATGCACTTGGTAATGATGTTACTGTATCCAGTCAATTTATATAGAAAGGTATAAATATTAAAACTATTTTTACTACCGGAAAATCACATTCACCAAATAATAAGTCAAAGCATACTGCTGTGCAATAGTTTCATATTTGCATACAGTACTATATATATATATATATATATATATATATATATTCAGGGTTATAAGTTTGGTTTCATTTTCCAATTAATTCCATCTCTATAGTTGTGGATTCAGCTATTATTTCTGTTTCTTCTGAAATAAAACAAAAATATCATTTATTTAAAAAAATAGATCTGCATATGTGGCCCTATTAGGAGAGCGTTATTAATATAGAACCTTTTTAGATTATTACTATTAGACAAGCGAATATTTTAAAACTAAATATCTGCCATTTAACTTAGTGTTGTGGTTAAGTCGACTTTACTACATTCAACTGTATAACATTCATTTCACAGTAGTTAAAATTCATTGTTTTTCAAAAGCGCGGGCTAATCGATAAAAACGCGGTCTCATCGGTCAATTACAGACCCCACTCTAGCCAATTCCTATCTAATAAAGTTTGTCAGTTCACTTGTCAAGGGACGGTCGTACTACGGTTTCCTCTGTAATTCCATAACTGAACGGTTGATATTTTTGTAGGTGAAAAAATCGGAAGCGTTTATTAAATTCTCTGTATAATCTATCACCCGCTTGGCGCAAACTGAACTATAACATAAAACTGACCACTCTACAACGCACCGAGACACTTCTGTAACGTACGCAATGTATTTATAAGATATGTTAATATAATGAATATAACACAGTAGAAAAAATAAACAGTTTTGTTCTATATTGTACGTTGTCGATACTGACAGAAACCCGTGAAACGTCCTGTATACATAACGAAGCCGTGCAAGAATATAGATTTACAATTCTATAATTATTCCCTTCTTCAACATATGGAACTGCATTTTTCTGTATGCATATATATACTTACTTGACCGCAGTTGTTTGCAATATGTTGTGTATAAGGGATACAGGAGATTTATTTTCTAGCATGCATAGCAAGGTACAAACCCGTGTTTAAAGTGTTCAAAAAGGCGACGTCGTTAATAAATAAATAAATAAATAAATAAATAAATGAATAAAAAATCAATGCTCAAAATAGCTTTGTGTTAAGTAATGCAAAAGTTTTTTTCTCTATCCGAGACAAAATGATATTTGTGAAATTGCAACATATGACAATTTATGACAATATATAGTTTAGTTTAACAAAGACATACCTGTAGTTGTTATAGCTGGTTTAATGCCAGTTAAATCTAATGTAAAAAAGGAGAAAATGTAAGACAAAATTGTATTCCTTTCATGTGAATAGCCATGACCTTACAAAAAAAAAAAAAAAAAAAAAAAAAAAAAAAAAAAAAAAAAAAACCAGAACTTTGCAAGCTAACTTATATATTGCCATGACTTTACAAAAAGCAGAATTTGCCAACTAACTTATATATAGCCATGACTATACAAAGAAGAATAACATTGCCAACTAACTTCTATATAGCCATGACTATACAAAGAAGAATAACATTGCCAACTAACTTATATATAGCCATGACTTTACAAAAAGCAGAATTTGCCAACTAACTTATATATAGCCATGACTATACAAAGAAGAATAACATTGCCAACTAACTTCTATATAGCCATGACTATACAAAGAAGAATAACATTGCCAACTAACTTATATATAGCCATGACTTTACAAAAAGCAGAATTTGCCAACTAACTTCTATATAGCCATGCCTTTACAAAAAAAAAAAAAAAAAAAAAAAAAAAAAAAAAAAAAAAAAAAAAAAAAAAAAAACGAGAACTTTGCCAGCTAACTTATTTATACCATGACTTTACAAAAAGCAGAACTTTGCCAGCTAACTTATATATAGCCATGACTTTACAAAAAAGTAGAACATTGCCAACTAACTTATATATAGCCATGACTTTACGAAAAGCAGAATTTGCCAACTAACTTATATATAGCCATGATTTTACAAAAAGCAGAACATTGCCAACTAACTTATATATAGCCATGACTTTAGAAAAAGCAGAATTTGCCAACTAACTTATATATGGCCATGACTTTACAAAAAGCAGAAATTGCCAACTAACTTATATATAGCCATGACTTTAGAAAAAGCAGAAACTTATATATAGCCATGACTTTACAAAAAGCAGAAATTGCCAACTAACTTATATATAGCCATGACTTTGCAAAAATCAGAACATTGCCAATTAACTTATATAAAGCCATGACTTTACAAAAAGCAGAAATTGCCAACTAACTAATATTTAGCCATGAATTTGCAAAAATCAGACTTATATGTAGCCATGACTTTACGAAAAGCAGAATTTGCCAACTAACTTATATATAGCCATGACTTTACAAAAAGCAGAACTTTGCCAACTAACTTATATATAGCCATGATTTTACAGAAAGCAGAACTTCGCCAACTAACTTATATATAGCCATTACTTTACAAAAATCAGAATGCCAACTAACTTATATATAGCCATGACTGCACAAAAAAACAGAACATTGGCAACTAACTTACATTTAGTTATAGCTTAAATTACAAGACTATTTTAAAGCGATGTCAAACTCACGCCACCAAATATAAGTAACATCTAAAAGATGTATGGTGTACATGTTTGTTACATGCTTCAAGTTGCTCAGCGCTTTACAAATATAAATCTAACTGTAGCTGTTTGTGCTTATAAAACGTATATGTATACAAGTTATTGTACTATAATATCGACATCTTCAGATATAAAAATTGCAAGTCCAAATTCTATAGCAACAGATGTATATATCTTTGCTAAACCAATCAAATATTTTTTTTAATGACAAGATAGAAAAAATACCGTATTCACAAATCCAGGCATCATTTTCTGGAAAAAGGAATGTAATTCCAGTACAGGGATAATCATGCCAGTGCCCTGAATCACTGTATTTTAATAACACACAGTCTTCCTCGTGATGCAATGGTAAAAAGTTAGCAATATTTCCAGGTTCTCCTGGCGCCCAGAATCTGTAATCTGAAGAGTCACCTACATGAAAAAGGAACTAAATCATTTTATATTAATGAAAAATATTATACATGTTAATGACAAAAACGGATTTTATTTTTGAAAACAGCGGTTGAGATGTCAACGTAACAAATAACATAAATTCAATTGAAATCAGTTAAAAAACACGAAATATCAGCTGGATAAAAATCTGTCAAATATGGCATTGTCAGAACGCTATTTATGTACGCTGACTTTGAGAAAATATCAGAAAGTCACTTGAATAATTTTTTTGCAGAAAAACTTCCAGATATAACAATCTAACAAAGTCAAAAAACTATTTAGATAGCTGGCTTGATGACAAACTGACAGATGACAAAGTCAGAAAGTTTTTTACGCTTGCTAGCTTGATGACAATGTAGCAGAAATGACAAAGTCAGGAAGCCCTGTTTTAGTTAATTAACTTGATGACAATTAGACAGAGATGACAGAGTAAGAAACAAGTTAACTAGCTTGATGACAGTTTGGTAGAGATGACAAAGTCAGAAAGTTTTTTTTTTTTTTATTAAAGTGGCTTGGTGACAATATGCCAGAGATGACTGTTAGATAGCTTTTAAGTTAACTGGCTTGATGACAATTAGACAGCAGAATTAAATACAGATATTTTATAATATATATAAAATATATAGAATATATAAAAGAGATGATAATGTTAGAAAGAACGAAAGTTCACTTGATTTTTTCTTTGTTTACGATTGCGTTTTTTTTTCATATTATTTATTTAGTTAGTTATCATATATTTTTGTTAAATACAATTTGAAAAAAAAAATTATTTAGACAAAATTTTTTGAAAAATAAAAACTTTCAAAAATTATATAGAAAGCTGTGAAACTGCACTGAACCGAAAATAATGAAAATCATGCCAATTCTGATTTTAAGGTACGTTACATCCGAGTCGGTCACATTGAAATGTCTATAGTTGAAACAAGAACAGATGTTCCTGAAAAAAGCGTCCGCTACATATAGTTTAATTCTTACTGAAACTATTTACCTGATTCCCATATAAAATGACCTTCATTATCTTTGTCATTTAATCCAATCCATACACCTTTACCTTGGAAATACAGTTCATTTAGCACACTGATAATAAAGTTCTCTATTTTTACATTCTGGATTGTTACAAGATGGCCACCTTTAGACACACAGTCGGATCGTGCATGGTCCCAGTCCTGCCGTCGATGTATTAAGAAATTCATAACATTTATTCTCATGGATTCTGACATTATTTCCCCTGTGAATGTTACCGGGGCAGCGACTCAGATCATCCTGCTTAGATACTAAAAACAAAAAAATGATTGTTTTCTTGATTGTTTTCTTGCAAATAACCATTTTGTTATTTTTTCAGAATTTTTTCAACAGTTTCAAATATCAGCAAAACACTAATGTAAATACTTTGTCATTTTTCTTATAACTTTAGAAGTCATAACAAATGTTGACAGCAGTTGTTTATAAACCAATAACCACATTTTAATAATACCTAAAACAAACTAAATACCCTTCTAAATTACAGCGGATCGGAAGAGCGTTCTAGTTCCTTGTTTAAGTACAAAAATCTAACACTTTTTATACGATCATCGAAGACGTAATAAGAGTTTGAAACACGCACACTTATCTGCATTTTGAAAATTTTTTCCTAGTGATTTAGAGATGCACCTTAAACTTGACTTATAGATTTGTAATTTCCTTACATCGAAATGATGATACAATAGTATATTCTAGCCAAAAATCTATCTCGTTCTAAACTGCATATTGTTTATTTCAGTAATATACAAAAAAATCTGAAAGGATTTTCGAAAAATATTATAAAAAAACAATTACTTACAAGAAAAGAGAAGGAAAAAGACAACCAGATACAAATACACTTTGTCCATGGTAATTCAGTGTAAAAGCTGTTGTCCTCTCATTGAATTAGGTGACATACTCTAAATACAGTTACATAAAATTATCTTTGTATAAAGTTAGACTATCCCTGTATTAAGATTTTTGTCATGATAATTCTACCTTTTTTCTAACTGCAATGGGTAATGCATTCGACCATAAGTTATTCTTATTTTTGAATTAATAAACAGTTACATGAATGGCTTACACGCATAATATTAAGTTTGATAAGAGATAGTAACAGTTTTAATATTTTCACTTTTTTCTTACCTCTTACTACAATCAACAATGCAATGATGAACACTTAAAAAATGTACCTAATTGTCAAATCTTTCAGTGATACTATTTACACGAATAATTCCATACTGTTGTGTTGGATTAAACATAGTGACATTTTCCCATGATGATCTTCTTTGATTCAATTCCATTGCACAATGTCTTGAACAATTATGCATTTAGACTTATACTGGATATATTTGACTTAAGCTTACCATAGTTCAATGTTCCTTTCCTCTCAAATTTGACTTTACCATGAGGGTGTAGCTAGCTAGACATAAGGTGCTTAATCGGTATCCAGACCACTCGGCCTCGCTACCTTGATGGAAGTTCACGTGTATTTCTTAATTGGCCAGTTTCAAAGTTTTTACTTTTTCCTTTTTTGGAGTGGGTGGGGGTGGGATTGTGATTTTGACATGGACTGGTATTCTTTCAAGTAATGCTTCTATATCAACTCCTCTTTGACTCTACTAAGTAAACAACAGACGTGACATTTTATTTAGATCTCAGATTAAATCTTCACCCATTATTAATATTTTATCCTTGTTCAACTAATTTGACTTGAAGTCTTGGTCAAATAATATCAATAGATGATGGGAAAAGATTCTACTTAATCATGCTTATAAAATCCCGTATTTTAACTGACTTTATGTCAGTAGACACAGTTTTTCACATTTATCAGTTGATCATGTGACATGAAGTGAGTTTTTATTAAATCTTTCACATTCATTGTTTTAGTATTAGGTAAAAGTGCCAAAACAAACTTGATTATCACCGGTAAAAATAGAAAAGGAATACCAATTATGCTTTTTTAGTTTCTTTGGTTTCTTCATTGTACGTTTTTATTTAAAATGAAAACAGTAAAACCTTGTTATAATGTCTCACTCTAACTTGGCTTCAAAGCTTACAGTCATTGTTTCTATGTCAATTTCCGTTGAATTTTGATTTTACCCCCTTTTTAAAACCAAAATATAACGATAAATGTTGTCCGTGAATCGAGATTTTACTGTCCTTGTAAATAATAAGCATGAAGATAAATAATGATATTAATATTGAGATTTTTAACATATTTTGTTTATTCTCTTTTCACCCATTGATAGCTCCGAGCATTAACACACAGTTTTGTAAAAATATCAAAAGAATGGATTGTAACTTTTCTTAGAGAGATATCAACACCGGTTCGGTTTTTGCTTAAGTTGTCTGGGAAATTGAATAAAAATCGTTGTTACATATTTATACATATGCACAGTCCTATAACGACAATGATATTTCAAATAAATTTTTGAAATTCTGAATATACTTCAGCTTTTCTTTTCCAGTTTCGAATATTTTTGTCCAATATAAATTAAAGCATGAATAAACGAGATTTCGAACTGTTAATATATATATTTGTCATAGCATATACATACAAAAACACACCACAACACAAGACAGCCAAGCATTCTGTTCTAGAAAAAAGAAATGGCATAAAAAGCCAAATTTTACAATATAAAAAATTAAAACTTATAAAGAAAATTTTTTAATCCTGTTCACAATTTTGCCGCTGTAGTGACTGTCATTAACGGATGGGGTTTTAAACTGGATGAGCATCAGCCTCATTCACCTGAACTTGCTACATCACATTTTTTTGTCAAAAACAGAAAACGGTCATTCCCTGTACTTACTTAGTTTATACATGTAATAGAGGACCTTCGAAAGGTGACTTTGTTAAAAGTGGCATAAAGGCCCTTAAACATTGCTTGAAACTGAAAGATTCAATGTTAAAAATAATGCAGTATACCCGCTAATATCAAAACCCATAAATATGAGGCTAACAAACTATCAATCAGCCCTCGTAGATGTATATAGGAATACATTCGAACTCCGTTTTTTCGAACTTGTATTCTTCGAATACCTTAGGTAAATCAAAGTTCTCGTTAGGTCGCGACCACCCCGCACTAAAACTTCTTATTAAAAACTCCTTTTCTTCGAATTTGTTATTACCTGCGACAATCAAACCTAACTTAAGCCTCAAGCAAGACTTTTTATTGAAAATATACCACCAAAAATTCGATGTTGACATTTTCATTCATTTATAAAAAGATGCTACTCTCACGTGTACAATTAAATACAAACGGGTATGGCTTCACCTTTACCCGTTTGTGTTACCCAAGCGAAACTGACCGTTATTTGGTATACATTCGTGTTGTCCTTCATAAGCGATGTTTATCAGTAATAGCAAGAATTAATCCAGTTATTGTAATTCCAGAAATAAGAGAGAATGAACAGCGCGTGCTTAGAAATACTAAAGTAAACCATTAAAAAATTCTATGTGACCACAGTTACCATAATCACAAATTAAAAAACTACATATGAATATTTATTTAATATTTTTATACTGTCGAGAAATTAAAAAAAAAGTTATTATGTTGCAATAAAGGTTAACAGATACAGTCCTATTTCTTATTCACATTTCAATTCTGGAAATTCGTTTCTTTTCGTTTAAAATTCTGTAAAATCATTAAAATCTTTTCCGTAAATAAAACACGGTGTATTCTCTCTAAATGGTTCTTTTATTTTTATCGTATGTATTACCATGTGTATTTGATTTCGTAACTGATGATGTTCAATTTTAACTTTTGTTGTAAGAAACTTTTTTGAATTAGTTATGACAAGTCATGGCATTATAAATATAGAGCAAAAATATTATAACTCTGATTGCCACTAACTCAGATATTTTACGAGTGTTGGGAGCTTAACGCTTCATTAGTTAAATAAACGCACCAAGAACAATAAAAAAGCTTACCTAGGACAACGAATTATATTTTATCGCCAGAATTTTATGTTTTAATAAATTGAAATCGTTTTATATATATACACCACAATAACAATAAGTAAAGTTTATTTTATGAAAGATAATATCAATATCAACCAATTAGAACTGATGGCTCAGTTGTCGTTGAGGACATAGTTGTTGTCTCTGGGATCGGTGTTGTTGTTGATTGTGTTGTTGGAGTAGTAGTGGGCATTGGTGTAGTTTTAAGTGAAGTCATTTTTGAAGTGGTTGTAGTAGTTGTTGTCGGCATGGTTGTAGTTGTTGTGGTAGGCGTGGTTGTGGGCGTGGTGGTGGGCGTTGTCGTCGGCATTGGCGTGGTCGTGGTTGTTGACGTTGTCGTTGGCATTGGGGTTGAGGTTGTAGTGGGCATTGCTGTTGTCGTTGGTTTTTGTGTCAGTTTCGGAGTAACTTTGTCAGTCATTATTATTTCCGTTGTTGTCGGTGCAGACGTTGTTGTAGTTGTCTGCGTGGTAACGATTGGTTTCATTGTAGTGGCAGGTCTCATAGCTGATGATAGAAATTGGGTTAATGTGTCATGTTATAAAGTAATCGAAATAAAAAAGAAACTAACAAAAAGTTATACTAGTAATAAAATAAACAAAATATTATAAAATTATAAAAATAAAGACTGAATAAACATTTTTATCAAAAGACACAAAAAAGGTTTTTAATGCCTCGATTGCCATATATTCAAGTGTCCTTTTTAAAGTTTATGTATAAATCCTGTTAAAAAAAATTAAAATGTAGTTTACCCTGTGTTCCAAAAAATAAAATTAATCTTTTGCTACACTTATCAATATGCTTTTTATCGGACTTTACAAAAGCATTCTTTTATTTTATATTTGAAAGAAATTTAGAAATATCTTACAAAAGAGTTTTTGGGTATTAAAAGATTTTGTTTAATTCAGTGATTGCAAATAATGGTGGTTTAAAGTTTTCAAGTCGTTAATGAATGTTAATTACATACCATACTCGCATACCCAAGCATCGTCCTCTGTAACGAACAATATATCATTACATTGATAGTCATGCCAATGTCCGTGATCACCATCGCTCATTTTAAACAATACACAGTCCTCTAATGAAGCTCCAATACCAGGTTGACCACTCGCCCAATATGTAAATGTTACTGGCGCTCCTACAAAATATTTGCTTTTTACTCTCAAAAGCTTTTTTATGCAAATGATATTTCTAACAGTAGATTGTTTTACAAATGAACTCTAACAAATTAACCATAATGACAAAATTAAAACGAGATATTCAAGTCATGGTTAGATAGCAAATGCATTGTCCGTTTCAGACCAAACACATCAAACGTTTTTAGCATTAATGCAGTCTTGTATAAGCCAGTGTAAATGTACATACAGTAGTTTTTAAAGATACTGCAGATAAGCATTCCTACACCTGAATGAGCTATACAATTTACTTTTCCTTTATATTATACACATCTTTATGAATTGCAATATAGCTTAAGTTTCTGTCAAAATGTATGTAGGGTATTTAGAGTAGTTTATGTTCCAAATATGATGCATTTTGTTGTGTCATTTAGACATAGTAATCAACACAACTCTCCAGGTAAGTGCCAAAAAATATAACTACAGTTTTACAGTTTTAGAGAAAAGAGGAACAATCTTTTAAATAATTCGAAAACATTAACTAATCAAAAGTCTAACAAGAAGCCAAGTTTAATTTTTTACTTACCAGAGTCCCAGGTATAACGACCTTCGTGGCCAGCATCAGTCAGACCAATCCATACACCTTCCCCACCAAAACCAATAGACCTAAGCGTATTATACAAAAATGCTTGAACTCCCAAATTTTCTATAGTGGCTAAGTGTCCTCCTTTCCTATGACAATCGTTTTTGGCATCATGTGCTGACCTTCTTCTGTGTATATTAAACTCATAGCATTTGTTGCCATATGTTCTCATTGGTTCTGAGGATACTCTCGGGCATCGATATAAGTCAGTTTGTTGTGACAATAAAACTAAAAGTAAAAAACGCTTATTAGTGTTATTTATGCAATGAACCAAACAATACTTAAAATTTC
The DNA here is from genome assembly GCA_029721355.1 of Tegillarca granosa. Classification (NCBI taxonomy): domain Eukaryota; kingdom Metazoa; phylum Mollusca; class Bivalvia; order Arcoida; family Arcidae; genus Tegillarca; species Tegillarca granosa. The sequence continues at coordinate 11,369,480 of CM056597.1, read as the reverse complement.
AATAAATTCATTGACGATTTTAGTTATAAATTCATATTCACCCTTTCATTTTTATGAACAGAATATCAATCATTCTCAGTACCTTCCGTTAAAAAAGTTTGTGTAGAAGCTACTTCCTTTACCAGAAGCACTGAAGGGTTACGACATATGGCAGAAACTTATGTTATTAAATATAACAAGATAACGGCTAAATATTACTTACTTTGTGAAACAATTGTAGTTAAATAAATAAGAATCCTCATTTTTTAAAATATTTGTTCGCTGTCGATTGAATACTGAAACTTATGAATTAAGTGGAGGTTTATATATTTTGAAGAACAGTTCTGGATCAATCAACTTCACTTGTTTTCGTAATGGGTCGTGTCCGATCTGATAACAGGTGCAGATGTCAAGATCTCAGGTATAGATCTATTGGCATAAAATAAAGTGCTTCGACCTTAATGTCACAACACTGACGCAATACTGCGTAGAAATAAAAACAAAGAAGGTTTTCTTGAGTCGTTAAACTGTGTTCAACTTGACCAGTATGTATCTTGACAAACAAAATATGTAAAATATGTAGATGAGTGTGATCATTATACACACAACAGTACACGTGGAAGTACACCAACTGATCAAAAGCGACTTTGCAAAACGACCAATGTATTTCCATCAATGTTTAAAACTGATCAATTTTTAACCAAGTTTTCAATGTTTGTTAAATATAGAAACATCCCTTATGTAACGATGAGTTACAAAACCAGTTGTCTGAATTACCTGCTGGATTAGGTTTGGAACTAATGATTTAAGAGATCCTGTATCGGACACAGACTTCAAAGCAATGGGATAAGGTCTTTTCTGAGCCCGCATCTGAATGCAATTTATCAAATGTCTCCATATATTTTCGACAATAGGGTTATTTAAAGATGTGCATGGACCATAGCAGTTTGGCAGATTGTTTACTTGCTACCAGGTGATGGCATGTCGACATAATACCCCATAAGTCTCACTGTCTTTTTTATCGAAATTATAACTATTTTAAGGTTACCAACTCTTACGTGTAGCTTGGGTCTACAGTATGTCTTCCTTTTAAAGCGATATACCCAAAAAATGATGTTTTACTTTTTAAAAAATAATGAAAAAAAAAAACCTTCTTCGGTCATCTTGTTTTTACTCAGTGGTATTTGTTACTTATTTTATTTGCATTCTAACGTTAGTTCTTTTTACATTTTACAATGCGTTTGACTGTCGGAAAAGTCCATGTACTTCCGGGGTCTTATTTACTTGGAAAATTCTTTTCTACAGCAAGTTCGTACGTAGCGTTTAAAAAACTTGCCAGAGGCAAAAAAAAAAAAAAAAAAAAAAAAAAAATACAACAAGCAAATATCACCTTCAACCTCAAAAACAACACAATTCAAACAGAATAAAGAAGTTAAAATTCTGGGTGTCACAATAGACTTTGAACTCAAATTCAATAGCGATATCTCTAAAATTTGTATTAAAAAAAAAAAAAAAAAAAAAAAAAAAAAAAAAAAAAAAAAAAAGCATCAAGACAATTAAAAATACTCCAACGCATTGGACATTACTTAAACAAACTTGGTAGACTAACAATTTACTACTCTTTCATACTCTCAAACTTCAACTACTGTCCTTTTACATGGCATTTCTGCAAAATACACAAAAACTGGAAAAATACAAGAAGGAGCTCTCAGATTTATTTACAATGACTAGATCACAGTACCTATAACAACCTTCTCAACAGATCAAAACTACCTTCACTCAAACTCATAAGAATTAGAACAATGGTAATAGAATTTTCAAAATAATTACCAAAAATACTCCACACTTTTTTCAAGACCTCATACAAATTGAAAATTCTCTTAATTCTATATCTTTAAGGTAAACAAACAAGGCAGAAATACCACGAATCAGAACAAAAAGATTCGGGCTAAATCTAAACTATGAAGGTGCGAGACTGTGAACGAGTTACCAGATCACTTAAGAAAAGAACAATCATTTAATAACTTTAAAAGTTCAATAAACCAGTGGTCTGGCAGCTCCTACCGCTGTTTTGCATGCCATAAAACATAGACAACATTAAAGTTTTTATGTAAGTGCTATTTCTTTATTTTAATTTTAGTTTTTGGCTTTGCAGCTTCAAGCTTATTTTCTTTCTTCAGTTGCATCTTATTTGCTTTATTAAGCCTGGTACAATTTTCTTTTTTTCTCTCTCTCTCTTTTACATTTTTATTTTTTTATGCTTTCATTAATTCAGTGTGGTTATGCTTATATATGCTTAGGGTTTTATGTTATGCTGGTAACACTTTAATATCTTTATGCATGTAATTGAAATATTTGTCATTTTGGATATATGTATGCATGTTTAAGTCGATAAAAAGCTCAGTAGATCTTATGTTACTTTGTAAATTTTCTACTATAAATTAAGATTTATTATTACTCACGGTGTCTGATTTATTTCGAAGATTCTTTTCTACAACAAGGTCGTACGTAGCGTTTAAAAAACTTGCACACATTAAACAAATTAATTGTCAAATATTTTGCCGTTTTCTGTCACCAAATCCATTCTCTTTGAATCGAGAACGGTAATTTCGTCGCTGGCTTTATTTTTTCTATACACTCGACCAATGAATTATGTACAAAAGAAGGATAACTCTTACAAAGTTTTATTGTACAGGTGATTCTGCATATGAATTTTGTCTGTTAGTTATGGTCGCTATTTACTTAAATGTTAAAGACATTATAAACCAAGTAGTGAGCAGAGAGAAAAAAAAAAAAAAAAAAAAAAAAAAAAAAAAAAAAAAAAAAAAACAGGCTTTGTGAAAAAATAATTTCGACCTGTTGGTGTGGAATCGTTAGTAAACTCATCACATAATGACTAATAACACAGATTATTAAACCTCTGACGGAACATTTGATATAACTCATAGGTAGTATATAATCTTTACATAAAAGGATGAAAGATGAATAAATTATAGTGATAAGTAAGCATGGCTTACCTCATGGAAGGATTTACATAAACCTGGAATCGGAATCCTCCCTTTCTCATAACAATACGATTCCATATTCTACCGTAAACGATCAGTTTATCGCCCGTCTTTTCGTGTCTCTTTAATAATAATAGGGACTCATTTTTTTCCTTGACTGGATTTCTGAAGGGGAATAATTCACTGACTCCATATTTAGTACTTCAAGTTTTTTTTTACTCATTCTTTTTACTTTTTTCACTTACATAAAAGTTACCCGGTTTGACAACGCGTTTTCCATGCATGGGTATTCAATTTCACTACAACAAGCACGTTCAATGTTGGTTATATTATTCGCATTCTAGTATTTAAACATCTGCTTAAAGAAATTTTAAATAACAACCATACAGTGTTCATGTTCTATATTCGGTTGACTTGAAAGATGTAAACACTTGTAGCAGAATTAATTATGCTTCCTGAACTAAACTTTTGAAAAGTTTTCTGATCATTTCTATTGGTCGGACACTTGTAAAAAACGTTTCTCATCTTGTATACTCTAGGATTCAATTTTTGTAGTGGTCTTTTTCCTCAAATTAGGTTACTATCAGGAACAAATTTCAAATTTTACATCTCATTGTTAGTATTTTTTAGCCAATATAAGGTTGAATTTGAAAACAATCGTTTATACTTATTGGTTTTCATATTTTAAGCTTCATTTTATTCTAGCTGTTGTATACCACTAAAACTGCAGTGCTACGAAATGTCTAGGCGATTTCGAAGAAAAATATTTGTCTATTTTTAAAACTTTAATTATGACTGACTAGAAGAACAACTGCAATTAAACCGGACAAAGGTATTGTTAATGTTTATTGTAGCATGTTATTCTAATTTTTCTTCAGTCTTTGTTTCTTTAGTAATTAAGGTTTATTATATAATTTTCCTTATTTAAAGAAATAATACCACAGATTTAGTGATAGGTTGAATTAAGGATAATTTCATAAAACATACTTGTAATAAATGCAGGAAGTTAATTATGTTTTTAAAAAAGATAAGAAAAAAGATAACAAAAACAGTTTTAAAAATATGTGATTAATATTTATTTACTACGTCCAAGTTTTCATACGATATAACAGAAATCTTAATTTAGAGTTAGGTTTTTCAATCACTTCTTTCCGAATAAAACCTCAAGTGCTGTAGTCGTAGGAGGAAGTGTATCAGTTGCAACCACTGCGTCTGTCAGAATTAATGTTGATTTAGATGGTGTAGGTGACGTCGTCATTGGTGCTTTTGTTGTTAGTACAGACACTGTAGACCCTCCTAGTGGGACTTGTGACATATCTATAGAAATACACAAAGCACAATATAGTTCATTTATATATTTATATTTTTTGCATAAAATACGGCATGGTTTCCGAGTCAGAGGAGGCTAGGGAATCAATGTATGCATTTACGATTTTTTGTTAACCAATAAAACTGTAGGCTTGTAGGTTGTGTATTGTATAATTTAGTCTCAGTCGCGGAGTGACCATAGTGCCAATTATCTACTAGGCTTGACCACCCAGGCAGATCCTAGCACGAGAAAGTTTGTCAGGTGATTGCCACGATATAACTGAAAGAATCGTAAATACAGCGTGAAACACAATTACTCCATTCTACTCGGGGTTTTGTTGGCTGTTTGGTCTGCAATGGGCGCTATTTGATAACACCGTCTCACATCACCTAGGTTCAAATCACACTCAAGACTGGTTCTCGTACGAGAATATTTGTCAGTTTGACTAGAAAGTCGGCGGTTTTTACCAGGTACTCTGGTTTCTTCCACAATTCCAGAATTAACCACCTTTTAATTAGTTTAAAAATCTTGATTGGTGCGTGAACACTAAATCTCCAATCACGTCACATCTTCCGACTCTTTTCTTGAAGGCTTGACGTCGATTTTTATTAATTGAACTAAGGTTTATAAAAAAAGAAAGAAAGAAAGAAGAAAAAACAAAAAAAAAAAAAAAACCACACACACACACGCACACACACACAGAGAGATGTTTTTATGTGACCAGTGGGATGTTATCTACAATAGAATCGGACTTGGTTATGTTTCTAGTTTACATTATAAAAGGTGGTTATAGACTATTACATTTTCATAACCTTATTGTATAGATATAAACAGCTCAACTCCTTCATTCTTTATATTGTAGGTAGTGTTAGTCAGGTGTTGCACTCACCCTTGTAAAAGTTATGTAAACTTTTAAAAGTTTTTTGACAATAAGTACTTTAATTGGTCCAAAATTTAAATATTTTTGTTCAATTTTATGAGGTTATAGCCACATTTGATTGCCACAAGTGGATGTTACAAATGCCTGAAAAAAAACTTTTTTCTTTAAACGTCGTCTACTTTAGTGATAAAAAGTGACCTTGATTATGTATTTTTATCGTATTTATATCTAACATACAGTAAAGTAAATGTCATTCTACGCACACATTTTACTCTTGAAGACAATTTGAATCGATTAAGTTATCTTCAGATAGAGATAAACTTTGATCACAGTTGTGCAGTAAAACCAAGATTTTTTTTATAGTTTCTCCATAACAGTTTAACTTCTTCACATTAGATTTGATTGATTTGATTGGGTTTTACGTTCCAGTCAAGAATATTTCACCTTCATTTCTAAATGCCGAGTGTTTGGCGAAAGAACAGTCACTGCCGATTTTCAAGTCTTGGTCAGACCCGGTCGGAGTTCAAACCCTCGACCTTCTACATACGACGCTAACACTCTACTAACTGAGCTACCGTAGTGGTCTCTGAATCTGTGATATTGTTTATCACAATTCAAATTGATCTACCTCAAGTTATACATTGTTTTGCTTACAGTCAAAGAAAACATCTTGTAGAATTATAAAGACTGAGACGGATTTGATGTGTAAACTTACTATATTCACAAACAAAAGCGTCATGTTCCGTTACAAACAGTATATCACTACACCTATAATCATGCCATCGTCCATTTTCTTGCATGTGTAGCAATACACAGTCCTCTAGATTATGTAAAATACCAGGTTGTCCAGGGGCCCAGTGTGTATAGGTAGATGTTGATCCTAAAAAATAAAGAGGGAACAATAGATTAAAAATACTGAATTAAAAGTTTGATTAAATGTCTTTATAAGCGTTAGTTTTACAAGCACGGATTATTGTGTAATATGACGTTTGAAATTTCAACTGACAAACATGCATGAGGAAATGCTCAATAAGTATGAACATGGTCAAAAATGATTTTTTCTGGACCTAGTTTCACAAAAATTTCTACACTTACATTTTTCTTAACTTAATTTTATTGAATTGGAAATTCAAAGATTTATTTTTTAAGATAATCATAACTTTATGGTATAATTTTGATGATCACTTCAAGTCTATAACATCGGTATTTTTTTTTGCCTAAAATGCATATCCGTAGTTCAAAAAGAGATTGCAAAAATTTGTCAGATTTAGTTAAGAAAAATTTAAGTTAAGGAATGATTGTGAATATGAGACTTAACATATCACAATACGAAACTAGCGATGATAGGCCAGTGGTTGTAATGACAAATAGAGTATAGAGATACTCATAACTATAAGGAACTTTTAAATTGTAAACCCTTGTCTTATGATATTAAAAGTATGTTAATCTTACTCTCGGAGAAGCGTAGTTAAGCGGTTCAGGATAATGGTCGGCTTTTGTGGCTTTTTTCCTTAAATTTGCAACCTTAGGGGAAATAAGTCTACAAATATAAGTAAAACTATTGATCAGCGTCTTATCTGTGCTTGATTGCTTTCAGTCGTTTCACTTCAATGGAACTAGGAAAGGATGGGTATGCAAGGGAATGGTATAAGGGTTCGTTTGCCGTAGACAAGATTTAAATCATTTACATATAAACCTCATACCATAATTTTACAATCAATCCTGATCGTGTTTACCTGAGTCCCAGGTGTATTTGTTTTCATGTCCCTCATCGGTCAATCCAATCCATACACCCTCTCCGCTGTATTTTAGTGATACAAGTGTTTGGTACACAAAGTCCTGGACGGATTGACTATCGATTGTTACCAGATGTCCATGTTTTCTTGAGCAATATGTTTTAGCATTATGTCTTGAAAGTCTTCTATGAATCACAAATTCATAGCATTTCGTTCCGAATGTTTTGACTGGTTCTGTACTCTGTGGACACTGGGAAACAGCTTCTTGAAACACTATTAGTAATAAATAATAATAAATACGATTTATATTTCAGATAAATACGAACTGATCAAACATTGGTTTAAAGCAAACTACTAGAAACACACTAAAAAAAAATAAATAAAAAAATAAATAAATAAAAAATTAAAAAAAATCCCGATCGAGACCCATATTAATTGTTAATGACAAAACAAACATGGAATTTTATACAATTTATTTATGTCAGCCGCCAGAAGTTCAAGTCTATTATCTATTTACATGTCTGTACTAATGTTAGATCATTACTTGTAAAACCAGAAAATATTTAATACGCTTATATATAAACATAAGTAATTTGATTCAAATTAATATTTCCTGCATTTCTGCTTTAACAACGCAGTGGAAGGTCTGTTGGTAGAGTGCTTACATCGAATATCGAATGTGGGAGGTCGAGGGTTTGCAACCTCCGCCGGGTCTGACCAAGACTTGAAATTTAGTAGTGACTGTTCTTTCGCTAAGTAACGGGGTTCTTTGGATGATGCCTTAAAAACGATATCTCGTGTCACGTTAAAGAACCCTCCCTGCACATTGTCCTAAGCGCATTGCAAAGGTCAAAATTTCTGTCACTTCACCTATATCTGGTGACGTATCGATATAAGAGAAATATTCCTGACTGGGACGGAACCCACTGGGACGGACCCCAAATAAATGAAATCAAATACTTTGTTAACAATGACTGAACAAATGACATCAAAAATGGACTATGGCATGATTAAAAGTGTACCTTAAAAGATGCACATTTTTGTCAATGATTATTATTGTCGAAATATTCTGTAAATGTTAAATAGATTATCACTCTCGATATAGTAAAGGTCCTAGAAACCAAGCACATAAAACAATTTACATTTTGACTTAAAAATGGTATTGTGGCTTCATAATCAGGGCATCGGTTTTTTAAGGTATGCTCCGAAGGACCCCGTGACATTCTAAATGCCGAGTGCGTGGCAAAACAGGGACTACCAATTTTTGAATCTTGGACAGACCAGACCTAGGTTCGAACCCCGACCTTCAGCAGACAAAACGATTATAAAAACAATTATCAAAGCCAATCAATTTACTAACCAAATCAAGAATTATTTATCTGAAAAACTGTCCTTTTGAATAAATTGTTTCATAAAGCATTATTTGACAAATGAAAGCAAGTTATTTTTAATAAAGTTTTGTTTCAAGGTAGCGTTTTGTTTGTAAGTTTTAAGAAATTTCCCTAAAAATTACAAATTTTCTTTTCTTATTATTTTTAAAAAATTATATCATTATTCTTTTAAAAAAATTAGGAAAAAAATCTAAATATTGGCATTTGGAATTTAAAAAAATAAATAAATAAAAAAAAACCTATTCTAAAATATTGGATCATTCTACCAAATTTCAGTCTATTGAGACACATTTAATTTTATTCCACGCCTTACCAAGATTATTAGTCCTTCACTTTATACCATGTTATATATTTCATATGTCACATGTTACCAGTGATATAAAACACTTTCTGGTTTATTTTACTTACAAATTGCGGTACACAAAAATACCAGTGTTGATGAAATAGTAAATCCCATATTGCAGAAAATGTGTTTTTATCTTAAGCCTAAGTTTTCGCTTTCAAGTGGTACAAACGTGTAGCTATCAAGAACCTTTAAATACGTCTGACAAAAGATAACCTTTATACGTTTGAACTGTTGTGCAATCTGTACTCAAACCACAAAAATTGAACCAATTGCAACTACAAAAAAAAAAAAAAAAAAAAAATTAAGAAAATAAATTTAAAAAAAATAACAAAATAAATGAATAAATAAAAATTAATAAATAAATTAAATAATAAATAAATAAATAAATGAATAAATAAATAAATAAATAAATAAATAAATAAATAAAACGATTTATCCCGAAGCAACTGGAGCACAATTTTTTCCTCGCAAAATGCGGTTTATTCAGTTTATTACTCTCAGCCATTCAAAGAGTGGAACATGAGGGCATATGATGTACAATATTACATAAACAATACAATAAATTTATGTGTATTTTAAAAACTATCCAATCCGATACATTACTTTTTAAACATCTTTACTCTTTTTTGACGAATTTAAACTTGTAAAGAAACAACCTTTCCTGTAAGCATAAGTATTTTTCTACCACATCTATTTGAGGTCTTCATATTCTCATATAATATATATTCTTTAACAAGCAGTAAACACCATACTAGAGCTCCGAAATCTTCCAAAAATGCTACGTATTATGAATAAATTTTGATTTTTTAAATGCAAATGTGGAAATAGATCTCGAAATTTTTTGTTTTGTTTCGCAGTACTGAATGCATACATGACAGTGTTTTGCTTATCAAAATTAAACACATTTCAAAGTATGGGTTTAAGATAATGAAATCTTTTATAGTTCATAAATGAAACTGGCAATTTAAAAGATAATCATAAAAATAATAAATAAATAAATAAATAAATAAATAAATAAATAAATAAATAAATAAAATAAATTCTTAATTATATGATTATGTAATTCATTTGTAAATTAAATTGCGTCACTGTCTCAACTGTGAGTGCAATATCGTGACCAAATAACATGTTGATAATCAGACAGTTGTCACATTCACTTTACAATGTACACTTGTATATGGATGCAAGTGACACCTTAGTTCAATGATATATGTTTCTATATTTATTACTTCTCCAATGAAATAACAAGTTAAAACTAAAGAGATCTGAATTAATATTTTTTTTCTTAATTTACAATTGTTTATATTTTTAAACTCACCGGAAGTACTTGCTACCTGGCTGTAAAGGGTAAGCAACTCTGTACCGGTGACCGGACCGGTGTATTGTTTTGAGCATTTATAGACATATATTTATATACATTATACGTTTGAGTTATATTTCGTTTGTTATTCCTAAACCTTTCTTGTTACTAAGACTGATTGATGTGTTTTCGTGCCTTGTATTGAAGATGGTTAGCATTGATGTCTTTCATCAGTCCTACTTTACCCTTACTGTTGAAAGACATGTACCCGAAGACTGATGTTATTTGGATAGTTTATATAGACGAAGTATTACTAAATAAACAAGGTAAGTGACTTTTTGCGAATGTACAAAATTGGTGAAAGAAAAGTGATTTATTATTTGCATAAAAAGGTCATAGCACCTTATTGGTACCCATACTGATATGTGAACATCACTAGATTCACCATCATATGATACAGTAAACAGGTGGATTGCGAAATCTGAAAGGCCTGTCTGTCACTGTTGCAACCCCAAAAAATATTCAATAAAGTACATGTCGTTTTTATGAATGATAGGACGAGTTACAATTAAGATATAAAGCCTTTATAGTTGGCACAGGAAAGTGTACATTCCATTCAAACAGAGGGATCGTAAGACAGAGAAGTTTTAGCTCTTTTGTGTAAGGGTAACAAGACTTCTGACAGTTGATCAGTAAGCAAATCAGGAGTACTTTGCCTCGTTCTAATCGTTGCTTACTTTCTTTAAAAGTTTGTTACTATGGATGAATGTGAGACCCATCATTTCATCCAAGAAGCCATACAACAGTCTAAACAATAGGAAGCACCCCGGCTCACCAAAGAAGGTAAATACTGTTCCATCAACTGTAAAGGTTATAGCCTTCAAGTTGTTTTTCTGGGATGCTGATGTTATTCTGATGATAAATTATCCTCAAAAGACACTAACAATTCAAGACACATATTACGCATCACTTTGAGGCAGTTACGGAAAAAAAACATTTATCTCAAGCACCGCAAAAAGCTTATATATAGAGTTAAAGTTGTTCCGCCCGGATAATATCCCAAAATAAGATACGTAATTGTCATGGCTGCAATTAACATTTGTGGCTTTAAAATGATTGATGTAACCAAGTTAACTTTCATAGGCCTCTTTGAGGTGTATGTTTTCAAACATACACATATACTGTTTGAAATTTGAAGTTAATAAAACACTTGGGGTCATGAATATTAATTAGATTATCTGATGTCTAAAAAGGGGGATAAAGAAGATTTCGGTGTGTGCTGTTTTGTTCTTTGTAGAGTAAGCTACTCTTGTGCACCAGAAGTTAGCAAGTAGTTTGTTTAATATGTTTTAGACAATTGTCATTATTAGTAATGATGTGAACAAAAGGAATTGATTACATTTATAACCAGATTTATAACAGTTAAACAAATGGATTTATTTTATTTATTGAACACAACGTGGGGAATGTTCGTTTACTTCAATATACATGTGTGACGGGATTTGTTGTCGCAGCGTAGTGTCACATTGAGCATCTGCCTTATTTTCAGACTTTCCCCTTTTTCCAAAATCTGAAACTGCCAATTCCCGTCAGATAATCACGTTATACGTACAATAGAAGGCTTTCTGAACTGTCAATTAAAAGACTTTATGAAAAGTGACATTGGAGTGGCATTGAGGCGTAAAACATTATTCTCCTCAAGCCTTATTAAAGATTGTTCGTAAAGTACAATCGCTAAATTGCACCTTTCATGCAACACAAGTTCTATTAATAAGCCCTTTATCAATAAAATCTATCTGATTATACCTTTATAACTTTAAAGTGCATTTCTCTCACCCATTCAATTTACAAAATCTTATCGGTGAGAAATTTTATTTGTTTAACACGATTTTGGAATCACCAGAGTCTAATAGCCATTTATAAATGGTATTTTGAATTCTAACAGCATATAAAAATATAAGTTTAATTACCATGTAAGGTTATTGAGAAGCAGACCATTAGATAATACGCTCAGAGCAAATACGATATTTCTAAAAGTCCATTCACTGCAATCATATTTGGTTTTAATCATTAGATGGCTGGTTAAATTCTTAATCCAATAAAATCTCTCAGTTGAATGAGATTTAAAGACAAAAATTATACACTGTAAAATAAAACACTTTTCTTCCTATAAAAATATTATTTTCCTTCCTTTTCTAAAACCTGCCGTTGCCTATCCCTTTTCGGTATAAATGGATTTTACAAAATAAAAACAGAAGCGCTGAGTGATTTTGCTAGTGCATTTTAACTCTTTCTTTTCATGTGATTAAAACGTCTGTCGTTTTTACTTTTACATCAAATAAATAAATAAATAAATAAATAAATAAATAAATAAATAAATAAATAAAAGTTAGATAAACATTATATGTTTGAGGTCATTGTTACTGCAAGTCGTAATAAAGATACAGAAAAAAACTTGTCATCCATAAAAGTAGGTCACGGTGACATATTTTCACACTTTATGTGTTACAATTCTAACAATTGTACATGCCTACCAAGTTTGACATCTTCATCAAATAATAAAGCAGTAGAGTAAATTCGATCAAATATGGAAAATAGGGGACCTTATTTCGTAATACTACTGTTACAACGTCAACAATTAAACGTGAAATGTACCTGTCAAATTTGAACTTTTTTTTTATCAAAATTCATGAAAACCATACACTTGAGGATGAGATTTATTATTTCATGACTTATGAAATCGAAATGGGATAAGCATTTGCCTATTCAAAAGTGGAAAAATAGTAAAATGAATTTTAACGTGGATGGATTTTATTTGTGATGACGAACGTCAATGTCATTTTTGTGTATATCTCATAATGAATGGTCACTGAAATAAGATTAGTGGTGTGATGTTTCACATTGATGTGTATGCACAACTATCCACGAATATTTTGGGATGTAAAATGGTCCCTAGTAATCTTATTGTACAGGATCGTTCAAAATTTTTTTAAACAAGTAGTTTTGTAATATCTATAATTAGAACCTTAAATATTTCTGAAGGTCAATATAGAGGTAAAATTGATAAAGCCTATATAGATGTTAAACATAAAATTTATATAAGGTAAAACATAAAATGTATATAGAGGTAAAAAATCTATATAAAGGTAAAACTTATGAAGACTATATAGACGTATAAGGACAGGATAGAGGTAAAACTTACAAAATCTATAAAGAGGTAAAAAGTCTATACAAAGGTAAAACTTATGAAGACTATATAGACGTATAAGGACAGTAAAGAGGTAAAACTTACAAAATCTATAAAGAGGTAAAAAGTCTATACAAAGGTAAAACTTAAAGTCGATATATAGGTATAAGGTCAATGTAGAGGTAAAATTAATAAAGACTATAGGTAAAACTGATAAAATTTATAGAGGTAAAGTTTATAAAGTCTTAAAAGAAGTAAAACTTATAAGTCGATATAGAGGTAAAACTGAAAAAGCCTATATAAAACTTGATGTCTATATATAGTAGTGTAACTTTAAAAGTTTATATAGAGAAAAAACCTACAGCGAATATAGAGGTAAAGTTTATAAAGTCTTTAAAGAAGTAAAACGTATAAAGTCGACATAGAGATAAAATTTAAAAAATCCTATGTATAGTGGTGTAACTTGTAAAGTCCATAGAGATGTAAAACTTACAAAGTCTACATAGAGGTCAAACTTACAAAGTCTACAAAGAGGTCAAACTTACAAAGTCTACATAGAGGTCAAACTTACAAAGTCTACATAGAGGTCAAACTTACAAAGTCTACATAGAGGTCAAATTTACAAAGTCTACATAGAGGTAAAACTTACAAAATCTACATAGAGGTCAAACTTACAAAGTCTACATAGAAGTCAAATTTACAAAGTCTACATAGAGGTCAAATTTACAAAGTCTACATAGAGGTCAAAACTTACAAAATCTACATAAAGGTCAAACTTACAAAGTCTACATAGAGGTCAAACTTACAAAGTCTACATAGAGGTCAAACTTACAAAGAGTACATAGAGGTCAAATTTACAAAGTCTACATAGAGGTCAAATTTACAAAGTCGTCATAGAGGTCAAACTTACAAAGTCTACATAGAGGTCAAACTTACAAAGTTTACATAGAGGTCAAATTTACAAAGTCTACATAGAGGTCAAACTTACAAAGTCTACATAGAGGTCAAATTTACAAAGTCGTCATAGAGGTCAAACTTACAAAATCTACATAGAAGTCAAATTTAGAAAGTCTACATAGAGGTAAAACTTACAAAGTCTACATAGAGGTCAAACTTACAAAGTCTACATAGAGGTCGAATTTACTAAGTCTACATAGAGGTCAAATTTACAAAGTCTACATAGAGGTCAAATTTACAAAGTCTACATAGAGGTCAAACTTACAAAGTCTACATAGAGGTCAAACTTACAAAGTCTACATAGAGGTCGAATTTACAAAGTCTACATAGAGGTCAAATTTACAAAGTCTACATAGAGGTCAAATTTACAAAGTCTACATAGAGGTCAAACTTACAAAATCTACATAGAGGTCAAACTTATAAAGTCTACATAGAGGTTAAATTTACAAAGTCTACATAGAGGTCAAATTTACAAAGTCTACATAGAGGTCAAATTTACAAAGTCGTCATAGAGGTCAAACTTACAAAGTCTACATAGAGGTCAAACTTACAAAGTTTACATAGAGGTCAAATTTACAAAATCTACATAGAGGTCAAACTTACAAAGTCTACATAGAGGTCAAACTTACAAAGTCTACATAGAGGTCAAACTTACAAAGTCTAAAAAGAGATAAAAAGTACAATGTCTTTATAGATGTAAGACAATGTCTATAAACAGGTAAAACATAAAAAGTCTATGTAGAAGTCTTTATAAAGGTAAGACTTACAAAGCATATATAGAGGTTTAAATGTTTACATTTATACCCTCATTGATCACACTGACAAATGTTTATAGAAGTAACTCATACAGATGTCTGCACAGGTTACATTTATAAATATCTAATAGTCATCTATACGTGGGCGACTTTTTTCTGCAGCTGTTTTGTTCCTATTCGTTACGTATACATATAAAATCTGATATTTAAAACTGCGTATTATTCGAATTGATTTTTAATTTCCCTGATGTAAACCTGTTTTATTTTCCCTGGAGCAATATGATATTTGTATAATTGTAAGATAATTTAAACTCTTTCAAAAAAAGATATTTTTTCTTTCCTCTCAAGACCAGATATTGCATTTGTTCGTTATAATTGTGTAATGGAAAGTTAACGCCATATGAACCAGAAAACTTTTAAACATGTTCCGTAAAGACAAAAAAAGAAATGTATGATATTAACTTTAGATTATAATATCAACCTTCGTGAATTAGATTAGGCAGATATTTTACTTTTACAAAATACACTTGTCACTGAGTTTTATCATTAAACGCACAAATAATTACAAAAATAATAAAATTTATTTTCTTTGATACTTGGTATTACGTCAAAAGTAGAGATTTAATAAAAGCCAGTGGTTTCAATATGTGATAGGTTTTTTCTCTGTGTTTTTGTCTGGGCGTTTTCTTGTGTCTATAGCCTACTTCCACTATTAGTCACACAATTTTAACCGTTTAAGTTTCTAAAAAGATCAAAGTAACATATAAGTATTGTCCATTATGGTTAATCTTTATGATGAGCGACTTGATGAGCTTTTCTAACCAACCCGGAAATGTTACTGCTTTAAGATTTTTAACTTTGCGTATAGTTATTATCCTATCAAACTTTTTTTTCAGAATCTAAATTGGAAACAATATACTGAACACGTGTTAGTTATGCTTCTAATCCTCTGATGTCGAAAGTAATTTACTCGTAAATCCATGATCAAACGAAACCTTGTTTGAACACTAGGCTTCCATTTAGTTTAATCAGGAAAGCAAGGAATGTTTGTGAAAAACGGGATAATGTGTCATCTCACGTATAATAGTTTTATTTGACGAACAAAAAAATGAGATTGATTAATTTATGTTAAAATATAATAAGTTAATCACAAGCTTATAGTTACTTCAAAAGACATATTATCATAGGATTCCAAAAGTATTAAAACACATGCAAATGCATGTAATGACAACAAAAACGTTATTTATTTTTTAAAGAAAAATAAATAATAAATTGATCTTTCTTACCAAAAGGAAAATAAATCAAAATAAGAAGAGAAAGTAAAACAAGAATTGTCTTCCATCACCCCAACATTTTTAACCCCCCCCCACTTTAGTTTGCACCACTGGTTGGTTAAAATGTGTAATCTCACATCAGCTATTTTTCAGCTACATGCAAATTTTATCACTTACTAAAGAATATTCTTTGCACAGTCTGTATTTGCGTGAGTGCGAGTTTCACCTTGTACTTTCTCGCACTCAAGACAACGTTTTGCTAAGGTGCTAGGTAACTGAGTCAGCATCCTACAGACAAGTATACTACCTCACATTATCCTCACACTAGATGAACCAGTCAATATTCTGTTTTTTTATAGCCAAGCAGTGTTGTTAAGTCTGATGTATGACCTTTCTTGAGTTGGTACGAAATACTTTTGCTCTTGGACGAACTAAATCCCCAAGACAGTAATAACCTTCAATAAATGTGAAAGTCTTATTCACTTGTAAAAAATAAAAACAAACAAACAGGTTTTTAAAAGGTCCATGAAACAAAAGATATTTTAATCTGTTTCAAAATTTTCTAGTTTAACCTTTACAGCAATTTGTGGGCTATATGCGAGTTTTATAACTTATTAAGGAATATTCTTAGAATTTTTTAGAGAATTTGTGATTTGGCCTGTCTTGTACTATTTCGCACTCAGGCTGATCTTTTGCTAAGGTGCTAGGTCATTGAGTCAGTATCCTTCAGACAAGCATATTACTACAAACATTATCCACACACTTGGTGAACCAGTCAATACTCTGTTCTTTACTAAGGAAGAAGGCCCCGGTTTCACAATTATTCCTTAACTAAGATTTTTCTTAACTTAAATTTTGCAAATTTGAAATCTTTATAATTTGGGTCATTTTGAAAATCACTTTACGTTAATAGCATCTGTATTTAATTATATCACAATTTTTTTCTAAAAAGAGATCGCCAAAATTTGCTTATTTCCAGTTGAGGAAAATCTTAGTTAAGGAATAATTGTGAAACCGAGACGAATGTTGTTAAGTCTGATTTATGACCTGTTTTGAAATGTGACTTTTTGAAAACGAAAACCTGATTTTTATCAAGTGAATAAGACTATCAAGTTCATGTTTGTTACTGTCTTGGAGGTTTAGGGTAGAGGGTCGCCTCAAGCGCGGAGGTAATTTATAACAACCCAAGTTTTGACTGGTTGACCTAGTATGAGGAAAATGTCAGGAAGGTTGTGATATGTTTGTCTGTAGGATACTAACGCGGCGACCTAGCACTTATCAAAAAGTCAGCCTGAGTGCCAGATAGAAGAGGACTGACCGAATTACAAACTCGCACTTACGCAAACACAACCTGTTTTAAGAATATTTCTTCGTAAGTAATAAAACTCGCATATAGCTCAAAATTTGATGATGTAACATTATACATTTTAACCAATCAATAGTGCTAACTGGAGTGGGGCGGGGCGGGGTGGGGGTTCAATATGTTTGGGTGGTGGAAGACTTTAGTTATTTTCTTGCCACAATTACAATTGAAGTTACTTTTTCAAACTTTCTATATTTCTTAGCACTTTTTTTTATCTGTACACATATGCATTTTAACAACCTGTGGAATATACTTTTTATTTATGTATTTATGTTATTTATTCTCCAATGATGACAAGATTTATTGTTCCAAATACAAACAAATGATTACAGTGATATTTACAAAGACAAATTTATTACTTTATTTGTAGTGGTTTACGTATTTAACTGAACGATAAAAATAAAGAATTCTAAGATTACTTCAGATTTAGTTGGACATTATTTCCTTTTCATCTTTGTATTGACACTTAATCTCTAATAAATAACTAAACTCTATTTAACTAAAAGGGTAGCAATGTATTGGTTATTTCTGAAAACATTTAATGTAACTGCTATGGTGAATTATCTCAGAATTTCTTGCTAAATCACATTCGTTTACTAATCGTTATTAAACATGGCTTAATACTATACCACATGTAAAATCCCAAAGTGCAGTTAAACATTTCTTTTACAATCCATCAAAAATTTCAACTTGAATTAGGATTACAGGAAAACTCATAGAATTTTATTGCCTCCATTTTTTAAAAATAAAATGTGCAAATAAGAAAAAATGCATCAAAAAGAGTTCCTTTGACGATTTTGCGCTTTATAAATTAATTTATTTTATTCATTATGATTCTAAGTCAATTTCGACAACAATTAAGAGTTTTAGAACTGACGATAATTTGAAACTTTATTCAAATTTCATCTATAATGATATTTTTATAAATAAAAATCTGAAGCTTTATTGTGAGATTTACATTATAATTTAATTGTTTATCTTGGTTTTAGTATATTTTTTATTCTGAAGCCTTAATGGCTGAGTGGGTGAAGCTAGTGGTTAAGAATCAAATCGGTTCTTGCCGTTTAGATGTGAATCAGAATTGGAATTTTTTGTTTGAAGAAAAGTTTGTCAGTTCACTTGCAGAATGAAAGTTTGATGATTACCTTTCTGGAAATAAAGCTCTCAATATATTAAAAGATACTTGACTGGGACATTAAATTCCTATCTCTTTGTTCCACTTCTATTTTGCTTCTTTGTTTTGTAATGTTCTTGATTAATTTTGGTATTTTGAAGTACAGTTTTCGGTATTCTCTATTTATATGTTAGGTTAGAGTCGATACAAGTCAACTGGCAACTCCTTCGTTTATCTAGCAATTGGATTTGAGTAATATTGCTTTACGCTCTTGTTTAGACTCTGTCACTTCTAAAATGGCGGTCGGTTCTTTGATGGTAGAGAGAACGTAATGAATGATGAAACATTCGAGTTTGCACAAATTTGAGATACAGATTGGAATTCAAACCTAGGCTGTGATGTCATTTGTTAGCTTTCACTTAATGTCATACAAAGAAACCGTCGAACTTTCTCACACTTTGATACGTGGGGGATGTTAACCTAGGCGGCAATGCATATCTCAAGCACTCACTTTAAATCATATAACATCAACATTTTTCAGTTAACTAGTAAATAACAGATATGTATAGTGGAAATTTTGAAAATAAATAAAAGCAGACAAAACGTTTCGGAGTCATCTGGCGATAGAGCTCATGTTATGTAGTGTATTTATTTTTTAATATTTCTATATACCAAGACAATCTTTATTTTATTGTAACCCAATAGCTACAACCTTTTATTACATTCTGTCTCTAGTTGCAATTAAAGTCACAGTCACAACCATTGTTAAAAGTAATTTAATTCAATTATGTTGCAAAAAGTTATTACATATAGGTAAATTTCTATTGATGCTTCTATTGTTGAAGATCGGTATTCTCCAGGGCAATTTGCTACGTCTGCTTTATTGTAAATTTGATAAATAACATGTAGCGGTTACAGCTTTAGATATAACAATAAGGTTAATAATATAACCATTCACGCAGGATTGTTTTGCAGTACAAGTTATTCTCATAACGTTTGGTACTTGTCCTATTTATTGTAATCAATGATTTAATGACGTATTTCTTCTCATTTCGTAAGTATCTGTCCTAATGTCAAAGTTTGATAATCAGTGATCAGTGAAACGTTTTGTTTCTCACAACTTTCTGTATTTTTCCAAGGATGAATGTATAATACATTCAATTCTTTCTACTGATTGCGTTACGTATTTTTTCTCAGTACGTATGGTACTAGTCCTAAAGTTTATTATTATTGACCGCATTACGTATTGTTTCTAATTACGTTAGGAACTAGTCCTAAAGTTTATAATTACTGATGGCATTACATACTGATTCTTAGTACGTTGTCCGAAAGTTTATACTCACTGGTGTCATTACGTATTATATCTGTTAAGTGTTTGCTTTTATCTAAATGCCAATCAAAATTATTTCCAACACATTTGTGAATGATGTAAGTTCAGATACTTAAATTATTTATATATTCATTTTGATTTATACTTGAATAAGCATTTGGTAAAAATGTGACCAAAGTTTTATTTAACCATTGGTTTTTTTTCAATTTTACAATCAAGAAACATCTCATTCAAACATCTTGGCTTTTTCTTATTTATTTCGGGTTAAGGTTTGTTCCCTCGTGAGGGGCGTTACTTGGCTGGATTTTGATTCATGAAATTTTGGAACTTTAGATTCACTAATTTTCAACTGTTTGGCTTGTGTTTTTTATCCATCAATCTTTTGGACCCCTAATGTCGATGGTGGGGAAAGGCTTTCCGGGGTGTGCACATATGGCGCTTCAGGGTTTGGCGGGTATTTGTGTTGTATGAATAAATAAAAAAAATGTTTGAAGACTAAAAGCTTTTGCTCCTCCATCATGTCTCATATATGCCTTAAAGACAGGATTGAATACTTGTCTTTAAATGCAAAATGTTATATGTATTTTAAATATCGTGTATGATTTGTGACATGTAAATAATCTTATTAATATTACAACTGTAGTAATAACACTTAACAAGTTATATGAAAAACACGTTTTAATAGCAATCGTTAAATTTAGCGAGTATCAGACAAAATCAAAAAAATTCCAAAAAGCCCAAAAATTGTTTTTTGTGTTGTAGAAGCAGAGATAAAAATGTTTCGCTTTTCTACTATAAAACTTGGTTAATTTCTTACATAAAAATGACTAATGAACGAGAGAATTACGAGAATCCGCACTGAATGTTGCTGATAAACAAGACGTGACCCTACATATTCTTAGTATTTTATTAATTTAACCTTTTATCCTCTGTTATTTGTGATATTTATTTGATATGTCAATTGAATTTTCTTATACATATAAATGTTGATTGGTGTGTTTCAGTATATAAACTATATCCTTAGAGGCATCTCTTACCAAGGGGGTATTCAACATTAGCTTTCGATAACAAGTAATTCCTATTTCTCCAGCGACCAAAGAAACGTTTTCCAAGATCTGGTGCGTCTTGCATTCTTGAAAGCAGGTAATTTCTATTTTTCCATCGTCCAAAAAACCTTTTAGATATAGCATCTTTGTCATCATTCTTCCATCGTCCAATAAATCGCTTATCCATGTTATCAGACTCATCTTCGTTAACTTTCAATCCCCTCAAATAGTTAACGTTCTGCCATCTTCCAAAGAATCGTTTATCGTCCGGATGTCCTAACTGATAACGGAAATTCTTCCAACGTCCGAAAAATTTCTTATCGATTCTGTTGCTTTCATCATCATCACCGTCATTATCAACACCGTCAATGTCTTTGTCTCTCTTGACTCTTGAAAGGGTTAAAGGCACATTTTCACCATCATTGCTGTCATATATACTCTCTCCATTCACCTAAAAGTACAAATAAAGCATAATATACAATTAACTCGAAAATGTGAGGGAAGGCCATTTTACCTATGTTCTAATATCGATTTGTTTAAAATCATACAATCATGTATATTTACAATAATAAGTTATTATGAATGTATAAAGGTATCTCTGAAGTATTCGAGCTACAAAAGTACTTTCGTATTGACAGACAAAAAAAAAAAAAAAATAAATGAATATGAAACATATTCAATAACTCAGAGTACTTAACAGTCAATATTATGTATTTTTGTGACTTATCTGCCTTTCATACTTTTGTCGTCTTTTTTTCTGTTTTGTATAAGCTTGTTACAATTTTGAAACAATAGGGTGCAATAAGACACTTCAATGTTTACAAGTTACAATACTTGAAACCATTTAGCAGTTTCCGTTCTGAAAAGGTAGGGTTTTTTTGTTATTCAATTGGTATCAATGCATTGTGGTATGAAGCACGTTTACAATCTATGTTTGATTCTCGCTCGGGCTGATAAGAGTGTTAGAAAACTTTTTATTCACTTGCCGTTTAACGGTGGTTTTCTGTGGGAACCTCGTTGTCTTTAACAGTCTCAAATTTGACGGCACCGATATAAGTGAAAAAAACTCTATTCTTTTCTCCTTCACCCCACTCAATACGTGTTTACCTTGTCAATACGTGTTTACCTTGTTTTTTCTTATTGTTGTTTTTGTTAATCTATGTAGCAATGTCTATTGTCACGTACATCGATGTATACACCAGATTGCTACCTTCTTAAAGCCTACGGCAATGAATATTTTAAAGACTTTAAAATACACAGGGCATTAAAATTGAATAGGTAATGTGTTGATTATTCATTTTTCTTTATACATTAATCCAAACCTTATTTATAACGGTTACATAACTTATCATAGTTTCACGTTTTACAATAAACATAAAAAAGGAAAGAAAGAAAGACATTGTGACTTCCATTAATAAAGACAAATACAGAAGGGAGCCAGTTGTATAGAACAATGTATAGGATTTAAACATATTTTTAACTTGAGAAGGATATTTGTTTTTTTACTATACTTGTTATTTTATATCGGTAAACAAAAATGTCGTCATGTCAAAGTAAGACTGTAAGTACTGGGAGAAGTTTGATGAATACTGTTAATTCTTTTTTTTTTTTTTTTTTTTTGATGATCAAAATTGATGCTGTAATACCGGTACATAACATGTTTAGAAATGCGAATTTTGCATTCTAAAATGCATTTATAATTTTTTTAAAATATAGTGTGTGTTGTTTTTAAATTATGTTTATTTTGTTTTATAAATGTTAATTTTATTTTAATAACATTCTTTAGATAATTTCTGATTAATTATCTAACTGATTATCCTCATTTTAACATGATTGGATTATTTTAACTGGATTATTAAATTTCATCTGTTAAGGCTGGCTTAATTTAAATGGATGATAATCAAAATGTTGAAATTTGATAAATACGGAATTTATATGTTATCTTCCTAGAAGTAAGAAAACCCTACAATCAACACAAGCAATTAAATCAGTATTTAAATATCACAGATCTTTAGATCGAGAATAAAAACAATGAGTTATTTTGAGGATGCCTGACCATCGTCATTTAAAATGAAAATCGTATTATCTAAAGAGATTAGTAATTAGAAAATGTTTCTAAAATATCAGTTCATGCAACCATTCTTGAAAATGGCACGGTAAACGATTTTAAAAGTTTAAGATTTATCACTCATTTCCACTGTTGTTGAGATTTTAGGGCCCTTGACAGTACATCAAATAACAACAGCGTACACAAATATCTTTATCTTATGTAAAAATGAGTAGAATGGAAGCTTTGTTCATCATCGACATCTGTTAAACTAAATTTTGGCGTTATAAAGGATAGACAATAGATCGATTTTTGCTTTTAATCATATAAAAGAAACATTTATGGACTCCAAAACAGTATGGTTATATGCGAAGTGGCCAAATTATCAAGGATTTGCTCCAGTAAGCATTAAAAATATGAACATTTCAGTCACTTAAGTATAAGCATTTCTCTAGCCTATAAAACACACTTTATAATAAACAAAATTGTCAATAAATATATTATTAATCTCTCTTTCTCATCCATGGACAATTCCATTACAGGTAATAGCAACATATTTTCAATTTATTGTATTTTAAGACTTAATACTACACTTAAAGTAAAATATCCTATATAATTCAATATCCGTAGACTTAACTCGATCCAATTTTCTAAAACTTGGTAGATTGTTTTTGTTTATGCTATGGCATTTTATGAGAGATTTATTGAAAGTATTGGTGTGTTGAATGACAAATTCCTTTTGATTTGGATTTATTGTCTTATATTAACTAGTAAAATCAATAATTTTGTAACAAATAACATATTTGTTGACCATTATCACCATTTAACCCGTAATTCCTGTTGTTTAAGCTTTCACAAAATTAATACAAGCACGGTATGATTTCATTACCTGTTTAAGTTTAAAAGTGCTACGTTCATTTTTGCAGTAAAATTTGAGTAATATTAATTTTTCAGTTGGATCATTTGTTGTAAAAATAACTTTTTAGGTTTAAAAATTTGTTTAACACAAGTTTTTTTTACTGAAATTATATTGTTCTCTCTCTTTTAGGATAATGGTGTATAGTATAACTTTATTGACAGCTAGCACACCCCGAACCCATATCAAATAAAACATTTCTATTTTCTTGTTTTAGGGATCACTGATTGATATCGATGTTGGCCTGGGCAAACAAAAGCACTTAAATTATACTCTAGACACCATTTCCTTAATATTCCACCTTTCTATATGTTTTACAGTCAGTAGTCTCTTTATTCGTTTTGATTTGATATTCTACAGTGTTCGTCCACCCTTTTAGGAGTTTAACAGTCATTAGTCTCTTTACTAGTCTTGCTTTGATACTCCGAAATGTTCGTCCAAAATTAGGAGTTTTGTAGTTAGAAATCTCTTTCCTCGTCTTGCTTTGAATTTTTGCAGTGGTCGTCCAAATTTCGGAGTTTTACAGTCAGTAGTCTTTTCCCTCGTCTTGCTTTGTTATTCCAAAATGTTCGTCCACATTTAGGAGTACTACAGTCGGTGGTCTCTTTGCTTGTCTTTCTTTGGCTTAAACGATGTACATTTTGTCATTTGCAAGTAAGATTTCTTTTTTTATGCTACTTTTTAAAGTTTTTAAAACCATGTAATAAATCTGAAACGACAAACGGTTTCCAGCAATTCCTAGTTGTCTCAGATAAAAGGCATTTTTTAAAATTGTTTCATGGATTTTGCATTTGAACCCAAAATAGATCAAAAGATAATGTACATTGTATATATAAGGGGGAAAATGCCAACGATTTTGGTGCATATCCGGTAGTGTATTTCGTTACGATTAAATACTTAAAACTTAAAAGTGTTGACAGCATGTTGATTAACTTTTAATAACAAGTGTCAGAGCAGAGCCAAAATGTATAATTGTCTTTAACTTGTAAAAAATAACCGATCTTACTTGTTTCGTGGTAATATGCTTTGACGGAAGAATAATGGATTCGGTTAACAAAGCTTTAATTTTGATTGTATCGCAATATGTGACAAAACATATTCATAAAAATGGATTTCTTGTGGGCAATCGAGTGTTTAAGTTAAAGTTCTTTATTTCCCACATTGTAAAGTTACAACATGGAGAACATATGATTAAATATAAAAATTAAAACTTTAATAATAGCGTCCGAACTGTCAAAACAAATTTCTTCATTATCATTTGATATAAAGAAGTAAATATTTTTGACAGCTAAATCTACTGTATATGGTACATTTTCCATTACTTAATTCTAGCCTCCTCTTAAACCAAGCAGTAACCTTGAAAAAAGTATGTCTAGCAAAAACGTCTCGACAAACAGTAGTAAACTTAGACTTATAAACAGAAAAGTTAAAAAAAACACATACTGGAATGTAAATGTTAACAGTACCATTTTTAAAAGAAAACACGAAATATATGTTATTACGGGAACAGACATTGCTCTGATCTACCACACAAACTTGCTTAACCAATAATTTGTTTGAAATGATGATTAATAAGCATGATCAAAACTGTGTTTAGTTCAACCCAAAATAAAACATAACTAAATCTTACTTTGTACCAATTGTCTTCGGTTTGATTTTTAAGGGTTTAAGTATTCGTTTTTACTCTATTAAGCACCTAAGGAAGACAAAATAAACTAAAAACTGATAGCCGTGGCAAGAAATTTTATGAAACGTAATACAAAATATTCGATAGTTATCACAAAACATGTTTTTAAAGATCATAAGAAAAAACTGTCTTATAACTTTTAACATTAGAGAAACGTGATTTGTGTGATGTATTTAGTGAGCAGGTTTTAAAAACATAAACAAATATTTAATCATATTAACGATCATGGCATTTATTTCTTGCTATCCTCCAAGACGATTAAAAAAAGACCGTGTGTATCAATAAGATAAGAGGAAAAGAAGATATATTTTATGTAATAATCCTTTTGATACAAGAGAATTTACTTCATTTAACCTTTGTTTCATATTCGCGTATGTGTCAATTTCCCTATAGTCGAATGACATTTATATTCAAATATGTTTATTAATTACATGTTTCTTTGTTTTTATTTGTTTCATTTATCCGTATTTAAAACATTTGGGGTGTGATAGGCGCTATTCGTCTTCACTAATAAGTGTCTTTTCTTAATTTATTTGCATGTCACAACAGAGGCTTATCCTAAAGCTCTATGAAGTTGACTGGGTCCGTGCACTTCCTACTCTGGATATTGGTCGTAATCATCATATAAACAATGATTCTTAACAAGCGTCTTTAAAATGAAAAACAAGAAATAAGTTAATAAATATTTCAATTTATTGTATGTGTTATAAAATTGTGTGTTCTTGATAATATTTGCTTTTGCCAGGAAAGATATTTTCTGTTTTACAATAAAGATATTCTATTAAACCTGTTTTAGTCATTTTACCTTCATAATAAACTGAATTAAAACAAATGCAAACTGTTTGTCTATATTAGTGACTGGGCATACATGTATCTTGTAAACAGCAACGATTTGATTTTCCAAAAATCAGACAAGTTTGTTTTGCACGGTAAATATGGTAGTCTTTTTTTGCATTGTTAAAAATGAAAAAAACATGGTTTGATAAGTGTTTTTAATTTATTCATCCATTTGTCAAACGGAAAATTTTCGGTCCTATGATGGTTTTTTAGCGCTATTTTATATCATTTAACATATATCAAGTAATTTTTATGATGTTAACTTCCGATTTATTTCATATAAAAAAACGTCTTTGGTTAAGATCTTGCCAGGTTAATGTATATCTAATCACGATTTCTTTAAGACACGGAAATGTGGTGGCGAAATCGCATCATGAAAATGTCTATATAACTATGGATTTTGTTTGCAAAGTAAAAGAAAGAAAAACTGTCTACCTGTATGTAGATGGATTTACATTAACCTTTATTTGCTCTTGAAGATTCCCTAAGATTTCTTAAATGCTTTTAATGTATTTTTAATGGTCTTTGAGTAAATACAATTTTTGGGAAATTCCAGGTACAACTGTGAAGATATTTGAAAGGTTCTATTAAATGTAGAAATAAGTTGATTGTAAAACAACCAAGAGAAGATAATAAGATGGAAGTTTTATTAAACAAAACTTGTTGATTTGATGCATGCATGAAAACAAAATTTTATAAAAGCTTATTCAGATTTCTGTTTTAAAAATGCAATAGTTAGTTCAAATATACTTGATAGATTCATATCTTTGAAATTTATAAAAATTACCTATTCCACTCTTTAAACTTGGAAGGTTCACATGTATTGTTGTACAATCACGTGTGTCGCCACATGTTTTCTCGTGACCAGATTTACGAATATAGACATTTAATTTAGGTAATATCACTAATACAGGTCATTCATATAATTATTATAAAAATCAAACAATATCATTTTGTTTTCAGGAGTTTATATTATTTACAACGAACACAGATATTTATATAAATTCCATCTTAAATTAAAATTAATTAATTCTAAAACTTGAGCAAAATGAAAAGATAGTAACATGTACGATCATTGTTGTTTATCAGTTTGATTACGTGAGTACGAGTTACAATTAATATTGCCATTTTTAAAAATTAAAAAGTATTTATTAAAAATTCAAACTGTAGGATTTCTAGATTTTTTTCAAAAGTGAGGAAACTGTAAAATGATTTGTTTAAGCTTATTCAAACATGTAGTAACTGTTGTTTATATTTTTTTGTATTCTTTAAAAATTAGTGGTAACTGTAAAATGTTCTTTTGTAGCCTATACAAATAAAAAAATAATACCGATCCATGTTCAAATCATAATTCCAAAAGCAAAAAAATATTCTAAATAGGCAAATAAAGTTTTAACCCGCGAATTTCTACGTGACTGCGGTTGCTCTGGAAGAACAAAGCATCTTCTTTTGAACAATTTTCAACCGCAATATGTGAAATCGAAATTGAGAATTAAAGAACAATTAAAGTTGAGACAACTATATCCTAGATAATATAGGATACAGCGACATCACACTTCTCAACATTATTGTGATTTTGGTCCTAAAACTTTTGAGAGCCTTGCTAAGCCTAGGATTGAAATTCCCCTGTTTCAACAATTTATTTGTAAGACACCTTGCTTCAGATATTCTGATAAATTCCCGGAGTGGAAACAAGCTCTACCATAAAGTATGAGCTGTCGAACAGACGAAGCATGTAAATTGTGACATGGAAATAAAAAGTTAAAAAAAAATTGTAGTTTGTCATATGATTTAAAAATAGCCTTTTCTGTGTCATAATTGAGGTGGAAGTTCAGAATTGAAATAAAACATAAAGAATCGGTTGTATCTATTATTTCTAGTTCACTAGAATATTTGACATTTATACATTTATACATTTTTATACATTATACATTTTCTCAAATTTGCCATAATTAAAAGATAGAACGTAATCCAGTTTGTTTCCACTGGTATACTGATTGTTTGCTCGAAAAGTTTATTGCCAAACAGAGCAAAACTGTTATATCTAGCAAAATTATTGTAAAAGGAAAATGTGGTATATTTTTGTAGCATATACAAAAAACCTTAAGAAGATTTAGTACGTATTTTTATGTAACCAATCAATATCAACACAAACTGTAGAAGATTTGTATTCTTATTAATCTTTAGAAACTGTAGTATGTTCCTTTTAGATTTAGAAGCCTCCACAAATCAGTAAGATATGTTATTGCCTTTACAGATCTTCAAAAAGTGTAGTATTTTCGACCTAATACTTTATAGTAATAGTATGTTAAATGTAAATTAACTAAAATATTTTGAAATTTCCTACAGTGTCAAGATGAGAGCTTTGTTAAAATTAATTATGGTTGAAATTGGTTATGGAAGTGAATGCGCGAGTTTTAAGATTTTTTTTAAATAAAAAAGTACAAAAAGTTAATCTGACATTTCTGTTCTTCAGGAAATTATTTCAGGCTGACAATATAAATTGATCACAAAGGATAAACAAGAAATAATGCAGTTATTTGTACTTAATATCGCATATTTTAGTTGTAATTATGAAATAAATTTTAGTTGAATTATATTAGTGCTTTTTCTCTCTCAAAAAAACATTTAAACTAAAAAAAACCATTAAATCGTCATACCATGCCGTTTGAGAAATTCAATTACTATTGTTATAATGAAGAATTAAGCAATGTCAATAACAATGAGTTCTGTAATTGACATAGTAATTATAAATGTTGCCAAACTCATTACCAAGACATTATAATCAAAGTTAGACATCTGATAACGCGATATTTGAAGGAAAGATTTTTTTATTTATACCCGAAGTAAATGGCTTTTAAATTTGATAAAATGATATAGTGCTTACAAAAAACGAAGACACTTTTTGAACCAATCTCTTTGATCTAGGAAAGATCAATTTAATTCAAGAATAGAATGTACTCTTAATACGCTCTGAAGAGACAATCACGTTGATAAGGCTATACTTTAAAAGTACATTTGTCGGTTGTCTTTAAGAAAAGTCATTTGATTTTTAAGTATACTATTTAACCCTAGGTGTACTAAACGATTGCTATCGACTGAAACTTGAAATTAATTGCTGCACAGTCC
The DNA here is from genome assembly GCA_029721355.1 of Tegillarca granosa. Classification (NCBI taxonomy): domain Eukaryota; kingdom Metazoa; phylum Mollusca; class Bivalvia; order Arcoida; family Arcidae; genus Tegillarca; species Tegillarca granosa. Next base: position 11,339,892 of record CM056597.1, on the reverse strand, counting down.
AAGTAAAAAAGCTTAAGCTTTTACATTAAAACGTATTTTTGCTTGAGTATCCTTCAGATTATGAAATTATCATTGAAAATACGATTTTGACATATTCATATTAACATATAACATGCGCAGTTTAGTTTCGTACTTGACTACGTTGAAAGTTAGGTTCAAGAATGGTATCTTTAGCCAGTTGACAAGTTTGTTAACATGAATAAAGTATCACAAAATCATGAACTCCTGCTAATTCTTGTTTTTAATTAATTACTTTTGTCGTTGTTGAAAATATTTTTTGGGTATAAAACTAAATATAATCATTCTATCGAATTACCTTAATCATTATACAAGCCATCCTGTTATTAGGTCCCAATGATACTTTTATTAAAGTGCGTCACACATTGTTAAAAAATCATCATAACGTGCAAAGTTTCTCACATTAAAAAATCATAATGCGTCACGAAAGTTTACTATTTTAATATGAATTAACGTTCAGGTTTTATTTTTTATGATCATATGGTATTCTTTAAATTTGGGATACTTAATGATTGAACATAATTCATATACCTGTATTTTGAGAATTTTCTGCGTAAATGTTCCTCGTTTGAATAAAGAAACACACCAGTTTGTTTTTACTGATATAGCGATTGTTTTTTGGAAAATCATATTGCCACGCAAAACAGAATTGTTGTTTCTAGCGAACAATGTGTTAAAAGAAACTGTAGTATAGTTCTTTTTGTAACCTAAACAAACCTGTAGAAATTTTAGCATATATCATTTGAGGCGTTGAAGAATTTTTATAGCCTTTTATAAATCTGTTGAAACTGTGTTATGATGTTCTTTAGAAGCGATTACAAATCTATTAGGTAATACGTAGTTTATTTTCTTGTTATAGCATTTACAAACCTTTAGAAATCGTAGTTTTTGTTTTTGTAGCTATTTACATGTAGAAATGTCAGCATTGTATTAGTATTTCTACAGAAGCCGTAGAAAATGTAATATGTATAATATGTTTTAGTTGACAATAAAAAACCTGTAGAAACTGTAGAGATGTTCTTTTATTGATGAGTATACAAATCTGCAGTAATGGAAGGATGTTTCTTATTGAAGTCTGTACAAATCCTTTAGAAACTTGCAGAATGTTTCTTGTTGTAGCCTTATATTATTTCAAAAAAAAATTTTCTCTAATTTTTGAAAGTAGTAATCAAGTTGGAATAAATTCCAGACATTTTTTATATGGAAAAGACAAGCGACATGTAATTTATAATATATTACGGTATAATACCGTATTCATTTTAATAATTAATTTGGGTGCCGTACATAATATATGTGGACAAAAATGAATTACCTAATGTTATAATGACAGAATTAAGCAATGTCAATAACAATAAGTTCTGTATTTGACACAGTAATTGTAAATGTTGCCAATCACGTCAATAAGTCTTTATACTCAAAGTTCGGCCTATGCTTTCACGATATTTGAAGTAATACTTTTATTTACATCCGTTGTTATTGGGTTTTGATTTTGATTGAAAAATATAATGCTTTCAAAAAGAAGACAATAAACTTTGATCTTAGAAAAGGACGTTTGATTGCAAGAATAGAATATGTTCTTAGTTTATTATGAAAGGAAAAACATTTGATAAGGATTTGCTTAAAACCCCACTGCGGATGTAAAGTAATTTCATCTCAAATTATTCCATTCAACCCTATGTGTATTTATAAATGATTGACATTGGCATAAACTTGCATTTTATTGCTGCGCTTTTCAGGTAGAAAGCGTGAACTTTTCATGCTTCATGCTTTCAATACAAAAGCGAATTGCAAACGATCATTCTCCAGGGTAGGTTAAGATTTTATTATTGTTAATTTACTATATAAAGACCCTCTATATAAAGTTCACATGTTAATTGAGAAATAAAGCCCATCCTTTTAAGTTCTCTGAAATGACTTTTCAGTATCAGTCGTAACAGTGCGTTACATACATATAAATTCCAATGTCTTAAAATAGAGCGTTACATATAGACAGATAAAAATATATAACATTAAATCAGGGCGACACGTACTGTCAAAAGAGCTTAGATCAAAATTGTCGCTTTTTTGAAAAACTTACTGTCAAAAGAGTTAAGTTCAAAATTATCGCTTTTTTCAAAAGACGAAATAAGGAACATCTTTTCCTTATTTAATCATTTTAAAACACAAACATATCAGATTATGCCCTTGGTAAATGTTTAATATATAGAAAAATATTAAATGGTATATGAATAAAAGGTGCTAAACGGATTTATAGATACAATTTTTATAAAATATCGATGTCGTAAATATTTTTGTAAATTTACAGAATTGCATGTAAAACGTAAAGTACATCAACACTATGCAGATTGTTGCATTGTTCAGCATGTCCGGTTTAGCAGCGACTCAGTGATGGTATAGGGTTGGATATTTATTGAGGGATGAACCGAGCTATACGGGATCTCTTACATGCGTGCTGTATAGAGACGAAATTGTTCATCCTACCGTTAGCCCTATCACCGGTTGCTATTAATAAGTATACAAACCTGTAATAAATGAGGCATGTTTCTTATTGTGGTCTGAACAAACCTCTAGAAACTGTAGAATGTTTCTTGTTTTAGCCTTATATTAATTTAAACATTTAAAAAGTTTGTAATCAAGTTGGAATAAATTTCAGGATATTTTTATGTGGAAAAGTATACTTTATTTATTTTCATATTTTATTAATATAAATTTGGAACTTTAGATTTATTAATTTCCAACTGTTTGGCTTATGTTTTTTATTATCAAACTTTTCGGTCTTAGTGTCACTGATAGGGAATGAATTTCCGAAATGTGCACATCTGGCACATCAAAATTCAACCGGTATATGTGTTATATATTTACTACTCCTGAGCGGGTGCCGCTGCTGGTGGAGTAAAACTCCCCGTGGGTATCCATAACTCAGTAGGCAGTGCTTTGTGCTGCTGTCAGAAAATGTACCATTTTACAAAATTTTCAGCTGCCTTATATTGTAAAATTTGTTTAAAACTAAGGTTTGTTCCCTCATGCAAAGCATTCCTTAGCTGGATTTGGATTAATATAATTTTGGAACTTTAGATTCATTAATTTCCAACTGTTTGGCTTATGTTTTTTATTATCAAACTTTTCGGTCTTAGTGTCACTGATGAAGAATGAATTTCTGAAATGTGCACATCTGGCACATCAAATTTCAACTGGTATTTGTGTTATATATTAATTCGAATGTCAGACCTGATACTAGTAGACAAAAATGAATAATCTAATGTTATAATGACAGAATTAAGCAATGCCAATAACAATAAGTTCTGTATTTGACACAGTAATTGTAAATGTTGCCAATCACGTCAATAAGTCTTTATACTAAAAGTTAGGCCTGTGCTTTCACGACATTTGAAGTAATACTTTTATTTACATCCGTTGTTATTGGGTTTTGATTTTGATTGAAAAATACAATGCTTTCAAAAAGAAGACAATATACTTTGATATTTGTTTATTCCAAGTGAGTGGACGTGTTTGTGTCTATGTAAAAAAAAATCTAACATTTCCCAGTTTCTGGGGGGAATTACCTGATGAGTTTGGTATGAAAATACTCATGAAAAGATAGAGAATCTGATGATAGCAACCAATGGGAAGACACAAAAACAGAAAAAGAGAAATTTCAGGTAAAAAAATTCAAACAAACAATAATAGAAGATCAGTGAGTAGTTCTCCAGGTAACATTAATAGTATACATACAGGTATACACACAGGTTAACACTGACCATACAGGTAATATGGATATATGTAAGTCAAGTGACAGTGATACTTTAAAAGAAATTTTAAGTGGTATAGCAGATATAAAACAAAGTTTAGCTGCTGTGATTAATAGAATTGACGCACATGAGTCTAAAATCGAATCCCTCGAAAATAGAATGGCAATTGTGAATAATGATATATATGATCGAAACGGCATAAGGGAAATCTTGATTCGATGATGACAGAAAGTAATGAGCATACCTGTGACATAGTGAAATTAACAGAAGAAAATACAAAGGTGAACAACGAACAGAAGTTAATTAGGGGGTATGTAACGAGGTTAGAACAAAAAATTGAAATACAACAAAACCAAATAACAGACTTACAAGGTAGGAGTACAAAAGACAACATAGTCGTAACAGGGTTAGTAGAAACAGATAGAGAAAACCTACGTGAGAAGCTACAGACGATTTTCAGAAATGACTTGGAAATTGATCATCCTATTCAAATCAACAATGTCTATAGAACTGGCCCCCCACCAAGAAAATCCAATGGTTATTCCAGAATAATTATAGCCCAATTGAATCAAAACAATGATAAAGATCTTATTCTTAGTAAAGCTAGTATGAAAGAGGAAGGATTTAACAACGTACTGGTGGTAGTATCGCGTACTTTTGGACAAAAATTAGGATCCAAAAGGTTTACATACTTCAAAACTGCCGCTAGAACAGCAATCCAAAAAGTTGGGAACGGAACGGCTAAGTAAATTGTCTCAATATAAGTAAAAGCCAAGTACAGTAAATTGTATTTAATCAAAACACTATCAAAGTGCAAGAAACATTCTCTTGCAATACACATTACCCGATTACATGTGGTATTTTCCCTCATTTTCAATATATATATTGACATCAATGTATTTATCACGAGGTTATATGTGTCTATGTGTGTATGTATATATATGTATATGTATATGTATATATATATATACATATATATATATATATATATATATATATATATATATATATATATGTGTGTGTGTGTGTGTGTGTGTGTGTGTGTGTGTGTGTGTGTGTATGTATGTGTATGTATATATATATGTATGTATGTATGTGTGTATGTATATGTGTGTGTATATGTATATGTGTGTATGTGTATATATATATATATATATATATATATATATATTATATATATATATATATATATATATGTGTGTGTGTGTGTGTGTGTGTGTGTGTGTGTGTGTGTGTGTGTGTGTGTATATGCATATATATATATGTATTATAAATGTCTTTTTGTTTTTGTTTTGGTAAATGATTTTTTCTTGATACTCCCTACTTTATATCATCGGTTAGAAATATTTATTTCATACCATATTTCCAGTTTCTTTGTATATACCCCTTAAACTGAGATATGTTACCATTTACATTACAGACATCTGTCGTAGCTTATCATATTCACCAGTTTTATTTCATATCTTTCTTTTCTTTCCTTTATCTCCTTTTTATTATCTTCTTTGTTTGAATTAAAAATATCCATTGAAAGTTTGAAACTATACTATGCATATATTTTGAATTTAAGGCACTTAAAACATAATGTGATCATAAATATGAAACACAGGGAAAATATATTTTATGCAATCAATGGTTAGATTATTATCAATGAATTGTCAAGGCCTAAGAGACACATATAAAAGAAAAGATGTTTTTAACTATTTAAAAAGCTTTCAACACAATATTTTCTGCTTACAAGATACGCATTTTACTACCCATATAGAAAACAAAATTAAGAATGACTTAGGTAGAAATTATGAAAATTATTTTAGTTGCTATAGATCAAACGCAAGGGGGGGGGGGGTTTGCATTATTTTTAACGATAACTTTGAATATAAAATTGGACAGATTAAAAGTGACGACGACGGAAACTATGTGGCTATCGATCTGTTGATAGACAATACGAAACTTACCCTCTTGTCGATATATGGACCAAACTCAGACACGCCCCAATTCTATGACAATATTTTTGACATTTTACAGGAATTTGATAACAATAATTATATTATATGTGGAGATTTTAATTTATGTTTAAGTCCAGACTTGGATATGTTTAACTATACACATGTGAATAACCCAAAGGCTAGAGAACGACTTTTAGAACTTATAGAGATAAATGGTATTATAGACCCATTTAAGGGTCTGGGGTAATAGCAAATAGAATGAAACCCGTTTTAGACAAAATTATTGAAAAAGATCAAACTGGATTCTTATCGGGTAGATATATTGGTGAAAATACTAGGCTAATCTATGATATTATGCAATACACAGAAGAGAATAATATTCCGGGTTTATTATTACTTGTGGATTTTGAAAAAGCCTTTGATTCTATATCTTGGTCTTATTTGGATAAAGTCCTAACTTTCTTTAATTTGGCTTTTCTATCAGAAATTGGATAAAAACATTTTACAAATATATTAAATCAAGTGTCAATCGAGGAGGAAATCTATCAATTTTTTTAGTATTGGGAGGGGATGTAGACAAGAAGATCCGTTATCTCCTTATCTATTCTTACTTTGTGTTGAAATCTTAGCGGAGAAAATTAAAAATAATAAGAACATATCTGAAACTAATATACAGAACGTCGAAAATAAAATAGCTTTATTTGCTGATGATACGTCACTCACATTAGATAGATCGGAAAAATCCTTGAAAGAATCTTTGGTGGAATTAGAAAACTTTGCTCGTATATCAGGACTCAAAATTAATTTTGACAAAATGTTCGGATAGGTAGCAAAAAGTATAGCAGGGAGTAACTTTGTAAAGAATATAAACTAGAATGGGGTATAACAAGATTTAAGTTACTAGGGATAATTTTCGATGTAGATATAGATAAAATATGTGATTTGAATTTTAATCAAATTATGCCAAAAATACATTCATTACTTGAAATATGGAAAAACCATAATTTGACTCCAATTGGAAGAATTTCCGTATTGAAAACTTTTTTAATATCCCAATTCAACCATTTGTTCATTTCCATTCCAAATCCTAGTCAAAAATTCCTAACAGAATTAAATAGATTATTTTATAATCTCGTTTGGAATAGCCTAGTAGATAGAATAAAAGAGATGTTATGACTAAAAATTATCAAGAAGGGGGTTGAAAATGTACAACTCCCATATTAGGATTGGAAAAATTCAGTATTCTATAAGAAGCTGTATGAGAAAGGCATAATATATGTAAATGATTTAATCGATGATAGTAACAATTTTCTTTCTTGTGAACAACTCAATAAATTAAAAAGTAACATAAATTTCATAGACCACTTATCCCTTATAAATGCCACAAAACAAATGCTTAACAATATGAATTGTAAAGAACTAAAGAAAGTGTACTGCTCATATATTCCAAATAATATACGAATACTATTGAAGAGTAAAAGTGGATCAAAAGATATGTATGATATTCTAAAATATAACCTCTCCAAACCAGTTTCAAGAGAAAAATGGGACAATTTATTTGATAATTTAAATATTGAGAATTGGAAAATTATATATAAAAACATATTCAACCCTCTAGCTGGAACCAAATTGCATTGGTTTCAGTATAGAATTATACATAATATTCTTGGTACAAATGACCTCTTATACGAAATAAAACAGAGAAACGATCCCTTTTGTACTTTTTGTAAACAACATGATGAAACTATATTGCATTTATTTTGGGAATGCGAAGTTGTTCAAATTTTTCTGCAGCAAATAGATGAATGGTTCCTCAATAACAATATTTTAATACCTTTAACGAAAAAAGTGTTTATTTTCGGAGATTTTATTGTCAAAAAAAATTTTAAAAATCTAATTATTACACAAACAAAATATTACTTATATAAATCAAGATGCTTGAATAGAAAATTGTGTCTAAGTGCCTATCAAAAAACTATTAAAGATATGATAAATATTCAAAAATCTATAGCAACACGAAAAGGGGAATATGAACAATTTTTAAGATCTTGGGGACATTTTTTAACAATTACTAACTAAAAACGAAAACTACTGGTTATACACATCTCTCTCTCTCTCTCTCTCTCTCTCTCTCTCTCTCTCTCTCTCTCTCTCTCTCCATAAAACATTTAATATATACTGGTAAAAATATAAGGGACACACTTTATTGTATATTTATAACTTTTGATTCGTATATAAAATTGTATTATGTATTATTATATTTGTATGTATATTGAATGACAAAATAATAAAAATATAAAAAATAAACTTTGATCTTAGAAAGGACATTTAATTGCAAGAATAGAATATGTTCGACACTTACTGTCAAAAGAGTTCAGTGCAAAATTTTTGCTTTCCCTAAAATGACAATAAAGACGTATTTTCCTTATATTATACTTTTAAAACACAAACATGAGAGTCTATGTCCCAAGTATGTACAGATAAATGTTTAAAAAATAAAATAGTATTAAATTTTAAATGAATAAAAACGTGCTAAACGGAATTTTATAGTTACAATTTTTATACGATATCGATGTTTTAAATATAAATGTAAAGTCAAAGAGGTACATGTATTACGTTTGGTACATCAACAGTATGCTGAATGTTGCATTGTTCAGTATGCCTGTTTTAACAGCCACTCAGTGATGGTATAGTGTTGAATATTTATTAATAAACCGAGCTATACGTCTTTGATCGTGGGTCTCTTATAAGTGCGTTGTATAGAGACGAAATTTTTCATCCTACTTTTAGCCCGTCGGATGCTATAGAGCCCTACTTTACTTTAATGGACGAAAATCCCCGACCTCAGAGAGCAATGGTTGTGGATCATTATCTTCGAGATGAAACTATTTCACGCAGGGTTTGTCCGAGTATATCTCCTGACCTGAACTTAAAAAAGCATGTTTGGGAGATCATGCAACAAATCGTTTGAAACACCCGCAACTTCCGGTTAAAATACAGGAGCTTACAACTGTGCTACTTGAGGAATTGCCAAGATTCCCACATGAAGAAAAAGCATCTTTAAGGATCCTTAAAGCCTCCTTAAAGCTGTCTTAAATGTCTCTTTAAGGGACTTTAAGGGGGCCTTAAGGATCCTTAAATATGCCTTTAAGGAGTCTTTAAGGACTCCTTAAAGATCCTAAATGGAACTGCAATTTTTAGGATCTTTAAGGAAGCTTTAAGGATCTTTAAGGGAAAAAAAGCAATGAAACATTATTTTTATCATTATTTTATTTGATACAAACTATTGCTTTTATTTATTTGAAACAATAAAGCGATAATAGATTAATTTTCTTTTTACAATTTTATAATCTCAAGTTTATTTTTATATATTAATTTATTTTTATGTTTATTACATTTTTTAAATTTAATTAATTAAATAGAAATTACTTCGTTAAAATTTTCATTAGTTATCCGCTCTCACTGGAAACTTGTCCCTCAAGTTAGATGTCCATCACCTTACCTATGTTGCTATGGAATTGATGATACTGATGTTGATAATTATGAAATATGACCCTTACGTGACTGAAAGAAGACAAGTGGGACATCTTTCATTTATTTGTGAAAAATGTTCTTTTATTTCTTTTGAAATATCTCTCACAACAAAAGGATCAAATTATTTTTTTATATAAAAATTTCATCAATAATTTGCTCCAGTCATCATTTTTATATAATTTTAATTGCAGTAGATAATTATGTTTTGATAGGAATGCATTCAAAAAATTACCTGTAATAAACTAGTATATCTAACATCAGTCAGCAAGATGGTGTTTGATGATCAAGTGTATTAATCACTTAATTAATTATGTTGATGACATCAATCTTTCTAACCCCTTTTACTTGAAAATTATTATTATTTATATGTAATAGAGATGTAATTGATACAGAAAAAGCAGTATTTTAACTATACAAACAGTTTTTGAATTAAATAATTGGCCATAATGTCAAAGATAAATAAATAAATAAGTAAAAAGATAAATAAATAAACAAATAAATAAATAAATAAATAAATAAATAAATATGGTGTTTTCGAGTCTATTATTCAACGAAATAAAAAAAAAAACAGTAGATTTTTTTTCTGGAATCTGCTGTACACATAAAATACTAAGGTACTTATATTATTCAGAAATTTCGTGTGTGTGTGTGTGTGTGTGTGTGTGTGTGTGTGTGATTACCTTTTTTTCACCGTCAAGTTGCGAATTAAATACAGGAAAAGATAATGTTCCAAAAATGAATAAATAGAAAGGAAGAGATGTTTTCTTTAATTCTTTTATGGGCAAGTCAAGAATTCAATGTAGAAAAGAGAGAGAGAGAGAGAGAGAGAGAGAGAGAGAGAGAGAGAGAGAGAGAGAGAGAGAGAGAGAGAGAGAGTTGAGTAATGGTGTTTAACGTCCCAGTCAAGAATATTTCACTGATATCGAGACGTCGCCAGCTATAGGGGAAAGTGCAGAAATTTTGCCTGTGCGTTGCGCTGATGGCATTATACAGCAGAGTTCTGTATCGTGCCATGCCTGCCACGACACGGGACCTCGTTTATTTTAAGTTCCCATCCGAAATAACCGTGACTTTCATTTTGTAATGCCGAGTGCTTGGCGAATGCTTGGCGAAAGGACAGTCACTACCCACTTAGTCTTGGGTCAGACCAAGAGAGAGAGAGAGACAGAGGGTTGGACTGAACATATTGAGAGAGAGAGAAGGGAGAGAGTATCCACTTGTGTTCCAGAGAGAGAGGGAATCAGCAGAAAACGAATATGAGAATGTTTCTCTATGCATAACACTACCCCCCCCCCCCCCCCAATGAAATAAAATAAATAAAAAGAAATGAAATTAAATGGTATGGTATGGTATGGTATGGTATATGATATGATGTGATGTAATGTAATGTAATGTAATGTAATGTAATGTAATGTAATGTAATGTAATGTAATATAATATGATATGATGTGATGTGATGTGATGTTGATGTGATGTGATATGATGTGATTCAATGCAATGCAATACTATACTATACTATAGTATACTATACTATACTATACTATACTATACTATACTATACTATACTATACTATACTATAATATAATATAATATAATATAATATAATAATATAATATAATATAATAATATAATATAATATAATATAATATATGAAATGTTTAGAACATAGTTTGTGATTACTTTTATTTTTTTTACTTAATATATGTTTTAATATTTAATATTAAAATTGTCTCTTAAAATAACTTCCGAAAACACACTTTTATTTCCAACAACCAGGGTTAGGTATTCATTTTAACATGTTCTTTGACTTCATAGTGATCTCCTACTACTACGTAGATAAGAAACTGCACATCAAAGTAAAAAATCGCGCGTGAAATCACCTGGGATCTATAATCAAACAAGTACCGCTGTATACAATTAACAAATACCGTTAATTACTTTATACTTAGAATTTAGACAGGCGTTATCTATGTCCCCTATGTCGTATAAACTATAAAAATTCAAAAACATATCATACTTTTTAACTGAATGATTGTAATAGCCATCGTTTCATTAATAATTGAGAAAAAATTCTAGTTTTTACGAAACCTCTTTAAGGATCCTTAAAGCCTCCTTAAAGATCCTCAAAATTTCGGTTCCATTAAGGATCCTGAAAGCCTCCTTAAAGATCCTTAAAGGTGTCCTTAAAGAGTTCTTTAAGGTTTATTACAGATCCTTAAAGGTGGAATGGCTTTAAGGAAGCTTTAAGGACATATTTAAGGATCTTTAAAGATCCTTAAAGATCATTAAAGGAAGGGGTTGGTCTTGTGTCCACAAACACGATTTGCCGCTTGTTCCGATCCATCTCAAGATGATGTAATGCTGTTATCCAAACCATTGCAGGGTTTTTTTTATAATGAGATGTATTGGAATTCTATAGTCATGAATAAGTGCTTGAATATGGTTCTCATTAAATTTTATGGACGTGTATGAATTGTTTTACAGCAAGCACATGTATAATTTTTGTGATTTTCGTTACATTTGCAAATTGCGTGTTTGCGTTCTCCTTATCTAAATACATGAGTTGATATAGTTTGTTGATGTAAATTCCTAAATGATTCAAGTCGTTTACCAAACGTTCACAATCCTTAACGTTGATGAACCACAAGTTGAATATATCTTCAGTTAAGGCAGTATATAAACAGCCTCTTTCTTTTCTTTTCATTTTTATGCTCAATTCTTCCAGACAATAAGCAGTCTTCAACAGCCTAAACAAATAGATTATTTCATTGGTCGCCTTGATAATCTCCCAAAATAATAATGCATGATAGGATATTCGTGTTTAATGACAACTTTGTAATGTTATCAGACCGTTAAGAAAAGACTAATCCGATGATGCAATTTTCAAAGCTTTATTCTGATTGGTGAGTTATGTCCTAATTACAAAACTTGTTTTCTGTAAGAGGGCGTATCATTATCAGATAGTTAAAATAAAACATGCGTACGAAAAGATCGATCCTATTATAAAACTTTTCATTCGGAAAATCTGATTCTTCAACACAGTTATTTTCTAATATATTATTAAGTAACAATGTGGGTGAATCGTTCAGTAGAATAACATCTTACGTCTGATCAGACGGTTTCGCTGTAAAAACTGGTAATATAATTTACATTGTAAGTAATTTATCCTTAAGATATATTTCTTAATAACCATGACGTTTTAAATATATTATTAAGAAAAAATTGTTTCAAAAACTGCATTGCTAAATATTAAGAAATTTAAAAAAAGTTATAAAGAAACTAACAATCGGGCTTTAATCTTTTACAATGTTTTTTTTTTTTTTTTTTTTTTTTTTTTTTTTTTTGAAACAAACATACCATTCAAATTGTTAGTGGCAAAGTAGTCGGACTTGGGTATTTTCCTCAGACATTAATTCTAACAATACCAAGCGCATATTGAAAATTATACAGACGACTAACGAAGCAAAAAGGAAAAGATCGCTTAGTCTGGAATTTCTCAAGTTTGAAAGATATACTACCCTGTAAGCATATAAACCACCACATAACCTTATAATATTGAAAAATGCAATATCAAGAATCAAGAACGATTTGTATAATTTAACCAGGTATTTAAAACGCCAATATCATAGTTTTAATATCAAGAAGGATATGGTAAATTTCAACCAGGTATTTAAAACGCAAATATCATAGTGGTTTTTTTCTTTTTACATGTACAAATTATAACATAGCTACTATAAAACATTTTAGTCAAACGTTTAACCTACAATAAATGAAATCAAAATCAATAAGATCATTAAAATTTTAGAAGACAGTGATTTTATAGTTTTTATACCCTGAAGTACATTGAAGTACCTTTTGTAATAATAACAAAATAAACAACCAAATGCGTCTTTTACACATGTTTTAAATTGCTTAGAACGATAGGTTTCTTTAAAAGTTCTCTTTACAATAGGTAAAAAACTTCCATTGATCAAAACAGTTTTTTGAAAGACAATTTGTAAATACAAAATAGCATGGTATATTTAGAAAAATTATAAAGGTATAATATGTATTTGCTTATTTTTTACTTCTTCTTTTTGCAACAAAACATTGATTTTGGCAGTTTTTGTTGAATTTAAACTTTTTTTATTAATACAGAATAAAATTTAACAAAATTTCATATAAAAACCATCCATGATTTCAAACTATTTAATCAGAAGCATCTGATACGTACATCATGTTACTGCGTTGTCGTCGTGGATAAATATGGATAAAAGGATAAATGACTTCTTAAAACCAACATCAAAGCCTAAAGCAATACCTACAAAAAGACTGGTTCGATGAACTATTCCAATTCTTCATTCTGAGTTATGAGATCTGTCTTCGTAAAGTATTTTTCTAATACATTATTTAGAAGCAATGATTTTTAAGAGTGTTATCGTTTAAAAAGGTAGATCTGTATAATTATTTCTCAGTGCTATCATCATTCAAATGAGACAATATTACAGAAAAATCATTTATACTTAGCTGACTGATTTGGTTTTGCTTCATCGTGATATCTTATTTGCTTTTTGTCAGAATCTTGATTAGATGTTTCCATTGAGAATAGAAGCAATAAAAAACTGATTTGTATTGTATATAATTATGTAAATTGGAAAATAATTAGAGGAATAATACCTGTTTTAAAAAGATAAAAATAGACAAAGGTATCAGGTAAAATAAACATCAGTTTGTGAAAAATAAAGTAAAGTATTTACTACAAACATGTACATAGCAACCGCAAAGGCTATCAAGACCACAAATCAATGCAATTTTTTAAAGAAACAGAAATATCATAAAAATAGCTTTACAAATATTTGGTCAAACGATTATCATGATGTACTGGTACTTGTAATAGTGACAAAATATGTATAAAATCTTCTAATTTACGGTTTAAATTAGTCTTTAATACGTTTATTGCAGAATTTGTCGGGTTACTGTAAAGAACATTTGATAAAACGCAATAAGACGGAAAATTTTGAGTAAGTATATAATATAAATACCAGTTAAATTTTGATGTGCCAGATGTGCACATTTCGGAAATTCATTCCTCATCAGTGACACTAAGACCGAAAAGTTTGATACATAAAAAAAATATAAGCCAAACAGTTGAAAATAACGAATCTAAAGTTTCAAAGTTATATAAATCCAAATCCAGCTGAGGAATGCTTTGCACGAGGGAACAAACCTTAGATTTAAATAAATTTCAAATTTAAGACGACCTGAAAATTTTGCTAAATGGTACAAAGAAATAAAATAGTCAATTATGTGCACAAGCTTAGAATAAGATAATAGAGGTGAGTAAACAGTCATCAGTTATTATGTTCATTAGTAAGACACAGAACATTTTCTTTGCACAAAAAATGACTAGTCCTCAATATAAGAAAGAAAAGATTAGTTGGTTAAATTTTTTTTATCGTTTTTGACATTAGTCCTCATCCCCGGGATGGCAATTAGATTAAACGCAATCTGTTTTAAGTCTAGTTTTCTCTTATTAAAGTCTAGCTGAAATTCTTAAATTTCGAAATTTAAGATGTAATCTTATCTCTAATCTATATGAAAGAGAACGAAAGGAATCTTAAACATGAGCTTAGCCGAACATGTCACAGACAAAAACTGAAATGTGGTTTGTCTTGTTTCATTTTAACTTATTATTTAGTCTTCTGAAAAATGCTGGACCTATGCATTAACACTGTTACTTTAATTCCTACATTTTCTCATTAAAATGTCCGAATACCGATCTTTTACCCTAACTTCCATTCCTCTAGTTGATATGGTAGCTCTTAGACAGCCAAGTTTCCAACATTAAAATTTCCCGTTGAGCCTATGACCACTTACTAGATTTCTATCATGCAAACAGTATATTAACCGGTGGTGTTTAGATATTTCAGACCTTATACTGTAATAAATATCTTTAATTTCGAACTTCATTGCTAGCAGCCGTATTCCTAATTAGGGGCATTCTGCATCTTACCAAAGACTTCATCGAAACCGTCAAAATATCATACCTGTCAATTAAGGTTTTAATTGATATTGTAGAGCAGTTATTAAAACTTTTTGTTTTCCTTTTAATTTTGAAATTTATACGAAAAAATCTACATTGTTATAATAACCAAACTGTTATATCGTCAAAATAAAATAAAAATGTAATTAATGCTGTATTTAAAATTGATTTTAAAATCATAGGTTTTATTTTAAAAAAAGAGAGAATTGGTTTGAGAATTAAGTCAAAACACTTAGTGTAGAACATTTATACAATGCCCATTCAAAGTCGCAGCTTAACAAGTCTTAGTTTATCTTTTCCATATCATATGTTCTTTGTAGATCGTTATCTTGGTTACTTTGTGATGTCATAAAATATACCGTTTAGCAAAATTTTCAGTCGTCTCAATTTTTAAATTTTATTTAAAACTGTAAGGTCTGTTACCTCATGTAAAACATTCCTTAGCTGGATTTTGATTTACATATTTTTGGAACTTTAGATTCATTAATTTTCAACTAATTGACGTATGATTTTTAATCTATCAAACTTTTAGGCCCCTAGTGTCGACGTCACTGATGAGGAATGATTTTCCGAAATGTGCACATCTGCCACATCAAAATTTAGCTGGTATTTGTTATATATTTACATTGGCTGTAGCTAGATATATGTTTGTTAACCTTCATTGAGACAACAAGTGCATTTTGCAACAATGAACAAAATACCTTATATTTTTACGAACTAGTTTAAACAAAATTATTGACAGGATTATTTTTTCTTGATTTGATTCTTTTAATCAGACACAAAATTCCAGAAAACCTTCATTAACATGACAACCAAGCAAGAAAGAGCACTTGTTAATTAGAAACATTGCATGATAATTCTAAAACGCACATCAAAATATTAAATCAATAAATCATTCCTAAGTGCGATTTCATAATTGCAAAATGTGGATTTTTAATCGTTGGAATATAGCTCTGATCTCTGTGTGAATTTGTTATTTCTATTCAAACTTCGTGTTTTGTTGTTATATTACACTGCGAAATGTAATACTGTTGTTGTTGTTGCGTTATTGAATTGCTCGTTTGAAATTAAAGGTGTCTAAATAATAATATGCTCATAACTATTTCTGTTTAAAACCAGTTCGATAATTATTTTAGAATACTATTTGTTTTTGTCAATAGCACGAGAAAATCCAATTTCACATTATAAAAATGTAGATTTAATCGTAACCTGTGGAGTTTTTATAATACGCTTTTGTTAAGCTTAAACCAAAAACAGAGGAGTTGAAATAGTGAAATAGTCATTTTAAAACTTCCATCCCTAGCGAAATATAATTGCCGAAAAAAAAAAATCTAGAAACACATTCTAACAAGTACGCCATGCATTTACAACAATAATGTTTTTATAGTTAATTTTACTGTTTAATACAATATTTTGAATACACACGAAATAGTTTAATGTGACTTATTAATTAAATGTTTTAAATTTTAAACACACATCATTTTCTAGAGTCCCTTAATTTTGCGATGATTACAATTGTTACACAATTTATTTTGTTAGCAGTATTGCATTCGTCATTAGCACATTTATTACCTAATGCCGTATTATATGAATAAATAAAAATATAAAAAATATAACGTAACAAACCAGATTACCAATATATATTATATAATAAAACATTGTAATACTTTTCATATAACACGGGTAACTGTGAAATATCACTCTTTGTACAGTAATTACAAGGTGTCAAATACATGTATTTGTATTACATTCGACAATAATTATCTTTGTCACTCGGCAAGGCTCGTGACATTAAGATTTAATTTTTTTAAAACCTGTTTAATACATTTTATATAAAACCTTCACTCATATGTGCGTATATGCAAGAGTGCCTTTGAAATAATAAAACACACACTGTCAGATTATATATTTGAAATAAATGAAATTTTAGTATATGTAGATTTAAAAAATCCTATTATAATCAGAACGAATTAGAAACACAAAGAAATAATAGTATATAAAAATTGTATCTAAATCTACTTGCAAAAAGGCAATGGAGACACATGCAACAATCGAACACATAACATGATAATTTCGCATTGTTAACTGTTTAGAAAATCATTAGACGGACTATTGATCAAAAGAGGAAATGACATCCAGTGGTGTGGTTTGAATAGTGTTGCCTGACCATAATCATACTATTTGTTTAACAATCGGTGGTTCTTAATACTTCCGAATATTTTGCACACCTATCCATAGGCTATCCAAACTTGCATTTTCGAATAATAAGCGTACATTGAAATTCTATACCTATCCAAATTAATCGCCAATATCGCATGTAATATTTAGGTAAAGAGAAACAAGAAATTGGACATATTTTACAAAACATTAGGCTAAAGACTTGTGATTATATACATGTATTTAGTCGTTAAAAATAAATATATTTAGTCCCT
Organism: Tegillarca granosa; assembly: GCA_029721355.1. Taxonomy (NCBI): domain Eukaryota; kingdom Metazoa; phylum Mollusca; class Bivalvia; order Arcoida; family Arcidae; genus Tegillarca; species Tegillarca granosa. The sequence continues at coordinate 11,322,193 of CM056597.1, read as the reverse complement.
TATTATGAATAAATGGAGTTCTAAATGTAACTTAATCAATATCGTCGAATTTTTCTTTTGGTTTATTTAAAAATATTGTCAATATAGACGATATGTGTTTTAAAACCACACTAGCGCACACGTAGTTACTGGAATAACATATAGAAATAGAAATGCCAATAGAGAAATTGGATTTTAGGTAATCAGAATGATCAAAATGAGGTATATAGCTAATTAATATATAGACAAAGGACATGTCAAGACAAAGAGACGGCATTTCCATCACAGAGTACTTGTAGGTAACATAATCAGATTTTAACAAAGTGCCATTATATTACTTTGTCTATTATTAATAAACAACAATCCAACCGTACGCTTAAGATAGAAAATTTCATTGTAACCCATATTTAAAAATATGCAGTAGATATGGTTTGCGTTTGGTTTTTTCTTAACAAATTCAAATCAATATAAAAATTATATTTAGGTAAAATGTAAAAAAGTTATTGCAATGATTTACAAATAAGCTTTTTATATTTTCAAAATCATTACTTTTCTAAACAATGAACAATAGATTTGATTTAGAAAAATATATTTCATCAAAGGCAAATATTGTGAATAAACTTTGTGCTTTGAAATTGTAGAATTGTGAACGGAAATTTACCAAATGTAGTAAAATGAGTCAAAAACGGGATTTGCAGTTGGCTCTGTTCGCCTAAAAATAGTGTGTTTGAAAATTTAATAAAAAACTTTGAGTTATGGGGGCGAGACAAAAACACGTCAACTAAACAAAAATTATCTAGTCATTCTTTTATATTAAAGTTTGCAATAAAATTTTCCAAATGACAAAGCAAAGAAATAATACACCAGCTTCATTTTGTTTGACGATGATGTTATCGTATTTTATCACAAAACGAAATACCATCTTAACTTTAACGATTATTGTACATGTCCGGAAGCAATACATAAAATAAAGGTTATATCGCTTTATAGAAGAATAATGGAAAAATAACTGTGGTCATCTTGAAAAAAAAACATTATAAATAAATAAATACATTATTTTAAATAGATAAAATGATTGATTTTCTCTTTAAATAACATTAGACAAAATTTCGCCAGCTGTTTAGTCTCATTTCTTTGTTTCATTAGTTTATTGCATCGTGTTATATGTCGCGCCTTTAGTTATTAGTATATCTCTTTAGCTACATACCTCTTTATTCAATTTTATTGCGCTATAAAAAACAAAAAAGACAACTTAATGTCATTTTGTATTATTTATGAGGTCATGATGACGTCATTTATAATTCGCTGTTTTAGAAGACAATAGTGCTAAATACGCCTTTTTTGTTTTAAATCGCGGAAACAATCCGAGACCTTCTGACTAAATATTGATAAAGAAGCTTTTTTTTTTACAAAATGTTTCTTCCCTTAAATTATTTTATTGAAGTTGCACGTTTAATTTTAAAAGATTTTTAAGAAAATAAAAAGAATGCAATATTTGAGACGTCAAAATAACGGGAAAAAAATTAGTATACTTTTAATTCAAGGACACATCTAAGAACATAATATTACCATATATAGAAGTAATGATTAATTTTCACATGTTGATGTTTGACGCCTATGGTTCCTAACCATATTTATCTCATTGTTTTTTTTAAAAACGTAACAATTGCCAATGAAACTAAGAACATAAAAAGAAGACAAGATAAGCGTAAATTAAGATCACTGATTGAGTCGACTTGAAACTCTAAATTTGAAATACTGTTTTTTCCCTCGGCGCTCGGAATTTAGAGGATATAGTATCGACAGGTTTTCCAAGTGGCAGCATAATGGACTGGGGGTCTCCGGCATACTAACTCGGTGAGCTAGCACCTTATAAAAATTCGCCCTAAGTGTGTGGTAGTACACGACAGACCATAATTCACACGTTCACACATCATCATACACGGACTTGTTCTTAGATTAATCCATCGAGTGAAATAACCTTGTCGAGAATATCCGAAAAACTGCTGATGCGACGTTACAACAGCCACAACATCAATAACAACCACAGCACTTGTAGCACGTCAAAATGTTATCTAGTGATGTGGTTAATATACATTAGAAGCCAAATTAATCCAAATCATTGTACAAATTGTTGTTTCTGCATGCATTCAAAACAAGCCTTCTTTACCAATATTGAACCAAAATATCGCCTTCTATTATTATATAAATCAGGTAAGGGAAGCTTTTGAAGGTATTTGATTATGCGCTTTTTGGTAGGGTACTTTTTCCAAACTCATTATAGTTACAGAGATTGGCTTTTAGTACGTAAGTTCAGAACGTTTTGTGTTTATTGTAAATATCATCTTATTTCAAAACGTAGTTAAAAGTTGTTTTGTGTGTTTTTGAGTGCACAAATTCAAGAACATAGTTTTCTAGGCTTGTACACAAGTTTTTATAATAAAACAGCACCACTGTAAAACGTTTTGTATTATGATTAGCGTTTTGAAAACACTATGATATTGAATTATTAAATATTTTTTACCAGATTTTTCTTAAAACTTCTAAAAAGGAGACACAGCTCATTACACTTCATATGCAAATCAGTTTATGTTTTTTCAACATTTGCGACGTGTTTAGTAATGGAACACAATTTTCTAGAACATTAGATAACTTCAAATGAATATCTAATTTTGTCCGATATGTTTAAAACTTTTTACAACAAAATCAAGAGTTAATAAAATTACACTTACCATTGCATGCAGAGCAACTAGGAACACAAAAAGCGCCAAAGTAGAAATATGATGCATTGTTTTCAATTGTCCTCTTATCCTGACTTCGTTCGATCTATTGTAGATTTTCCGATTTTTTCAAATAATTCAGTTATTATAAGTGACAATTTCATTTATGTATCAGAGTAATCTAACTCAGTGATAATCCATAACTGGATATACAAGCTTCATCAGTTACTCTTTATTATTTCCACCTATTGTCTTTTTAACCAATGATTTCGCATCAACGGTTTGTCGTAATTAAGCCCAACATACATGCATGCGTATTGGTATAACTGTCTGTCTGCGGTTCCGAATCCTTACCACGCAAAATATCAACCTGTTGAAGCAAATATATAATAAATGCCATTCTATGTACATTGCTGTAACAAACTTTATCAAATCTTAATAGATTGGTTAAGATCATTATAACTTTGTTTAAGAGCCAATAGAAAGCTAATTTTGGACTATATAATAATTATAAAGTAAATAAGTGAATTTCTCAAATGACATTTTTATGGAAAACTAATCTAATGAAACAATTATATTATTGATTTCCTTATTTTATTTGTGTCAATTAGAATAATGAGTCTTTAGTGTATTGAAAATTCCAGCTTTAAAGAAGTCGAGTATGTAGAATCGTTATCTGTTTTTGGTTTCTTCTATCTGAAATCAAATACTTTGTTTATTTGTGTACGCCTTTAAAAGTAATTAGTTATCTGTTTTTATTTTTGTTTTGTTTATATATTTTTAATAAAAATTATTTTCTGATTTATACGTGGTGAAATAATGGATAATTAAAATAATTAACACATAAATGTCTATATCAGAATGTGAAAAACAAATGAAGATGAAAACGCAATAAGACAACAGTCATTTCTGGTAGTTGATTCAGCTAGAGCAAATGAATTTAAGTGTTATTACTTAAACACGCGTTTAAGTTTACATTGTATTTATACCGTAGTCCATACATGTCCGGGTGATTTAATTTCTACGTTTTTTTTCCAAAAAAAAGTTTGTCTTTTGTCAAATTACAAATCCCTGACTTCATATTGGCGAATTGTTCCAATAAAGTTTCGTTTTTTTTCCGTAAAGCTCTATGTCTTTCAAAGTCTATTTCTTCAGTTTATAAACATAGTTGCCTTATATAATGATCCTTGTTAAAAATTGTTCAGTTATGTTGGAAATCTACGGAAGCCGACAGGTGCAACCTACAAAAAATAAATTAAGTCGTAATTACGACTAAGTTACTCTCTTTCTGTATATATATAACAAAATGTATCGTGCGAATATAAAAACTTAATTAATGGATTATTCTTTCAATATTTCAATGGCTGAATATGTAATTAAACAAATTTTCTTTATAAAACTTCTTCATTTCCTCTCGAGTTCATTTTTGATATTTTGATGTATTGAAATGATGTTGTAATATTATTTTTTACAGAAAGATTTGGACAATCTAGCTGCAAACTGGGACACACATACCATTTCAGGCGAGAACATTCGCGGAGGGACTGGGCCTATGCACCACATACTTCCGGTACTTTACCAAAACAACATCGTCTTTGTAGATCAAAGAGAAATATATGTATACACTGAAGAAACTACCCCAAAAAGTATATTATCATATAGTGAAACTGTGAGGGACCTGTGTCTTTTGCTTATGGAACAAAATGGTTATGCTTTGCCGGACGATGCAGTGTATGTAAGAAAGTTATACCAGGTAGTTGGTGTTATCATGATTTTAAAACAATATGTGTCTTTTCACCTGACTCTATTAAATTTGTGACACTGACATTATTATTATTATTACTATTATTATTATTATTTAAAATAGGTGATCAAATTTAAATGGTTGATTAAATTGAAGTTTACTCCCAAGTAAACATGATTTAATTATTTACGTCACCAATGAAATAACTCTATTTGTAAACAATTTGTATCCCGTAGGTCATTGTAGAATGTGACAAAAATGAAACAACCGACGTTTTAATTATGCCTTTACATGAAAATCACAAACTGTTTTCTTTTCAATAATCTTAAATTTGTGTTGCTACAACACATCGATATTATATTCAGACCGTAAACTCCCATAAGAAATGAGTGGAGTGAAGTGTTCTAGGCCTTGTTTAAGATGCTTTCACTTATGTCTAGGCGGTAAGTTCTACAATGGTGGAAGAACCAGAGTGCCCAGGAAAAAACAACTGACCTTCGGGCAGCTAACAATTGGTCGAGCAGTTCACCCCTCGTTAGCTAGTGGTCAAGGTGCTGAACATAAAATCAAGGCAGAATTAGTCAAACATGTTGGTAAAATAAAGAATCTATTAATTTATTCCATTAATAAGTTAATAAACAAGCAAGAAAGGAATATATAAATAAAAAATGAATAAAATGGACAGTGAAATACTTAAAGCAGAACTAAAAATATCGGTAATGTAAATAAATAAATAAATAAGAAAATAAATTTATTAAGTCAATATAAAACAAAGCAAATAAATCAATTTCCAGAAATGTTGATCTTCACCTTCAGTCATCTTTAAATGTTCTGCCAGTTATTACCATCAGCACTGTTTTATATCAATTTACGCGATATTGCGCGAAAGTTATGCATTATAATGCAAAAGTAACGCGTTAATACGCAAATGTTTCACGTTAGTATGCGAAAAGCAGTTTTTTGTTCAACCAAACTGGGCCCCAATAGGCTCCTGTAAGCAACATAACTAAGTCCTAATTACGAGATAGTAAGTCGTAATTACGACATAATTTATTTTTTGTAGGTGGCACTTGTCGGCTTCCGTAGAAATCGGTGAATAATCATCGTAATTATTGCTGTCCTAGCCCGTTTCCTAATAATACCTCACTATGCTTTGAAGTCGATTATTTCATATTCATATTTCATTTTCTGATAAATAACCCTTTTTTACAAATCCATTTATGTCTTATTTATAGATTATTTATTCATTTTAGTATTATGTTAAAGAAGATCTAACTACCCATTTGACGTGGTGACGATTGTAAATACAAGTATTAGATAAAGTTACTTTAGATTTTTATACGCGTTGGAGTCAACTTTTTGTGTTTATGCTCGAAGACTTTCCTAAATTAGATCGGGTGTTTTAATTTTTATAAAATGTCAATATTTTCTCCAGAATCATAAAAAGTCAACCAAAGCAACCATAAAACAACTTTTTTTTAATCGCAATGCTTTGTATTAATTTTGTATCAAGTATATTCGCTACACTTATATGTACACAAGTGTAATCTGAAAAATTAACCATTTCTTAAATATGGATGCTGTAGAGTTAATATATCCGACCGAAACCCGGCATCGCGACTACAGATGTTTTAAAGAGACAACAATTTCACATATTAGGGAATGAAGTGAGGACAAAGTTATGCATTATGTGTCCGGAATGTTGATAAAATACTGGTATCTTTTTTTTTAATTCCAAGTAACTGTTGATGCACTAAGTTTACATCAAAAACATTTGTCTATACAACGGTCTGGTATTTCCAATAAAACAAGAATAAATTATATTCTTCGGCATCTATTGGATTTCAAAGATTTCCTGAAACACTATCTCGTATGTCTTTAGGTAATAGTCTTCAATAAAACTGGTCTAATAACGTTACGTTATATCACTAAAAAGCGTCCAGGGGGATACCTTGTAATGCCAATATACTTTATCTTAGTTGAAGTATACTGTTATATGTACTTAAGACATCCAATTATTTATTTATGTTCCAAATGCTTCTCTTGTTATTATATAAACATCTAAACATTACTTGTCATCAAAATGATTCTCTGTTTCGACTCGTTTGCACAGTTTCATTATCAACATTAATATTAATATGACTTTTTCTTGATTGTTAATGAATAATTGATATGCATGAGTTTAATCTCAAGTGACAATAGAACAATTTGACAAAATCTTGAAGTTGTAAAAGTACGTTAAGTGAAATTTGAAAGGGATTATAAATACCAAATGATTGATTTGTTTTGCAACAGTTGGCATGAAGTAAATTAATTTCATCACATTACTTGCATATCGCTGATCGACGCCTTCAGCTTTTTTGCAACTCCTAAGCGTCATTGATAAGATTGGTTACATACATATATAAGAATTTAATGAATTTCATTTGGAACAATTTGAAAAGTTTATAGTTTTCAACCTGCCTTTGGCTAATGATTTCTCTATGATTACATTTCAAAGTCGAAAGGCTTGTTAATATATTCATGCAGTCTTCAGTACGTAATTAACACTAACTAGTTTTTGCCTGAAAATGTAAGCCATATTAAAACATGTTGATTCTTAGTCATAGAGTTTGCCAAAGGATCATACCTTTTTTTAGTAAACCATGTGTTTAGTGTTTGAATAAAACTAAATATAGGTAATACTAAAGGAGGCAAGCGAATTATAGCTTGTTCAAAAGTAGGTCATCTAGACAGATATTAATTAACCTCCTTTGCCCCCTTTTGTGTGTTTATATTCAGTTTCGGAAAAGCTATCTGATAATTAATGCAATTATACTTCATCGACCATCCGACAGTTTGTAAAAACGATCTAAATCGACATTTTACTTGGCTCCCGAAGTTTTAGAAAGAATGAGTCTCAAAAAGCCGAGTGATCCGCTTATAAGAAAAATGCCAAAAAAAAAAAAAAAAAAAAAAAAAAAAAAAAAAAAAAAAAAAAAAAAGTTACAACTTTTAGAGACATCTATATCTATCATCGACTCGAGGCCAAATGCAAATTTATTTAAGCCTAACGTGCCCATATAAAACATAACGTAATATAGACACCTCAAAATTGTTACTAGGAAAAAACCTAATACAAAAATGTACCATTGGTCGTTTTCTAACTACTATTACCCGTGATTATGAAGAGCAAAATTCACAAAATGTGATTTTCGCCTGTGAACTAATGCAGCGCCTACGTTGCAATGGTTATAGTTCCGTGTTTTCCATGCTTTATAATGATGCTTTGTATTCCTTAAACTTGTATAGGAAACGCACGTATATTGGCCAGTGGCCTTATGATATATAATAACGTTGTTAGATCTATACGGTATATATCGAAACTAGTTTCAATATGTTCAGATGAGTAGTGAGAAATTTAATTGGTTTATTTGTTGATGAAGCATATTGTGTTTAAATGAGAAAAAATTGTAAAAATGAAAACAATTACTACAAAATGTATATAAACAAATAAAAAATGGAAAACATATAAGATTCGAACTTAAGACTTTAAGGTTATCATCTCCTACGCCCTATCACACAGCCAGCGTAGATCAAACAAAATTTGCCAAACAGAAGATAAAATATCGAAGTTTTGTTAGTCAAAATATCTTTAATGGAGAGGAATGCGCCATGTTTGTATTAATTGAAAAACACGGTTATTTCCATCAAGATTTTCGTATTTGTATGGTAGTATACGGAATGCAGTATTCTGAAACGTATGTTTAAACACCTAATGTAATGTTAAAATCAAACTTTGAATATTCAAAACCGTTTCGTTTTAGTACTCTCTTTTTGATGTTAAAAGTGTAAATATTATTGAAACAATTTTATAATTTTGAATTCTATAGGACTGATGCCTTGGTCTATTGAGAATCATCCTTTCCTGGTGACAACAATGAAAAAACGAAAGAATAGGGAAGATTATCAATAATTCGTTTTAAGTTGCAATGGTGATCTATTACACCATCCTGACTTCAGAAGCAGACAATACTATTAGTTAAGATAAATGGTCAGTTCTTTGACGCGGTGTTTATTACACTTATTGTTTTGATATCTGGAAATCGCAAATTAACGCTGGTCAAACAATTTAAACCCTGTACTCGAATAATACAAATTGAAGTCCAAACAAACAGAAAGAGCTTAAATGTTTGTTATTCGAGTAAGTCACAAAGCTAAAGAATAAACGCTTATAAATAGACCTATATGCCTTTTCATTTTTAATTAAAAATACATGGCTCTAGAAGAACTGACTATTTATTTTACTAATAGTATTTTCTGTTTTTCTGAAGTCACACACACACACACACACACACACACACACACACACACACACACATATTGTGTGTGTGTGTTTCTTTAGTAAAAGCATATAGATTACAATCTTTATCAAACAATAAAAAAAAAATGATTTTTATTGTCGTCAATTTTCAATTTTAGAAAAATATAGTTCCTTAAAAGACTGATACAATAAAAACAAAATGTTACAATATTAAACTTTAGAAAACGCTCAGAACATTTCTTTTCTTAGCCTAAGTCACGTCCAGAAAAAAAAAAAAAAAAAAAAAAAAAAAACTAATATCTAGTTTCTGAAAATACCTCCAGGTCATCCCACAAAAAGAAAATACTTTCTGAACACTGTGAATTTAACATAATTTTACACATTATTCAGACTTTTTAACCATGATTTGATTTTTTTTTTTTTTTTTTTTGTATCAACTGATTATATGACGGACAACAGAATACAGAATTTCTTCCATTAAGCTTCATGTGCTGTAGAAACATTACAAAGTTAATCTTATTTATCTAATTACTCCGACAACATTGGTCCCCCGGAAGTATATCATTTGATGGACATTAAAGTAAATTTTGTCTCTTTTTAAAGGACATAAAGAAAAAAGCAAATTGTTACAAATAAAATTTTAAGTTGACACTAACGAACAGATTTATTGGAGCTAAGTTTATCGACGTAATAAAGTCATCGGGTTCTTGGAATTTTAATGTTCAACCTCTGATTTGATTGTTTTATCATTGCTTTAGGAAAATTATTTTACTGAACTATAAAATAAAATGCATTATTTATACATCTATGTGGATTAAAGATGCTTTTTACAATCGGAGATTCCGTTAGTCATCCATCATCATATATATCTTGCCTGAACCTTTGAATTTTTATGTGCAAATTGTGTGTTTATATCAATTAGGAAAGATGGTTCTAAAAGTGTTTTACACGCCAGAACCATAGCAAAAATGTTAACAGCTTATAACCTAGCAACATATATCTAGTAAAATATTACAAAATATTAAGACCGCCTTTGTGGCCCAGTGGTGTAACGTTCGCCTTGAAAGCAGGAGATCGTATGTTCAAACCTCGGACGAGTTAAACATAAGATTTTAAAATTTGAGATTTGCTGCATTGTGCTCGGTTAAATACCGAATGGTTCCAACCGTGTCAGGATGATGAACTGGGCGGGTGGTATGATTGTCTGTGGTAAATTGACTCGGTGAGCTTACCCAAACGTCACCCTTAGTACGAACTAGTACAATGTAAACTATAATACACATTTGCACATCTCACGCATACACCACCTTATACTTGAATTAAAGCTGTATGAAGTTTTTCAATTCTCTCATTTTTTATATATATTTTATATGTTTTTAAAAAATATATTTTTTAAAAAATAGACAACTTCTTATCACGATCCGTACGATTCATTTTCTAAAATTTCATTCCTATTAGCTGTAAATAAACAAAATCCTCTAACGGGTTGATCAATGTTTAACGATGATAATTATTTGCTTTGAGCAAGCGCACGGGTGTACGGAAATTCCAATGAATCGAAGGTGAAACCTGACAAATTGTATTAATTCTCCGTCATTAATATCCAAACGTATTCGCAATGGTGTTACGTATCCCTTACAAAGTCACAAATGACAAATTTAATGAAATTCTGTGTTTAATTTATCGTATTTCACCGTTTTGTAAGTTGTGTTTAAATGATCCGGTTTTTAATGACGTAAACACGTTCTAAAATTAGATACCACAGGCTACATCTCACTTGGAAATTATTGTTATTTCTGTATTCATTCGAGCTTTTATCGTTGACTAAATGTAAAATTGTTCATTAAGATCATCGTTAATTAGATCAGCACCGTTTTAAATTTTTTTCCTAGGAAAACCTAATGCACCTTTAATCCATTAATATTAATAAGCTTTGCTTTTGTCAGGAATAACTAAAACATTGCTGATGCGACGTTAAACATTATTACTTAAACAACAACAACAACAACAACAAAATATAAGACTTTAAGAGAATTCTTATCTTACGTTGTAAAGATCATGCTAAGCAGTGTATTTTTATAGCTGTTTTAAATTTATTATTATATAAACTATTAAAAGCGTCTAAGCTCACAACCAGCATCAAGTTTAAATTTTCAAGAATTTTTTAAGTTTAATTTTTTATCAAACACATTTAAGCCTTAAAGCGAGATGGTTGAATAGAATTATTTTGAAATAAAGTACATGCTTATTTATCATTTTGATTATGACGTGTAGATAGTAGATTAAGTAGAAAACGTGATTTCGATACAACCTATACATTACATGTCTCTATAAATGTGAGTCTCGTTTCATGGAAAATAATTCTTTTATGTAGCCTACATTTAACCATTGAACAGCATAGCTATGGCAGTTATTGGATTATAAATGCCATAGCTTTGCCAGGCAAACTGAATAACGCGCGTTAGCGCGTTATGATTGGTTTGCCTGGCAAAGCTATGGTATTTATAATCCAATAACTGCCATAGCTATGCTGTTCAATGGTTATATTTACATTATATTAATTATTAATTAATTATTTTGAATTTTTGTCACGTCAATTTGAATTTTCCCGCCTTCAACGAGAAGCGGAGTCAATTATTGGAACAGCGTAACAATGTAAACAAAATATAGTACAACATGAAAAAACACGGAACTCGCAAAAATTATGAAATATTTTATTAACCATCACATTGTTTTGCACATTTTATATAAAACATCAATTTAGTCACTTTCATAGCAATTTTACGAAATTATTTTTTAAAAAAACGAATTTCCTAAGGCGGATGACGAACAAGTGAACAGTCTCGAAGATTGACACGAAAATGATGTTTCACTCTCGCTGTCATTTTTGGAAATTTAAAAGTGCAGTGCGAGAAATAAGAATCTACGAAGAAACCAGGAGTGAATGAATTGGATGACGGAAATGTAATCTGCTTTGGAAAGTCATAGTTTCTGTCATTATTATTCGTAGAACTTGTGGACCTGAGCACATGATGCGACCCAGATTGTGACCCATTTAGGCGCGGTACAACAGCTGATTCGGTGTTTAAATTTTTTTGCAGGGTGAGTTAATTCTGACATTGAGTTACTATGACGTTTTTTCTGTTGTGTTGAGACAGTTCTGTTGTAAGATTGGGAGAAGCTTCTCATTTATGGTTCGACAAACAAATTTGTGCCGAGCTTCGTACCCCAGGTCATTGAGATGCTGAATGGCCGTCACCCGCAAACAGCGAGGAGTGTATTTAGTTTCAACTTTTGCAGCATGGCATGTGTCGGATAAAAATGGGCAAATGTGCGTTTTAAAAGTGGTTTGAACATGAACCATATACTGTACGACTCTTCAGGACCAGCCATGACTTTTTCATATATTGATTGAACCAACTTTGGGATTTTTGTCAGTTTTATCGAAGCATTGGAAAAACTTTGGGATTTTTGTCAGTTTTATCGAAGCACTGGAAACAGCGGTTTAACATTCGCATATATATTCTTTTTTAACACCTGCTATTTTCGTCTGTATGAGATATCTCCCCTATGAAAATTTTTTGGTTGTATTTCATGTATTTATGTTAAATATTCTCCAGACTCGTCTGTGGTTTTAACTGGTGGTGAAATTTCGTAGCTCGGGAAATAAAATTTATAGAACAGATGGTGCCATACACACTTTTTCAGTATTATTGGAGAAATTAGGGTTCTTTTTAGATGATTGGAAATTTTCCGTTGTGTATTTAATTCAATGTATATTTTAAAATTAATTAATTTTTTTTTCTCAGGCTGTGTTGTTGTTTTGTTATGAAACTTCTTAAAAATAGTCCAGACAGTGAAATATTCATTGAAATATTCATACGCATAGTGTAATGATCATGTGATCAATGTCAGTTATTGTACCGTATTTGCCACAGGTCTCAAACATGTTTATTTAGTAAAGTTGCAAAGCAAATGTAAATATATAATCATTAATCTCCCCAAAGACATTACACACATTCGAAGGAGAAGACATAAAATACACCAAGCATACGGATAAATAGTCTTTGTGGTCTTAATCCAGGGGAAATGGTCTTAATACATCCTTCACTTTTGTTATACTCAGACTCATTTTGGTGTCAATAAGTCCTATCCAGCGGCAATGGTCTCAATGAAGAGTTTAGACACTGTCTAAGAATACAAAACACCTATTACAGGAAGAATAATATATTCAATACACTATCATGTTTAGTTATCCCCTTTTCGTTATTTACATGTTTTTATTTTTATTTTAAATTGTCACTTTCCTTCTTTCTTTGTTCTATTAGTTGTAAGCAAATACTAGATGTTAGTATTACACGTTTAAATATATAACAAAAGACCAATTTTATTAATTCACATTTGAATATACCTAAAGGGAGAGAACTCTTGCAAAAATTTGTTAAGTGCGAGTATAGAAAGACAAAAAAATTTATTTGATACAGAAAAAATAAAATGGTATTTTGTGCTCAGAATATTCATTTATTCAAAACTGAATATCGGTTAAAAAAAAAAAAAAAAAAAAAAAAAAAAAAAAAAAAAGAAGTTCCATTGCCAAGGTTATATCCCAGTTCTGGCTGATTCTGGCGTGAGAAAGTTTAAGAATTCACTTGCAAAAAAATGGGTCGTTTTCTTTGGACAGTCAGTATCATTCATCATCCAATACCTAACATAAAAGTAAATCTCGACTTGGAGTGAAACAATATTTCTTTACTTCATTCACTCTTTGTATATCGCAAATGGTTTGATTTCATTAGAAAGCTGGGTTAAAGTTACTCACATTTTCGTTCCTTCCAGATAATTGACAAATAATTATAAAAATATTTTATTTAGAATATAAAGTAAACATGTACAATGTAATATCATTATTCAGATCTGTGATTGTTCTTTTTTTATTTGCTATCACAAGTGTCAATATTTATCACAATTAGAACTCGAATACTGGGTACATTCACCATTAGATGTTTGTTCTGTGTAACCTTTTGCTTTGTTCAAACCCGATCCTAAAGAGAAAAAAAATATAAATGTGAATAAATGCATTGAATTCTTCTATTTCTTATTTTATATGATTCAAAAATGAGTCAATTTAAAGCTTTGCTCTGATGTTGTTTGTTGTACAGAAAATGTAATTAATCAATTTTTTCCACTTACTTGAGCCTAGATATTACTAGAACTGATTATTAAAATCTTGCTGGGGTCCTACAACACTGCTAGAAATACCAAACTGATTACCATTTAAACATCATATATCAAAAATGTTTTGGACAACTGGTTGAATATTAATCAGGTGCGAATCCAGAATTTTATAAAAGGGGTTTATAAATCTTTAGGAGATATTGCAATCGTCAAAAACTTAAGCCCCAGAGGGGTCTTTGGGCTGCTTAAGGCCTTCAGCAGATCCAGGGCAGAGCCTTGTTGGGGGTCCAGGTAGATGTGTTTAAAGAGACGAGCTTTGTGTACATGTTGATAAAACTGACAGGTCTTCGCTATATTATATTGACCATCATTAAAACGTTTTTATAATAATTCATAATTCAAAAATAAATATATTAATGCGGTATTAGATGATATATGACTCACCAGTAATTAGGTTTTCTAGATTACAATAATTAGTTCCATAGTCCAAAACAGCATACCAAATCCTAGATGTTGAATGACCCTAAAAATATAATAATAATACGTGATAATAATAATAATAATAACTATTCACACAATACACACACACACACACACACACACACACATACACACACACACCTTCATAAAAATGTTTACTGTTCAGCCAAATTTGACTTAAAGAATCAATAAATATTTTGTAAGAAATATGGCTAGAGGTGAATATTAATATTTTTTTAAAAATATTAATATTAGTTATAAAATGAAATGAGGAAAAGTTTACAGCTAAAAGTTTAGAAACCCCAACTCAATTCAATAATGAAAATTTAATGTTTCAAGGAATGATGATAACAGCTGTAAGCATTGAGTTTCAAGTTGTTGATAAAACAATGCTGGTAATTTACATGAGAAACTGTCCTACAGGAGAAAATTACAAACAAAAAAATGAACAGATTGGTGAAAAAGTAATTATAATAATAATAATAATATAAATTAACAAACTTTCTAACAGTTGTCTCAAAATATGTTTATAGTAATCAGCTTTTTGAGCACAATGGATATAAAATAAATGTTCCCACTTACCTGTACATTGCATGTATTGCCCTCTGTATCAAAGGTGAAGGTCAGATCATCTACATAATGCGCCTTCGGGGTTTCATGTGTGGCTTTAAGGGTATTTCCGCTATTACTTACAAGCTATAATTGCAAAAGAAAATAATAATACCATAGTATGTCTCACCAGGCACTTTTTAAACTACAACAATATTTTATTATATATTTTGCAGTATTAAAATTCATTTTAGTAACTTGTGGTAATTCTTTAAATGAATTCCTTATTCAGACTTGACAGAATTTTTTCTAAACATTTTCTGTTTGTCTCAGTTTTACTTTCTATAGGACGTGCAAGTACATGAAATGTTTTTTAAAAGTATAACAAAAACCTTTGACAAAGCTAAGTTAAATAGATTCTGTGTTAATTCAAAAGCTATTAAATATCAATATTTTATGTTATCATAATTATGTTTTTATCATACTACTATTACTACCCTATTGCCATGTGCTAGTTTATAGTTTTCCATAATATATAAAATATTGAAAAAAATGACACATAATAAAATTTATTTTTTGAACTTTATTTAATAAAAAATAAAAATAAAAAATAAAGTAAAGTAAAATAGAATAGAAAATTTAAAAAAGTTTTAAAAAATAAAATAAAATAAATAATAAATAAATAAAAAAGTAAATAAAAATAAGGGGGGGGGGGCTACGACGGTTGTGAACAAAAGCCAATTAAGTGTGTGTGTTTTTTCTTTTAAATGCTTTAACGTTAGGATGTTTATTTTTGTATGAAACGCACTACAGTGATTATTCAAAAGAATCTTTATTCTGTTAATGTAATAATAGTAACATAATAATGATGTAATAATGTTATTTTTTAATGATAACGGAGTCAAACATAATAATAGACCAAACATATTACAAACTTATTTCATAAACAGGAAAAAACATTTTTACCTTATATAAACATTTTTCACCACCCTTCTCACAACCAGCAGGTCCATTCCACAACTTTATCTGATCAATTATTTTTGTTCTTACATATGAGCACGAAATTCCAAAGCTCCTGCAATAAATTTTAAAAAAATCAAACTAAACTATTTTCCATTTATTTACTTGTTTCTTTACTCATTTATTGTCGAATGCAACCGTAGGTATAAAATTGTTAAAGTTCCACGAGTTAATTCCCTTTGGACGCTGATAACATCTCAAAATTACAAAATTTATTAACTCTGTCGTGTTTTATATTATGCTATTATATTTTTTATACTCAGATTATGAGAATTATATATATGTAGTAGACTTACCAGTGGACTGTACAACTTGCATGAATAGGGTTATTGAGAGTAAATATTCCGACCAATAGCCCAAGTATAACTACTAATGCACCGACAATGCCGGCGACCAGTTTTACACAACAGCACCGCGACAAACAACTACAACACTTTTTCCCCTTCTTGTTCTTCTCTAATTTCCCATACGGTTGTTTAAACTTGATTCCCGACATCTTTACCGGACCGGTAAGGTTGAAAGGTAGAGCAATATATTTACTTCCTGTAATTTCGTTGTGTAACAACAATAACACGTGATATGTCACGTGGGTTGTTTAAGATCATAGCGAATGTAGGAAATTTTAGTAATTATAAAATGAATAAATAATGACATAGTAAATAACATCGATAATATCAATAATGGCTTTACTGACCCATAGATATATTACTAAAAGTTAATAATGATTATTTAATAAATGATTGAATTTCAATTTTTTTAAATTTAATTTTAAACGATAATGATTATTTACAAGAAAAGAAAGACGAGCTCAGAAATAGTTATAATAAATCTTTAAATAAAAACCAAAATTTCAATAATACCTAGGAAAACTCAACAAATATATAAATTTAAAAATTATTTCGCCGCGAAATTTCAAATCGGATAACGTCATGCGATACGCGAAGTTTTCCGAAGTCATCACTTGATGTTTAGTTTCAAGTAGGAATGAGGTGCGCGCAAATATCTGAGTTCTACCATGTGTATTAAAACTAATATGACTGACGGTGTGACCGTTTAGAAAGCGCAGCTTTAAAAGGGGTTATCTCTGTTTTTACTAATTTACAAAACTGACAAAAGATGTAGTTTGGTTTGTATTGGTATACTTTTGTACTGAATAGGGTCATAACCATGCCTATCAATCTACGATCTAATTTGTCGAACCGTTCGATGTCTATTGTATCTTTCTATATTTATAACGAAAAGTCCCGAGTACTTTTGAAAGGATTTTTTGAAGTTTAGGATTGCCAACTACTAGAAATCCAAAGAACTGCTGGAAGCCAAAACAAAATGCCAACTACTGGAAATCCAAAGTACTGATGGAAACCAAAACAAAATCTAGCCTCAAGCATATGAACTTTGACTTCACACCAGGTAAAGTACACAATGTGTGGTCTTCAGCAGGTTTCCACACAGTGTCTGTGAAGAAAGCATGCATAAAAGCTAAACTACTGACAGGAATATACACCTTAAAAACTGACAGATCAAAATTCCGAGCTAATTGAGAGTCGTCAATATGTAGACTTTGCTCTGAGGGAATCAAGGGCATTAACCACTTCATTATGTGCTGCAAAGTGTCTGATACAATTTGGCAACCTTTTCTAGAAAAATTAAGAGCAACAATACAGCAGCTCAACACTGCTGAATTTGAAGAAAAACTAAAGAATAAGAGTCTATTGTTACAGTTAATAATAGACGTTACACGTCCATCCATACCACTCTACTTACATAATGGTGATGTAAAGCGTGAGATAGAATGTATAGCCAGAGGTCTTTGTTTTGCCCTACATAGAGAGATGTGAAAAAATGGACTTCTATATGGGGTGATGTACACCGTACAGGGAGTGCTGGATTTATATAGTTTAGTTTTAAAACTGTCTTTTCTGTAATATAGTGCTCTTACCTTGCTTAGCTATTTTTTTTATCAGCCTTTACAATATGCCTGACTTTTAATGTAATGCATGTGTATATAGTTTTATTTTTTAATCAGCTAGAAATTGTGACATTTTGCATAGTTTTAGTAGTGACTATTTTTTATTCATATAAACAGTAGATAGTGCTTTTAACGGCGTTTTTATTCAATGAACCCGCACATGCAATTCTAGTTTATAGTTTTAAATTTCCTTTGCTGCAGTAAAAATACACTGTCTCAAAGTGGTACGCCAGATAGTGGCGGGATTTCCACAAAGAAAGAAAGAAAGTCTCTCGTGATCTAGCGAGATCCCGTGGATGTGACTTGATTCGAGATTCAACATGGAGGCTTTTTGCGGGAAATTTCACGTGAATTTGACACAAAATTTTCAACTCACCAGTATATGATTGTGAGATTTTGGTAATAGAAATTTCGTAGTTTTATTCGTTCTAAAAACATGTACACGTATTGTCTATAGAGAAAGCTTCGCTTTCTATTATTAAAACAGATTTCCTTGACCAATTGCAAATTTTATGGAGTTTTTATTGATTTTTACATTACTTCTTATAGACGTAAGTTGATTTTTCAATTGTGATATTTTCATCTACTATTTGAATTCAATTATTAAATACATTTTAAAGACCATAAACTGAAAAATATAAATATACTTTTACTACATTCATTCATTCATTTATTCATCCATTCTTTCATTCATGAGACCTTTATCTTTTTGAGTGGCAAAAATAATTTCGAAACGTTTATAATACATTATTCTGTATTATTTTTTTTACTTTTAATGGGAAGTCAACGTGCATTTTTCGGGTGTTCAAGTGGCGCAGTGCTTAGCGCTTCCGCCTATCACCAATGCGACCAGGGTTCGATTCCCAGCGTCGTATGTGATAAGGTATGAGGTCACCTACTTGAGCACGTGGGTTTTTCTTCGGGTTCTCCTCCCACAACAAGAACTCGCGCGCTACAATTCGGGCCAACGAGCTAGATATAAGTTGCACAACTTGTTTCTAAATCGTTGTAAAAGAAATAAAGTTTATATATATAACGTGTATCTTTACATTATACAATTGTCTATACTCTTTCTAATGATTTAAAAAATCACTTTAAGATTCCTTTAATTGACAAAAAGATTTAACAAATTTCTGTCACGGTTATCAGTGTTTGCAAACAGCAATAAATATAATGTCTTCATTGCATATAGTACATAATATTATCACTGACATCATAACTGATGCTGAAAACTTGATTTACCACACCTACATATACTAACCATAAAAGTAGATTTAACCTCTGATAAATGTTAACCGTATCACCAAACCACACGTTCAGTTGTTGGTATAGTGACTCCGTGAAACTTAGTCTTGTCATCTTTTTTCCATGACCCATATTTTGCACATAAAAGATGTAGCTATTCACTGAAAATAGACACAGGCTTTCAAACTCGGAATATATGTGATTTTTGTATTCTTGATTATTGTATTTAATTATGAAATGTGATATATTCAGTAGTCACATTAACTTTGATGCGATATGGTTATGTACTAACTCTCATATATCGATAACATCGTGCACACGACACAGTCAGTAGATATACGGGCTAAGGAACAAGTTAACAAACGAAAACCAAAACCCTCGGTAACCCCGCTCATAAAAACAAATACTCTGTTTCGATGGTAATAAAAATAGTTCAAATCAAAATCCCAAACCAAGGTTAAAAAGACTTTGAAAACTTGGACATCAAGTTTAATACATGAATTTCCATTCGGAGGTGAGACCTGGTGCTCTGGAAAGGTAAGCACCACTTGTTTAGCTAGCAACATCTGTCACGCATGTAATCAAATTTGAGAGATGAAAGGAACATGTAGCTATGGGACGTTTAATAAATCTTGAAAGAACTTTTATACCATAATATAATTATGATTGATTATGTTTATTATCAATAGATACAATTCGTGTAAAACAGACATACAGTCCTGAGAATGAGGTTAATAAGAATCTTCTTCCACAATTTGAGTGACTTCACATCTGGGTCGTATGTCTGTATTTGCTGATCTGCTAAATCAACCCCACCCATTAATTCATTAATTATATGCGCTCATGTTCTATCGCTCGGTCCCCTCTATTTTTTTTTTTCAAAAAATCCGTAGAACTGTCATGTGCTGATTTTGAATTTTTATTAAAATAATGCATTTAAAATCAGCACATGACAACTGAACGAAAAATTAATTAAGTGTGGCCTAAAGTAAATGTAATGCTGCAGAGACAATTGTCGGTTTATTCAGTTTATTTCTAGTTTCAGCCAATCAGAGTGAGGGCATATAATGTACTATATTACATCAGCCACTCAGAGTGGAACATGAAGGCATATAATGTACAATATTACATCAGCCACACAGAGTGGAACATGAGGGCATATAATGTACAATATTACATCAGCCACTAAGAGTGGAACATGAGGGCATATAATGTACTATATTACATCAGCCACTCAGAGTGGAACATGAGGGCATATAATGTACAATATTACATCAGCCACTAAGAGTGGAACATGAGGGCATATAATGTACTATATTACATCAGCCACTCAGAGTGGAACATGAGGGCATATAATGTACAATATTACATCAGCCACTCAGAGTGGAACATAAGGGTATATAATGTACTATATTACATCAGCCACTCAGAGTGGAACGTGAGTGTATATAATGAACTATATTACATCAGCCACTCAGAGTGGAACATAAGGGTATATAATGTACAATATTACATAGGCCACTCAAAGAGTGGAACATGAGCATATAATGTACAACATCACATCAGCCACTCAAAGAGTGGAACATGAGGGCATATAATGTACTATATTACATCAGCCACTCAGAGTGGAACGTGAGGGTATATAATGTTCTATATTACATCAGCCACTCAGAGTGGAACATGAGGGTATATAATGTACTATATTACATCAGCCACTAAAAGAGTGAAACATAAGGGCATATAATGTACTATATTACATCAGCCACTCAGAGTGGAACATGAGGGCATATAATGTACAATATTACATCAGCCACTTAGGGTGGAACATGAGGCCATATAATGTACAATATTACATCAGCCACTCAGAGGGGAACATGAGGGCATATAATGTACTATATTACATCAGCCAATCAGAGTGGAACATGAGGGTATATAATGTACTATATCACTTCAGCCACTCAGAGTGGAACATGAGGGCATATTATGTACTATATTACATCAGCCCCTCAGAGTGGAACATGAGGGCATATAATGTACTATGTTACATCAGGCACTCAGAGTGGAACATGAGGGTATATAATGTACAATATTACACCAGCCACTTAAAGAGTGAAACATGAGGGCATATTATGTACGATATTACATCAGCCACTCAGAGTTGAAAATGAGGGCATATAATGTACTATATTACATCAGCCAATCAAAGAGTGGAACATGAGGGTATATAATGTACTATATTACATCAGCCACTCACAGAGTGGAACATGAGGGCATATAGTATACTTTATTACTTCAGCCACTCAAAGAGTGGAACATGAGCGCATATAATGTATAATATTACATCAGCCACTCAGAGTGGAACATGAGGGCATATAATGTACAATATTTCATCAGCCACTCAGAGTAGAACATGAGGGCATATAATGTATAATATTACATCAGCCACTCAGAGTGGAACATGAGGGCATATAATGTACTATATTACATCAGCCATTAAGGGTGGAACATGAAGGCATATAATATACAATATTACATCAGCCATTCGGAGTGGAAAATGAGGGTATATAATGTACTATATTACACCAGCCACTCAGAGTGGAACATGAGGGTATATAATGTACAATATTACATCAGCCACTCAGAGTCGAACATAGGGTATATAATGTACAAAATTACATCAGCCACTCAGAGTTGAACATGAGGGTATATAATGTACTATATTACATCAGCCACTCAAAGAGTGGAACATGAGGGCATATAATGTACTTTATTACATCAGCCACTCAAAGAGTGGAACATGAGGGTATATAATGTACTATATTACATCAGCCACTCAGAGTGGAACGTGAGGGTATATAATGTTCTATATTACATCAGCCACTCAGAGTGGAACATGAGGGTATATAATGTACTATATTACATCAGCCACTAAAAGAGTGAAACATAAGGGCATATAATGTACTATATTACATCAGCCACTCAGAGTGGAACATGAGGGCATATAATGTACTATGTTACATCAGGCACTCAGAGTGGAACATGAGGGTATATAATGTACAATATTACATCAGCCACTTAAAGAGTGAAACATGAGGGCATATTATGTACGATATTACATCAGCCACTCAGAGTTGAAAATGAGGGCATATAATGTACTATATTACATCAGCCAATCAAAGAGTGGAACATGAGGGTATATAATGTACTATATTACATCAGCCACTCACAGAGTGGAACATGAGGGCATATAGTATACTATATTACTTCAGCCACTCAAAGAGTGGAACATGAGCGCATATAATGTATAATATTACATCAGCCACTCAGAGTGGAACATGAGGGCATATAATGTACAATATTTCATCAGCCACTCAGAGTAGAACATGAGGGCATATAATGTATAATATTACATCAGCCACTCAGAGTGGAACATGAGGGCATATAATGTACTATATTACATCAGCCATTAAGGGTGGAACATGAAGGCATATAATATACAATATTACATCAGCCATTCGGAGTGGAAAATGAGGGTATATAATGTACTATATTACACCAGCCACTCAGAGTGGAACATGAGGGTATATAATGTACAATATTACATCAGCCACTCAGAGTCGAACATAGGGTATATAATGTACAAAATTACATCAGCCACTCAGAGTTGAACATGAGGGTATATAATGTACTATATTACATCAGCCACTCAAAGAGTGGAACATGAGGGTATATAATGTACTTTATTACATCAGCCACTCAAAGAGTGGAACATGAGGGTATGTAATGTACTATATTACATCAGCCACTCAGAGTGGAACGTGAGGGTATATAATGTTCTATATTCCATCAGCCACTCAGAGTGGAACATGAGGGTATATAATGTACTATATTACATCAGCCACTAAAAGAGTGAAACATAAGGGCATATAATGTACTATATTACATCAGCCACTCAGAGTGCAACATGAGGGCATATAATGTACAATATTACATCAGCCACTTAGGGTGGAACATGAGGGCATATAATGTACAATATTACATCAGAAACTCAGAGTGGAACACGAGGGCATATAATGTACTATATTACATCAGGCACTCAGAGTTGAACATGAGGGCATATAATGTACAATATTACATAAGCCATTCGGAGTGGAACATGAGGGCATATAATGAACTATATTACATCAGCCACTCAAAGAGTGGCTAATAAGGGTATATAATGTACTATATTACATCAGCCACTCATAGAGTGGAACATGAGGGCATAAAGTGTACTACATTACATCAGCCACTCAGAGTGGAACATGAGGGTAAATATTGTACAATATTACATCAGCCTCTCAGAGTGGAACATGAGGGCATAAAATGTACAATATTACATCAGCCACTCAGAGTGGAACATGAGGGTATATAATGTACTATATTACATCAGCCACTCAGAGTGGAACATGAGGGCATTTAATGTACTATATTACATCAGCCACTCAAAGAGTGGAACATGAGGGTATATAATGTACTATATTACATAAGCCACTCACACAGTGGAACATGAGGGCATATGGTATACTATATTACATCAGCCACTCAAAGAGTGGAACATGAGGGCATATAATGTATAATATTACATCAGCCACTCAGAGTGGAACATGAGAGCATATAATGTACAATATTTCATCAGACTCTCAGAGTAGAACATTAGGGCATATAATGTACTATATTACATCAGCCACTCAGAGTGGAACATGAAGGCATATAATGTAATATATAACAGCAGTCACTCAGAGTGGAACATGAGGGCATATAATGTACTATATTACATCAGCCACTAAAAGAGTGGAACATAAGGGCATATAATGTACTATATTACATCAGCCACTCAGAGTGGAACATGAGGGCATATAATGTACAATATTACATCAGCCACTTAGAGTGGAATATGAGGCCATATAATGTACAATATTACATCAGCCACTCAGAGGAGTACATGAGGGCATATAATGTACTATATTACATCAGCCAATCAGAGTGGAACATGAGGGTATATAATGTACTATATCACTTCAGCCACTCAGAGTGGAACATGAGGGCATATTATGTACTATATTACATCTGCCACTCAGAGTGGAACATGAGGGTATATAATGTACTATGTTACATCAGGCACTCAGAGTGGAACATGAGGGTATATAATGTACAATATTACATCAGCCACTCAAAGAGTGAAACATGAGGGCATATTATGTACGATATTACATCAGCCACTCAGGGTGGAACATGAGGGCGTATAATATACAATATTACATCAGCCACCCAGAGTGGAAAATGAGGGTATATAATGTACTATATTACATCAGCCACTCAGAGTGGAACATGAGGGTATATAATGTACAATATTACATCAGCCACTCAGAGTCAAACATAGGGTATATAATGTACTATATTACATCAGCCAATCAGAGTGGAACATGAGGGTATATAATGTACTATATCACTTCAGCCACTCAGAGTGGAACATGAGGGCATATTATGTACTATATTACATCTGCCCCTCAGAGTTGAACATGAGGGTATATAATGTACTATATTACATCAGCCACTCAAAGAGTGGAACATGAGGGTATATAATGTACTATATTACATCAACCACTCAAACAGTGGAACATGAGGGTATATAATGTACAATATTACATCAGCCACACAGAGTGGAATATGAGGGCATATAATGTACAATATTACATCAGCAACTCAGAGTGGAACACGAAGGCATATAATGTACTATATTACATCAGGCACTCAGAGTGGAACATGAGGGTATATAATGTACTATATTACATCAGGCACTCAGAGTGGAACATGAGGGCATATAATGTACAATATTACATCAGCTATTCGGAGTGGAACATGAGGGAATATAATGAACTATATTACATCAGCCACTCACAGAGTGGCTAATGAGGGTATATAATGTACTATATTACATCAGCCACTTACAGAGTGGAACATGAGGGCATAAAGTGTACTATATTACATCAGCCACTCAGAGTGGAACATGAGGGTAAATAATGTACTATATTACATCAGCCTCTCAGAGTGGAACATGAGGGTATATAATGTACTATATTACATCAGCCACTCAGAGTAGAACATGAGGGCATATAATGTACTATATTACATCAGCCACTCAAAGAGTGGAACATGAGGGTATATAATGTACTATATTACATCAGCCACTCACAGAGTGGAACATGAGGGCATATAGTATACTATATTACATCAGCCACTCAAAGAGTGGAACATGAGGGTAAATAATGTATAATATTACATCAGCCACTCAGAGGTGAACATGAGGGCATATAATGTACAATATTTCATCAGCCACTCAGAGTAGAACATTAGGGCATATAATGTACTATATTACATCAGCCACTCAGAGTGGAACATGAAGGCATATAATGTAATATATAACAGCAGTCACTCAGAGTTGAACATGAGGGTATATAATGTACTATATTACATCAGCCACTCACAGAGTGGAACATGAGGGCATATAGTATACTATATTACTTCAGCCACTCAAAGAGTGGAACATGAGCGCATATAATGTATAATATTACATCAGCCACTCAGAGTGGAAAATGAGGGCATATAATGTACAATATTTCATCAGCCACTCAGAGTAGAACATGAGGGCATATAATGTAATATATAACATCAGCCACTCAGAGTGGAACATGAGGGCATATAATGTACTATATTACATCAGCCACTTAGGGTGGAACATGAGGGCATATAATTTACAATATTACATCAGCCACCCAGAGTGGAAAATGAGGGTATATAATGTACAATATTACATCAGCCACTCAGATTCGAACATAGGGCATATAATGTACAATATAACATCAGCCTCTCAGAGTTGAACATGAGGGTATATAATGTACTATATTACATCAGCCACTCAGAGTAGAACATTAGGGCATATAATGTACTATATTACATCAGCCACACAGGGTGGAACATGAGGGCATATAATGTACAATATTACATCAGCAACTCAGAGTGGAACACGAGGGCATATAATGTACTATATTACATCAGGCACTCAGAGTGGAACATGAGGGTATATAATGTACTATATTACATCAGGCACTCAGAGTTGAACATGAGGGCATATAATGTACAATATTACATCAGCCATTCGGAGTGGAACATGAGGGCATATAATGAACTATATTACATCAGCCACTCAAAGAGTGGCTAATGAGGGTATATAATGTACTATATTACATCAGCCACTCACAGAGTGGAACATGAGGGCATAAAGTGTACTATATTACATCAGCCACTCAAAGAGTGGAACATGAGGGCATATAATGTATAATATTACATCAGCCACTCAGAGTGGAACATGAGAGCATATAATGTACAATATTTCATCAGACTCTCAGAGTAGAACATTAGGGCATATAATGTACTATATTACATCAGCCACTCAGAGTGGAACATGAAGGCATATAATGTAATATATAACAGCAGTCACTCAGAGTGGAACATGAGGGCATATAATGTAATATATTACATCAGCCACTAAAAGAGTGGAACATAAGGGCATATAATGTACTATATTACATCAGCCACTCAGAGTGGAACATGAGGGCATATAATGTACAATATTACATCAGCCACTTAGAGTGGAACATGAGGCCATATAATGTACAATATTACATCAGCCACTCAGAGGAGTACATGAGGGCATATAATGTACTATATTACATCAGCCAATCAGAGTGGAACATGAGGGTATATAATGTACTATATCACTTCAGCCACTCAGAGTGGAACATGAGGGCATATTATGTACTATATTACATCTGCCACTCAGAGTGGAACATGAGGGTATATAATGTACTATGTTACATCAGGCACTCAGAGTGGAACATGAGGGTATATAATGTACAATATTACATCAGCCACTCAAAGAGTGAAACATGAGGGCATATTATGTACGATATTACATCAGCCACTCAGGGTGGAACATGAGGGCGTATAATATACAATATTACATCAGCCACCCAGAGTGGAAAATGAGGGTATATAATGTACTATATTACATCAGCCACTCAGAGTGGAACATGAGGGTATATAATGTACAATATTACATCAGCCACTCAGAGTCGAACATAGGGTATATAATGTACTATATTACATCAGCCAATCAGAGTGGAACATGAGGGTATATAATGTACTATATCACTTCAGCCACTCAGAGTGGAACATGAGGGCATATTATGTACTATATTACATCTGCCCCTCAGAGTTGAACATGAGGGTATATAATGTACTATATTACATCAGCCACTCAAAGAGTGGAACATGAGGGTATATAATGTACTATATTACATCAACCACTCAAACAGTGGAACATGAGGGTATATAATATACAATATTACATCAGCCACACAGAGTGGAATATGAGGGCATATAATGTACAATATTACATCAGCAACTCAGAGTGGAACACGAGGGCATATAATGTACTATATTACATCAGGCACTCAGAGTGGAACATGAGGGTATATAATGTACTATATTACATCAGGCACTCAGAGTGGAACATGAGGGCATATAATGTACAATATTACATCAGCCATTCGGAGTGGAACATGAGGGAATATAATGAACTATATTACATCAGCCACTCACAGAGTGGCTAATGAGGGTATATAATGTACTATGTTACATCAGCCACTCACAGAGTGGAACATGAGGGCATAAAGTGTACTATATTACATCAGCCACTCAGAGTGGAACATGAGGGTAAATAATGTACTATATTACATCAGCCTCTCAGAGTGGAACATGAGGGTATATAATGTACAATATTACATCAGCCACTCAGAGTAGAACATGAGGGCATATAATGTACTATATTACATCAGCCACTCAAAGAGTGGAACATGAGGGTATATAATGTACTATATTACATCAACCACTCACAGAGTGGAACATGAGGGCATATAGTATACTATATTACATCAGCCACTCAAAGAGTGGAACATGAGGGTATATAATGTATAATATTACATCAGCCACTCAGAGTGGAACATGAGGGCATATAATGTACAATATTTCATCAGCCACTCAGAGTAGAACATTAGGGCATATAGAGTATTATATTACATCAGCCACTCAGAGTGGAACATGAAGGCATATAATGTAATATATAACAGCAGTCACTCAGAGTTGAACATGAGGGTATATAATGTACTATATTACATCAGCCACTCACAGAGTGGAACATGAGGGCATATAGTATACTATATTACTTCAGCCACTCAAAGAGTGGAACATGAGCGCATATAATGTATAATATTACATCAGCCACTCAGAGTGGAACATGAGGGCATATAATGTACAATATTTCATCAGCCACTCAGAGTAGAACATGAGGGCATATAATGTAATATATAACATCAGCCACTCAGAGTGGAACATGAGGGCATATAATGTACTATATTACATCAGCCACTTAGGGTGGAACATGAGGGCATATAATTTACAATATTACATCAGCCACCCAGAGTGGAAAATGAGGGTATATAATGTACAATATTACATCAGCCACTCAGAGTCGAACATAGGGCATATAATGTACAATATAACATCAGCCTCTCAGAGTTGAACATGAGGGTATATAATGTACTATATTACATCAGCCACTCAGAGTAGAACATTAGGGCATATAATGTACTATATTACATCAGCCACACAGGGTGGAACATGAGGGCATATAATGTACAATATTACATCAGCAACTCAGAGTGGAACACGAGGGCATATAATGTACTATATTACATCAGGCACTCAGAGTGGAACATGAGGGTATATAATGTACTATATTACATCAGGCACTCAGAGTTGAACATGAGGGCATATAATGTACAATATTACATCAGCCATTCGGAGTGGAACATGAGGGCATATAATGAACTATATTACATCAGCCACTCAAAGAGTGGCTAATGAGGGTATATAATGTACTATATTACATCAGCCACTCACAGAGTGGAACATGAGGGCATAAAGTGTACTATATTACATCAGCCACTCAGAGTGCAACATGAGGGTAAATAATGTACAATATTACATCAGCCTCTCAGAGTGGAACATGAGGGCATATAATGTACAATATTACATCAGCCACTCAGAGTGGAACATGAGGGTATATAATGTACTATATTACATCAGCCACTCAGAGTGGAACATGAGGGCATATAATGTACTATATTACATCAGCCACTCAAAGAGTGGAACATGAGGGTATATAATGTACTATTTTACATCAGGCACACAGAGTGGAACATGAGGGCATATAGTATACTATATTACATCAGCCACTCAAAGAGTGGAACATGAGGGCATAAAATGTATAATATTACATCAGCCACACAGAGTGGAACATGAGGGCAAATAATGTACAATATTTCATCAGACACTCAGAGTAGAACATAAGGGCATATAATGTACTATATTACATCAGCCACTCAGAGTGGAACACGAGGGCATATAATGTACTATATTACATCAGGCACTCAGAGTGGAACATGAGGGTATATAATGTACTATATTACATCAGGCACTCAGAGTTGAACATGAGGGCATATAATGTACAATATTACATCAGCCATTCGGAGTGGAACATGAGGGCATATAATGAACTATATTACATCAGCCACTCAAAGAGTGGCTAATGAGGGTATATAATGTACTATATTACATCAGCCACTCACAGAGTGGAACATGAGGGCATAAAGTGTACTATATTACATCAGCCACTCAGAGTGCAACATGAGGGTAAATAATGTACAATATTACATCAGCCTCTCAGAGTGGAACATGAGGGCATATAATGTACAATATTACATCAGCCACTCAGAGTGGAACATGAGGGTATATAATGTACTATATTACATCAGCCACTCAGAGTGGAACATGAGGGCATATAATGTACTATATTACATCAGCCACTCAAAGAGTGGAACATGAGGGTATATAATGTACTATTTTACATCAGGCACTCAGAGTGGAACATGAGGGCATATAGTATACTATATTACATCAGCCACTCAAAGAGTGGAACATGAGGGCATAAAATGTATAATATTACATCAGCCACACAGAGTGGAACATGAGGGCAAATAATGTACAATATTTCATCAGACACTCAGAGTAGAACATAAGGGCATATAATGTACTATATTACATCAGCCACTCAGAGTGGAACATGAAGGCATATAATGTAATATATAACAGCAGTCACTCAGAGTGGAACATGAGGGCATATAATGTACTATATTACATCAGCCACTAAAAGAGTGGATCATAAGGGCATATAATGTACTATATTACATCAGCCACTCAGAGTGGAACATGAAGGCATATAATGTAATATATAACAGCAGTCACTCAGAGTGGAACATGAGGGCATATAATGTACTATATTACATCAGCCACTAAAAGAGTGGATCATAAGGGCATATAATGTACTATATTACATCAGCCACTCAGATTGGAACATGAGGGCATATAATGTACAATATTACATCAGCCACTTAGAGTGGAACATGAGGCCATATAATGTACAATATTACATCAGCCACTCAGAGGGGAACATGAGGGCATATAATGTACTATATTACATCAGCCAATCAGAGTGGAACATGAGGGTATATAATGTACTATATCACTTCAGCCACTCAGAGTGGAACATGAGGGCATATTATGTACTATATTACATCAGCCACTCAGAGTGGAACACGAGGGCATATAATGTACTATGTTACATCAGGCACTCAGAGTGGAACATGAGGGTGTATAATGTACAATATTACATCAGCCACTCAAAGAGTGAAACATGAGGGCATATTATGTACGATATTACATCAGCCACTCAGAGTTGAAAATGAGGGCATATAATGTACTATATTACATCAGCCACTCAAAGAGTGAAACATGAGGGTATATAATGTACTATATTACATCAGCCACTCACAGAGTGGAACATGAGCGCATATAATGTATAATATTACATCAGCCATTCAGAGTGGAACATGAGGGCATATAATGTAATATATAACATCAGCCACCCAGAGTGGAAAATGAGGGCATATAATGTACTATATTACATCAGCCACTCAAAGAGTGAAACAAGAGGGTATATAATGTACAATATTTCATCAGCCATTCAGAGTAGAACATGAGTGCATATAATGTAATATATAACATCAGACACCCAGAGTGGAAAATGAGGGTATAGAATGTACTATATTACATCAGCCACTCAGAGTGGAACATGAGGGTATATAATGTACAATATTACATCAGCCACTCAGAGTCGAACATAGGGTATATAATGTACAATATTACATCAGCCACTCAGAGTTGAACATAAGGGTATATAATGTACTATATTACATCAGCCACTGAAAGAGTGGAACATGAGGGTATATAATGTACTATATTACATCAGCCACTAAAAGAGTGGAACATGAAGGTATATAATGTACTATATTACATCAACCACTCAAAGAGTGGAACATGAGGGCATATAGTGTACTATATTACATCAGCCACACAGAGTGGAACATGAGGGCATATAATGTACAATATTACATCAGCAACTCAGAGTGGAACACGAGGGCATATAATGTACTATATTACATCAGGCACTCAGAGTGGAACATGAGGATATATAATGTACTATATTACATCAGGCACTCAGAATGGAACATAAGGTCATATAATGTACAATATTACATCAGCCATTCGGAGTGGAACATGAGGGCATATAATGAACTATATTACATCAGCCACTCAAAGAGTGGCTAATGAGGGTATATAATGTACTATATTACATCAGCCACTAACAGAGTGGAACATGAGGGCATAAAGTGTACTATATTACATTAGCCACTCAGAGTGGAACATGAGGGTAAATAATGTACAATATTACATCAGCCTCTCAGATTGGAACATGAGGGCATATAATGTACAATATTACATCAGCCACTCAGAGTGGAACATAAGGGTATATAATGTACTATATTACATCAGCCACTCAGAGTGGAACATGAGGGCATATAATATACAATATTACATCAGCCACTCAGAGTGGAACATGAGGGCATATAATGTACTATATTACATCAGCCACTCAAAGAGTGGAACATGAGGGTATATAATGTACTATATTACATCAGCCACTCACAGAGTGGAACATGAGGGCATATAGTATACTATATTACATCAGCCACTCAAAGAGTGGAACATGAGGGCATATAATGTATAATATTACATTAGACACTCAGAGTGGAACATTAGGGCATATAATGTACAATATTTCATCAGCCACTCAGGGTGGAACATGAGGGCATATAATGTACTATATTACATCAGCCACTCAGAGTGGAACATGAGGGCATATAATGTACTATATTACATCAGCCACTCAGGGTGGAACATGAGGGCATATAATGTACTATATTACATCAGTCACTCAGAGTAGAACATTAGGGCATATAATGTACTATATTACATCAGCCACTCAGAGTGGAACATGAGGGCATATAATGTACTATATTACATCAGCCACTCAGGGTGGAACATGAAGGTATATAATGTACTATATTACATCAGCCACTCAGAGTGGAACATGAGGGTATATAATGTACAATATTACATCAGCCACTCAGAGTGGAACATAGGGTATATAATGTACAATATTACATCAGCAACTCAGAGTGGAACATGAGGGCATATAATGTACTATATTACATCAGGCACTCAGAGTGGAACATGAGGGCATATAATGTACTATATTACATCAGCCACTCAAAGAGTGGAACATGAGGGTATATAATGTACTATTTTACATCAGGCACTCAGAGTGGAACATGAGGGCATATAGTATACTATATTACATCAGCCACTCAAAGAGTGGAACATGAGGGCATAAAATGTATAATATTACATCAGCCACTCAGAGTGGAACATGAGGGCAAATAATGTACAATATTTCATCAGACACTCAGAGTAGAACATAAGGGCATATAATGTACTATATTACATCAGCCACTCAGAGTGGAACATGAAGGCATATAATGTAATATATAACAGCAGTCACTCAGAGTGGAACATGAGGGCATATAATGTACTATATTACATCAGCCACTAAAAGAGTGGATCATAAGGGCATATAATGTACTATATTACATCAGCCACTCAGAGTGGAACATGAAGGCATATAATGTAATATATAACAGCAGTCACTCAGAGTGGAACATGAGGGCATATAATGTACTATATTACATCAGCCACTAAAAGAGTGGATCATAAGGGCATATAATGTACTATATTACATCAGCCAGTCAGATTGGAACATGAGGGCATATAATGTACAATATTACATCAGCCACTTAGAGTGGAACATGAGGCCATATAATGTACAATATTACATCAGCCACTCAGAGGGGAACATGAGGGCATATAATGTACTATATTACATCAGCCAATCAGAGTGGAACATGAGGGTATATAATGTACTATATCACTTCAGCCACTCAGAGTGGAACATGAGGGCATATTATGTACTATATTACATCAGCCACTCAGAGTGGAACACGAGGGCATATAATGTACTATGTTACATCAGGCACTCAGAGTGGAACATGAGGGTGTATAATGTACAATATTACATCAGCCACTCAAAGAGTGAAACATGAGGGCATATTATGTACGATATTACATCAGCCACTCAGAGTTGAAAATGAGGGCATATAATGTACTATATTACATCAGCCACTGAAAGAGTGAAACATGAGGGTATATAATGTACTATATTACATCAGCCACTCACAGAGTGGAACATGAGCGCATATAATGTATAATATTACATCAGCCATTCAGAGTAGAACATGAGGGCATATAATGTAATATATAACATCAGCCACCCAGAGTGGAAAATGAGGGCATATAATGTACTATATTACATCAGCCACTCAAAGAGTGAAACATGAGGGTATATAATGTACAATATTTTATCAGCCATTCAGAGTAGAACATGAGTGCATATAATGTAATATATAACATCAGACACCCAGAGTGGAAAATGAGGGTATAGAATGTACTATATTACATCAGCCACTCAGAGTGGAACATGAGGGTATATAATGTACAATATAACATCAGCCACTCAGAGTCGAACATAGGGTATATAATGTACAATATTACATCAGCCACTCAGAGTTGAACATAAGGGTATATAATGTACTATATTACATCAGCCACTGAAAGAGTGGAACATGAGGGTATATAATGTACTATATTACATCAGCCACTAACAGAGTGGAACATGAGGGCATAAAGTGTACTATATTACATTAGCCACTCAGAGTGGAACATGAGGGTAAATAATGTACAATATTACATCAGCCTCTCAGATTGGAACATGAGGGCATATAATGTACAATATTACATCAGCCACTCAGAGTGGAACATGAGGGTATATAATGTACTATATTACATCAGCCACTCATAGTGGAACATGAGGGCATATAATATACAATATTACATCAGCCACTCAGAGTGGAACATGAGGGCATATAATGTACTATATTACATCAGCCACTCAAAGAGCGGAACATGAGGGTATATAATGTACTATATTACATCAGCCACTCACAGAGTTGAACATGAGGGCATATAGTATACTATATTACATCAGCCACTCAAAGAGTGGAACATGAGGGCATATAATGTATAATATTACATTAGCCACTCAGAGTGGAACATTAGGGCATATAATGTACAATATTTCATCAGCCACTCAGGGTGGAACATGAGGGCATATAATGTACTATATTACATCAGCCACTCAAAGTGGAACATGAGGGCATATAATGTACTATATTACATCAGCCACTCAGGGTGGAACATGAGGGCATATAATGTACTATATTGCATCAGTCACTCAGAGTAGAACATTAGGGCATATAATGTACTATATTACATCAGCCACTCAGAGTGGAACATGAGGGCATATAATGTACTATATTACATCAGCCACTCAGGGTGGAACATGAAGGTATATAATGTACTATATTACATCAGCCACTCAGAGTGGAACAAGAGGGTATATAATGTACAATATTACATCAGCCACTCAGAGTGGAACATAGGGTATATAATGTACAATATTACATCAGCAACTCAGAGTGGAACATGAGGGCATATAATGTACTATATTACATCAGGCACTCAGAGTGGAACATGAGGGCATAAAGTGTACTATATTACATCAGCCACTCAGAGTGGAACATGAGGGTAAATAATGTACAATATTACATCAACCACTCAGAGTGGAACATGAGGGCATATAATGTACAATATTACATCAGCCACTCAGAGTGGAACATGAGGGCATATAATGTACAATATTACATCAGCAACTCAGAGTGGAACACGAGGGCATATAATGTACTATATTACATCAGGCACTCAGAGTGGAACATGAGGATATATAATGTACTATATTACATCAGGCACTCAGAATGGAACATAAGGTCATATAATGTACAATATTACATCAGCCATTCGGAGTGGAACATGAGGGCATATAATGAACTATATTACATCAGCCACTCAAAGAGTGGCTAATGAGGGTATATAATGTACTATATTACATCAGCCACTAACAGAGTGGAACATGAGGGCATAAAGTGTACTATATTACATTAGCCACTCAGAGTGGAACATGAGGGTAAATAATGTACAATATTACATCAGCCTCTCAGATTGGAACATGAGGGCATATAATGTACAATATTACATCAGCCACTCAGAGTGGAACATAAGGGTATATAATGTACTATATTACATCAGCCACTCAGAGTGGAACATGAGGGCATATAATATACAATATTACATCAGCCACTCAGAGTGGAACATGAGGGCATATAATGTACTATATTACATCAGCCACTCAAAGAGTGGAACATGAGGGTATATAATGTACTATATTACATCAGCCACTCACAGAGTGGAACATGAGGGCATATAGTATACTATATTACATCAGCCACTCAAAGAGTGGAACATGAGGGCATATAATGTATAATATTACATTAGACACTCAGAGTGGAACATTAGGGCATATAATGTACAATATTTCATCAGCCACTCAGGGTGGAACATGAGGGCATATAATGTACTATATTACATCAGCCACTCAGAGTGGAACATGAGGGCATATAATGTACTATATTACATCAGCCACTCAGGGTGGAACATGAGGGCATATAATGTACTATATTACATCAGTCACTCAGAGTAGAACATTAGGGCATATAATGTACTATATTACATCAGCCACTCAGAGTGGAACATGAGGGCATATAATGTACTATATTACATCAGCCACTCAGGGTGGAACATGAAGGTATATAATGTACTATATTACATCAGCCACTCAGAGTGGAACATGAGGGTATATAATGTACAATATTACATCAGCCACTCAGAGTGGAACATAGGGTATATAATGTACAATATTACATCAGCAACTCAGAGTGGAACATGAGGGCATATAATGTACTATATTACATCAGGCACTCAGAGTGGAACATGAGGGCATATAATGTACTATATTACATCAGCCACTCAAAGAGTGGAACATGAGGGTATATAATGTACTATTTTACATCAGGCACTCAGAGTGGAACATGAGGGCATATAGTATACTATATTACATCAGCCACTCAAAGAGTGGAACATGAGGGCATAAAATGTATAATATTACATCAGCCACTCAGAGTGGAACATGAGGGCAAATAATGTACAATATTTCATCAGACACTCAGAGTAGAACATAAGGGCATATAATGTACTATATTACATCAGCCACTCAGAGTGGAACATGAAGGCATATAATGTAATATATAACAGCAGTCACTCAGAGTGGAACATGAGGGCATATAATGTACTATATTACATCAGCCACTAAAAGAGTGGATCATAAGGGCATATAATGTACTATATTACATCAGCCACTCAGAGTGGAACATGAAGGCATATAATGTAATATATAACAGCAGTCACTCAGAGTGGAACATGAGGGCATATAATGTACTATATTACATCAGCCACTAAAAGAGTGGATCATAAGGGCATATAATGTACTATATTACATCAGCCACTCAGATTGGAACATGAGGGCATATAATGTACAATATTACATCAGCCACTTAGAGTGGAACATGAGGCCATATAATGTACAATATTACATCAGCCACTCAGAGGGGAACATGAGGGCATATAATGTACTATATTACATCAGCCAATCAGAGTGGAACATGAGGGTATATAATGTACTATATCACTTCAGCCACTCAGAGTGGAACATGAGGGCATATTATGTACTATATTACATCAGCCACTCAGAGTGGAACACGAGGGCATATAATGTACTATGTTACATCAGGCACTCAGAGTGGAACATGAGGGTGTATAATGTACAATATTACATCAGCCACTCAAAGAGTGAAACATGAGGGCATATTATGTACGATATTACATCAGCCACTCAGAGTTGAAAATGAGGGCATATAATGTACTATATTACATCAGCCACTCAAAGAGTGAAACATGAGGGTATATAATGTACTATATTACATCAGCCACTCACAGAGTGGAACATGAGCGCATATAATGTATAATATTACATCAGCCATTCAGAGTAGAACATGAGGGCATATAATGTAATATATAACATCAGCCACCCAGAGTGGAAAATGAGGGCATATAATGTACTATATTACATCAGCCACTCAAAGAGTGAAACATGAGGGTATATAATGTACAATATTTTATCAGCCATTCAGAGTAGAACATGAGTGCATATAATGTAATATATAACATCAGACACCCAGAGTGGAAAATGAGGGTATAGAATGTACTATATTACATCAGCCACTCAGAGTGGAACATGAGGGTATATAATGTACAATATAACATCAGCCACTCAGAGTCGAACATAGGGTATATAATGTACAATATTACATCAGCCACTCAGAGTTGAACATAAGGGTATATAATGTACTATATTACATCAGCCACTGAAAGAGTGGAACATGAGGGTATATAATGTACTATATTACATCAGCCACTAACAGAGTGGAACATGAGGGCATAAAGTGTACTATATTACATTAGCCACTCAGAGTGGAACATGAGGGTAAATAATGTACAATATTACATCAGCCTCTCAGATTGGAACATGAGGGCATATAATGTACAATATTACATCAGCCACTCAGAGTGGAACATGAGGGTATATAATGTACTATATTACATCAGCCACTCATAGTGGAACATGAGGGCATATAATATACAATATTACATCAGCCACTCAGAGTGGAACATGAGGGCATATAATGTACTATATTACATCAGCCACTCAAAGAGCGGAACATGAGGGTATATAATGTACTATATTACATCAGCCACTCACAGAGTTGAACATGAGGGCATATAGTATACTATATTACATCAGCCACTCAAAGAGTGGAACATGAGGGCATATAATGTATAATATTACATTAGCCACTCAGAGTGGAACATTAGGGCATATAATGTACAATATTTCATCAGCCACTCAGGGTGGAACATGAGGGCATATAATGTACTATATTACATCAGCCACTCAAAGTGGAACATGAGGGCATATAATGTACTATATTACATCAGCCACTCAGGGTGGAACATGAGGGCATATAATGTACTATATTGCATCAGTCACTCAGAGTAGAACATTAGGGCATATAATGTACTATATTACATCAGCCACTCAGAGTGGAACATGAGGGCATATAATGTACTATATTACATCAGCCACTCAGGGTGGAACATGAAGGTATATAATGTACTATATTACATCAGCCACTCAGAGTGGAACAAGAGGGTATATAATGTACAATATTACATCAGCCACTCAGAGTGGAACATAGGGTATATAATGTACAATATTACATCAGCAACTCAGAGTGGAACATGAGGGCATATAATGTACTATATTACATCAGGCACTCAGAGTGGAACATGAGGGCATAAAGTGTACTATATTACATCAGCCACTCAGAGTGGAACATGAGGGTAAATAATGTACAATATTACATCAACCACTCAGAGTGGAACATGAGGGCATATAATGTACAATATTACATCAGCCACTCAGAGTGGAACATGAGGGTATATAATGTACAATATTACATCAGCCACTCAGAGTGGAACATGAGGGTATATAATGTACTATATTACATCAGCCACTCAGAGTGGAACATGAGGGCATATAATGTACTATATTACATCAGCCACTCAAAGAGTGGAACATGAGGGTATATAATGTACTATTTTACATCAGGCACTCAGAGTGGAACATGAGGGCATATAGTATACTATATTACATCAGCCACTCAAAGAGTGGAACATGAGGGCATAAATTGTATAATATTACATCAGCCACTCAGAGTGGAACATGAGGGCAAATAATGTACAATGTTTCATCAGACACTCAGAGTAGAACATAAGGGCATATAATGTACTATATTACATCAGCCACTCAGAGTGGATCATGAAGGCATATAATGTAATATATAACAGCAGTCACTCAGAGTGGAACATGAGGGCATATAATGTACTATATTACATCAGCCACTAAAAGAGTGGATCATAAGGGCATATAATGTACTATATTACATCAGCCACTCAGAGTGGAACATGAAGGCATATAATGTAATATATAACAGCAGTCACTCAGAGTGGAACATGAGGGCATATAATTTACTATATTACATCAGCCACTAAAAGAGTGGATCATAAGGGCATATAATGTACTATATTACATCAGCCACTCAGATTGGAACATGAGGGCATATAATGTACAATATTACATCAGCCACTTAGAGTGGAACATGAGGCCATATAATGTACAATATTACATCAGCCACTCAGAGGGGAACATGAGGGCATATAATGTACTATATTACATCAGCCAATCAGAGTGGAACATGAGGGTATATAATGTACTATATCACTTCAGCCACTCAGAGTGGAACATGAGGGCATATTATGTACTATATAACATCAGCCACTCAGAGTGGAACACGAGGGCATATAATGTACTATGTTACATCAGGCACTCAGAGTGGAACATGAGGGTGTATAATGTACAATATTACATCAGCCACTCAAAGAGTGAAACATGAGGGCATATTATGTACGATATTACATCAGCCACTCAGAGTTGAAAATGAGGGCATATAATGTACTATATTACATCAGCCACTCAAAGAGTGAAACATGAGGGTATATAATGTACTATATTACATCAGCCACTCACAGAGTGGAACATGAGCGCATATAATGTATAATATTACATCAGCCATTCAGAGTAGAACATGAGGGCATATAATGTAATATATAACATCAGCCACCCAGAGTGGAAAATGAGGGCATATAATGTACTATATTACATCAGCCACTCAAAGAGTGAAACATGAGGGTATATAATGTACAATATTTCATCAGCCATTCAGAGAAGAACATGAGTGCATATAATGTAATATATAACATCAGACACCCAGAGTGGGAAATGAGGGTATAGAATGTACTATATTACATCAGCCACTCAGAGTGGAACATGAGGGTATATAATGTACAATATTACATCAGCCACTCAGAGTCGAACATAGGGTATATAATGTACAATATTACATCAGCCACTCAGAGTTGAACATAAGGGTATATAATGTACTATATTACATCAGCCACTGAAAGAGTGGAACATGAGGGTATATAATGTACTATATTACATCAACCACTCAAAGAGTGGAACATGAGGGCATATAGTGTACTATATTACATCAGCCACACAGAGTGGAACATGAGGGCATATAATGTTCAATATTACATCAGCAACTCAGAGTGGAACACGAGGGCATATAATGTACTATATTACATCAGGCACTCAGAGTGGAACATGAGGGTATATAATGTACTATATTACATCAGGCACTCAGAGTGGAACATGAGGTCATATAATGTACAATATTACATCAGCCATTCGGAGTGGAACATGAGGGCATATAATGAACTATATTACATCAGCCACTCAAAGAGTGGCTAATGAGGGTATATAATGTACTATATTACATCAGCCACTAACAGAGTGGAACATGAGGGCATGAAGTGTACTATATTACATTAGCCACTCAGAGTGGAACATGAGGGTAAATAATGTACAATATTACATCAGCCTCTCAGATTGGAACATGAGGGCATATAATGTACAATATTACATCAGCCACTCAGAGTGGAACATGAGGGTATATAATGTACTATATTACATCAGCCACTCAGAGTGTAACATGAGGGCATATAATATACAATATTACATCAGCCACTCAGAGTGGAACATGAGGGCATATAATGTACTATATTACATCAGCCACTCAAAGAGTGGAACATGAGGGTATATAATGTACTATATTACATCAGCCACTCACAGAGTGGAACATGAGGGCATATAGTATACTATATTACATCAGCCACTCAAAGAGTGGAACATGAGGGCATATAATGTATAATATTACATTAGCCACTCAGAGTGGAACATTAGGGCATATAATGTACAATATTTCATCAGCCACTCAGGGTGGAACATGAGGGCATATAATGTACTATATTACATCAGCCACTCAGAGTGGAACATGAGGGCATATAATGTACTATATTACATCAGCCACTCAGGGTGGAACATGAGGGCATATAATGTACTATATTACATCAGTCACTCAGAGTAGAACATTAGGGCATATAATGTACTATATTACATCAGCCACTCAGAGTGGAACATGAGGGCATATAATGTACTATATTACATCAGCCACTCAGGGTGGAACATGAAGGTATATAATGTACTATATTACATCAGCCACTCAGAGTGGAACATGAGGGTATATAATGTACAATATTACATCAGCCACTCAGAGTGGAACATAGGGTATATAATGTACAATATTACATCAGCAACTCAGAGTGGAACATGAGGGCATATAATGTACTATATTACATCAGGCACTCAGAGTGGAACATGAGGGCATAAAGTGTACTATATTATATCAGCCACTCAGAGTGGAACATGAGGGTAAATAATATACAATATTACATCAACCACTCAGAGTGGAACATGAGGGCATATAATGTACAATATTACATCAGCGACTCAGAGTGGAACATGAGGGTATATAATGTACTATATTACATCAACCACTCAGAGTGGAACATGAGGGCATATAATGTACAATATTACATCAGCCACCCAGAGTGGAACATGAGGGCATACAATGTACTATATTACATCAGCCACTCAGAGTGGAACATGAGGGTATAATCAAATATATATTATTCTAATAATATTGAACTGAATTCTTTTGATATCTTTGAAAAACTTTGCAACATTGCCCAACAATCTAACATTACACAATTTTAACATACCATATAGCTCTCACACATGTAACTTGGAAATTTACAAAAATATTTTGGTAAATATTTCTCTCTTAACTCAAAGAGTGGAACATGAGGGTATATAATGTACTGTATTACATCAGCCACTCACAGAGTGGAACATGAGGGCATATAGTATACTATATTACATCAGCCACTCAAAGAGTGGAACATGAGGGCATATAATGTATAATATTACATTAGCCACTCAGAGTGGAACATTAGGGCATATAATGTACAATATTTCATCAGCCACTCAGGGTGGAACATGAGGGCATATAATGTACTATATTACATCAGCCACTCAGAGTGGAACATGAGGGCATATAGTGTACTATATTACATCAGCCACACAGAGTGGAACATGAGGGCATATAATGTACAATATTACATCAGCAACTCAGAGTGGAACACGAGGGCATATAATGTACTATATTACATCAGGCACTGAGAGTGGAACATGAGGGTATTTAATGTACTATATTACATCAGGCACTCAGAGTGGAACATGAGGTCATATAATGTACAATATTACATCAGCCATTCGGAGTGGAACATGAGGGCATATAATGAACTATATTACATCAGCCACTCAAAGAGTGGCTAATGAGGGTATATAATGTACTATATTACATCAGCCACTAACAGAGTGGAACATGAGGGCATGAAGTGTACTATATTACATTAGCCACTCAGAGTGGAACATGAGGGTAAATAATGTACAATATTACATCAGCCTCTCAGATTGGAACATGAGGGCATATAATGTACAATATTACATCAGCCACTCAGAGTGGAACATGAGGGTATATAATGTACTATATTACATCAGCCACTCAGAGTGTAACATGAGGGCATATAATATACAATATTACATCAGCCACTCAGAGTGGAACATGAGGGCATATAATGTACTATATTACATCAGCCACTCAAAGAGTGGAACATGAGGGTATATAATGTACTATATTACATCAGCCACTCACAGAGTGGAACATGAGG
The DNA here is from genome assembly GCA_029721355.1 of Tegillarca granosa. Classification (NCBI taxonomy): domain Eukaryota; kingdom Metazoa; phylum Mollusca; class Bivalvia; order Arcoida; family Arcidae; genus Tegillarca; species Tegillarca granosa. Next base: position 11,278,391 of record CM056597.1, on the reverse strand, counting down.
GCATATAGTATACTATATTACATCAGCCACTCAAAGAGTGGAACATGAGGGCATATAATGTATAATATTACATTAGCCACTCAGTGTGGAACATTAGGGCATATAATGTACAATATTTCATCAGCCACTCAGGGTGGAACATGAGGGCATATAATGTACTATATTACATCAGCCACTCAGAGTGGAACATGAGGGCATATAATGTACTATATTACATCAGCCACTCAGGGTGGAACATGAGGGCATATAATGTACTATATTACATCAGTCACTCAGAGTAGAACATTAGGGCATATAATGTACTATATTACATCAGCCACTCAGAGTGGAACATGAGGGCATATAATGTACTATATTACATCAGCCACTCAGGGTGGAACATGAAGGTATATAATGTACTATATTACATCAGCCACTCAGAGTGGAACATTAGGGCATATAATGTACAATATTTCATCAGCCACTCAGGGTGGAACATGAGGGCATATAATGTACTATATTACATCAGCCACTCAGAGTGGAACATGAGGGTATATAATGTACAATATTACATCAGCCACTCAGAGTGGAACATAGGGTATATAATGTACAATATTACATCAGCAACTCAGAGTGGAACATGAGGGCATATAATGTACTATATTACATCAGGCACTCAGAGTGGAACATGAGGGCATAAAGTGTACTATATTACATCAGCCACTCAGAGTGGAACATGAGGGTAAATAATGTACAATATTACATCAACCACTCAGAGTGGAACATGAGGGCATATAATGTACAATATTACATCAGCGACTCAGAGTGGAACATGAGGGTATATAATGTACTATATTACATCAACCACTCAGAGTGGAACATGAGGGCATATAATGTACAATATTACATCAGCCACCCAGAGTGGAACATGAGGGCATACAATGTACTATATTACATCAGCCACTCAGAGTGGAACATGAGGGTATAATCAAATATATATTATTCTAATAATATTGAACTGAATTCTTTTGATATCTTTGAAAAACTTTGCAACATTGCCCAACAATCTAACATTACACAATTTTAACATACCATATAGCTCTCACACATGTAACTTGGAAATTTACAAAAATATTTTGGTAAATATTTCTCTCTTAACTTAGAAAACTTTTGACAAACAAATAAATAATGAAACTCATCCCCTAAAAACATTTAAACAATATGGACATAATCTATCATGCTTACTAATATTTTGCCACCTACCAGTTTCGATTGGAAATTTATGATTAGATGTTCTGAGCTTACAAATATTCATCGTATTTAGAAAAATCTAGCTTAAGTAAAAGTCCTCAAGTTTAAATTCATCGTTAAAAGAAATATAAAACTGTCTTTTCGAAGACACAATAACTTGACCAGTTTTTTTCAAAATATATCTTCATATACACTTTTAAACAAAAACTTGTATGATGATAAATCTATAATATGTTGGCCGTGCCATAAAAAACCAAGACCAGCCTTGTTTAACATAGTTTCTATATGTTGTAGCCATGGTGACGTAATATCACCAGACTGTACAAAGATAATACATAAATGATTTTAACTTGTCACACTTAGGCTGAAAATTTTGCCTTTTAATTTAAGATACATATTTGCTAGATTTCGTACATCCATCATTTGCTTCCAATTGAAAAGAGTAGGTGGGATAGGAATGACAGAATATGTAATCCTTGTAATTCTGACAAAATTGGGGACGAATTTCATTTTTATTGGAATGTAACAGGATAAAATATATAAAGAAAATTTATTATGTAAGACCAAATATTCTAAAATTACAATACTTATTGAATAGTACAAACAGGAGAGAACTGTTAAATTTATGTAAGTTTATAAAAGAAGGCTTAAAATATTACACTTCATTATCAAACATGTTACCAGTAACTTTATGTATGTTTTTGTCACAATAAGTATATACATGTAATAATATCTATATTGTTGAGACATTGTCGATAAACCTTTACTTTTGAGGATCTATCTGTTCTTACAAATATATGGTGTAGAAAAGTAAGGCCAATATTTCTAAACTTTACAGTCATATCATCAAACTTTGTCATACGAAATTTCATCACAAATACGACACAAAAGGAAAGGTTTGCAGCATTTGACTTAGTCAAACATTATATTAGCAATCAAAGATGAGCAATACATTCTTTTTCATTAAATGATGTCCACTAAAATTAAGAAAATTAATCTCCATCTATCACTGTCTCACTCTTAGCAAAGTACAAACAAGAGTTCCGCATGGCAGAGCATGATACGCCCGTCAAATCTGCAAGTCATTTATGTGGATATTTTGTTTATTATGAACTGTAAAGGGACTTATACAGTTCATATGAGCTGTTCATAATCAATAAGTCAATTCAATTATTCATCACAATGATACAAAATGCAGTGCACAAGTCAACAAGTACAATAAAAAACAATAGTAATTATTGAGATTTTGGTATTATTTTCAGTAACAAAATAGACTTACCACCAGCCACACCATTTATATAATTTTACCATCATGTTCTTGTAACCTTCATCACAAAATTGAGGTAATCTCTAGTATACTTGGTTGTTTCAAAGACAGCAAGTTCTTCAGCCTACAACTCTATGTGTATCTGCTCCCTGGTAGAATAAATTAAGGAAGCTAGAGTTACGGTTCCTGAGCACTGCACTTCGGATCATCGTGGTAAGTAAGCATACCAAGTTTCAAGTCATTCTGACCATAGATGTCAGAGTTATGGGCCAGACAAACCCACCGCGTACTCTGGCAGCACACAAAAGGGAATAACTCAAAAATTAAGGAAGCTAGAGTTACGGTTCCTGCACACTGCACTTGGCATCATCGTGGTAAGTAAGCATACCAAGTTTCAAGTCATTCTGACCATAGATGTCAAAGTTATGATCCGGACAAACATGCTAACAGCATTCAAAGGGGAATAACTCAAAAATTAAGGAAGCTAGAGTTACGGTTCCTGAGCACTGCACTTCGCATCATCGTGGTAAGTAAGCATACCAAGTTTCAAGTCTTTCTGACCATAGATGTCAGAGTTATGGGCCGGACAAACCCGCCGCCAGTACGCCCGCCCGCCCATCCGCCCGCCCGCCCGCCAAGGGTGATCCCATAATACGCCCCGTCTTTGACGGGCGTAAAAAAATACTATTTCTGAGTCAGAATCTCACAAAAAATTTACAGTATTTCATTGAAATACGAAGACGCCAGAATATATAAAAAAAATATTTTCTTTAAACCCCTGTGTTCTATTTCTTTGTCTTACATTCAGTTGACAAAAAGATAAACAAATATTCAAGGTCGAACAAACCCAAATAATTAAACAAATATGTAAAACTTCTGATAAGCGTTTGTATATAGTGCTATGTAACCATATTATAATAAGTATGCCAGATTGATTAAGGATAATACACAAACCGTTTTCGTTCATTGTAGCCAAGTTAAATTGCAGAGTTACATGCAAGTTGACCAGGCCCCAGTTTCACAATCATTCACTCAACTCAAATATTCCCATTTTTCTCTCATCAATATTTTAAAAGTTTTAAGTTTTATGAGACAATATTTTGTTTTGTTCAACAAAACTACACTTAACAGTTTAGATATAACATTAGATATTCAATTATATTTTCATTTGCCTTGTGAAATTCCCATAGCTGCAAGCTTGAGAGCCGTTGTAATTATTACTGACAATGAATGCCGAAAAATTTTGTCACTCCGTGTATGAATACATATAAAATGCAATACACAATCCGGAACTATGTTATCGTAGGTAAACAAACAGGACTGTCACGTCACATTTGTTTACATTCGAGACGAGACTGAAAAACACATTTACGAGATATTACAAAGTAAAATCAAAGAAATCAATAAAATAATATTTTAATAACATATATAGGCACCTGGCTGATATTCATCGTAATATTGACATTGTGAGAGACAGAGTGGTGTTTTTGATGGCCTGTTGAAAGAACAGACAACAACAGATCAGTCAAAACCATCAAACCACAAACATTTTTGAACAATCCGGATCTTTAAAAAATTCTTCCCTACCTTGACAAAGCCTCTATATACCCTATTATTTTTATGACATGTGTAATGGTACAACTTGTCAATCAATTTTGTGTCTCGCGGGATGTAAATTTCAAGTGATGTAAATTTCAATCGGAATTAGATTCACGCATGTATGCCACATCCAGTGAAAATTGTCCGTTTCACATGCTGTGTTGGTTGATCGGAAAAACTGAAAAATTATCTACATGCTTTTAATCAATTTACAAGGGATACAATAGGAACTCCTCAAAAGTACAATACATGGTTTAAGTACTACACAACTTCTTGCTAACCTTAAAACGATAATTTTCTAAACTTTGAGAGATATTTGCACCACACCTGCCGTAAAGAATAAGTAAACTTCTCACTGCTTTGCTGTCTACATTGAAATGATGCCGAGTATGAAGCTCGGCACATTATGTTAGAGTGAATCTCAACCTAACAATGTCGACATTCCAGAAGAAATATCTCGGTAAATCCCTGTCTACTCACATATCACAGATTCGAAACCCAAATGCTTGGCCATTAAAAATTATCCCTCAGCTACAGTTCCCCCCTTCCCGTTTCAGATTCACAAATTTCACTTCCAACATTTAGCCAGCAATCTTTTACTCAAATTGAAATGGGGCCACACAGGTGCACCTGAATTTTCGACTGAAATATAGTCCACAAATAACAACACATTTATCGTTGATATTCAATTTTTATATATATTATTTATATCCAATATTCTGAAAAATTCATTATGTTAATGAAAAATCGAGAAAATACCATCAAAATACCTGATAACACTATAATTTTTCAAACCAAAACTCCCCGTTGTTACCCCACATTAAAAATATTGCGGATTAATAATGTGTCGTTCTCGGTCTTAAATTCAGCTGTTGCGTATACTGGACTCCCCCCGATGTGCATGAGTTATAGATGGGAATTTTTTTCTTACAATAAATGAATAATTTTTTTTAAAAAAATATTAAACGAAAATATAACAATTGAACTGTTTTAAAATGGTGTTCATTGTTAGTATGAAGGAAACAACTTTGCAAGCAAACGGAATAACGCGCGTTTGCGCGTTATGAACAGTTTGCTTGCAAAGTTGTTGCCTTCATACTAACAATGAACACCATTTTAAAACAGTTCAATAGTTAAATAACTGTGTAATGTCTTAAAAATTGACAGTGAAATATTCTAGAATTCGAGTTGAGTGTACACTTAATTGGGTGAATGATTGTGAAACTGGGGCCAGGGGCAAATTCATAAATTAAAGTAAAAATCGCTTATCTAATTTTGATTAGCTATGATTTAAAAAGAAAAAACTTGAAAATACTTACAACTTAAGTACAGCAGAGCAACATGAAGACAAGCAATTCAAACTGGTATGCACACTAGCTGTAATACATCTACTTCTAACTTGTCATAATAATAATAATAATAATAATAATAATAATAATAATAATAATAATAATAATGTAATAATAATAATAATTGTATTTTAGTGTCACATGTAAATAATCTTAAAACTATAAAAAAAAAATAATTAGATTTGATTAAATACATTTGTATTAACATCTTACCAAAACTTGTTTATGAGACACTTATAAAACCGCATTAAAGACAATTCAGTACTATTTACACTGTATAAGGTTTTAAAAAGGCACACCTTAAAAGCTTAAAAGCTGCTGCGCCTAAAAGTCTTGGTATAACATGGGTCCTTCGGATTAGACCCTAAAAACCGATGCTTCATGTCACGGCAGGCGTGGCACATTGTCCTAAGCGCACTGCAAAGGTCAATATTTCGGTCAATTCTCATATAGCTGTTGACATGTCGATATAAGTGAAATGGTCTTGACTGGGACGTTAAACCCCACTAAACCAACCAATCAATCTTATTATAACATAACTGGAACAGCGACACATATAATGAAGGAAAGTTTAAATTCTAAATGGAGTAGTCCCCTCACTCCATTGTCGCATGTCATGCATAATGCAATGTTATTTTTGAATGCTCATTTGTTTCATAAAACAGGGAAATATACATGGTAACACGACATAGTTCAATTTGACCAATCACAATCGTCCTCGTATCGCAATAAAAATAAGAACCTTAAGTCAGTTATAAACTAGATAAACTGACGAATCATATTTGGTATTAATATCGCTTACCTGCACACATGGCATAAATCTAGGCCGATATGGTATTGTTAAATCTGTAATCGTGATTTCTGATAATCTTATCTCTTCGTTTTTGATTAGATGTATTCTGAACCAATGAAATGGTAGGTATACCTGTATTTAACTAGACGGTATACACCGGTCACTCTAGATTTCCCAGCATCACCAGCTATTAACTTGCACGTAAATATTAATCTTAGAAGGTAATTCTATTTTCAGATTTTTATTTGTATAATTTCTTTACAACATATCCTACAGATATGATAAGCTGTCAGTTTAATTTTTATTGTTTTATATACTCTCTCTTGAAACTATTTTTAATCCAACTGCAACTCTCATATTTTCACGCAGCAAAACATGCTAAGAAAAATGCACAATAACGATTTTGCCCCTTGTTCTATCAAACGTATTTCTTATCAAGACTTTAAGACTGTATAAATAACACCTGTGTTCGTCTTTAAAACAGTTAATATGGTAGACGTTATGCCTCCGTAAAACATTGTGGTGACTGTTGTGGTGACTGCAATCGCTCAGAAGGTTATATTGATATTATTGTGTCATATAAACTTACAATTGTGTTTTTTTCTGTTAAAGTAGAGGGCGTCTAGTTAGTAACGTTGATCAGAACTTACGTTATCACTATTGATTTTAATATAGCAAACTTGAGGACAAAAGTATTTCAACCGGAGATTTCTGATATATGATGCAGTCATAACTTTTTTTCAATATATTGATCAATGAAAAGTTACTTTATTGTTCCTTTATAGGATGAGAATTCACCTGGTGATATTTCTAAATATTGTATTTTATTCGTTATCGGAGGCATATAGATGTATATGTAATTATGGTCCAGCCTACCAGATACATGGATCACGTGATCCTAATGGAGACGTCATAGCTGTGGCTTATCCATATGATTGTTTCTTGTATCTTGGCACTGAAGGAGCGTACTGGAAAACTAAAGTCAATTCAATGGTAATGCATGTACTTGTATTTTACAGTTTCCATTAAATGTATGCCGCTCGCTTTTAATGGAGCAATTACTCTTCTAAAACACTCAGGATGATATCTAATGGAGTCTACTTCTTGTCTAAGCGACAAAAACGTCCTTGTTATTTGCATTCATATACATGTACATAACATAATTAACATAGGACTTTTAGATAAGAATTAAATGAACACGCATGGGCATTTAGCCTTATTACTTTTTTAAATTATTATTAGTACGTATATACCTGTTTGTAATGGCAATACTTTCATTTTTAACTGATAAAGGGGTTTTAAAGCGTCAAATAATAACAATGTGCTGATATTTGGTGTTTTATCGTTCAGTATGGTTGGTTTTGGATCGTCGGATACAATGAACCTCATATAACAGACTGCAGCAATCCGATAAGAGATATTGGAAATAGTAAGTTAAATGTTTAATCATTATCTTTGAAAATAAATAAATAAATAAATAAATAAATAAATAAATAAATAAATAAATAAATAAATAAATAAATAAATAAATGAATGAATGAATGAATGAATGAATTAATAGCCCAAACGTGATTAAAATTCCAATTGTTTAAATACTTTAAACTTTTAAGAATCTTTACTACTGGTGCACCAATATTATTTGGAAATTTGCATTTTACTACCCCAAAACCCAATGACATAGTATTTTAAAGTTTTAAGTTTTTGGATAGATAAAAGAACACTACATATTTTGTATGCAAGGCATGTTGTTTTAGCTACTGTGTGTGTGAAAGAATGTTCATAACTACATGTATTGCTAAGAAAAGTGTGTGTGTGTGTGTGTGTGTGTGTGTGTGTGTGTGTGTGTGTTTAGGGACAAATTGGTCATTTAAAGTAAGCCTTTTTTGAATGAAAGATTTTGTCACGTCTCAAACTGATATATTTTGTTTTGATTATTTCTTTTTTAAGCGGTTAGCGTATACGCTAAACGCTTAAAGGCATCGTTCCTAATAGGAAGTGATAGGTCAAAGCGGCTCCTAGCGGTAACCGTAGACCTTTGACCGAAGATTCTGTTTGGGGAGATATCTACTTTGCCACGCCTACTCCAGTCATGCCTTATGCCTTCAACTGGCAATGCGATAAACAATATGGCGTGTTTTTTATTCTACAACGTCATAATTATGTGACTATATTTTACTGGGGTATACATTAATTTTCAGATGGCGATTGTCTCCTAGTTACCGTCAACACAAACGTATTTAGCCGACCAGTCTCGAGTTCTCATTATGTAGTCAATTCAATGCCACCATGCAGACAGAAATCAGACTGTCCTCAGCTGCTGGATGGAGACTCTTTCTATGAAAATGGACACCCTTGGTACAGAATCAAGTACGATGGTGCTGTAAGTATAATATCGTTATATCTTTTTAAGATTTTGTATTGTTCTTAACTCTTGCGGTACATTTTTAAATCAACAGTTGTTTTGGCTAGTTGTTAAAAACTCAAATACACTTATTAATAGTTAGGTCATCTACTACTTTTGAATTTTTATGAAATAATACAATTTAAAAGTACCAAATTGCCATGGGCAAATTTTGAATATTATTATTTTGTAAAAATTCAAAAGTAGTACATTACATTCATATTGGAGATTTGTCTAAATACTTTCTTTTAGTTTGGTCTAACTGTTTTTGTTTTTGGTCTACTATCCTTTTTAAAGATTACGTTATTAGTGCTATTAAACAAGCTACTGAACTGATATGTTTTAAAGATTACGTTATTAGTGCTATTAAACAAGCTACTGAACTGATATGTTACAAAATCAAGAAGTTAGTGTTTGCATTTCAGTTAAAAATAAGTGATTAAAATGTAGTTAATCCGAAACTATCCGTTTTAAATACAAGTTCTGGTAACAATATAGAGCATATTGAATAGAAATTGTTCTGCCAAAAATGCAATGATTCACATATTCTTTTATATCTAAGATTTAAAGTGTTATGGTAGATTCAAGTTTAGAAAAAATGAATTAATCATGGAAAAGAAAACAGCTAGTTACAACTATTTTGTCATTCATTGTTAACATAGTTATAGATTGTAATATTTGTACAAAATCCTAGGGTCATTTCCTATCACTATAATTTTACACTTAAATACTGTTATTTTTGTAAAACAAAATCAATAGAGAGGCAGAACTAGATACCCATATCTTTTTCAATTATATCTGCAGTATAGGTTTTTTTCGTGCATGGTTCATAGCTAGTCAAGTATTTACGATGCTGTATAAACCATTGTTTTATTACAGGTAGGTTATGCACGTGCAGACAATGATTACGTCATGAGGTGGCATTGTGGATTTCCAGCGCCTAGTCATGCTCATTATAATGGCAGAAGGTCCAACACAGGAAGCGGTGGATCTTCTGGTCACCAACAGATACAAGTAGTTTACGTAACACAGCCACCCCCAAAAGTAACACAACCACCTCCAACAAAAGCAATTTCTGTTACAACGAAATTACCATACATTAACCCCAACTGTAAGTTGTATTTCGAATTCAATCCAACAATTTCATTAAATTTAAAAAAAAACAAAATATGAAACAATCCATGTTTTTTATGAATATCATTCATTTACGTTTGATATAAATTCTTCGTCATTAGTGCAAAAAATGATTATCTCTCTTACTACTATACCGTATTTCTGACATGAATATGGTTGTAAATATTGAAAAATTACGTTCAGTTATAGTTGATAGACATGGGCTACTTAAATGTGTTATCTAAAAAGCTAACCATCTCCAGTTTCACAGAAGATGTCAATATAGACAGTCAACATGAAGTCATGGTCAACGACTAGATCTTGTGGCATTTCTCTTTTGTTTATTTATAGTGTTTCCTGTATGCAGTCACAGTAAAGTTACTTTTTCTGTTGAAAGTTCATCTTTAGAACATCCGAGCTCGGCAACATGTCCAGACGGTACACACTCGTCTAAGGAGGCGTTTGTTCTCAATGCGTGCAGCGCGCCTTCTATTTCACAATGGCACAAAGGACCAAAGGCAAGTATTTGGAAAATTCTAGATACAATACATAAATATCAGAAGTGTTTTTTATTTCCTCTTCTTTATATTCGTTTGTTGGACCAAGAAAGGAATAGGTATTTTAAAACGGTGCAAAAATGTTCGGTGTATTTTTCAGTATTTTTCAATTCATTTAAGAACATGAATTTCAATCCCACTTTAAAATTCCAAAGCATATGGATGTATCGCTTTTTAAAATTTTATTTCCTTACATTCGTTCGTAGGTACTTGTGTAATAAAGTGTGGTACCGGTTAAATTGCAAAAATTTAATTTTATCATTTTATCATTTAAAAAAGTTTCAAAAATGTCATTTTTTCATTTAAAATAGTTTAAATGAAATTTTTAGCTGTCGTGTAGTCTTATTCTGTGCTAAGTTGTTACATTCTGTATACAAATACATTGTTTCTTTGTTTTATTTTATTTTAGGTAATGGACTACTGTAGTCAGATACCTAAATACACACCAGTGGCTACTTTTGTACATTTTGGCCTCTATAACCCTACAGATGACAGATCTGGTATAGGAGTATTTATATCATGTGAAGGCAATGGTTTTATGGTAAGGATGAGGCTTATAAAGTAGTACTGTAGCTTGTGATAGACTAAACATTGTATCTCGTTAACTCTTTGGTATTGTGCTATCAATTCAATTATTGATGAATACCCTAATTTTAAAATTTATTACGTGTGATAAAAGTTTATCAATTTTCATATTTAAATGCATGTGACAATCTTTATTTACTGAACAGCTTAATTGTACAGTACAATGACAACTTGCAATTTCTTGGTATAAGCTACTTTTGAATGAAATTTTTCATAAGAATTTAAAAGTAGCATATGACAGTGTTATATATCAGCTTTCTTGAAATCTTCATTGAATCACGTTATGTACTTTTTCTAAAGAAACTAATGCTGCCTAAACTTCTTAATTAATAATGATTAATTAATTTTGCTTGAATTTTGTCTTTTTTTGCGAGAAAGAAATGGCTCTTGACGGCATGTTTCAATGACGACATACACATCATTTGTATTCATACGCATAACGGTTTATTTTACACTCTTTACAGTTTTAACGTAATAATTGAGCTCATTATTTATTTATTCATGTACATTTTTCATATAAAATGAGGATTATTATCTAGTACTGTAGCTTTTGATAAACTTTTTTGGTATTGTTATCAATCTAATTATTGATGAATACCCTAATTTTAAAATTTATTACGTGTAATAAAAGTTTATTAATTACATCATATTTTATATGCATGTGACAATCTGGGTTTTTTTTTTTTTTTCTTTTTTTTTTGTACTGAACTGCTTCTTTGTACAGTTTTTTTTCCAAACAAAGGCAACTTGCTATTTTTAGTATGTGCTTTAATTGTTAAGAGCTACATTTGAATGCATTATTTCATAAGAATTCAAAAGTAGCACTTGACAGTGCTGTAATATACAATTTTTGAATTTAATCATAAAATAAATAATGATTCAAAATTGGTATACGGTTTTTGAATGCATTTTATTATTAAATTCAAAAATGGTATATGACAGTGCTATAAAAAAGTTGAAATCTTTAATAAATCACGTTATGCACTTTTTTAAAAAGCAACTGAAATAGCTGCCTAAGCTCATTTATTAATAATGATTAATACATTTTGCTTCAAGCATTTCTGATGGTAAAGTTTTTATATTTTATTATGTTTACAGATGGTTCTTCAGCTGTGTGGCATGAGTCCTACAACTGTCCACGTGGATAGAGGAGATTCTGATTTTGTTTCAAATGCCGACAACTACCACGTCATACAGTGGCAAAAACCGTAAATATTTGTCAAGGATAACACTTGTCTTGATTATATTATATTTTTATATTAAACATGCTTACAAAGATTAATCGTTTAAATTCTTTCAATAATCAGTAGTTCATGATATATTTTAAGAGAAAGATTGTTTACAGTAACATTTTTAAAAAGAGTAAAGTGACTAATTTGTTCCGTTTTTTGTAGTTCTTTTCTATTTGTTTCCCGAAATGGATATACGTGATTAGGACATAGTTTTATGTGTCGCATCCCTTTCGAGATTTTTCTGTGTAATTTTACTATTGCTGTATAATTCCCACCTACGATCTATAACATAATATGGTTGTCGGCCTTGGGCATTTATCATGGCATAAGTACATATCATACAGTACATGAAGCCAAACAATATTCGTATATGTGAACAGTCCAAAAAATAACTTAAGTTTAACCTCCATGTTATGATATTAGATGATTATGAAAAGTCTTAGGTGAAATAAATTGGAATAATTTTGAAATGCCCCTGTACACATAATAAACGTAAACGTATTCAAATCATTAGCCCTTTTGATAAATGATAGAAGAGCTTAGTTATGATCATTAGGCATAATGATGGTTTACTCGATTCATATAAAAATTAAATAACATTTATATTATTAAATATACAAATACAGTTACATTGATATATTCTTATTAACAAAAATGAAAAATAAAACCAAATAAAATTTAAAAAATCATATTCAAAATTAGATACAAACTTACTTGACATTTCTATTATCAAAAGCCATGAAATTTTGATTATAACATACACACAATAACATTTTTATTATCAAGAAAAATTATTTCCATTATAAAAATTACTTCAATTGAAAATTGAGCACCATTTAAGCATTATAAGAATATAAAAGACGTTTTTTCTTGGTAAACATTCAAGTTTGTCCTGTTAACACTCTCAAGTATTTAAAGTATATTCTTGTATATCGTTTTGTACTTTGTTTGATAAATAGTTTGATACATTGTGTGTGGTACACTGGGTGGTGCATTGTGAGGTATATTGTGTAGTATATAGTTAAGTTCTATATTTAGTGCATGGTTTGACACCCTCTTTGGTGTATTGTTTGTTGATTTTTGGCGCATTGTTTTGTACATTGCTTGGTTTATAGTTTGTCTCATTGATTGGTACTTTATTAGGTATACATGTATTATATTGGTGCTTTGATATTTACTTTTTTTTTATCTTATTTTGTTCATTGGTTTGTACTATATTTGATACTATATGTGGTAATTAGTCCAGGGCAAGATTTAGCACTTTAATAAATACACTAAGTGGTTCATTGTTTGTAAAAAATTGGTAGTGCTTTGTTTGGTACTTTTTATATTTGTTTGGTTTTTTGTGCATTTATTGATATTTTGGTGTTATTTTTGGTGTATCGTTTGGTTTTAGTTCAGTACTGTCTTTGATACATTGGTAGATAATTTGTTAAGTATATTTTATGGGTTCTTGTTTGAAGCATTGGTAGGTTCTTCATTGATACTTTGTTTAGTACATATATTTGTCGTTTTGGGTCAATCTTTGTGCATCGTTAAGTACTTTTTGTTTTACATTGTATGGTGCATCGTTATTTCTTTGTTTTGTACATGGGAAGATTGCCTTTTTACCCCGGGGCCAAACACCCACAAGAATTCATGTAAAATATTTGAATTTTTTCACAAAAATGTTCAAACTGGCATCTTTCCATTACTTTAAGCCATTTCAGTTGAAGTTAAAGCTGCATTAAGCTTTCTAAAGAAAAAAATAAAACGGTGCTAATCTAATTAATAATGTTCCTAATGAACAATGTTACATTTGGTTTAACGATAAAAGCTCGAATAAATACAGAAATTACAGTAATTACCCAGCGAGATGCAGCATTTGGGATCTAATGAACATGGTTACGTCATCAAAACCCGGTCATTTAAACACAACTTTAAAAACGGTGAAATACGATAAATTAAACACAGAACTTCGTTGAATTTGTCATTTGTGACCTAGTAAGGGATACATAAAACCATTTTAAATACATCTGGATATTAATTAAGGACAATTAATGCAATTTTTCATGTTTCACCTTCGATTCATGGGTTTTTCCGTACATCCGTGCGCATGCTCCAAGCTCATAATTGCCATCGTTAAACATTGACCAACCGGTCAGAGGATTCCGTTTATTTACAGCTAAAAGAAATGAAATTTTAGAAAATGAATCTCCCGGATCGTGGTTAGAGGATATCTATTTTTTTTTTAAAAAAAATAAATTTTTTTAGAAAATCAAAAAAAAAAAAAAAAAATCAGAAAATTGAAAAACTTAATGCAGTTTTGAAAAGTTATGGGAGGGTACATAAGAAATTCTTGCCTGGTACATTGTTCAATACAAGGTTTTGTACCTTGTTTTCTTTTTTGTTTGGTACATTTCGGAGTATTTACACAAAAGAATTCTGGTTTTTTTTTTTTTTTTACTACATTTTAACTTGTTTTAAGAAAAAGAAAAAAAATCATATTGAAGCATCAGCTGCTATTTTTGCGAAATTATATCTTATGTTACCAAAACGTTCAGTTAATGGGATTTAGAAGACATCTTAAACACGCCTAACGATGATTCAAAACACCACTGAGTAAATTAACCCTCATTGACATGCGTGAAATCAGTGAAGCATGACAATGTTTAATCTATCGCTATAACTGATCTGACATACGCAGCTCGAGTTAAGCTATGCGTGAAAGCAATGATCATACAGACATTAATAAGCAATCTTTTGACCTCGATGTTACTGATATATCATAATTGAACAAGGTCTTATAATATTTTGATCGAGAAGAAATACTTCTACTAGAAACAATTTATAAGCTTTTAATTTCGTTCATGTCATGTCATCAGGAACATTCTTAATTTAATTTTACAGCAAATTTTTAAAATCTAACACGCTGTTAAAAAGACGAAGCTGATTGGAAAGAGTGTACAAAATACAATAATTATTACGTTGAAATCATTTTAAAAAATATTTCTAGTTTGAGAATTTCAAAGGCATTGAAATGATAAACATATTATATTCATTTAAGAACCTCTCTTAGGCTCCTAACTATTACATATTAACAGCCATTTTGATTCATACATCAAATCCATAAAAATCTGAATGTGATTATATATATCATAGTAAGTATGAAAATAAATTGATAATGCTTCAAATTCATCAATGTTTACCAGTAGGAGATTATCGACCATATTGATGTAAAACGCCTAATAGCTGGGGTAAAATGATGGTTCTTAATAAGCCGAGAGATCTGCCCATTAAATTCAAAATTTAAATTTTGATTCTTAACAAATTCAAACTGGAATCCACCCAACCAAATAAAAAAATAAAAAATAAATAAATAAATAAAACAAAATAGATAAGACAATTTTTAAAAAAGATAATTAACGTGCAATATAAGAAATTCGCGACAAATGCGACAATCCGGAGAATTGTGCAACAAAAATTAGATATTTTAACCTTTACAATTATATGTGAGAATACTGACGAATGACTACTTCTCACATTCGGTATTCTTCGCCTATTTTTAATTTTGGAACGTTTTTACCAAGTATTTTAACAACCTTACAAAATCCTTTCAGAGTAAAAAAATCTCTAAGTATTTACAATACATAATTTATTCTATATCTTAATGTAACTATATAGCAACTCTAGACAAATATTAATTTAAATTGACTTCAAACCGTTGTTGCATACAGAGATCTCTCAAGACAGTGGAGTGGAGTAATGGTGTTTTACGCCCCAGTCAAGATTCTTTCACTTATTTCGAGGCGGTCAGTTCTGGGATGGTGGAGGAAATCGGAGTACCCGGAGAAGACCACCGACCTTCGGCTCTCTCAAAAGAGTAATCTTGTTTCTCGAATTTATTTTCTCATAGGCGCATTTCTTGTTTCATTGATATTTATCATTTTATATAAAAATTAATTTATAAACAACACCAATAAAGCATAATTGAAATATGAAACCGTCCACTTGAAATTGAAAATCTGTATCCATTGTTTCAGACCGTTAGATCCCATTTGTACAATTAGTAAAATTGTAATCGGAGCTCAAGTTGGTACATGTGCAAAATACATTAGCGACAGTCATAAGATTAGGTGATAAAAACTTAGTCCAAACAACCACTTGTGCATTTATATGACTTAATATTATAAAGAAGACAATTTTAGATTATGTGTTAACATGTGATGTTCATTTCCGTTTCATATTAGATAACAATTTTGATAGATATTATCTAAATGTTTTAGTCAATTCTTTACATAGGCATACATTAGCATATCAAGTTTTAGTCAAATATTTTAATAATCTTAAAAGACAATTTTCAGTATAAATCTACATCGCAAGTTACTGTTTTCAACAGATCAAAAATCTTTTACATTGTCTTAATTGAGTACCGTTATTATGAATAGCTTCAGGCTTTAAAGCTGATAGACCTAATGTAATATTAATGATGTAGATGTAAGATTTTGCACAATATGTGCTTCCAACTTAATTTTTCTGTTTCATTTCACTATTTTCTAAAACAAATGATTTTTAGTTTTCATTCATATCGATTTCTATAAGCAGGTACACATAGGACTTCGTATCTATTGCTTTATAATTAAACTTCATTAACCAATAAAAATATAGAGTTATAGTCATTAATGATGGCAGATTGTAATCTAGATATTTAATATTAATGAAACAGAATAAAGTAATAGCTTGTGAAATTTGTTAGGTAAATATTTAAATCTGTACGCTAAAAGTAAACGATCCGCGGATAATACGATACTGTTTAGCTACATATATGTAAGCTTATAAATCTTAATATGCAGACTGGAGATGTAGATCTATACGTTGATATTTAATATCTATTGTACATTTCTCATTTTACTAGGTAAAATATAAATTAATAATCCGGCAGAAAATATTAATTTGTTTCTCAGGCTATAAAATACAGAAATATAGAATCTGCCGCGGCTAGGTCATGTGCTGTTGATGGTATACCAGTCAAAACGATACCTCTGAAAATCGTGCTGCCGAAAATAAGGGAAAACACAGAACACAATCCTTTGTTTTAAATCTACATCACTGACATTGTACACAAGGCGTGACAATACAAAATGGCTGGAATTGTCTTTAGCATGTGTTAAATTATAGTGACATTGGTATAATTTACATTGAAAAGGTGTTATGATTATGAGGCGGTAAATGTTGCCGTAATAATATATAACAAAAGAAAACATTGACAATGGATTGTCACTGAAATCGCCACAATTACCGTTTGTATGTAAGTTTGATTGTTTCATCAACCGGGGTTAGAAATCTAAGAAGTAAAAACAAGATGAAGACAGAACCAGCTGAAAATTTAAAAGAATAAAGGTAGGTTAAAATTTGATAGCATATGTTGGAACAATTTTTGTAATATCGATGTTGTACTTTCTCAACGTTAAGTTAGCGTACATAACGTAGAGTTGTTCATTTATTATTTTTTAACTTTGCGTTAAGCAATTCATTTGCTACTTTCTAACTTCGCGTTTAGCATTTCATTTGCCATTTTCTACCATCGCCGTTAGCAATTCATTTGTCATTTTTACTTTCGCGTTTTGCGTTTTGGTTTTTTTTTTTTTTTTTTTTTTTTTTTTTTGTCATTTTCTAACTTCGCAGTAAGCATTTCCTTTCTCATCTTCATGTACATGTGTAGATTACATATATACATCAATTTACGTGATCTTTTTTTATCAACGAGATAATGTCTTTCCCCAACATCGGTTAAGTTATCTATATAAAGTGTTTTCCTGACTCCAATATTTAGTTTTTCATTACTTTCTAGACTTTGTGTTTCCTGTACCTAGCGTTTAGTTGGCAAGTTTTCACTTTGGTTTTGTATCTTCAAACCTTCTTATTACTCGTTTTAATGTCTATGCTGTTTGTGCCTTTATAACTTAGTAGTAATTATGTCTATGTCATAACGCGTTTAAGATTTCTGTTGTCACTATGGTTTTGTGCTTAAACAGTAGTATTTACATTTGTGACGTTTTTTTTTTCTTCATGTGCGTTTTATAGAAGATAAGTATCATCACTTTTGTTATCTCGGTTTTTTACCCCCCCTAACTTCATTTTAGTCGTTCCTCTGCCATCATGATTTTATACCTTCTGAAGTTGCATTGATTAGTTCTTTTCTATCAAAATATTCGAACATCAAAAGATCGCTTTGATTAGTTCTTGTCCATCAAGATATTCGATCGTCACAAGATCGCTTTGATTAGTTCTTATTAATCAAGATGTTCGATCGCTTTGATTAGTTCTTCTTAATCAAGATATTCGATCGTCACAAGGTAGCTTTGATTAGTCCTTCTCAATCAAGATATTCGATCGTCACAAGATCGCTTTGATTAGTTCTCCTCAATCAAGATATTCGATCGTCACATGATCGCCTTGTTTAGTTCTTTGATATCGCGGACTTTGACCATCACAAATTCGCTTTTAATCATTCCTAAGTTACCGCTTTTAGATATACTCAAGCTCGCTTGAAATTGTTTTCATGTCATGACGGATTTGTACCTTCTCAAAGTCAGTTATATATATATATATATATATATATATATATATATATATATATATATATATATATCTGTGTGTGTGTGTGTGTGTGTGTGTGTGTGTGTGTGTGTGTGTGAAATATTTTCAATTCGCGTTATTTAAGCCTTACGGAATTGAAACGACATCATGTCGTATGTACAGGTATAACAGTCTCTATATACTATTGTCTTCCTTAATTATTTAATGGAAAATCAATACTAACGCTGAAGATAAGAATATTTCCCCCAGGTGATGTTTGCAGACAAATGCTGGAATTTTTATCAGGTAGTTCTATTATTACGTTTGTGCAGGTTGACTTGAATATAGATAAAACTGACATATATTAGATATTTATCATTATGCATACTGTCCTGAAAGACAATTATATATATAAATGCAGAATGTCTGATTGAATTAAATTAGTCATTCTCTATATTACAAATTTGAAATCCGAAAATAATAAAAATGTTTTTCAGACGTAATTTCTTCTTAACTGACTGTTTTATTGGGGAATAATAGTCTTGATAAGTGGGCGTTTAGGATCACATCTACCGGGCAGACGTTTTCGTCATTTAACTGTTTAGTATTTTCTTACCTTATACTTGGCATGGATCCATTATTAAATGGATAAGGTCACCCGACGAGGCCGTTGTCTAACGCAAACTAGTTATTTTGCGTACATTATCTCGGTATAAAACTTCATACATTGCAAAGAGTATGATATTTGTACAAGAACTTTAATAAAATTACCCTAGAGGAGGGTTATGAAATGTTCAGAAAAATCGATCTCCCTCATTTAGCAGAGTAGGCTTATTTTCAATACTGCAACTTTTATGGAAGAATTTCAGAATGCCAGATTCTACAATTATTTTCCTATAGGCTTAAATTGTAACATAATAGGGAATTAAAATGACAGATGCATCAGTTGAGGTTAAATGATGGTATGAACACGGTTTTCTTGATGAGCTGAAATCATCATAAGCTTGACCAGAGAAGTCTTTCTGCTATCTCAGCAATTTTCCCACCACCTTTTCTAGGTAAACTACACTTCCGACCTCTGGCTTTTTATTTGGGTTTAAGGTCCATTCTTTCCATAAATGTCTTTATTTCAATTAAACTGTCCACAAATCCAAAGATTTAAAAAAAATAAACTGGTACTACATTCGTAAGGAACCTTTGGGCTTAAAGTATTACACACATACCAGAACATTACTGTTTTACATTTTTAAGCAACAAAAAAGAGGCAACTGATATCAACACAATATGACGCCAAGTTCATGCAAGGTGAATTTCACTTAAACAAGTGAAAACGACCGATGATGGCACATAATTTGAAAAAAGAGGTTTTAATGCTTATTTTTTACAACGTTTTTGTTTTTTGTGTTAAACTCGAATAATACCGAGGGAGCGAACATTTACTTAGGTGTTTCAACTACTTTCTAGTTTAAAGTTAAAAAAACCTTTCAGTGGTAATTGTGAGTTTTATTCCATAACAAGAATTTTGACAAAAAGATTCAAAATGAGGCATACTATGTTACGGATCGTTTAGTCATCACAGTTTTTAGACGTGTCGATCTAACACAGATAGCAATGTAAAATATTTTGTTAGTGCAGCTTTAATGAAAAATGTCAGAAAAATAACCTTTTACGTTTTAAAGCAAAACAATAAAATTCTAGGTAAACGTTGTTCATTTCAATGCAACCATGTTTTTGAGATATAAATAAATTTCACGTAAACATTCTTATCTAAGTGAAAAAGTCAATTATTTGTTATTTTACTTATACAATATAATATTGACAAATAAAATAAGACGTGTGAGGTTTTGTCAAGGCATTTGTCATTTTTGTAAAACCGTAGATTATGTCCAATTACAGAGAGTTAATACACTATACTTTCTATTTGGACCGAGACTACGTATACTTTCTTTCAGAAAATACCCCGCAGTTTAAAGATTTAAACATTTGTTGTCTCCAACACACATAAAAATCCAAATTTTCTGTATCAAAGCTTGTTTATTAAAACACGAGAAAGAAAATAAAAAGAAAGGCGAGACACGATATCGCTCTACATAGCAACGGAAACAGAAATAGACATGCAATTATAATGCCGCCGGCGCGAATATTCCATAAAGTCAGTCAGTGAATAACGCTTTTGATGTTATAAATAGATGAGAAAAAGAATGCTACTTATCAGGAAAAGGGCGAACTGTGCAGGGTCATTGGACATCGAAGATATACGATGTAATCACTGAACATGAGACAGATGCCTTTCATCAAAAGAAGTCTTTTTGCGTACTGTTATTTTTCAACCGTTTCCGAAATAAAATTCATTTTACTAACTATATCTTATAATTCTACAAAAAATCTTTCAACAAGACAAATGTTACAATGTGTTGCTTAGCAACGGGGTTTTCTGTCTGTTGGAACATAGCCCTACTGGAAGATTTATTTAGGTGACAGGAGAAAATATTATTTTTTAAAAGTTTAACAAATACAAACCCGTATGTTAACCATCACAAAACAGTTGACAAAGTGTGCTTCGTACAAAAGCTGATGATGAAATTGCCCTAACGAAAAAAAAAAGTTTATGCTGAACAGTTATGATATATATTATGATATATACAGTCACCGGATGTCATTATTTGTTTTTTTTAAAGATATAAAAGAAACTATGAAATCTCACTTTACTTATCATTTTTAGCTATAACTTTCTATATTTTTCATCTTACTTGAAAAAAATAGGGGTTGGTTTTTATTTGTCACGTCTCATACGCATTTTAATTTTGGTTAATCTTTTCGTTTTTAATCCTTCAAATATTTTTATGAACATAATTACAAGGGTTTAAAAATTACAAGTTCGGTTTCATTTTATGACACACATTTATTCAAATGCATGTTAATGATCAATAATGATTCAAACTCCTGTTTCTTTAAAGTCTTTTTGTCGAAGCAGGAAAAGTTTGCCCATTTGCATGTGGACTTTAAACAAGACGAGACATTATAATGCGTCCTATTATCTAGAAACATCCAACATTAACTAAGAGAAATTTTAAAGAAGCATTTAAAAATTCAAATTTATTTTATATGGAATCCATAAAAGTGTAATTTTTAAATAATATTTTGCATGCTTCTGTAATCTTGTTCGCAAAGTATTTTGTTTGAACTATTTTGACGATAACTTTCATTGTTATTGACAATTTTAAATAAAACCCTTTTCTAATCTTATTAACAACCTGCTTTTGGATTATCACATATTTGTCTTGCGCTTTGACATTAAAACTATACATTCAAAATTTTCAACATATCAATTGGGTATAATTTTAAAGATCGGCATATATACCGGCTTTGTCAATATCAATTATCTCTCCTTTTTAGCCTTTGTGTTACATCATATTTTGTTAGAAAAAGCGTGTGGTGATGTTGTCTTTGAATTCCATTAGTGAATCCATTAATATAACGAACTTGAAGTATAAAATAAGATTGCTGCAAGCTTTAAACATAGGAAGACAGATTTTATAAATTGGTTTGATTAACAAGATTTTAGTTTGTAACAAGAAACATAAAACTTTATTCAGCAAAGATCACCTACGTTTGTGTAAAACATGATCTTCTTAATCATTTATTACCTAGCCTGAGGTAACAGTTATTATGATATAATTAAATAGGTTGTCAAAAGAAAATCATCTACGTTATGATAGAATAATTACAAGCTACTAATAACATTTATTTTAAAGACTTTAGAGAGGCAAGGAATTTATAAGAATTTGAAGAAAGTTTAATCTGTAAATGCTTGTTCCATAAGAAAGAAATAGCATTTTGACTTCCATTTGAGTGAAATAATAAGTTTTTGCTTTTTAGAAAAACATTAGACATGTTAGCCACGCATAAATAGGAAATTGCTAACCCCTGATGGTAGACATATTGCCATTACTATATACTAAGCCAGCAAACAAGCAGCCTTTTAAAACGCAAGCTCTAATCTCGATAAACTAACTTGTTTCAAATTTTGTGTTTAATTTTTTTTAAATAACGGGTAGACAGAGGTGTTAATGCTAAAAGTGCTAGTGCTTAAAGTTACAGAAAGGAAAAAAATCTAAAAGAAAAAGAACAAACTGACCAAATTTGCTCGTAAATATTATAAAAATGATTCTAGTTAAAACATTGTTATTGGGTTTGTAGAATGTTGTGTAATGTCGCATCGGCTTTAATTTAGCTTTTCGCCACTATTCTAAAAATTGTGAGAGTATAGTTTATGGTTTGTCTTGTGCTATTACTAGTACTCTGAGCGGCTTTGAGGTGCTAGATTACATCATTAGTATGTCGTTTATATGTAGCAAGAAACACCGGTTAGTTCTGATGTGCAATATGTGCACATTTTGAAAAGTCATTCACCATCAGTGACACCATGTGCCGAAAAAAATGACAGATACGAAAGAACAACACAAATCAAAAAGTTGAAAATAACAGGATCTAAAGTTCCAAAATCACGTGAATCGTAGACAAGAAAACCATTGACCTAGTCAAGGTACACTGACACCGGATGAACCAGTCATACTCTGTTTTCATAATGCTTAACACCAGACAATTAAAGAAAGGAAACAAAAAATCGGGTTTTGATAAATACAAGTATAATAAAAAGAATCATGTCTTTGTACTAATACATGAAGTATATCTTTAATAAATGATTTGTTCTGCAGAGGAAACTCTCTCTCTCTCTCTCTCTCTCTCTCTCTCTCTCTCTCTCTCTCTCTCTCTCTCTCTCTGTAATTGTGTGTGTGTGTGTGTGTGTGTGTGTGTGTGTGAATTAAGATATTGTAAAGGTTACAATTGCCCAAACCCATATGCAACATTCCCTGAGAATCAATCTGTGTCTGAATTGATAGATATGCAGGTCTAGGTAATACAAATGAGATAAAGATAAAGCTATTTTCTGAATAATAAAATGAGAGAAGAGGGAATACTACTGGATCGTATTGCTTTTCTCTGTCAGGAAAAAAGAGGGATTTAAGAATATATAGCTTCTTCTGTCAGAAGACAAATCTATATACGTTTATCAATATACCAAGACTTCTAACAGAACAAACAATAATCAAATATAATTTGATGTAAATGTTCTATACTTGAGGAAATGCTATTAATTTTCTTAAAGTGATCACTTATACACTATATATAACTATTGTTCTGTAATATACTGTGTATCATCAGTCAACAGATGATCATTATCTTTAGAATGAATAATTATACACTTTTGACTGTACTGAAAACCATAAAAATGAAAACAAATAAACGGAAATAAATAAATAAATAATAAGTAGATAGATAAATAATAAATAAATAATAAATAAATAAATAAGAAAAATGTCTTTAATGAAATAGAATATGTTAAGCTATTTGTTTTACACTATTACCTAAGTTGTGTATTGTCAAATATTTACATATTCACTTTGCTGAGTTACTTAAGACAGGTAAAGTTAATGAGAGAAATCGGGTAAACAAGCTATTCTTTAGTTTTTTGTAACCCTTAATAATGGCAGTTTAAACGTAACTGATTGATGATCATAAACTTTGTGCGTAAACAGTTGTAGGAAATAGTTTCAAAAATTGATAAGTCGGAGACTCTTTTAGGAAGAAAATGCATGTCAGTTATATATCAGTGAAGGTATATCGTAGAAACTATGGACAATAAATCACGTATTTTAACCTTTTGCTGTTAAGGAACAGCAAAAATAACAATTTTTTGGAAAAAAAAAGAAACAAAATAGTATTATTATGAAAAGAAGTTACGACAAAAATGCAATTCAATTTAGAAATGTAATTTTAGATTTACAAAAAAGACCACGCAATAATAAATGAAATCGTATGAGAATAGATATATACGATCATTTCATCTTGAGATCAAAAAGGTCACGTAAATGTTCTCTTTCTATGTATAACTTAATCACGTAAAAGAATTTTAGACACCAGTGAGACATATTCAACGTCACCAGAGGTAATGAACATGACATAGGCCTATTTATTTTGTCATGCTTCTAGTTACCATATTGCAAGTAAAATGTACACATTGATTTTCTGATTTAAATTGATTTGATTTTCACGACCAGACGTAGAATTATATATAAATTTTAAAGCCCCTTCTCAAGAAGGCAGGAAATAATAGCAGTTATGCATATGGTATCAATAAATTTAGAAAACAGGGAGAACTTTTAAAATTTAAAATAGCTTACTCACTGGTCACTGAAATTTAGATAGAAAAAGTCGCATATATCCTTTTCACGAACTGTACCTACTTTTTCCTCTTTACATTTTTCTCTAACTGAATCTCATATCGGTAAGTAAAAACATTCATGAATAAACTAGTCAAGAGAGAACGGATTCATATTTTATTATGTTTAATAGAGTCTCGTAGTTCTTCATTTATAACCCTAAATTAAGTAAGTGCTTTTAATCTATTCTTAAATCATGATTTAGCTGTGGGATAACCATTCAACTTCATTTTCGTTAGCAAACAATGCTTATTAAATGCATACACTTCGGATGCATTACTTTTGGTTTTACTACTGGGTTGCTTATGACTGGTTTATTTATCTTATTTTAGTGCTTTAAAAGATTTCTGTGCTTATTTGTAAAAATTAACACGTTTGTCTAAAGGCCGAGATATTGTAGCCGATCATCATTTATCACTCAATTAATATGAATACCATATAAAATATGAAAACAAATTTAAGTAAATTAATAGATGTATCATTTTACTTTAATATACTTTAATCAGAAAAACCTTTTTTATACAATTTAATCTACAATCTCATCATAAACATGTTATACATTTCAATAGATATAGTCACGTGATAATTTCTCTAATCTAAGCTTTCTAATAAATAGTCGAGAAAGATAGATGAGATGATCCTTTAATCCAGGTAGAAATAGGACAGCTATATCAAACGCCTGTTTGTCTGTGTTTTAACATGATATTTTGAGTAGTCGATGTCTTTTCGTAATAACTTCACGAGTCCATTTATTAATTGAAATGTCAAAAAGAAAGCACACAGACAAAGAATATTATATTATGAAACGATTCGTGTTGTTTAGAAACAATACATAACCTGAAAAGATTAACGTATGTAGGATATGTAAATACCAATTGAATATTAATATTGACAAGATTGACATAATTGATAGCAAAGACTTTAGTACTTCGGCAGAATCTATACCATTTACCTTATTTCACAACAATGGTAGAATAATACTCACATCTGATATACATGTTTTCCCAAATACAATTGTTTTTGTAAATTTGTAAATTAACTCGATAACATAAACGGTTGTCTCATTGTTGCAACGGATCATGTTAATCATTTTAGAGTACTATGATATATACCTTTTTAGCTAATTATACTTTCTTTAACGATATTCTGATTATTCCATCACTATTAAGGAGAATTATCACTACGGTATAAAAAGTACTTTTAGTGTTTTCAGTCGGGAACATTTTTTAAAAGGAGTTTAACTGTTTTCTAAACAAACAGCTTATCGCCAAAATGTTTTAAAATCACTATATAAATAATAATTAAATTGATATGGAAAAAAACAAAATCGTTTAAGATTTAATACAACGAACAGTCTTGGTAAAAGGTTAAGGTATTGTCATTTATTTATCTTTTAAACAGAGGTTATTATCCTGCTTTGGTCATAAATTTAATGCTTATATCTGTAAGTCAAACGTAATGTATAGCAATTTGTGTTTTCTTCATAAACAGTGTTACTTATTGTACAACATTTGTTGTTTAAAAATTAGATACACAATGTATTATATTAGGAATTACAATACGCATACAGTGATATAACAGAAAAAGAACAATTTACATAACATAATAATAATAATAAGGATACAAAATAGAAAAAACACATATAACAAAAATAAATATGTTACGAATTTATAATATTTACCATAATAACCAAAATTACAAAATATTTCAACATATCGGTAAATGCTATAAAGAAATAATATTTATTCAAAAATTAACAGATAAGACAGAGCCAGCCCCACTTCATTCAAACATTTTTTACATCGCTGGCAAACAAAGAATAACAAGCTCATGCCCGGATTTTTTTTTAAATTGTGCCATTCTTTAGATTCAATTACGATGTATTTATAATTACAAAATAATTGTTTAGAAAATAAAATAATCATTTACTTTGTTAAATAAAACACATAAACAAATGTCAAAAATTGTCCACACATCACATATTTATTAAATTGCTTTCAGAGTTAAACAATCCATTGTTTTCCAGTGGGACTCAGTCTGTTTTCTTTAATTCATGAGTGTTAAAGCAGACAGAAAGGTGCCTTTTGAGACTAATATATATATATATATATATATATATATATATATATATATATATATATATATATATCGAAATGAATCTAAATGACTTAAGATCGACGAAAACATACTAGTTCAGAAAAACAATGTGCAATTCATTTGTTAGGAGTGACATTGTTATAGGACATGCTTTAAAAGTCTTGCATTTTAGTGGATATGATATAACTAGGACGAAAATTAGTACTTTTAATATCTTTAAGATTGTGATATAAGGAGACAATTAATTGAAAAGGGTTTTTAATGACAATTCTTAAATGTTCTTAAAGGCCTTTTGGGTATAATTATTTAGTCAGGCTTTACACCAGGCTGTTATTTCTTAACGTCTGGAATATAACATTGTTATTACAACAAGAATTAGTTTAAGACAAGGGCCAATAAAAGGTATTGTATCCACTTCTCGTCATATTGTAACCGCTTGACTCGCATAGAATGACTAAAAGAAATAAAAGTAGTACATGGTTTAGAGTTAAGTCGCAATTTAAAGTTTGCAAACTGTAATATGCGACGGTTTTGTTTTTGTCATCGATTCTAGCAAATAAATGAAGTTAAAAATTTAATATTTATCACCCAATAATTTTTCCAAGTTTCTGAATCTTGTTATGTACATATGTGGTACAATATGGGTTAGCATGCGTCCACTTATCTACACAAAAGGAGACCAAATGTACATTGTTTGGAGATTTTATTACGATTGACTACATTCAATCACCAGTCAAAGCAAATATGATAATGATTTTTGTGCATATTTTCCGTGATACTTTCTGCTAAATTCACTTTACATAATCTAAACTTCACCTTACATAAAACAGAAAAATATCACGTAGGTTCAATACAAAAACTATTGTCATTTTTAATAAACCATGTTATTAAATTATTTAAATTAATCATTTATATTTCAGTTCTTTTACAGACCTCCCCGTTGTCACGTCTTTCAATGATTTCATTAAATTTGATCCTTTATGACCAAGGCAAAGTGCCACAATCATTCATAAACTAAGATTCTCGTTAAATTTAAAAAAAATGTTGAATATTTGTATGTTTTTGTTTTATTTTATGAAATATTAATGAGTTTATTGTGTAATTCCCAGTATTACTTTGAGCTTATTACATTAGTATTTAGTTTTGTCAAAAAAGTTTATTTGTAGTTCCAAAAAGTATACCAAAACTTCTCTTAATTTAAACTTAGAAATATATTACTGAAAAGTAATGGCTTGTATAATTGGGACCAGATGCTTTCTAATTCATTTTAAGGACTTAAAATATGCAATCAAGAAGAAAATGAATTAAAAAAAATTAAATTGAAACATATACAGGTTATGAGAGCAATTGCAAAGTGATCTCCAACGTAGGCTTAAATGTTTTTGGTTTACCTTAACATCTTACTTTCAAAATTTAAAATAATCTTATTCTTATTTGTTGAAATAAGTGGTGTTTATAAAACTAACATCAGGGTACAGTAACAGGTTGTGTACAAATTTATTATCGATTTTTGAAACAATATGCATGATAAAAAAATCTTAAATTACTAGGAATGGAAAGAACCCATAGGAAAACAGAATATAATTTGTATTATTTTAGGTTAATTTTGGAAACAAACTAAAAAATAAATAAATGAATAAATAATTTATATATTTTTTTATTAATTTTATTGAAAACATGCACTTAGCAACAGACAATGCAGCCAAGTACATGTCAATTCTCTTTAAGTAAATAATGCAAACAGCAAAACACCACAAGAACAAAACACATATATTACCAATACTGATACATTTTAAAACAGACAGAGTATCATTGAAAACAATGTCTGAAAACCGAGTGTTAACTTTTATTGTTTATAAATTTGTTGTCATGCTTCTTAAATTGTAAAGAAAATTGTAAGTTAACATTACCTTTTTCAATATATATTAATTGTTATTTTCCGTCCATGGTGATTATTCTCTATTTATAATGAATACGAACGTGTTGCAGTTTAGACAAGAAAATTTTGATAAGGTGTAGTAATAAGCATTACAAATCATTAAATAATTCGCTTGCTGATTTTATTTAAATAACAATGTTTATAAGAGTTTGATTGAGTAGAGGGGTAAACATTTAATACGACCAAAATGAGTAATTTATAAAATAAACAAACTTTAAGTTTGACTAAATAAAGAGTTTGAAATGACTTCTTTCTTAATTAATACTATTTATTTCTCTAATATTAAAACTTGAACATTACAAAACTGAAAATCTAAAAAAATTTGAGTAAATGTTAGTCTTACGATTTTGTTATTCTAATTTTTAAGGCTCTTTCAACAGCATGTGCAAAACATTTAGTTAACTAATAATGTTTAAACTTATGTCTCTTTAATAGTTTCCCCAAATAAATAGTAAATAAATAAATTGAAAAACATATGTTGAAATGATTAAAGTGTTGCTTTTTGTACTGTGGACATATTTTTATACTATATAATGAATTGCCAATTATGGTAAATCATATTTTATCCAATTCAGCATCGGCAATTATGCAATAAAATACGGTTGATTTCGATTCTGAAAAGAACCAAGGTTTCCAATAGATAAATCGTTTATTGACATTTGAACCGAAATGAAAACGTCTTATACAGCTTGAGATTCTTGACAAATTAGCACGTATAATTGTATCAATGAAACAGGTATTAACATGCTGCTTGAAAGAGTGTGTCTTTGTACAGAATCAAATTTAATTGTGTCATGTATCTAATTTCCTATATTACTCCAAGCTGCATCTTAGTGTTAATCTTGTTTTTTTTTCAGTGATCGTAGCCTGAGGTTAACCTACCAATTGACACTTTAAAACCATCGAGACTAAGTTCAATTAGAAAAGTAGCCTTTAGGTAGTAAGAAATAAATCCATTTACATCTCTGAAAATCTTAGTAATTTAACCATGGATCATTTATTAATACGTATTCTGTTAACTATAGTTTAAAAGACATTTTGTTTCGAGAATTTGTTTTCGTCTGAACATTTACTAGGATTTCTGGTACATGTTTTGTTTCAAGTGTTAAAAACTGTACATGGTTTTTTTCTGCTTGATAATTACACAGTATCCGCGGTCAATAAATATCAAGAATATTTCAAAACACATTTTTGCTGCTTTCGGATGGATTTTGACACGAAACTTTGTTTCATTAATCCTATACTTCAAATACCTTTATCCTTTTGTCTAAGTACTATGGATTGAAAACGTTATACATATTGCACAAGCAAAATTAAGTTGTTTAAATTATATTGAAAAAGATTTTTGACATGAAACATTGACATTAAAACAAGTTTAATATGGTTTCTACGAAAAAGACATTAAACATAATTAGGATATTGTATATCTTTGTCATTTATGAACAGACTGCTATTGATCAGTGCATTTGCCATAGAAAAAACAGTCACATTGTGGCAATAAACAAATAAATAAATAAATAAATAATATAAAATCAAATATCTGAAATTGCAGAACAAGAGCCATAACTTAAAATAGTTAAAGTGAAAACAATCTTCTTGATCTAGTCGGTCACCGAAACTGCAATACATTTTAATTTAAATTTACATAGAACGCAAAACCTAAAACATACATGCATTTTTTAAAATTTTTAATGGAATACTATTATTCCATTAAAATGTCAGAAAATCATAAAAAATTCACCCTTAACTTCTACAAGACTTGTTTTGGTCCTTTTATTGCCTTGCCTGTGTACCAGACCAATTTACTTCATTAAAATTTATAACTGCATTCTGTGAATCTTGCACTTTTGTTACCAATTTATTATTTTTACTTAATTAAAATTTATAACTGCATTCTGTGAATCTTGCACTTTTGTAACCAATTTATTATTTTTCCTTTTTTATTATTTACTTTATTTACAAAAAGTTTGAATTTTTGAAATTCCCAAATTATATTTCCTTTGTATATTCACATATTGTAATTTGGAAGAATTAATAAAATTAATCACATTTTTATATGGAGTTGTATTCAGGATTACATTCAAGGGATTTCACAAACTACATGTACCTTGCTGTTTTACAACAGTGTAATTCAACCAAATAATGCCATTTAGACTGTTTTTGTGCAATGTTCATTGGGCTACTACGCTCTTCCTTACTTCCAATATATTCTCACAAAAATGGAAGCAAAGAATTGCTTGATACAGATATAAAGTTTAGTATTATGATTTAAAACTTTAATTTCAAAACCACATCAGTAGGATATAATCAATACATGGTGTATTGGTGACCTAATATGGTTTATACGTGGTCAGTAAATATCATAGCTGCGCTTTGGAGAACATTTTGTAAAACAGCAGTATTTGATACATGTATGTGTTGTAAAATCTATTGTATTAATATTTCTGACTATTCCTGGTTGAAATTATTGCAGACATTTATTTCTTACATTATAAACTACTAAAGATATACTATTTATAATATCAGAAATAAGTACCTGTGGTATTAACGCCCGGGCTACGCAGGTTTTGTATGGGTCTTGTTATTGTTTGATGTTTCAAATTATTTTGATTATTGCAATTTTTTTTAAAAATTATTCTTACGTAATATATCTGTAAATAGAATTTATTAAATATATGATAATTTTCAATTGAAACATCGACTTTCAGACATAATGAATAAAAATTAAGTTTACTGATAAAAAACTTTTTGAATATAATTCTACATTTGTAACTAAAAAAATTATTTTTATAAATAAACCTTAAATGGTGGGATAACAGGTATAAATCAAGCTGCCAGATAGTTTTGTCTTACAGTTAAAGCTTCTTGTACACTTATGAAGTGACAAAAGTATCACAAATGTTGGAAGTAGTAATTCGTGTTGCACCACCACTTAAAGTTAATGTGTGTGTGTGGGGGGGGGGCGTTTGTGCATATGTGTGTGTGAACAAAAGTGCTTATTGACAAAGCATATACTAGGTCAAACCTTGTAATCAAACCATAAGTAGATTTATATTTTATCTAGCAATTTACAGTATATAATGTGTTTAAGCAAAATCAAAATTTTTTTTTGGCTGTCACCACCAAATTGTTTAGTATGAAGTCGCTGTATCAAAACTTATAGTGGATATATTTGACATCCCATAGCTCCATGTTCCTTTCATTCTCAAATTTGATTTCGCACGTGACAGGTGAAGTTAACTAGACAAA
This sequence comes from Tegillarca granosa, assembly GCA_029721355.1. Taxonomy (NCBI): domain Eukaryota; kingdom Metazoa; phylum Mollusca; class Bivalvia; order Arcoida; family Arcidae; genus Tegillarca; species Tegillarca granosa. The sequence goes on along the minus strand of CM056597.1, from coordinate 11,246,138 downwards.
ATCGTGCTTAGTCTTCCGGAGCACTCGACCTCTCTTTCTTGATGGAAGTTCACGTGTATTGCGGAATTGGCCAAGTTTTTTCTTTGTAAATTGTGATTTTGACATGGACTGGTATGTTTCAGTTTCATCATTACTTCACTCCTGCCTTATAGAAAAAGTGTTATTTAAACGATCGATTAGAAAATAAATAGATAAGTAAATCTATGTAACCTCATGTGCCGTTGAACAAACACATAATAATTATATACGTTTGTAGTTGTCCATTTTATGATATAAAATAGACTAAATACATTTTGAAACCGCCAAGTACAAAAGTAAGAAAGTTTTGTGATCTTGGCTCATAATAATTCATTCCAATCTACAGAAATTGCTACAAAGGATTATTTTGGCAGATTACATTGCAACGAACCTAACGCCTCCTATCCTTGCAAATTAGAATATAAAATAACAATTACCTGGCCTTAACATCTGTACTATAAAAAAGGGATTTGATCTTATAAAACTATTGAAATAAAAATAAAGTCTAAATTTTTTAAAGGACAATTGAGTCGTGAATTAGAACAATATAGTATGAAACCTAATATGATATTTGATATTGAGTTTGTTGACACATTTTATGAAATAAATTCCTGGTTTCGGTCTCACTTTTGTAAATGTAAAGATATTCTCGAAAGAACTATGGCTTCGTTTATATGCAAATTAGTTTACTGAAACAAATCTAACATGCTGATGTTGAGAGAATACCCCAGACATTATTGTTTATGCAGTGTCTGTTGAAAATTAGTTATGTTCAAATGACCAAAAATCTGTTTATCAGTCTTTGCGCGTTCATTTCAATCTATTTTTTGTGTGACATTAGTCGTTGCGTTGGCTTAATGAAACGGATGTTTTTCAATTACAGAAGCTCTAACGAGGTAACAAAATGCAAGGCGTTATTAAATTAAGAATCTTGACAAATCTTCTCTAATCAGCATCTGTATGTTTTAGTACAAACACTATTAATTTAGTTACGATTTATTGCATCATTTTAATTCCGATGCCTCGAGATCTTGTACTTTAAATCTGTAAGATTTGATTTAAACACGTAATATAATTGTAACATATTTAAACGCTACTTTCTTTTGTGTAAGTTGGATTTTGTGATTCCAAAAATAGTGTTATCTTAAATTTAAAACACGTATTAATAATAAAATATTTTAAATCTCACATTGTAGATTTTACGGCAATTTTAAGTTTGACAGTTTTCATTTTTCTTGTTGTAAACGTATTGGAAAAGAACTTGATTTAGGAAACTATGATCATGCTTCCAATGGAAAGGTTTAATATGTTTTTCATCTATTATGCTTGGAGTATTGACAATGAAATGTATATTTTCTAACGCTTAGATTGTGTATTGAAAAAAAAATTAAATATATGAATGTAATATTCCTTATAATTTGTCATAGATAGCATACACACAATCTGGTAAATTTATTACTATTTTCATTGTTATTTTTTTTAATATAAAATGATAAATATAGGTTCATACCGCTGAACTAAAAGAAGTTAACTGATACATTTGCTTATCATCAATAAAGTTAAACAATTATAGGAATCTACCACAATTTATATACACAGTTTTAAATATTAGAAATAATGTCTAAGTTTATATATTTTAAAACTTTATCTATAAATTAATTATCTTTTGTAATATTATTATTTTTTTATTTTATACTGCTCACTCTTTTTTATCTGATGTTATACTCTAAATCAAATAAATTGATATAATTAACCTACAGAACAAAAAGAAATCAAATTGGATCTCTTTGTATTATTGTATTATACGGTACTCATTTTGCTACAATGTTTATTTTGTTATTATTTAATGTATAACATTTTTGTTTTGATTTATTTATCAATTTCTGTAGAAACCTTTCAGGTAAGAAAAAAATGATGAAGGTAAAAAAAAAAACTAAAAGCAAAGAAATGTTTACCCTTCTCTTGGGAAATTTTACATCACAACAACACACTTTTTGAAGATTGTTTTATTTCTATCAATTCTGCAGATTATTATAGGCAAGTGTTCAAAACAAAAAAGCTATTAATAAAAATACTTATTTTCATTTTGAGAATTTTTTAAAAATATTACTCGACTAACATGGCTTATAGGTATTTAGTACCTTTCTAAAAGGTATTCTTTGTTGTTCTTACAAGTGACAGTAACCGATTAGAGAAAAACAGAATATTAGTTTTCTTGACTATTTATAAGACTTTTAAATGTAAACATGGAAATATTGAAATAAATGTTATTAAAAAAGCAATTCAATTAATGATCATTGGTTGAAAATAAGAGAAATAGTGCCACTTTATATCTTTGCTTTCTTTAACCTAGATTACAACACAGTATAACTTTATCAGTGCTTTAATAATAGCAATCAGAAATTTGCTGAGAGTATGATGAATCTTAACGTCTATCTAAAGAAAAACTTAAAGGTTCTGAATGCAAGCGTTGTTAGAACATATTTCTATAAAAAACAATATTTACAGCCAGTGACATCTTCAATGTATCATGTTTAGAGTTACTTAATTCCACTTGAACTCTAATTGTAATAGCTCCTTGATACTGTAATCAACTTGTTGTTTTACGGACTAATTCATTCAATGTTAAAAAATCTTCATTAACTGCACTACTGTAGTATCATTATGCAACAGTAATAATAGGTTTCGCCAATCCTCTTTAATTGCATGTATGCACCATAGAAAAATTAGAACCATAATTCTTCATTTGCATTTCCAACAAATTAATGAGTTCTGCAAGAGTTGTTATTTAAAAGAGAAAAAAGAAATTTATAACTGAAAAAATGTACTTGCCAAAAGCAAACAAAACCAAGATTTAAACACGAGTTAATGATATAATATGTTGTATGTAATTATCTCAATAGTGCTGGTAAAATATGTTGTTTGGAATTTAATTTCTTTAGAATTACACCTTTGTAGTGATTCAAATTAAACTTTAAAATGTATTTTACTTTGTGTTTTGCTCAAGGCATCATCGTTCTTCAATTCTGTTTTATCTAATTTTCGCCTGAAGCTTTTTCCAAATTTTGCTTAATTAGTAATTTGGAAAATATGTTTCCAAAAACCAAAATTAAAATCTTCTAAAATTAAAGCATGAACTATATATATATTTGTATATTTGTATAGTCTAATAATAACATCGTGATCTCTTTGATACAACACTACTGTAAATGGTTAAAAAAGATCATGTCAAAAAATATAAGTAACCGTACAAAAATATGCCTGTTATTGCAAAGTTTAGTTAAAAAATGTGATAAAAAAGCTTTCTTATAATAACTGATGGACGTTAAACATGAAACGATTAACAATTACAAAGAAAATCATAGTACTGAAAGTACTGGAAAGCGGTTAGCCTGGTAGCTCGGAAAGTTAGGATAAAATTTTGATTATATCACTTTTCAACGGTAGGTCCCTGAAATAATTCAATTTCTCAAAAAATGTACAGCTCTTTGATTGGATTTTGCTTTGTGGAGTTATGTACGATATATTTTTCACAAAATATATGATGTTGTGATCAGTTTTAGATCAGGCCTCATTTTGAATAGACTGTTAACTGTGATTGTGTAAAACACCATTACTCCTTTTCTCAGTTTTATTTCGAAATAATGGATCAAATAGGTTCACCTGATAGAAAATGACCGGTAAAAGTGTTGTTAAATTAATACAAAATAAATTCTATATGATATTTTGTAAGTTGCATTGAACAAAATAAATATTTATTGAAACTGTGTAGCAAAATATCTCTCAATAAAAATTCTTATTCAGTAATTAAGAAGTAATGACTTGTATCCAAAATAACCACCTAAATACAGGAAGACCAACATCTTAGTCCTTATCACTAACCACCTTTGACTCGGCTTAATTACCCGTCTCAATACATCAAAAAGTAATTTTTTCCAAAAAAGTTTAAAAAGTCGCAAACGTAAAACGTACAAAGGTAAAATTATGCCATGACCTTGCATTTGATCTTGGTCATTGAAGTTTCATTAAAATCTGTTCAGTTGTTTTATCATTGCAGATTATTACATGACTGCTGTTAATGTTAACATTCAAAGCAGGTCGTATTTATATATATTTTGTCTTCAGTCAAGGTATACACACTATAAACATTTATGTAAAAACTATTGGAAAAGTTGAAAAATCTATAGTTAATCAGTAATATCTAGTGAAAACTCATTTATAAGTAGCTAATAAGCACACAAGAACTATAAAACAATGAATAATTTCTAATTCATTTACCATTTCAGTATACTTATGCAGCTTTGATTTTGACCTCTGAACCTATAACCTTGACCATATATCAAAATGATCATCATATTAAAACCTACAAAAATGTAATATACACGCCTATAAAAAAGTTTATAGTTTTCAAATAATTAACAATGTAAGACTTCTAATGCAGCTATTACCTTGATCTTTGAACATATGACCTTGGGACAAATATCAAAATGATCATCATATCAAAACCTACAATGTTTTTTATATACATGTTTTTACAAGAAGTTTAGAGTTTTCAAGATAATTTATATTTTGTCATCTTTTTTATTTTGCAGCTGTGACCGTAGCTTGACCTTGATACCTATGACCTTGAATCATATATAAAAATAATTAGGATAATAAAACCTACAATATTCTATTACACCTGCCTATACAATAAGTTTATCGTTTTTAAGATAATTAACAATTTAAGACTTCTTATGCAGCTATGACCTTGACCTTTGAATGTATGACCTTGAATCATATATCAAAATGATTGTCATATCATTACCTACAATATTTTCATACATGTTTATAAAAAATGTTAACAGTTTTCAAGAAAAGATACTGACATTGAACTAGTTAGCCACTTATGCTATGCTGTGTTTTAACAACCTGGAAAAGATAAGTTTGAGCAATCAAATATGCAATGGTCACAGACTAGCGCCGTTAGAAAAACCAAACAAATGACGGAAGAACTAACACTTCAGAGGTAAGGCACTCTGATTCGCAAGCTGGCACCTAAGACCACTAGGCCAACACCAACTGAATACAGCCTTGATGGTTCAGAGGAAGAGAATCTTCTTCCAAAGCAGGGTGGGGTGGAGTGTAGGTTGGGATGTTGGTTCAACCGCTGGCCAGGTCAAACATAAGACTTAAATTTGAGGAGAGAGTACTGACTGTTGACACATAGTCATAATGTGAATAAGAGTTGGGTACTTGGCTGAAGCAGACTGACTGTAGGAGCTAGCATGTGACATTTGCCGAGTATGGCAAAAATAAAACACACTTCCACATCTTGCACATGTACACACTTGTTCTTTAATTTATATTAAGCAATCAATAAACTTTCTCTTGTCTTACTTACTGGCTAAAAATTGCTAGTGCAACATAACATTACAACCAACAAACCTCTCATTTAATGCATGCTTTAAAGTATTTGTTTCAACCCAATTTCTTCAGTGAAGCCATAAAACTTGTTGAATCGAGCCAAATTACATAACATGCCACTCATGAAAGAAATAATTAGAAAAATGTTTTCATGAAATAAATCTGTAGATGAGTATACACAATGGTGGAATTATTACAATTAGTTGTTCCTCAATTTGAAATAGAAATTATGCCTTTCATTGGTTGTTATCAAACCATGTAGGACGGTTAAAATGTTTTTAGAAGTAAGTATCTAAATAAGTTGATATCAGTTATTTGAAAAACTAATACTGCATGTTTGTCTCTATCATTATTCGCCCTAGGTTGTAAAAAGGAGAAAATGATGCAGTCTGTTGTAAAAGTAATAAATATTTATTGGTTTTCTGATATGACATGCAAACTTTGGCTCTATATAGGGTATACTGGAGTGGAGTGGAGAGGGCAAATGGTGTAGTACAACCCGTCCAGATACCGAATCTTTCACATAAATATCAAGGTAGTCAGTCTTAAGCTGATGGAGTAAACTGGAGTGCTTGGAGATAGACAAAAGCTTTCAACAAGCAAGTGAAAAACTTTCTTATCCTAGGTTCTGTCACTGTGGGATTCAAACTTCTCAGTGAGATGTACTTTGACCTGTAAGCATGTAATTTAATTTCATCTAATGGGGCTTTACATCCCAGTCAAGAATATTTCACTTATATCAAGACGTCACCAGCTGTAGGTGAATTTGTAGAAATATTTACCTTTGCAGTGTGCTTAGGGCAGTGTGCAGAGAGGATTCTTTAGTGAGCCATGCATATCGTAACATTGGACATCGGCTTTTAAGGTCTATTCTGAAGGACCCTGTGAATTTCATTTCTAAATGGCGGGTACTTGGCAAAAAATAGTAACTATCAGTTTTCTAGTCTTGGTCAGCCCCGGTTTGAGTTTGAACCCCGACCTCCCACATACAAAGCGAGGACTCTACCAACTGAGCAACCACAGTGATGTAAACATGTAACCTAGACCAGTTGCCCACCAAGGCTCTAATGCTAGGGTACTTTGATAATATGAAAGGAAACTTCTGGAGAAAATTTTCATTAACAGCGATATGAAAAGATACTGCCAATAAAAAACAAGTTCAAGTTCATGTTAATGTTTTTGATTTATTATCTTAATTTTTATACTGTTACAAAAGGAATCCCGGACATATATTCATTTAGGACCTATGGTCATTGAAAGAATCTATCTGAAGGTAAAGTTAAACAGACTACAATATGTCTGAAAAGATAACACTTGCGTATAAAGAAAAGCACAAATTGTCTTTTATCAGGGTGTACTTTCAAGTATACAAAATAACCTTGCTTTGATAATCATAGGCATTTTCTGTTATCAATGCATTTCATTGTCAATTTGACTCTTGTCAATAGATGGTTATTCTGTAACCGATTTCAAGAACTGCAACTTGTCTGGTTCAAAGTTGTCCATTTTTACAAATAAGGGTGCATTCTGGATTATGGTATCTTGTTCGGATCACTGCAATGTTCGACTAATTTTTCAAATAAATCCTGAACAGCCTTAGCAGCATGATGTTTTTCTTTATTCGCTTGTTGCTCCTTCAGTCTGTTATTTCTGACAAGAAAAAAAGACATCAACTTTTCAAAAAATAACAATTTTTTTTAAATGAATTTGAAAAATGAATCATATTTAACATTCCTAAGAAAATATTGAAATACACATTTACTTGAAAAAAAGTATCTCGAGACCTTTGAGTATAACTTGATGAAGCAGGAATATGTTAAAAGCATTATTAATGAAGAAAAATCATTTAATCTTGGTGTTACTGTTATAAAGTTGTTGTGCAAGTTGCAATATATTTTACTTACAATGAGATATCTCAAATTAAAGTATAATCAAAAATGTTTAACACTGATTTATCTGTCTGTAAATTGAACATCTGAAAAGGATTTTAATTTTCTTAATAAAACTTATTTACAATCAATCGGCCCAATATACATTTTATACTTAAGTTTTTCATAATAATTTTGTGATTATTCAGCATTAATGAGAAATTTTGCAATTTTGCAATGGTGGCAAATTGACTAAGTCTCTTGACTCCACATTTTTCCATGTAAAGCATAAGTGTATGTCACATGTAACCTGTTTACTATGCATAGAAAGGCGATTCAGCAATATGACCTGTGGCTTTCCTAGTTAAGACCAGAGCTAATAATATTCTGTTTCAGTGTTATTCTGTCTTAACGCTTCTTAGTTGTGTGTATTAAATAAAAAACTTCCAAGATTTAGATAATTAGAAAATGAATGTACATGATATATATTTTACCTGATTTCATTGCCTATTCACTCTCAAGTTATTGTCAACACATAAAAGTGAAAATATGTATATGTACATCTTTGGAAAGGAAGCAGAATAGAAAAACATTTCACTTGGTCTTAGTTTTATTATCAATAAAAGGATACTTTGAAATAGAAACTTGCTATATGCTGATATCTTGGTATGAAATATATTCATTCTATAATTCAAATATTTCAAATTCATTTTTCCTATGAAATTTTCACTCTATCGCCGATAATAAATTTAGTACAAACCTAACCTTGTACTTTACACTTAGTTACTGCTGTTCTACCTAGGCAATAAATAAAAAAGTAATATGTTTCTGTTCACTTCTAAAAGTTGCCATCTTTTCCAGACTTCAAGTCGGCCATCGTCTGTATTCAAAATTTATTCTACATAAGAATGATGGAATGAGCACTCTTCTTCCCAGTAGTTGTTACAAATTATTGTAAATACCTGTCAAAGTCTTAATTAGCCTTTTTCGCTTTCTTCTGTGACTTTCTTGGTGTTAAGCTGTTTTACTTTAAAAGTGGGAGCCCAGTCTGGATTTGATCAGTCATACAGTTAAGATGGTTTACCTGAATAATAATAATAATAATGATAATAATAATTTCTTTTATTGGTAAACTGACATTACAGTTTACACAAATAGTACATAATTACATATTATTTTGTAATTTACATCAATTACCGGTAAGTGGTCTCAGTGGCCGAGTGGTCTAAAGCGCAAGCTTATAGATCACAGTGCTGTTCACCGCCTGGGGTTGAATCCCACTAGAGACGGATACCTGGTGCCTCTTGCAGTAAGATCAAAGTATGCTTGAAAACACTTCCTTTTTACTGTACCCATTGTTACGTTAATGATTTTATAAAATTCTGACAAAAGATGTAACTTTTTCTGTAACTTATTAACTGAAGACAGTTAATATCTGGACTTTCTAAGGTATGAAATACGTTTATTAAGTCAATACATTTGTATGAAAGCACAACACATGGTACATTACAATACAAACAATACATACTTCAAAACAGTAACTCAAAAATATGGACAATTTCATTGCCAAAAACATCCTTATCTTATTGAAAGGTATACTTTTGCAATCTTAAAAAATCCGATATCAATTACTCAGTAGGCAGTACTTTGTACTGTCAGAAAATGTATTATTTAGCAAACTTTTTAGCCATCTTAAATTTTGAAATTTATTTAAAACTAAGGTTTGTTCCCTCATGCAAAGCATACCTTAGCTGGATTTAAATTTATATAATTTTGGAACTTTAGATTCATTATTTTCAACTGTTTGGCTTATGTTTTTTATCTATCAAACTTATCAAACTTTCAAACAAATGAAATTCCGAAATGTGCACATCTCGCTCATCAAAATTTATCTGTTATTTGTGTTATATATCTTTTCATTCCGAAAAAGGGAGCGATCTTTCAAAAATACGGGGGCGAATTTTCAGGACGCGATTTTGACCGTGAGGTGATATTGCAAAAAGTTGGGGCGTTTTTGAACGGGGCAATTTTGACATGTGGGCGATTTTTTGGACAGTGGGAGCGAAATTGACGGGGCGATTTTTTCCGTGGGGCGATTTGACCTGATACCGTTTTATATTTGTTGAATAGCAACAACGCACCTTATTTTACCAATATAATAAATCCGGGTTCCAAAAATGAAATTATTTCCGCACATGAAACAGCTGGATCTATTACTGACACAGCCAGTGCTTGATTCAACTTCTTCATGCTTCGAAAACACGGTCGGGGACGAGTGACATCCTTGAAATCTTTGATTTCATAAAAACAACTCTCTTTGCAGCCTTAAAGATAGACGAATCTTTCCCCACGGAAGATTGTTTGAAATAGCGTAACATGGACCATCTATCTGGATTCTGAAACAGAACAAATTGTTCTTCTGTGAATGAAAAGACACAACTGCCATGTTGTATATCACGGACATGAGAAGTGTTGCTATGAGTAGGCGGGTCATAGTAGGTCTCTCCAAACAGCATATAGAATCTTCGGTCAAAGGTCTAAAGTTACCGCTAGGAGCCGCTTTGACCTATCACTTCCTGTTAGGAACGATGCCTATAAGCGTTAAGCGTATACGCTAACCGCTTAAAAATGACAAGAAAACGCTTTCGTTTGGTCAACTACTGATTACAACTCACGAAAGTCGAAATTAAGGGCCTCGAACTATCTAGTTGCAACACAACAAACATAAAACTTTGGTATCTCTTCGGTTTCAAGTAAGCCAGTACGACATTTATTTCGACACGTACAACATATTCTTATGCCACATGATAGATTTTTTTTTTCATTTTGATGTCTTTGCTTTTTAAGGTACATGTATCGTAAACATCGATAACATGTGTGATATTTAAAAATGATTTGATAATCCTCGATTATAAGAGTGTAGAATAATTAACAGATGATATGGCGCACCTCTGAGCCATACATGGTGGTCAATAAATAAATTACAGTTCCCAGTACGGTAAAACCGTTCTTTTATCGGATATTACATGATATTTTTATACTCGCATTGTTCATTTAAAAAGTCAATTGCAAACGCAATTTAAGTGTTGGCACACACACACACACACACACACACACACACACACACACGCACACAAACACACACACACACACACTTATATTCATGGTTCTTAGCTTCATAGTTGTTTTTTTTAGGTTTTTTTGTATGTTCAGACTGTTTTACCTGTAATGTTAAGTAACACACCCACCCACACACACACACACACACATATATATACACAAACACACACACACACACACACACACACACACATATATATATGTATATACATACATATATATATACTTATTCAGTGCATTTTGTAAATGTTTGTTTGTTTTTTTACTATTATTGCAAAAAACATTTTAGAGCTGCGTTAAGTTTTCCAAAGAAAAAATTAAAACGGTGCTAATCTAATTTATGATGTTCCTAATGAACAATGTTACATTTAGGTTCAACGATAAAAGCTCAAATAAATAAAGGAACAACAATGATTTCCCAGCGAGATGTAGAATGTGGGATCTAATATTAGAACATGGTTACGTCATAAAAAAACCGGTTCATTTAAACACAACTTTAAAAACGGTGAAATACGATAAATTTTACAGAAATACGTTGAATTTATCATTTGTGACTTAGTAAGGGATACATGACACCATTTCATATGCATCTGGATATTAATGACGGACAATTAATGCAATTTGTCATGTTTCACCTATGACTAATGGGTTTTTCCGTACATCCGTGCGCATGTTCCAAGCCCATTGAATCATCGGTAAACATTGACCAACCGGTTAGAAGATTCCGTTGATTTACAGCTAAAAGAAATGAAATTTTAGAAAATGAATCTCACGGATCGTGATTAGAAATTATCTATTTAAAAAAATATATATTTTAAGAAAATCAAAACAAAACAAAAAAAAAAAAAAAAAAAAAACAAAAACAAAAAAAAAAAAAAAAAAAAACAAAAAAAAACCAAACAAAAAAACAAAAAAAACCCAAAAAACAAAAAATAGAAAATTGAAAAACTTTATGCAGCTTTAAAATAATTTTATGTATCATTTAGTATTGTGTATTTTCTTACTATATGTAATATTAATATCTGGACGTATTTTGTCGATTTTTAGAACATCGTGATATTTATCGCATCATTCATTATTGCGTACAATATTATATTATTAAAAGCAATTCGGGTTAAGATAGAACATAAATCTTAGTGAGGAAAATATTAAGAAAGCATGTAATGTATCTAATTTCAAAGCAGTTTTTAGCACTTTGAAATACCTATAATTACGATTACAACAAAGATTTATTTAGGTTCTTTTCACGTCTTAGAGTTTGTGTATCATTCTTCTCTAAAGTTCTAGTCTTAAACAGTGTTATAAATAGTGATTCAAAAATCTGATTACAAAATGTTATAAAATGTTATAAAATAGTATGTCGGAGTTCAAATATTTAAATCATTTTCATATAAAAATGCCTAGAAATTTATCACATAAATTCCTGTTAAATTATGATGTGTGATATGTGCACATTTTGGAAAATCATTACTCATCAGTGACACTAGAGGCCAAAAAGTTTGATAGATAAAAATCATAAGCTATTGTTATAATTATCCTTTCCTACTCTTTCAATTCTTTTGACTGCCTGGGTTTTAATTTTTATCCAGATTTTAGTGTGATAAAGATTGTCATTTTTCCAGCCAGATGTCGTTTTTTTTCTTTTGACACTTTAACATCTTATTTCTTATCGCCTCGATATAAATAAAATCTTCTTGACTTTGGAGTGAATGTGTGGTACAAATTACAATACCCGAATTCACCAATTTTGTTATTTCAGTAAATTCCGCATATTTTAAATTCTCTTGAAACATTTATTTATTTCCCTTAACGTTTATAAGAGGAAGATGTTTGTTTGACAATTTTATTCATTTTTAACGCGAATGTTCGGTATCATTTGTTATGAATTTGTATGATGGTTTAGATCATTAAAGGGAAATCTCAACTGCACCTAAACTGCACTGTTTTTATCTATCAAACATTTCGGTCTTAGTGTCACTAATGAGCAATGAATTTCCGAAATGTGCACATCTGGCACATCTAGCACATCAAAATGTAACTGGTATTTGTGTTATGCATGTATATTTACTACCCCTGATCGGGTATCGCTACTTGTGGAGTAAAACTCCCCGAGGGATTCCATAACTCAGTAGGCAGTTCTTTGCGCGTCAGAAAATGTACCATTTAGCAAAATTTTCAGTTGTCTAAAATTTTGAAATTTATTTAAAACTAAGGTTTGTTTCTTCATGCAAAGCTTTCCTTAGCTGGATTTGGATATTTATAATTTTGGAACTTTAGATTCATTTTTGCAACTATTTGGCTTATGTTTTTTATGTCTCAAACTTTTCGGTCTTAGTGTCACTAATGAGGAATGAATTTCCGAAATGTGTACATCTGGCACATCAAAATCCAACTGGTATTTGTGTTATATATTTGCTAGAGGACTGAGGGTATTTTTGCCGTACTTTTATAAACATTACCATGTTAGACAAGATGAGCACATTCATTAGACCGGAAATGATATTGGTTTTGACCTATTCTTGTCAAACGTTTTAAAAAGCCTATATATCTGAAACCTTTACATTTCTTTTATTAGGAAAACATTGTTGTCTTTTTTCTTAATATTCAAAAGACACTGTAAATATTGGAAAAATTATAGCTTAATAAGTGTCTAAAGTAGTATCTATATTTCCTTAATTTTGGCAATTTTTCTAAATTCATTCGCTTTTGCTATTGTCGAGTACAGTAAAGGTTTTAAAGTTTGGTTTTTTATTTTTAAGATAGATTACTCTTCCGGTGCTTTAATTATATAAAAAGTTGTATTTCTAAATAAACATAAATATTTTAAACAAATTTCAATTTTTACGGAATCCATCTGATAATATCAATCGTATCAACAATCAAGTTCACGACTTCTAAAACTCTAGATTGATTTAAATTTCTGTAATATAAAAAAATACCAAGGTCATCGATTTGGATCTACTTTTGAACGGAAGTTAAAAATAGTTTTTAGTGGTTCAACTTAAGTAAAACGTGATCGAAAATAAAATAAATAATTTTAATGCATACATTCTTTGACATCATCATTTTCATAAAAAAAAAATTCTGAATTGACCAGTTTTTAAATCAATTTTCTTTTCAAGTGTTTTGTTGGTTATCTTTTGTTTTCTTATATTTTTAAATGCAGTTGGTTGTTTTTTTCTTTGTAATATAAGTTAAAATTATAAGTTTTATTCTTAACAAAGTTAAATTACGTGATAATACACATAAATCTATCTATAATTTACGTTTTAAGATAAATTAAAAGAGAGATCAACGAAATATTACTTTTAATTCTCATGATAACATAACACATCAGGGTATGGGTTTGAAATAATTGTTTTCACTGTTTGAAGTGTTCTGAAGATATCTCCACGCTTTAAGTTATTATTTGAAATGACTAGAAATGCGATAAACGATTTAATTTTAATCCGCTTGGGCGTTTCTATGCTTGTTATAGAGTGCACAATACATAATACAGTTAATATATTGCTACTAACAGAAAAGGAAAACGGTTTCATTAAAAACCACATTTCGAAGTTGAAACACAAAGGCGTTCACTTGTTGACATTTTCGCTTGTAACATATTGTAAAAATGCAATCCTATACAATAGAAATGTTGACGTCATTGCTATAAAATTAACCCATATTAAAAAGATATGATAGACCAAAATTACAGCCAATGATCCAAACCGCAAATAAAACATTGTGTCATTTAACATGTTTATTCATAAAGTCTGGTAAAGTCAAATCTTTCAGGCAAATATCTGATAAAGGGATTTTTTAAAGTTAAATAATCATCACGATTCAATATTTTAAAAAAAACAAAATGTCTAATTTTCTTTACTATATCACAATTGATAATGAATATAAAAACTATGGACAAAAACTGCCAAACTTATGACATTGCGAAGCGAAACCAGTTGATCAAATTAAACAAAATTTAGTTGAGTTGAGTAATGGTGTTTAACGTCCCAGTCAAGAATATTTCACTTATATCGAGACGTCGCCAGCTATAGGCGAAAGTGAAGAAATTTTGCCTGTGCGTTGCGCTGATGGCATTACACAGCAGGGTTCTTTATCGTGCCATGCCTGCCATGACACGGGACCTCGTTAATTTTAAGTTCCCATCCGAAAGAACCGTGACTTTCATTTCGTAATGCCGAGTGCTAGGCGAAAGAACAGTCACTACCCACTTTCAAGTCTTGGGTCAGACCCGGCCGGGGTTCGAACCCACGACCTTCCACTTACGGAGCGAGCACTCTACCAACTGACCTACCGCAGTGGCCAAAATTTAGTGGTGAAGTCCCTAAATGGAGCAGATTACAGTTTGTGCTTTTTGATTTTATCCTAATACAAACATACTATAAACTAAAAAAGAACAGAAAAGGGCCATTGCATACTTAATTATTATTTAATTTAATTTAAATTTGGAATACACAAAGTAGAACTCGTTTCTTTTCCCGTAGGCATGTTATTAGGGCTATGTTCAAATGAACAGCTAACTAAACCAGATTAATTGAAAAACGTTTTTGAAATTAGTTCACTAAATGAAACAAAATTCGTTATGGAAGGTCCCTAGATGAATTAAATTACAATTTTTGATTCAAAGACTTAATAAAAGATGACCGATGTAACCACAGATTTAAAAAATGACCATTTCATTTATGATCTTTGTTAAAAGCCAGTGTTGAAATGTCCACAATTTTGGTCTCTTTTTTTTCTAACACTAGAATAGTGATCATTTAGTTCATTTCGTTTATAAAGTTTTAATGTTTAAATTGCTTTTAGTTTAAACAATATTTTTTTAAATAAAGCATATTTTAACAATGTAAAATAGATTTCCTGTTACATGATAGTTGGATTCTGCAACTATTTAAAGGTATTATATATATATATATATATATATATATATATATATATATATATATATATATATATATATATATATATATATATATATATATATATATATATATATATATATCACTTTATTGTATTTTTACTCAGTGATCTTGTTTTAGTATTAAAAAGCACCAAATTTTGAAATCGTAAGCGAGGTTTGTTTAAACTGTTAATTGTGTTAATTGTTATTCCTCGTTATAATGCTCATGTTGCAAAAAAAATTGTTGTTTTGATACATATTGCTTTGAATTGTTAATACCTGTAAATGTATTTCATTTTTAATTCCGCATGAATTGATCGTTACAATTCTTTAAATAGACTTGGAAAAGGGAGGTCAACAATACCTTTTGTTAAAACCTACTTGGAGCAAATAATTCATTTTTTTTATCTAGTAAGTAAAAAAAGCTTGAAAACAAAGTAATTTGTTAAAACCTCATTATAAATCAAAGGATAGTGTCTGTGAGTAATATAGGGAGAGAAGCCTTTACAATATGATATATGAGTTAGAAATTAAACGTTACGGCTCAAACTAAATTATGTCTTTTTATTGACTTCAACTTCAAGTAAGAGAAGAACTCATAAATAGTTAATGTCTAAGCAATACTATGATAACAGCCAGATCAATGTTAAAATATAACTCTTAAGATAGAAAAAAATCCTTTTTTTCATGTAAATTTATCAAACTACTTAAAAACCTGCGCAGACAGAAAAAGATCTTTTTACCTTTTTATCTTGTTAGTATAGCTAATTGCATCTTACATATTTTGTGAGCATGGACAATATTTTCACTTGAAGACTTTTATCCAAACAGTTCTTTAACTTCTACTGTTTTACACACTTTTTACGATATTAAGCGTGCAAGAATCGCATTAACACATTAATTATTGTATACCTGAAAAAATGTTTTAACAATACTTTATTGAAAGTTTTGAAAACCGTTCTAGCTAATAGTTACAAACAAAAGCAAAACATTCAAATCACTATTGAACGTACTTGAAAATATAGCTCTAAGTTGAGGTATCAAAAACTATTTTTGCGTTTTCGTTTAGGGTTTTATAAATTACTTTTAAAGGTATATGCCTGTATAAACTTTGGTCTTAAATGTTGTTTGAGTAACAAAAATCTACTTGACAATTATGTTTAATTGTCTTAATTAATTTAGTATTTTTCTGTGTTTTGTTTGGGTTTGAATTGAAACAAAAAATCCTTTTCTTTTTAAAATGGCTATTGTGATAGAAGTTAAGAAAAAAATTATCAACTTAGGATTTGCAACAATATAATTAAATACTTTGATATGTTTTTAAGAAAGAAATACGCTTGTCTACTTCAGAGATAACCAGGAAAATTCAAAGCCTTCTTTTGGACAAATTGCAGTGTTTTTTGAGAATTTATTTATTTTTTTTTTATTTTATTTTTTTTTTTTTTTGATATTTTTAACGATAAAATGCTAAAAAAAATCTGTAGTTTGTGGCCTTCGAATACTTAGGAAAAAAAACACCACATTTTTCTAAATGGATGTTATTTTTTACATGGACACAATAGGCATAAAAAGAACATATAGCTATTGAAATGCAAATCTAAACCACGCATATCTTGATAGCTTTTTCTACTTATACATACATATACACGATAAAAAAAAGCTAAGCCAGGGGTAACTTCGGTTTGTATTGTTTATTTTACACCTTAACCTAAATCATTGAATTCAACAATAAAATCATTTATGTATACCAGAGACAATGCAAACTTGTTTGACACCTTTATACACATTAAATCCATCCGTTTACGCTGAATGCATCAAAACTACACTAGTATTTTCCATATGTAAATATATAACACAAATACCAGTTAAATTTTGATGGGACAGATGTGCATATTTTGGAAATTCATTCCTCATCAGTGACACTAAAACCGAAAAGTTTGATAGATAAAAAACAATATTTATATGTTTTTGCTATAAACTGTGGCATCGAGATAAAACGGCTTTATACATTCAGAACTTATCATAGTGCTATAGGTCTTCTTGTTATCTTAAAATGCTATATATATTTTTTGCTACAAACTTCTAAGATGGCAATCGTATACTTTTTCAGAGTTAAAAGAGGCAACTTGCACCGTACTGTAATTCTTGTTGTTGGATATATGGTAATGTTAATAAAATGCAAAATTAAAACTTAATATTGTAATTATTTGAATATGTTTTCGAACACTATCGATCTTTTTATGTTTTAAGAAGTGTTTACTCCTGTGCCTTTATTGAACTGCGTCACAAACATTGGTCTCAAGAATATATGTCTATCAGTGACAATGCATTTAAATGTGTGTTGTTACACAATTTAAATTGTTAACCATCATTTTAAGTTGTATATAAATCGTGGTAGTACTCAACTTACGCATGAACAATACAATCTGATATACTTTATATTTTCTTTACATATTTTTTTTTCTCGGAATGCCATCGGAATATGGTCTTGCCTTCAACTGAAACCAGAGCGCCAAAAGAATCAAATATTTGCAGTAGAATTGATTTCATATAAGGCATTATCATAATAAGTTTGCGCTTATTGGTAAAAATATATCGAAAGTCATGTATAACATTGTTGTGATATGTTGTAAATATTGTAACATTAACTGGAGGTATAGGTGTCTTATAACAATTAAAAGTGCACCACATATTTGGAAACACCCTGTATGGTTTTATATGATGTTCAAAATGAATACTTTCGTGGAGTTAAAATATATCAAAAAAAAAAAAAAATCAAAAAAAAAAATAAAAAAAAAAATCAAGGAATGTGGGTAGACGACAAAACGTCGACATAAATTAAGGTTTTTAAAGACTTTTTCTGTTTTTTATACTAATGCAACATTACAATTTGGTTTTTTATATCAGATTGTAATTGTTATACACTTTTGCACTGAATATTGTAGTCAATATCCCTCATTGACTTCAGTGGTAAACAAACATTTTTGTCATATTCCATTGATTTGTGGCTTTACTGACAAACTGTCAACATTATCCCCTTGTTCAACGTTTAAATTTTCATCTCCTTGAAGTTTCTTTTCAAGTTCTTGCATGATCAGATGGCTTCTTGCTGAAACTAATTATACAAGTTTGATTTCTTTTAACAAGGGTTTATTGCTTACAAAGATTCCCAACTTCGATTGAAGAAACCATCCCCGTTAACACAAATCTGTAAAGTGTTTCAATAATTTGCATGTTCGAAATTACTTAAGCTTTTTGGGTGCTTTTCTTGAGAGAAGATTTATTTTTGGCCCAGCAGACTGACGTATTGCGATACTACATGTCTAGATTGTTTTAAGATTCTGTCAACACCAGCAACTTTTGGCATATACGAGTCACTTTGCAGACTTGTCAGTTCATCGTCATTTATTTATCAATTCAGGTTGACATCGGTTGTCCGTAAAATGATTTGACTGAGTTGACTGTCGATCATGACTTTAGTATTGTAGACAACATCGACATTATGTTAAGGCATACCTGACAAGTCTCGATTGGAATTTACTTTGTTGTTTAACAACGTCGAATCACTACTAATACTGGACTGGATATTGAAACAAGTATCTGCCAATGTCGGCAATTATTGTACCATCTTCCATCATACAATTAACACACATTTTTCCCTATCAAATTTTATTTCTAGATAATAAAAGGAATATCAAACAGGATGTTAACAAAACACGTTAAGTATTAATTGATAAATGGTTTACCCTACTCACCTCAAATATCTACAAACTAATATTTATTATTTAACTTGAAAACGAGAGACAAAAGTGAAGAAGATTTTTTAACCGTTTATATAATGATAGTGTAATTTTTTGTCATAATGTAAGAAAGTTGCGTTATTTTTTATCAAGAAAACTTTTATTGTTCTGCTATTGTCGAATAATTTTTTTTACTAAGAACTTCTAAGAGCTTAACTGTTGCTTAATAATATAAAATGTCCTGGCTGGTGGAAGTAATAAACGTATAAATACAATTTTATCTCTTAACCTTTAAATTCATAATTCAAGCAAAATGTCTTGAATAAAAAAACGTCTTCAATAACAAAACATCTGGAATAACAAGGTTTCTTGAATAACTAAACTCCTCTCGGGAAATTGGTTTGGTATCTTGATAGTTAATAAAGAAATGATTGAAATAGCATCCACGTCTGAACAACGCAACAAAACTTTATTAAAATTCTTCTAGATTCTTTTTAAATAACACACAAAAGGAAAATTTTCAAAAGCTTATTAGGTTAACACAGCACTTGCAAATATAGCTTAAAGCTGATGGCATTGTGTTGAGACTTCTCGATTTTGCATTGTCGAATTATAAGTTTACTTGTATATATATACTCATTTGTTTTTTGAAAATAAATATTTTTTGTGGAGTTAAAAAAAAACGAGTATCATATTTCTTATTTGTTGTTGAAATGGACAAAACGATCGATATCAAAAAAGAAAACATTTAGCTTAGGTTTTATTTAAATTATCCAAAAGTGTTATTTTCTATGCTTAAGTTAAAAAAAGATTATTAAAATGTTTTGGTTGCCAAATTTAAATTTGTTATAATATATATGTAAGTAGAGCTAAGTGTATAGAACAGAGATTTTTGAAGCTGTTCTAGATGGTACATAGTTCAACTGGTAAGTCTAAACTTAAAGTTGTTAGTTCAATCAGTTTACAATGTAAAACTCGGAGTTTGGAAATTGAACAATTTTTTTCAAAGAAGAATTAACACAAAAGTGACATTATTCTACTTGGGCTTTATACACATCTTTTGTTATGTAAATGTTTCAGGTTTCTAAATTTTATTTAGTTACTACACCATTTGTATAAAATGTTTAAAGCAGAACCATTTGTATAAAAATGTTTATAGCTGAAACATTAAATTCTACCGCTTTTTAAACATTTAACTCGTGGTCTTTTTTCAAAGTTTTAACCAGAAATCATTTTAAATTTTCTGATTTTCCTAAAATGATTGATTTTTTGTTAAATTTTAACGACCGTATTGTAATATTTTAGGTTATAAATGTTATTTTTGATATATCATATTTACATTATCTTTGTTTAAAAGAGAATGATTATCGATTGGTTAGAACATAGAACTATTGTAATAATAAAGAAGAAACAAAACAAAACAAAATTTTAAAGAAAGAAAGAAAAAACCTGTTTTTGGGCCATCAATATTAAAACATTAAACATTCAAATGTTATATTCGATCTTAGTTTGCTGTTTTCTTACAATACATTCACAATATTTTAGAAAAATTAGTTTGTTATAACGATATCTATTTGGGGAATTTATAAATTACTCCTTCATTCTAACAGCAATCTTTTGTCAAAACCCAAGTATCAGTAAAATAACAAACGATGTATAATAAATGTTTTCAATACATGTTGGATATGTAATCGGTTTTGATAAATTTATCATATGTTTTGCTGTTTTGTGGTGCTCTGTGTACTGTCAATAATGTAAATTATATTTTTTTTGGCTGCATTTTATTTCAAAAACACGTTGTGCCTTTTGACATTATTATTGCGCCAAGACATATATCGCATCACTTATTAGAGCACGAAAACATTTCCTTAATTATTTCAATTTGTTTTCAGGCAAGAAATGAAGCACGGTTGGACAAAGATCATGAACTAATTTATAAGATCAAATTTTAAAGAAATGTTTTTTTAAACTTAGGAAGTTCTATAATTAAAATCATTTTATTTCACTTCACATATTTCTCATCTTATCGTGTCTTAAACACCATCAATTTTCTGTAGTCGTCAAAAACAAATTATGACACCGTGTTAGTTTTGGTAGTAATAATTACGTAATATTGCTTTCTTAATTAAGTATTTCTTGATATTTAAGGTTCAAAAAGACATTTTGAAATTTTGCTATAATCACTTATTATTAAAAGTCGTTAAAAGACTAAAAATCTTTATTTCATTCGATGAGACCAATCTAAAATTACTGCGTCCCTGACAATTTCAAAATTCAGTTTATTTTGTGCACAAGTGTGTCACATATTTACAATTAGACACGTTTTTTTATTGACTATGCTAATAATCAACAAGGATGTGACAAACAAATCAATTGCAAACGATTTGTTTGGCGTATAACAATTGTTAACGAAACAATTATTACCCTTATACAATCTAAGCATTAAAAATTCTGTCCTCATGCAAAAATTAAATTAGAGGACTGAGTTTTTCTGATTTGTTTTGTCTCAGTCATTGACATGTGTTTTATGGTGTGCTAGCGGTTGCCAAAATTTTTTGTTCTTCTATGTCACAATTAACTTGAAATTCTAGAGGAAATGTAGCATGTTGCATATATTTTATGGCATTTATATTTTACTACACTTTAACATAACGCCATCCGACAAATATTAACACATGTAGGGTTCATTAGTTCTGACGTCATTAAATAATGATGTTTTTACTAATATATGTCATATTATTATTCTTGGCACTGTCTTAAATCAAAACTTGCTTTAAAAGGAAAATAATAGAAATTATTGATGATCAATTTACATAGACTTCAGGGTTAGACTTATTTGTCGTCTAGAAAACATCCTGGTAAGACTTTCAGTTTGATTCTTAATGGCAATAGTCTATCATTTTGTTGATATTATTGTTACAGGAAATACAATAAAGCCTCTGCAGATGATATCTGAATATAAAATTGATCTTTATGCATTGACTTAAATGTCCAAGGGTTTGCCAGAAATTATGCATTTCAGACTTGGATTTGTTCAAACAATGCTTTTCTAAGCTACGGTGTTTGAAAAACTAAGTCTTGAAAAAGTTGCTTGAAAAACTTGATCTTTAAATCTTTAAAGTTCTAAAAGCTTTTTATGTGTGGCTGTCATCTATAACAATCTTGTCATTTAATTTGTTGTTTAGTTTCTTGTTGTGTTCGTTGTAAATGAATCAATTTGTTAAGGTACAATATTAATGATTGTCTAAATTTAAGTAATTAAGATAAGTATCATTGCTTAAAGCTTTTTACATGACCGTCGAAAATCCAAGATGGTAATCAATACTAAAACAATAAAAAGATAGATATCAAAGAATGAATTATGGACCAAAAGATTTTATAATATAATGAAATTTTAGAAAATTGATGCTTGGCCATGTTTCAAAATTTTAACCTTTTTCTAGCGAATTTCTTTGTTGCTCAAAATTAGCGATTTTTTTTTAAAAGTTTGATATCTTAAGCAAATTCTTTGATTTAAGTTTAAATTGTATAAATAGAAGTACAAGTATAGACACATTTTAATTAGGTATTTTAAAAAAAAAACATTTTGTCAACCAAATCTTAGCGATTTATACAAAACATATACATCAGAGTTCTTTTAAAATCTTTTAAATCGCGAAACTTTGTTGAACGAAATTCGTTGTGAAAAATCCGTTGTTGATGGTTGTCTTGTATGTCTGTAGATCTTTCAAAAATCCATATGATATGAAAAAATACCAGTTAAACGATAAAGACCCCAATGGGCCTCTTATAATGAAATAAAAATGGAAATATCTAGGTTTTTTGATGTCGGAAGGAATTTCGGCAAGTAATTTACTTGGCGCCAAACATGATCATTCAACAATTTAAATAACCTTTAGAAGATTTGTTTTAATTGATCAAATAAACTTCATTAGAATATTATTAAGTGTAATGGTAAATTTTTACATTTGATTTGAATAATGTTCTTTAGAATATTATTAAGTGTAATGGTAAATTTTTACATTTGATTTGAGTAATGTGCTTATCAGGTTTTGTTCATAAATTCACGTATAAGTTTGCTGTATCTCACAACATGTAAATAAATATAACAATTTTCCAAATCAAGAAATAGCAAAACTTCTTGTTCTTTTCGCTTTTAAGAAGTTGCATCTTCGATGTGACATTTAGGCACAAGAAATATAGGATATATTGTTTTAGGTCTAAATATAATTCAAGACAGATATTTGACAGTGGCTAATTACACAGCAAACGTTTTTTTCGAGAAATGCTAACTTAACAACCCTAATTTATAATTTCAGAAAAAGGAAATAAGTACTTTTAGTGTATAATTTTGGCTAGACTACGCAACTGTAATAGTAACTGTTGTCATAACAATTCAGCAACATCAGACCGTATTTTTTCTTAGTTAATTAAGCCGCTTGAGTTATAAATATCTCATAGAATTCGTAAAAAATTAATGTAAATGCTGATTTATGACACATGTTTATAAGTAAACTGAGTCAATTAACGATCGAATAATTAACAAAATCAGAACAGGGATTTAGTGTCATTGTAATAGTAGTCAATCAATAAGAAATTTAGTATAAGTAGTCTCTCTCTCTCTCTCTCTCTCTCTCTCTCTCTCTCTCTCTCTCTCTCAAATACGTATGTTATCTTTTTTCTATTTTAAACATGAATTTATACATTTATTAATTAACTTATTTATTCATCAAATTGTAAACAAGCAATTAGTTTAACAAAAAAGGAATTGTACAGTGCCCTATGTAATTCACAATTGTGATATGATATTTATAAACACTTTAGTTTTGTCAGCACATTTAAAGCATCACATTTTTCTTGTTATCAACTGATAAATTACCTTTGTGTTTAATCTAAATACAAAATTAAACATTTTATAATTCCATTTAATATGGCAATTCATCAGGAACTGTCGGAGGTCTTCATTCTTGTATTCAAAGCCTAATTAGTGTTGTTCAATTACCTTCAATATCGATTTTCTTTTGATAATTATCTTAATTAGAAAGCGACTGGATTGTGTTGTAATTAGCGCCGACTTTTTAATGAGGTCTTTAAAAGTGAAAAGTAGCGTTGGGGTTTAAGAGGCTCCAATATGATGCAGTGATGGTCTATGTACATGGTTTAAAGTATATAACTGCGACAGAAAATTATTCCACTGCGGAACAGTTGGTAGAGAGCTCGCTCTGTAAGTGGGAGGTCGTAGTTTCGAATCCTGACCAGGTCTGACCCAAGACTTGATAGTCGGTAGTGACTGTTCTTTCGCCAAGCATTCGGTATTACGAAATGAAAGGCACGGTTCTTTCGGATGGTAACTTAAAATAAACGAGGTCCCGTGTCACTGTAGATGTGGCACGATAAAGAACCCTACTGTATTATGCCTTCAGCGCAACGCACAAGCAAATTTTCTGCACTTTCGCCTATAGCTGGCGACGCCTCGATAAAAGTGAAATATTCTTGGGGCGTTAAACACCATTACTCAACTCAACTCATCTCAAAATATAAACAGTGGAATTCACTTGAAAAAAAACAAGTAGTGTTATATATATATATATATATATATATATATATATATATATATATATATATATATATATATATATATATATATATAGTTTTGTTTGAGTGAAGGTTTTGAATGGAATTAGCGGACTTTAATTTATGCCTTCTGGGGTTTGCTGTCATTTTATAAAGATAGTTTTAAAATGTTGGGATAAATTTTAAAAGCATGAAATAAATTTCTACACAGAAAAATTACAATAAGATTTTAAGTGTGTTTAAGTGTTTGTATAACATGTTAATAAAGAATACATTAAAATTGTGTGTTAATGATCTGTGTGTCCATGGATTGCATGCTGCAAAATATATTTTTTGTGTTACTACTACTACTTTTAACTTTTTTTTTAAAATTCGATCATGATTATTCGAACTATAGTGTATTGTTACCATGCTTTGTATTGTTTTTTTTTTTTTTTTTTTTTTTTTTTTTTTTTTTTTTTTTTTGAAAACAAAATGAAATGATAGTTTATCGGCCTACACATCACGTTCTGGTTACTGTTGGCTACAACAGATATTCTTTTTTTTTTTTTTTTACTTTTCATCTGAGTAAGGGAATGTTTTAATAGAATCATGTGTATATCACGTTTATCTGCCTGCATTTGCATATTTAAACAAAAAAGACATGCATATATATTGTAAAAGCTGAATAATTTCTAGTATCGGTAATGGATATCTGCCATTACAACTTGAAACCATTACTAATAAAATAATGATTTTATATATAAACTTAATGGAAAAAAAAATCAGATAGTTTACACACTAAACGACGTTAGTTTACAAAATACCAACATGTTTATTTAGCTTTTGCAATATTTTTCAATTCAATTTATAACCGAATTATTATTATTATTATTATTATTATTATTATTATTATTATTGCTGTGTTATGTTTGTTTCTTTAGTTCGTCATTTCCTGTTATTTGTTTCATTATTTTTACCAGTACCAAGTTTTCTGCTATATATTACATTGCATAACAACACAAGGGGTCATTTAAATGTTTCTATCAGACATTCGATAAAAATTGTATCATTTTCAGTATACTAGCATTCCATTTCAAACTACCGTGGGTCTTGTGCCTTGTGTTCCCTTACAACAAGTTGTAGAAACTTACATTTTGAACAAAAATGTATTTTGTTCCAGAACAGTTTAAAGGCTTTGCTTAAGAGAACTCTTGTTTCATTGTTAGTTTTAATAACATACAAAGTGGTTTTAACTTTCTTTTGCAAAAAAAAAGCAAAAAACATTTTCACGTTGTTGTACAGAACATGGACTGTATAATTTGTCGCTGCTCGGCGTCGTAATGTTTATGTGACGCTACTCGGCGACTTTATGTATTATATGTCACTAAATGAACTGATTTCAGTTATTCAACATACTTAATTTCATCTTTAAAACAAAATGACTAAGTGGCAGTTCGTTGATCTTATCAGTTTAAAATACCTTATTGCAATTAAAACAAGCATTACAAGCGCATTAAAATACAATATAATTTAGCTAAGACAATTGGATACAGAACAAACCTTAAGAGCAATATATCGTTTAATAGAGCATAGTAATTTTGTTATATGTATGTCGAAATTCAAGTCAACAAATGCTTTATAGATCCAATTATACCCGAAATATCTTGTGAGATAAAAATCTCATTTGTAAATTCCCGTTTGTAATATTAACGAAGGCTTATCTTGTTAAGCGGATATAAGACAAACGAGATAGAGGCTAGAAAATGATAAAGTAATTAATGAGATTAAATCCATTCGAATAAAAGCAAAACGCAGGATATAAAAGTAATATTTGTCACCGAGAAATAAGATTTATAGTTAAGTAATAATAAATATATAATAAAAATAAAAATTGTTATCTTAAAATCGTTTAATCTATGAAACACCCCGATTATTATGTTCAAAATTCAGAAAAAACAGTTCATTAATATCGTTGTGGTATCCTGTATTATTACAGCGATAGCATGTACGTTTCAGTAGCAGAATGATTAATGCAACCACAGAGTAATTGTTTATAACACCACTTGAATTTATCCAGTGCTCGTACAAAGTCAAGAGTTGTATAATCAGTAGTGACAATATATGTATTCTTTCCTTATCTTGTTTTTTACATGAATATCATAAATATTAATAATTAGGGTGTTTTAGATTTATGTTTTAATTACAAATGCCTTACTCCCACATTATTATTTTTTAGACTTCTTCATTTCTTCTGTTTTTTAATTACCTGAAACATACCATTCATGCGAATTTATGGTCGTCGTCGCGGCAAACTTTTGTCGATAAAAATATATCTATTAGATGTAGTTAATTTTTTCTGAAAGCAAAGGCAAGAAAATCTTGGCCTAAACAATCCATCAGGAAATATTGTAAATCTTAGCATGGAGATTAATCGTGAATTATTTCTCAGACATTGCTCAGAAGATGAATGGTGCTTGCCTATGACCAACCAAGATAGTACTAATAGTTATAAGACTAACTGGTATAATATTTTAGACGAGACTTCCGTTTTCTCTGCAACCAAATTGACAACCGACGCGTTACAAGCCATTTCTTTGACTAGAAAACTGAACTCTTATATAAAGCTTAGACAACAACTGGAATTACATTTCTTCAAACTGTATGCAAAAAGTTGACAAAAAGTTATTGCACTATTTTTATTCTCGTTGTTTCAATATTTTGGGAATACAACTTCAAAGTTAGTATGAAATAAAAAGAATGTATGTTTACTTATTTCGTAACGATGTATTGAAATAATTTCTGTTCAAAGGCCCCGATAATTAAGACATTCATCAAATTATGAAATACAAGTCAAGAAATTTTAACTTTACACCAAAACATGAAAAATTTAATAATAAACAGATCAATAATTTTAATTTGAAGCATGTCAGAGCCTTCAACATTCCTAAGTGAAGCCAAAACTAAACCCGCTAATTAGTAACATTACATGTATTTACGCGTCTTCTTGTGTTGAACATAATTATATATAAATTGAAACTCAAAAACAGCTGATGATGATGCTTTCTACCTATCTGCACAGAGAAATCTGACACATTGTCAAAAGCATTACAGTTTCATTTCTAGTTAAATAAAGCATGCTGTGCCGTTC
The DNA here is from genome assembly GCA_029721355.1 of Tegillarca granosa. NCBI lineage: Eukaryota > Metazoa > Mollusca > Bivalvia > Arcoida > Arcidae > Tegillarca > Tegillarca granosa. Next base: position 11,218,379 of record CM056597.1, on the reverse strand, counting down.
ATGCAGAAAATCTCCAATTTGGCCTATATAATTATTTATTGAAAATTTATCTGCTCGAAGAACAATTTGACATTTAATCAGAATTAATGGTTAAAGTTCGATATGAATTAAATTGTCACTTATTTTATTTGTATGAGTAAATATTTAGCACAAATTCTAATTTTTAAGCCAATCTATTTAAGAAATATTTCCGTCTTAAATGATTTTCTCTTCTTGGTTAATATGCTGACCTTTAAGTGACCTTTTAACACAAACACTGGTATATCAGAAAATCTTAATTTGACATCAAAAGGAAATAAATAATCGCGATGTTTTACGCGTCGATTTTCCAATAAACATTTGACCTGTCACAACATTGCGAGAGATGACGTACAATCGATCACGCACATTGTCGAGATACATTTATTTGAACTAATTTGAAGGTATCTGTACTAATTCGGAAATAAATTAGTTCTGATCAGCATAAGAACTATATTGATGGCAGGTCTAAAAGCGATTTCCCTAATATCTAGAAGTTCCATAAGTTCGTATTAGAGCTGATTACAGTCTTAAATCATAATGTCAGAGATAAAAAAAACTAAGATCTGGAAAGAACTGTGAAGCTCTCTTTCAAATCTAGTACACCAAACTTAAATCGTTCCACCCCCCCAAAAAAAAACTAAATAAAAAAAATAATAATATGTTTAGCTAATGTCTTTTAAATCCGTTTGTTAAATGTTTATGTTTTATTAACTCAAATGAAACCTTCCGGTATTTCTGTTATATGAAACTTTGGTGGCTGATTGGTCTAAAGCGTCAGAGTACGGAATATTTTAAATTTCAACTTTTTGGTTCAAATTCTACTCGGGCAGATATTAATAATAGGAAGTTTGATAATTTTCATTACGAAAGTAGGTGGTTCAATCCGGACTTTCTCTATTTCATATACAATAACAGATCAATTTGATACAAGTGAAATAGTTTAGGTCTTACAAACTATCACTCTAGCATACATTAACATACTGATCCTCTGTTAAAGCAGTTTATTTTTTTGAAATTCTTTAAACTAACATTACGATTTGCAATACCAACGATTCTGAAGATAAAGCAAGTAACTACATTATCATTTAATGTTGGTAAATTATTCGGATGTTTCGGCGCAAAAACTGGTTATTTTGAAACTCGAATAGTTTTTAAAAGCGGTGGCAAAACTATGTTGGAGTAAAACATTTTACATGGAATTTATCTTAATAAAACCCATATACTTGAAATTTGCTGTCAATTAAGTTTCTGCACCATTTAGTTTAAATTTAAGACAAATATTATCTGTAAGGATTTGATATTTTGTTTAATAAAAAAATCTTAATATTCCATAATGCATAAATAATTATCTCATAATGCATAAAAAATAAAGCACTTATTAGTTGTAATTTGTTAAAATCTACAACATATAACAATATCACAAAAGTAATACATGCATGCTGTTTTAATTTCTATCAGAGCTACTCAAACATTTATATAATTTCAATTTTCACAAAATCAGTGTGCAGACTATTTTAAATTTATATTTAAGATTATTTAAATTTAAAGACACGTGAAGTTTTAAAAAACAAAAAAAAAAAAAAAAAAACAACGTGCAGTTTTAGTTTTTTTTTAATTGAAAGTTAAAAACGATTGACCACATAAGAAATTCCATATCTGAATTGTGTAAAAATATATTTTTATTGCTTGAATTGTTGAGTTGTCGGTTTTATTTTGCCTTTTGGGGACATTTTTGTCTTTAATTCATTAATTTTACTTACAGTAAGACTTGTATTTGGTTTTCTTCTCAGCACTCCATTAATTTGCACGTATGTGCTATAGTAAAAATGAGATTTAAAGTGGCATTTGAAACCAAATTAAAAACGAAAAATCACGCAAATTGTTTCTTGACAACCTTGTCTTTATAGGTCATGTACATCAGAACATCAGAATTTATTTCTATGCTTTAAACAAGCTGCATAAAATTCAACCATTGTTTGGCATTACACATTTGTTCTAAGACTCTCTCCTAAATACGGTTCATTGACTTGTAGCATTTAAAAATTGATTGTTTGGAAGGAGTCATAAGTCAATTATCAGAAATGATCTCTTCGCCATATACCTTCTTTTAATCATAAAACGTTTACATTATCAGACTTTTTTTACTTTAAGCGGAAAGAAATAAAAATAAATGAATTTTTGATTTTGAATGAAAAAGATTATGAATGACAAAATTGACTAGTCTTCCAGATAATATAATGGACTATTTAGCAACTTAATATTATGTTTATGTCATTTAAACAAGGGAAATGCTTTTAAATTAACAAACAAGGGAATTCATTTGATACAGAACCACAATATTCTGAGTGACTCTGACAGACGGACAATTTATCATTGACAGATGTAATTAAGAATCCTTAACTATCCTGCTTTAGCTTACTGTAAAACCAGTGCAAGTTGTCCCTTAACGCATATCTTCAAATTTTAATAAGAAACTTAAAATAAATAACACAAGTATAACATTACAAAGGAATTCAAATTTTGTTAAAATGTTTTGGTCACGTTCTTTGATTTCATTTCACTGTTCAGACATTCACTCTGAGTCATGGGGTTTATATGATTGTCTGTTTGAAAAAAAATGTGTCGAAAATGCCCTGTATCAACCATATTTAGAAATGAACCAATTTGATACTATCGAGTATTCTAAATGGTATGTTTTTGAATATGTATTGATGAAAATCCATTTGGGAAATATTTATCAAATGGCATTATTTATTTATTTTATCGTAATATCTCATATGTTTCATGATTCTACTAACTGATACTGACTTAACATATGCAAAAACTAAGGAATGTCTGATTAATAAATTATTTGTCAATTGTTCTTCAATGGATTATAGACTAATAATCTAAGCTGCTATTAAAATGATTTTAACGCTTCAATGAAACTTATTCTTTTGTAAACCTTACCAATCACAATATGTAATTAAGTATTGATTAATGTTCTCAGGTATCCCGTATCTTTAATTACAGATGATAGAAAATCGCAAGTGTTCCTTAATTACTTCGCTTAATTAAGTCTGAAATCGACTAGATTTGTTCAAACCACCTTCCGCGTAGCGGTTTTAAAGCATACAGTACCTTCCTGCAACCTAACTCAGACGGCGGGGACATATTTATTTATGTTAAATTTCAAAGTCACCGATAAGATGAACATTTCAATCAATAAGAATAAAATAATCTATTTGGTTTTATTTATTCCTGATATACTTGTTTATTGCACTTTTTTAGTCAAGTTGATTATTCTTACGTCATCAACTGTATATATGAAAATGAAAAAAGATGATGATCCCAGACGAACCTAGTCGAATTAGGATTGTTTTTTTTTTTCAAAACGAATGTTCAGAAAATTTATATTATATAAAATAATAGTGTAAAACTGTTATTTCTAATCACATAGATGATAAATTCCAGATCTTATGTATTTTTTGTATGTTGAAAAGGAGAACTATCTATGTAATTAATGATCATTTAATTTTTACTTCTTGAAGCCATGAAAAAAAGTTTCAAGTAAATGTCGTTCATCGCGTGGAAACAAGTGGTATATTATTGAAACAAGCAAATATGAATTTAAAAAAAGTGTATGAATATGCTTTTATTGGTCTTTTCTATATATTTTTCGTTTAATTTAAAAACTGTCGAGCCTGGCATTGCCATAAGGCGAGACTTAGGTGAGACTTAGGTGTTACTTTTCCAGTGTCGTCGCGGCGGCGTGTCAAAATGTAAAAGTTTATGTTAAAGTAATGTATTTTTCTACTCAAACAAGAACTAACCAGGCGAGTGACATTTAAATTCGTGAAATTCTTGTTATGTTACGAGATAACACTCCTTAGTGTAGAATTTTAGACAATTACCTTTGGGTATCTAACTACCGGAAGGTATGAGAACACGATGTAAGATCAAAAGATCTACTTACAATTTAACAGGTATTTTTGTTATATATTTACAACAGAAAACATAAATAAACGGAAATCATTGTCTGCCAGTGAGAACATTTTCCAGTTCTGACAACTCTTAGAGCCGGTTATTATACATCTACAGTAATAATTGGGAATTTTAGTGAAAAAAGGATACGTAGCAGAACGTGCAACAAAGTATTGATCCAAACGTTTATCATCAACGGCTTGATGGATGAATTTGATATAGCATTTCGTGATAAATTTTTAATATGACATAATGTATTCTGTGGTTGGGCATTGCAGTTGTGGCAGTATAATATAGAATAATATAAAATAAATATTAAAAATCTTAAATGATTTTAATGATATTGTATGAAAACACGTTTGCAAGACAAAATCTATTTAAGGAAACCACAAAGTGTATATAACATTTAGCTGGCTGTAATCTGGCCGGTAGATAACTTAATTAACATGTCGGGCTTTCATTTAGTTTTCTCAAGTGCACTTAAAGTTCGGATAAGTACCTGTATTTTTGTTTTGAATAATTTTTTTAAAGTTCTTTTATTGTCAAAACGGTTTACAGTTCTCTATTTAAGGTTAAGTGCCGACACCAAGGGAAATAACTCTATTCTACAGGACAAAACAACCAATTTGTAATAATAAATGAATAAAAAAATTACAAAACTTTCCCGTCAAGTCCACTGTCGATATATAATTATTCAAATATCTTTCTGTTTTGATATATTTCAATCATTTAAGATCGTGAAAATATTCTATTTATCGTTTAGTTTGACAAAAAACTGGTAATGCAACACGATCTTTTGTTTAATATTTAGGGGCCTCATACACAGGAATAGATAATTACATGAGTCTATGGGTCTTCAATAAAATACCTGCATGCATTTTAGACAAAATCTTTTATAGGTTTTACCGCTTTTGTGCAAAAATAAAAAAAAATAGGCATATGGTTCACCTCTGTTCCCACAGAGCAGATATTGGATGCACACACGGTTCTCCGGTTTAACAGACTTAGGATAGCGACAAATATCGATGATGGTATGTTTATATGCATAATAATAAGTTTATAAAATGTCCAAAATATCAAATAGATCGATTTCATTCATAACTAATCTTGCAATGAATTGAAATACTGGTCTTTCAGGAAGATTCTTGTGTGTCAGAAAAAAGGATTTCAAAAACGGGAAACGGTTAAGACAAAATCCTGAAATCGTAATTCGTTCTTAAAGGAGTAAAAACACATTAGAAAGTTAATTATCAAACATATTAATAAAGTATTTTGTTTTTGAAATATACAAAACTAATCTTTGTAAAGTTTTTACAAACTTTAACACTCAAATAGTTCTTTAAACATGTTTTTTTCTGTTGGTATGAATTTTAAATAGCAATTTAAAAAGTAAGGGTTATGGGAGCTAATCCTTCCCATATCTCGAAAACAAGAACCAAAACATTTGTTCTTGTTGATGTTTTTTTTCCCCCCATTTTTGAAGAATATATTTCATGCTTCATTTGTGCAGTTTTTTTTTAAAAAAAAAAAAAAACGTAATTCACAGATCTTACGACAATTGGATTTTTATGATAAACAGTCGCTGAAAATAAAGACACTTTTTGCACACTCTATTATTAAAACTTAAGCTTTTATTATTTAAATGCTAAGTATATCACTTAATTGCACGTCTTTTATTGAAATATTGATTAAAATCATAAAAAAATAAAATTTATTTTTATTACATCTAATCATTATTGAATTAATAACAAACATGAAATTAACCTGCTGGGATATTTAGAAATGAGAAAAGCTTGTTGGAAAGTGGGGTACGTTGAATGCACTCTACTGATAAAAAGGAAAACCAAAACATATGTATTTTAACATTTTATTTAATAAAGCACATGCTAAGGAATGCGTGTGCAAATTTTCAGAAAATTCCATTTCGGGGAAATTTTTTGCTTCTGGTGTCGGGAACTACCTAAAATGCATAAATTTAATCTTACAAAGTTTATCCAAATTTTTATTTGTTTATTTCATACTTCTTTAAGTTTATATATCTATAACAAAACATTATAAATTATCACAATCAATAAATCCGTAAATGTTACTCATATGATTATATCAATTATCAACTATGAGAAGACAAACAAATTTCGTGAAATAAAGTATTATTTTCAATTTTAATTTTATGGGTTTTTTTAACCACTTTTAGATATACATATAATAGAATTTTAATAGCTAAAATAAGAACTTTTGTATTACTAACTTCCTACTATACACATAAAGGCATTATGCAAGGAGTTATCTTGTCGCTTGCTAAGGACTGTAATTGGTGTCTAACGTGGTGACAATTTCAAATAAAATCGGAAATTGTTATAATGTTTTGTTAGGAGCTATGGCTCATGGTTATCAAATTTTTTTTGAATCTTTAATATTCCATTATTTTACAATATACTTCCTTGATAGAAAATATCAATCGATATAAAATACAAAGTAAGTTTGTTGGGGATATTTTAAAGATTTTGCCATTTTTTAAAAATTATATTCAGTAATCATATCTCACTTTGCAAAGCGTGCAGGAATAGTAATAATAACACGTTTAAGAACATTTGCTCTATATGAGAAAGCAAAATTGCAAAAACACAATGTTAATCATTAAGCAAATAATCATATTTATATAATATTGATTAAAAAATAGAAGAAATTTTAGAAACTTTTCAGTAACCACCGAATTATACAACAATAACAAATTAAATAACTTCCTGTAAGTTCAGTGTATCAGTACATATGTCATGTCCATTCTTTATCTGAACAATACTGAATTAGAAATTGTTGAGGCATTAGTCATACCTTAGTATTGTATTTAAAGTAACGACAAATTTGTTTATGTCTAAAGAGTCTTATCTCACAAACTAAAATGTCAATAGATGTACAATTAGAACTTTTTGATACACTTGTTGTTTCAGTTTTTTTATATGGCTGTGAGATATGGGGTTATAAAAATATCAATATTATTGAGAATTTACATCTCGTTTTTGCAGAAAAATTTGATTCTTTTAAAAAAAATCAACTCCAAAATACATGCTTCTTGTAGAATTAGGTCATTTTTCCTTTATATATATATAACGTACATACCAGTTAATTTTGATGTGCCATATGTGCACGGAAAATCATTCCTCATCAGTGACACTAGGGCCCGAAAAGTTTTATAAATAAAAAACAAAAGCCAAACATTTAAAAATTAATGAGTCTAAAATTCCAAAACCATATGAATCAAAATTCAGCTAAAGAATGCTTTGCATGAGGGAACAGACCTTAGTTTTAAATAAATTTCAAAAATTAAAACGGCTAAAAATTTTGCTAAATGGTATATTTTCTGACAACACAAAGTACTGGCTTCTGAGTTATGGATACCCTTGGGGAGTTTTACTCCACCAGTAGCGGTACCCGCTCAAGGGTAGTAAATATATAACAAATACCTGCTAAATTTTGAAATGCCAGATGTGCACTTTTCGGAAAATCATTCCACTTTTTTAAACCAATGAAGCATATTAAGGAACCACTGGTTGTTACATAAGTGAGATGGTAGAAGATAATTCAATATTACTGTATCCACATCTATAGACACATAATAATTATGCGTCTACAGTCAGAACTTTCATAATCGGTGAAATCAGTATGTTGCTTTTGTTGTTTTTTGATTTTTTGCCGTGTGTAATAATAATAAAACAAACATACCAAGTACTTGTCCGAAACCACAATCCAAAAAAAAAAAAAAAAAAAAAAAAAAAAAAAAAAAAAAAAAACAAAAAACAAAAAACAAAGTAAAAAACTTTCAAAGCTGGCTTAGTTATACACGTGAACTTCTATAAGTGTGATTTTTGTCAGGTACATTGTACATATTTGACTTTTTTCTTTTCTTAGTATTACGAATATGCTTTAAATATTAAGCCTTGTTTTTATTTAGAAAATTCAGTAATGCAACCAAATCATAAAAAACCTGACAGTTGTTAATTAGCTTTGACGACAAGCTATTTTATCTATTATTTATTTGGATGTGACACCGGCAGAGTACAAAATGCTAGCATAATAACATTGTAAGTGACATAAAACAAAAACATGAGAGAAGAAATAATTACGTTGTTACCTTAAAAAGTTTGGAAACAGAACGTGGATTTTTTTCTTGTATGCTATTGTTTCTATAAAATAAATGCAAATTGGATTTGTCATCTATATCAAATCACACACATAAACACACACAAATAAATAAATGAATACATACATATATATATATATATATATATATATATATATATATATATATATATATATATATATATATATATATATATATATATATATATAATTTGTTTGGGAGTTATTGTTAACAATATGTTATATCACAATTAATTTCAGAGTTGTATTTATTTATTTATATTCCTAACACAGAAAATTCAGATGAAACAGCATAAAAACAAAATGTTGGAAGTATGTAGATATATAACACAAATACCAGTTGAATTTTGATGTGCCAGATGTGCACATTTCGGAAATTCATTCCTCATCAGTGACACTAAAACCAAAAAGTTTGATAATAAAAAACAAAAGGCAAACAGTTGGAAATTAATGAATCTAAAGTTCCAAAATTATATTAATCCAAATCCAGCTAAGGAATGCTTTGCATGAGGGAGAAAACCTTAGTTTTAAACAAATTTTACAATTTAAGGCAGCTGAAAATTTGGTTAAATGGTACATGGTTAAATGGTACATTTTCTGACAGCACAAAGTACTGCCTACTGAGTTATGGATATGAGTAGTAAATATATAACACAAATAATAGCTTAGAAAAAAATCAGAGAAAAAGCGATCTAATTATCGCAATTTGTCTTTCAAATTAGACTTTAAGACTTTGAGACTTTTCTTTTGACAATGTGTACTATTAAAAGACAAGAAAATGGAAAAGCAAAATTTATCAACGTTAACTAGGATGATTTACACATTTTCAACATATATAGCGTTATTATTATTTTAATAACAAGTGTTTTATTATTATTATTATTATTATTATTATTATATAAGTTAATGTCAAATGAAATTTGTTGTGTTGAGAGGCATATGCTCATTGTACAAAGTAATGACAAATGCCACTTTTTTGTTCAAAGGACATGTACAAAGTAAATTATTACAAATGACATACATTGTATTATATATTGCAAGACATATGTACACAGTAGGTCCGCAAACTACTTTTTAATTTTGAGATCGTACAGAAACCAAACTATTTTAGATTTTGAGTTGAAATGGTAATATTCTTTTCAAATTCATTGTTTCAAATGTTAACAAAACTAACGTGTGTTGACATTCAGTTAACAACTTTAAGTAGATATTTTTTTCTAATAAGCAAATTATCATGATATTGGTATTAGTAGTTCATTAGAGCGATAAAATATCTAATTATTTGAATTAGTTATTTGATCTATATATTCGCTGTTACAGGTGGTGGTTTCATGTTTTTATTTTCATCTCTAACAGTTTTGATTTTAATATTTATATATTTAATTAATAACTGTCATCTCAGGCAATTCACACCAATAATCAAAACATGTTCAGTGTTGATGTAATATCAAATTTCATTCATACAATGATTTATACAAGAATATCCCTTGTCAGTTCTTCTATCAAACTGATATAAATACGAGATTATATGTTATTGGAGATATTAGTTCTTCTTTAGACATGATAAGAGAATCTTTTCTGTAGAACCGTTCATTACCTTCTTGCATCGAAGAAATTAATTATAGATATTGATAATAAGATTTGTATTTTCATATGCGAGATGTTTGTGTGAATGATAATTTGATACATGCCATATTAAGTTTAATGCCCTCGTTGAAATATAAGACATAATTACGCTAAAGTATTTTATTAATTTTTATTGTGTTAGAAAACAACATGGTTTCAACGACCTTAGATTTGTGCGTAGGTGTCTGTTATGAAGTAAAGTGAGGATGTAAAATGAAATTCCTGTAAGTTTTCTTTTTACTTTTTTGTCCTTTTTATCATAACAATAAAACAACTATACCAGTCCTTGTCCAAACCACAAACACAAGACAAAGTAAAAACTTTGAAAAATTAGTTATACACGTGAAGTACCATCAAGGAAGTGCGGCCGAGTGCTCCGGAAGGATAAGCACCTACTGTCTAGCTAGCTACATCCGTCACGTCAAGTCAATTTTGAGAATGAAAGCAACAAAGAACGATGGTAAGTCAAAAATATGCAGTATAAGTTTGAATACGGTTACTACATACTTCTCAACAATATTGTGATGACCACTATAAACTTTTTAAAGACCTTGATTAGCATAGGCTTGCAATATTCGAAATTACCCTGACCAGAAGGGCAGTAGTAGTTTTTGCTGAAAAAATTACAGTTACATCGATCCCAAGGTATGTCTTATAGATAGGAATAAAACTATGCTCTCCAATGTTTTAATTCTATTAAATCCTAAGATAAAAGAGTGGGAAACATGAAAATTTCAGAAAAAAAGGATAATTTAAAAGATGCCGTTTAATTTTTTTATCTCAATTTTAAAGGGAATTCTAATTTCAACATAAGAGATTATCCTGTATATACCTCTGAGTTTATCCTTGTCTATTTGTCTACCTAGCATTCTATCAATTTTGAACTAAACTTTATTTAAAAAATTAAAAGCTGCTAACAAATAAACTGTTGATGCAGGAATATTCCAAGGTTATTTCAATCAAGACCCTCTAAAAGTTATATGGCTGTTATTACAATATTAAGTATGATACCAGTATATTCTAAATTAACTAGGATATATATGACGCCCAAATAGTTCCATGTTTCTTTGATTCTCAATTTCAGTTTTACAATTGGCGGATGTTACTTGCTAAGCAGAAGGTGCTTACCCTTCTAGCAACAGGTCCTACTTTGCTGGTGGAAATTCGTATATTTAACTTAATTTGCCAGTTTTTATAGTTTTTTCCTTGCTGATGTTTTTTTTTATTTAACATGGACAGGAATGTTTGAGTTTGATTTATCAAAAGATTAATCTGTTCTGAGTTCAGTTAATATATAAATCATAGAATGCTCCAAACTATCATAGTTCTTATATATCTTTAAAAATTTTTTCCTAATAGGAATTAATGCATTGCCTTTAACCGAGCGAAAATTTCTCAGTGACGGAGTAAGCAGGAAGGAGGCAGGTGATCCCCCTCTCTAGATCTGTTGCTGTTTATACATTTGTTTTCTTATACCTGATTATATAGTTAAGATACTCTGAATTAAAAAGTTTTCTCTTTAATGCATCATAGATTGTCCAAAGTGCTTTTTTAAAATTTAACCCCGTTTCCTTAATTATTTAAGATACATTTGCCATATTATACACGTACCCTTTCTAAAATTCCTAGCCCATTACTGCATATTGTTCAGACATTCGTACAAAACTAAAAGCTACTGATTTGTGCATTAATATTTGTTCCCCGAACATAAGTAACCAGAAATAAATATAGAAACTATAGTTTGATTAGTATATTTCTGACGTTGACGCCAATAAAGAGACAGATACCTTTAAACTAACAAAACCCGTGATAAGTTCCAACTACATAGTGAATTTTGACTTTAATTCTCTTTGAAAAGGCCTTAATAAGCGAATTGATAAAAATTAAACGCATTTCATGAAACAAAAATGTTATGAAAGTACATTTCAGTTCATTTAATCATATGTTTTGAAACATGTCTGGGAAAATTTTTTTGACCTATTTCTAAAAACTGCGTTAGGTAAATAACGAATTATACTTGTTTGAAATGAAGGCCCTGAAAAATAATCTCAAAATTCTTTATTTTTATTTTTTTTAATTCTCTTTAGAATAATAATTATTCCATTCCTTAAAAACGTCTTTACTTAGTGATAAACATTCATTGTTATTTAGATAAAGCAAAACAATTAATTTGTATTTAAAAATATATACCGTTCGATACATCTAAATAGCTCATTAATGTTGTGGTTTTATAAATATATTTAAGATTTATTCAAAAACTAATTAGGTAGTTTCATTAGACAAATTTTCTCTGGTACGTTCCGTTGAGTTATGTAAACCTCTGGGCGAAAATCTTACGCAAAATTCGTTACAGATTTTTGACTGTTAATTCACTACACAACATGCATTTAATGTTGAATGTTTTATGTATTGAATTAGTGGAACAGAATTTATATATATATATATATATATATATATATATATATATATATATATATATATATATATATATATATATATTTTTAATGTTAATGTGAAGAAACTTTTTAAACGTAACAATAATGAAGCACGTACATCTGTAGAGTTTTTTTCAGCTGTAAAAGTGGTGTTGATAATCTGATTTTACACTTTCCTTGCACATCCAAAATCCAAGCTTTACATGGATTCACCGCGCTTCCCTCGGTATAAACAATGTCGGTATATTTTCAAAAACAAGTGCATGCATTTCATTGTAAAGACTTTTGAAAATATTATTTTGAAAACCTTTATAAATAATTATGTGACGTCTCCTTGAAGGTTCGATCTCTACCCTTTCTAGTGCCTTATAAAAGGTGTAGGAATAGCTATGGAGGAGACCAGAGTCCCTGTGTTTAAATGTTTCTGGTAATGTGGACACGTCGTCACAAATTTATATAGATGTTTCCTTGTAATAAGAAAGAGTGAAAAACAACAACAATGTAATGTACTTGCTCTATATTCTGACAAAATGACTAACTACTACAAAGGCACATTTGCTCGCTCAGGCTCTCAGTTTCTTATTGGACATTGAGGCTCTCTCTCAAACACAACATTCTCATCTTATATATACGATGTTGAACATCTGCCCAAAGCACTCATTGTCCAAATGGAGGCAAAAGGTGGGCTTGGAAGGAGCGCACGTACTGAAGAAGGTGGGCAGTTGCCCAGGTATTTGTTGGCACCTGTCCAGTAACACCGCCCAATATGTGGATGTCCAGTAGGTATCTGGGCTAGCCAAGTGGACTCTGTGGAAATGACTAAAATAACAATAGTATTGAAATCAATAATAAGTCGAAATTTGACTTAGTATGACAAAATTAGATGAATAAAAATTTTACATTTACACCTATGACACCACATAGATGGAAACGCTACAATTAGCTTAATCAATTTTGTTTGCCAACGGTTTCAAAAAAACTACACCGTTATTTACATTTTAATTTAATAGAATTTGTAATTTTGTTATTGGTAAAACTGAAATAGAATTGTTGTAATTATTATAGTTATGTGTATGTTATATCATGTATCTGAAGTACCTCTTCAAATTCTATCGTTGTCATCTGTTTATTCAATTTGTAACCAGATATTTCCATGTTAAAAGGTTTTTACGATTGTATAATCCATAAAATCATTATAAGTGCCTTTATCTGAAATTCTATCACTTAGGCGGTAATGTTGACCACTTTCTCTATCAAATATATCAAAAGTGTTTACAAATTGTAACCATTTGTCAAGTTGACCATTAACAATTAGAGTAAACACATGTCGTAAAATTTTAAAGCATGACAACAATTAACTAGGAAGGATATTTATGTCATCCGTCGTAACATTTGAAATAAAAACAATTTACATGACAGGATTTTCTTGTTCCAGATATGGATTATTGTTGATATTTTATTGTCTGACAACATTTCAAACATACTTTGATTCTTTAATCACATTTGAATAGTTGACAAATTAGAAGATATCTTAATTTCATGGACATAGGTCATAATAGTGATGTTCTATTTTATGTAGTTGACCGTGGTTAAATGTTTAAATTCCAGAATCTATCAACATATGTCTATTGACCGTGGTTAAATGTTTAAATTTCAGAAACATTCAACAAGTGCCTATTGACCGTGGTTAAATGTTTAAATATCTAAATATGTAATCTAAACAAATTTTGCTGGAAAAAATTACGATAAGGGTTTAGACATGTGGTCATTTAGCTAGTGAAGCTAAGAAGCCATACCATTACATTTCATCAAGGATTACATCTAGTATCTGACAAAATTAAGTTACAATTGCGAATGATATGTGTGCGTATATAATTTTATTTAGAGACAAAAACTTAAGTTAAAATGTAAATGCATGTTTTGATACACATTAATGAAAAAGTTCAGTCGGTGAGCCAAAAGCTTACTTCTGACTTGAAATTACCTTCAATTCGCTAATACACATATGAAGGACTGATGAAGTAGATATGTAAAAATTTATACTGAATACACATTTTAAACATCACAGCTGGCGAAGAAAAAAACCTCTTTACACTTTGATGACTTATTTTATTAGATTATAAGATTGCGCAATAAGACGTGATGTCATAATTGCTTTTTATCATAACAATAAGACTAGTGTTAATCATCTATATGTAATTGAGTTGCTAAGATCGTTAAGTCTAGACACGTGATTAACATGGATCCTCGTGCGATCTTTTCTGAATTTCGAGAACTTTCCAAAACTAAATAGAACGTTAACATTCTAAATCATTTAGTTTTTTACACGTTGGTGCCACAAAATCTATAATAAGCGGTTGTTTTTAGATCAGACATTTTGTCGGCTCAAACATTAAATCGGTAGAATGTATAGAAGATACGGTAAAAAGTTGATAGAATTACATCGTATACAAAATTAAATTTAAAAAAAAAAAAAAAAAAAAAAAAAAAAAAAAAAAAAAAGGGGGGGGGGGCATATATGGTGTAATTCGATCGTGATATACTCATCTAGTTAGTAAAATCGACAATATTATTTATATATATGGTCTTGAGCGAAAATATATGGATGGTGATGATGATGTGAAACATTTTAAACAAATAAAGTTATTTACAATTTAACACACTAGAATTACAACTCATGAAAGACTGTAGCTGTCCACAATCAGTGTGTTATTTTTATGATACAATTACAAAATGATGAGGTAGATGTTTTTCTATGGTAATTTGTTATGTCAAACACCATTAACCATTTTAAAAATATTGACAACGAAAAAAAAATTCAAAACTAACTATTCTATCAAATTTCGTTTTAATACTAAACGCCAATTAGATACATCTGCTATTTGTCATTATTAGCGTCAACTAATTTCTGCATTCTTAACATTTTACATAAATAACAATTACATATAATTATCAATGATTGTTCCCTGTGTTAAAGTTTTTAAATTCAGATTAGTTATGTCGAAACCAATGTCTAAATTACATATTTTGAAAATAATAAACATCTCTGAAGCTTTGCCAGATCGACTGATACATCTTCTGTCAAACGATACCCACTATTAAACATGTACACGTCATTACAATTAGCTTAAATAAACTACTTATTCTATCTTGTTTAAGTATTTTTTCGTGTTATCAAGTATTTAAATATTGTTTCACTATATTTGTTACATGTATGTAATTTCATAAAAAAGATATACAAATATAAAGATCTAAACGCATAATTCTGTAAGTTTAAGAAGCATATTTGCTGAATTCGATAGATTGTTTTATGTGCAGAGTAGATAATATCTTACTACTATATCACTGCGGATAACGATCCAAAAAAACAAACATTAAGGCTCGAAGGACACATATTGCCAAGATTGTAAACGCCTATCGCAGCCATATAATATAATGTAGTTCTAAGAAAGGAAATTATGATATTCTTTTCAAAAGTTAAATGCATGATTTTTTTAAAACGAAATCTAAATAAGTGAATAAAAATTGATTTAATAAGTGTGTTGTTTTTCTTTTGTTCGAAGTAGGCATTTTTGCAAAGTATGAAAAGTAACCCTTAAAGTTGAACAACGTAAGTTACAAAGTCGAAGCCTTTGCAAATTGTGCAGTATTATTTAACCATTGAACAGCATAGCTATGGCAGTTATTGGATTATAAATAACATAGCTTTGCCAGGCAAACTGAATAACGCGCGTTATCGCGTTAAGATTGGTTTGCCTGGCAAAGCTATGTCATTTATAATCCAATAACTGCCATAGCTATGCTGTTCAATGGTTATATTTACATTATATTAATTATTAATTAATTTTTTTGAATTTTTGTCAAATCAATTTGAATTTTCCCGCCTTCAACGAGAAGCAGGGTCAATTATTGGAACACCGTAACAATGTAAACAAAATATAGTACAACATGAAAAAACACGGAACTCGCAAAAATTATGAAATAATTTATTAACCATCACATTGTTTTGCACATTTTATATGAAACATCAATTTAGTCACTTTAATAGCAATTTTACGAAATTATAAAAAAAAAAACGAATTTCCTAAGGCGGATGACGAACAAGTGAACAGTCTCGAAGATTGACACGAAAATGATGTCTCACTCTCGCTGTCATTTTTGGAAATTTAAAAGTGCAGTGGGAGAAATTGGAATCTACGAAGAAACCACGAGTGAATTAATTGGATGATGGAAATGTAATCTGCTTTGGAAAGTCATAGTTTCTGTCATTATTATTCGTAGAACTTGTGGAACTGACCACATTATGCGACCAAGATTGTGACCCATTTAGGCGCGGTACAACAGCTGATTCAGTGTTTAAATTTTTTGCAGAGTGAGTTAATTCTGACAATGAGTTACTATGACGTTTTTTCTGTTGTGTTGAGACAGTTCTGTTGTAAGATTGGGAGAAGCTTCTCATTTATGGTTTGACATTTAAACAAATTTGTGCCGAGCTTCGTACCTCAGGTCATTGAGATGCTGAATGGCCGTCACCCGCAAACAGCGAGGAGTGTTTTAAGTTTCAACTTTTGCAGCATGGCATATGTCGGATAAAAACTGGCAAATGTGCGTTTTAAAAGTGGTTTGAACATGAACCATATATCAGACTCTTCAGGACCAGCCATGGCTTTTTATTATATTGATTGAACAAACTTTGGGATTTTTGTCAGTTCTATCGAAGCACTGGAAACAGCGTTTTAATAACATTTTTACAGGAACCGTCTCAGTTGCATATGTATTCTTTTTTAACATCTTCTATTTTCGTCTGTATGAGATATCTCCGCTCTGAAAAGTTTTTGGTTGTATTTCATATTTTTAAGTTACATATTGTCCAGACTCGTCAATGTGAAACTCAATTATGACTGTGGTTTTAACTGGTGGTGAAATTCCATAGCTCGGGAAATAAAATTTATATAACAGATGGTACAATACACACTTTTTCAGTATTATGGGAGAAATTAGGGTACTTTTAGATGATTTGAAATTTTCCATTGTGTATTTAATTTAATGTATATTTTAAAATTAATAAAAAATTTTCTGAGGCTGTGTTGTGGTTTTGTTACGAAACTTCTTAAAAAATAGTCCAGAGAGTAAAATATTCATACGCATAGTGTAATGATCAATTGATCAATGTCAGTTATTGTACCGTATTTGCCACACGTCTCAAACATGTTTATATAGTAAAGTTGCAAAGCAAATGTAAATATATATATATATATATATATATATATATATATATATATATATATATATATATATATATATATATATATATCACCTTAAGTTATACAAAAGTATTGCAATAAACATACTGTGAAAAAAGAAAAGGCTGTACCGTGACAGAGTCAAATCAATTCTGAAAATTGACCTGAACTGATTTTTTTTAATTCTAAAAAATATTTTTATTATAATCATAAATTGATCAGATTATATCATGTAAAGTGTAATTGATTACATTTAATAAATCGAAGTAATGATTTTGAAATTTAAAAAAATTAATGCAGTAAATCACAATGTTCAGGAATACTCATAAATTCTTATTAATACTTGTTCATTAAAACACATCCGGTTAGAACCAAGTGAGTAAAAATGAAATGAAATATAAAAATAAACCATTAATTAAATACTTATAGAGCTAATTTTTGTAAGATCTGCTGAGAATTCAACTATGGCATTTCAAGAATGCATACGAAACAGATAGGATCTTTCCTCTTGATTTTGATTTTATTTTGCAATTTCCTCGCAATTTCTTTCCAATTAACTGTTTATTGATCTAAATATGTTTCTTTGAACTTGTACGGAAAACAATTTAGATCTTTGATCCTCTTTTAGAAAAAAGAGAATTTTCTCGCCCCATGAACACGCACTGACGGCAACCTTTGATATCTCTGCATGTCGCAGATGAAAATTTTCATTACACTGGTACGAAGCCAATCAGAAAAAGGCTACGCCAAGCAAAGCCTTTTTTATTTGCGGTCTACAGAAATCGAACCAGCAGGGATAAGCCGCCTTATGAAGACTAATGCCCTAACAACAAGGGCAAAAATTTGTGAAAGACGTAAGAATATGTGAGAATATTAATCCTGGTGCTAATCATAATAAAAAACTATTCATTTTTAACTTTAATGAAAGTTACCGGTACTCTAGGACACACTTGGAAATTTTCATGAACACAACATGTATAACATGCATATACATTTAAAGAGTATAAAACAAATTATTGACGGATTTTTCTAAAACTGTTTTTTTTTAAATTGAGTAAGACCCAGCAGAAAATGTACAATTGATGTACAAAATGATCAAATGAAATTTGCTGCAGTGTCCAAAATAACATATCAAGTAAAAACTAGTTAACTTTAAATGGTTCTAATAAACAGATTACCAATGTTCTTTCTAATCGGAGATTGTGGTGAGCAAGACTTTAGTGATGAAGCTCAATCTGTCATATGGCCTTGAACGTTATTCAAGAATAAAAGCAATCATTATAACTTATAAGTGACAGTGACAACCGGATTTTAGGACGACCAACCATCGAACTACAAAATCGAAAACTAAAGTTGTAGCAAGAAAAACAAGTACATGTAAAATAAAGACTAATGGAAATCTAATTGGCCTGATTCTTTACTTCAATTAATATTAAAATGCGAAGATGTACTGCAGTCAAATGAAATTTAATCATTAATTCTAGCAAATTTATTTAGTCAACCAAATACAAACATACCGGTCTATGTTCAAATAGCAATTTAATTTTCTAATTTTTTGCTTTTTACTATTTATATATCGTTTATAGTAAAAAGCATTAACACTATGATTCAGACGTCACGATGCATCACTGCGGTCATAGACGGTCCACTGACGCAATAAAATCAGTCCCAACGTCATTCGTTTGAAATTCTTGCGGATAATTTCTCAATTTAGATTTTTATTGTATTTAAATTTCAAGGCTTTCTCTTTATGCTTTAAAACTGGTCACATCAATACGAAATGTAGGTAGAACATTGACATTTTAAGTTTAAGGTCTTTGCGAAAAGAGAAACGTGTAAGAATTCTAGTGTTTTCAAAGCTGTAATCAGATTAAGAAACCATTTTAGTTATACTAAGATGCTCACCTTGGATATTAAAATAAACGGTTAGTCTACTTCAAATGAACTTTTTTGTTCCCAAAAGGTTATAATAATCAATTTATTACTTAACGTTTAGCGCATTTGGCTTGTGGAATAGTTACTTAAGAAAATTGAATGGCTTGATCAGTTTTGAAAATCGCATTAAATATACTCTCTGACCCTTTGCTTTAAATAAAGCACAAATATTTAAGGAATAATTACAATTATTTTATTAAAATTAAATTAAAAATTAAATAAAAGATCTTTACTTTTTATACAGCTTTACACATGAAAAAAATTACAGAACTGCGCAATAATCGCAATGCATTGCAGCTGGATGCCCATGACAACCGCAGGTACCTTTGCACCCCGGTTTCACCGCCATTTTAAATCGTCGGTGTGCATACATACATGTCCACTCGCATATATTGAAATTGATTCCAAACGGAGCTTGCAAACATAAAAACACATTGAAGCGGTACAACTAACACTGATTGCGCGTGACGGCACTTTAAAATATAAATGACGCTGGCTTCAAGCCGAGGCATCTGAGTTGTTCGAAGCGTAACTATTAACCCGTACAAAAAAGTAGTCAGTAACATGTTGTTATTTCTATCAACAATAAATTAACTTACAGAAGCCAAAAATACAGTGGGCTAGCGGGTACCCAACCGTTGATGTCCCTGTACTTGAGCTTGGACATTTACCTGTCATCAGCGTAACATATCCACAAATGCAGGTTCACAAAACTCAATTTAAATTCCCTGCTGTAATCACGATAATTATTTATGACTGCAGATCTTAAGACTTATCCTACATATTTTACAACCTTCACTTTTTAATGAAGAAAACAATTGACACCGTTTACGTCAGGTTAGACAAATATGGTGGCAGACTGAATATTTGACCTAGTTGTCTGGAAACCGACGTCAGCGGTTTCAAAGGGGTAATGACGTGTAACGTATGGAAAAAATGTCTATGGGATCATAGACATAAAAACATTAATTTTGCGATGCTGTACTGTTTAAAAAATTAATTATAGTAATATATATAGCGAATTTTTAAAATGACACTCTTTATAAATACGTCATTAATGATCCTAAGACATCCATAAACAATATACTATTCGTAATAAACATGACGAGTAGAATCAAATATATAACATATCCAAATAAACCAATTGCAAAAACACACCAGATTGCACCCTACGGTTTTATCACTTATTTTCGAGGTGATTATTTCAAGGAAATAAGAAATAATCAAATGCACGGAGGAAACCACTTATCCGACGAACTCTCTACGCTAGGGCTAATCTCATACGGGATTTATACGTGAGCTCTTCAGACCAATCGGTCATCGACTCTCGACAAGATAAACAAATGTTAAGAGGGAACAAGATAAATATAACTTATAACATTTTGTAACTGTTTTAAACGGTCACTGAATAAAATGACAAAAATGCGTGAGGTCCTGAGATCATGATATAATTGAAAAGTCCTAGTTATTTTACAACCGATACTTCATAATGACATATAAATTCAAATTGAAAAATATTTTTGTGTAAAAAACAATGAATTAACAATGCGACATATATACGGTTAAGAGCCACACTAATTGACATTTACACAATTGTCCGTTCAAGATTTTATAATCAGTGGTCCTCATTTGTGTTTGCCCTTTTGTATTTTTTATATTCCGTGTTTGTATTGTGTCGTAATCTAAGAATGTCCTGGTTGTTGCCCTACTTTTCCGTTAGAAATTTTTGTCATGTACCAAAATATTTCTAAAATATGAAATTATGTTTAATATTTTTATTTTGAAAAAAAATTTGCATCGTAGAAAGATATTACGCATAACAAATAAACAATACTGTGGAAATTAGGTAAGAAGATTTTAAAATATATAAAATATGTATGTCGATAAACCCAGTACTCTTTATTGTACCAAGAAAACATTCGACTTTAGAGGTAACATTGCTGGCAAAGTTTCCAACACACGCAGCACTTTCGAAATTGTACTGAGTCTGAGATCAAGATCAGCGTGAATTTGAAAAACCTGACTTAATAAACTACTACTGACCATCGCAATATATATAGATATATATAAACAGGATTTTTTAGTTTTACTTTTTTTTTACCAAAGACGGAGGATATAAAATTTAATGCAAATCTACAAATAACTGGAGAAAAGATTGTAGCTGTAATTGAACTTGATTTTTGATGATTGAATGCTTAAAACAATGACATCGAAGCAAATGAGAAACTAAAACCAATATAAGTTATAATTCATAAATAACAATGTTCTTAATCTCTACTTTGAAACAACCAATGTCATAACAAAGTAATAAAAAGAAGTGATAAACAAAATTTAAAAAGAGAATACTGATTATTGAAAGCTTAATTTTGTCAACAATTGGTAGAGTGAAGCAATATGTTATGAGGTTCTTTTTAAATCAACAATCAAAAGGGTTTATTATTGTTACAATCGTTCAATTCTATGATAGCTAGGGATTTAATTGATTTGTTTTAAAATAACAATTTGTCTTTATCAACATCTTGTATCAACAAACTATTGAAACAGCTGTCATAAACAGCTTTTGAGATTTAACAATTTTTAAGCATTTTGACATGTTTACAATACTGCAGTCTGTGTTAACGTCCTGAGCAACAATACTGTAACATTCATACATGTTTGTAACAACGTTTATATGTCACACAACACAATTACTGAATCATTTCATTAATCAATAAGGTTTTATAATCGTGTAATTTAAGTTTTACTGACATATAAAGAAATGTCAAAAGTTTTGACTTTTGAGTCCAGTCCATAATCTCGTGTCATGTTCTACGAACACTGCAAAGGTCGTCAAAATTCATAAATCATGTTTACAAACATTTCAAAGGCGTTTTTAAATCCAAAATTGTGGGTCAAAATTTTACAAACATTTTAAGATAAGTCAAATTTTCTAATCCGTGGGTAAAATTTAAAGAATTCTCAACTAAAACGAGCTAAAAATAGAATTTGATTGTTTTAAATTACGTATGATGTATTGCAAAATAATCAGACATAAACAGGAAATTAATATAATGTACTTTTTTAATTGCATTAAGTTTTATGTTGCTATGGAAATGAAAAATCCACTTGAGGCGATTCTCAAGCTTTGAGATAATTGTCAGGTAAATTATTGTTCCCTTGACAACAAAATTTCTCTAATTGTTTATTCGTTTTGTACATAATCAGACATTGTTTAGAAATACATTTCTAACAGATTTCACACAGATATCTGTTCAATTTGATAAAATTACATGAAAATTTTAAATGATAGAGAAAATGGGCCCTGAACACAACATTTTACTTTTTAAAATACTCTTCTTTAACACAGATTGTATATTTGTCTAAGACAGCTTTAAGAAAACTGGTTGCCACCTTTCCACGTCTTAACAGATCTTTTTCTTCAATAAAAGCATATAAATGTAGAGGTGGTCGACCATGGTACGTCATTGTGAAGTCAACATAAATGATTCAAGCTGAAATAAAACCTAATATTTTCAGCAAATATTGCCACTGAACGTCCTAGAATTAGGACTTGAACAATTAAACATCATAAATTTTATCTTTACTTTTACCAAACTTGTTCCCTAACTAATACTCCGTTAAGAGTAAAGGTTTGTGTTCTAAATTTATTTGGGCTATTTTTTAAACATAACATGTGAACATAAACAATACATTTTTAAAGAGTACTCACACTTGCTTTTTTTTTACAAGCAGATATGATGAAGAATATACCTAAGTTGTAATAAAAACAAAATAAAAAATTTCTTGCCGTTTTTGACATAAATGCAAACAGTACATAACAACATTGATTAACAAATCAAAAATGGAATTTTATTTTTATATATAAAATGTGTAACATTTTATTCTCTTGAAGTGTGTGGATCATGTTTCATTTCACAAGAATACATTGTAAATCAAAAAATCTTTGCAAAAGGGAGGAGTGGGGTTAATTCCGTGATTTTGCGGCAACGAATCTCGATTTTATTCAACGAAATTTAAATCCTTTACTTATCAAGGCTTCTATCGGAACTACTTTTGACCAGTTTCGGGTATTACCCATCTTGAGTTCTATTAATAGAAGTTATTTTAAATTGTAAACAAATGGGAATGTCTTCGAGGTTGGAAAAAATTCCACCTAGAAACATTAAAATACTTATAATGTTTAGATTAAAAGTTTGCAAAACAATTATTTAAACTTGTTCTGTTATTTTTTCACCAAAATATTCGAGACTATTTAAGAAATATTTCTATCTCTTTGTAATCCAGATGAAGAGAATCTCCGAAGTTTTGTACACCCCTTAAAATCCAAAGTCAAAGTTTTTGTACACACCTAAAACAATTTATAAACGCATGTTTGCCGAATCCATGCATATATATATATATATATATATATATATATATATATATATATATATATATATATATATATATATATATATATAATTGTAGTCAGATATACACTGCACATTGCTCGAGAGCCACAGACATATCTATGCTGAGTGATGCTGTATTTTAGTCGCGCCACATCATGCTTTTATTTTTATTTTATTTTATTTATGTTAGGCAACAGAAACTAGGCCTCAGTTTACAGCTACAGTAGGGACTGTTCTGTTCACAGAAGGAACATTCAGTGATACCCTTTCGGGTAATGTCCAGTCTAATGCACCTGTAGCGCTTGCTTTACCCACACATCTCTGATCAGCCTTTACAGCTACCACCGGTGTCATTAAATGAAATCTCTTCGTCTCACTCCCAGGCCATAGTTGGCAAAAACATCGGTTTCAACCAAGAAAACATAAATTCCATTACATAAGTTGGTTCCAGGATTTTTTACTTTAACACTTTGTTCATTCAGTTTTCTTTTGTTATGGGAAACGTCAACCTGTAAGTCGACACGCGTGTCCTACAAACGTATGATAGTCGTACGTTGTTGTTGGTAAATGTGTTGTCACTAGACACAATATAGTACATTTTTTTTTCTCAAAGGATTTAATTGTAATATCATTTATATGTTGACTTAAATTAACAAGAAAATGAATAAAAAGATATCAATTTAAAACTTTTTAGTTTTTTACAAGACATTTTATCGTCTTTTACAGGTGACATTTAATGTATAATTACGCCGCGACGTTGTAACATCGATTTTCGGGAAATCAGCTCTTCAGTGCAGAAATGTAGGTCAGCTTGAAAAAACTCTTAAGTTTCGGGTTTGAATTGAATTTCACAAATTGTGTAAAACTGCGAAGCGGTTTTACGCATGAATTTGTGATAACTTTCACGTTGTTACACCTCGATAACAACGTTAAAAATGAAATTCAATTCTTATATATACCACTGCGGTAGCTCAATTGGTAAAGTGCTCGCTCCGTAAGAGGAAGGTCGTGGGCTTAAACCCCGACCGGGTGTGACCAAAGACTAAAGCGTGTAAGTGACTGTTCTTTCGCCAAGCACTCGGCATTACGAAATGGAAGTCACTGTTCTTTCGGATGGGAACTTAAAATTAACGAGGCCCCGTGTCACTCTGGGCGTGGCACGCTAAAGAACCTTGCTGTATAATGTCATCAGCGCTACGCACAGACAAAATTTCTTTACTTTCGCATATTGCTAGGCGACGTCTCGATATAAGGGAAATATTTTTGACTTGGGGGTTAAACACCATTACTCAACTTCCCCCTTAACCAATACAGTACTTTATATATTAATTGAGTTTGAGCAATAATGTGTAAAAACAATTATTATTTTTTACACGGTTACTCATATTTTTCATTATAAGGGATAAAATAAATGCCTTATTTGGAAGTGTTTAAATCAATGTATTAAGTACCTGTAGCAACGTTTTCGTTCTGGATTTGTGATTATTTTAATTTTTAGTCACATTTTGTCACATTTTTAATCAAAGTTTGTTTTCGAACAGTTACCGCTGTAAAATTTTGTCTGAATGATTATGTCGTTCTTTAATAATATGTGTATATTTCTTGTCCTTTTATAAAATTAATTTAAACAGTATCGGGAACACGTGCGATATCGAATAATTTTGCGAGATAAAAATTATGTAATAATAAAAAATGGCGAAAAACTGGTTGTTTGAGAACAATTGTTCCAATAAAGGTAAACAATCATAACTTTACAATATGAGAGCAACTGCTCAAAATACCATTTATTTACATCTCAGCAATGACATAATTGTAATTATACTATGAATGTTACTGTCAGACGAAGCCAAGCATATACCAAGAAGTATGTCATACTTGATCAACATACGTTTAAGCAAATTTTTCAGCCATATTTCCATAGTCCAACAAAATGTATTTTTATATAGGTTTAAATTATCTTCCTCCGTCTTCTTCAATCGATTTTACCATTTATTACCATGTATTATTCACTTTGATCCCAATCAATCAATGATATCATTTATTACCCACTTTGTAAAATGTTGCTCAAATATCTGTAGTTGTGACCGCGCTGGCTGAGTGAATAAGGCATAAGACTTCATATTCAAGCAATGCATCTTAAAACTAAAATTTCAACTGCTGTCTGACATAGGGAAAAAATTTATTTTGCAACAACTAAAAATGAATAGCTAGAACAATATTAAATAATGTTAAACAGAGATGGTGAGCTTGAAATAATTTTCAAATTTTTATTTATTTTTTATTTAATTTCTTATTTATTAGTAGTCAATATTTTTGGTCTACCATATTTTATTTTATAAAAGCATCATCTGTTTGTTATCTATCATCGATAGTGTATTACTTGACAGGGAATCTCCGTCTCAGGTGTTGATAAATGTGATATCCAATAATTACGGCATTTATTACTACAAGTAACAGAGGCGGTAAACAATATATATATATATTAATTACCGCTTCGATTCAGTTATTTATCTTTTGTCGCCACTCTTAGCTGTGTTATCATCAGTCTTATTTAGGGTAGTCTATGGGATAACAATTGAACAAATTTTCTGTAATTGAGTTGGAAACCATATAAAACAGTAAGTAAATAGTGTAGTGATTTTGCGAGAGATTTCAACATATCTTAATATTTATTAAATGTAACAACATACAGTGGTTTTATTTCTCAGCTATGAAAGTCGCCTCTTTATATCAACTTGTGCAAGATTTGAACTCAAGATGTGTTAATGTATATTAACATCAGTTATGGAACATATCGCCAGTCTTATCAAATTGGTCCAATCATATAAAATCACGGATAATCGAAGAAACTCAGGCATTTGTAGAAATCTTAAGTTAACGAACGTAATGAGATACTGAAGATTACATTCTATCAAACAGAGATGCTGTTGATCTCCACCGGATTCTCACTGCTATAAAACCATCGATCGTAAACTGCTTTACTTCCGGCCATTAATATAGTATATAACTGGTTTTAACATCAAACGCGCCCTCAGTGGGAATTTTGTGTCTTCAGACAATCGGGGGATATCCTTTTGAATCGAAATCGTTATGGATAAATGTAAAAGGTAATTTCAAGTTGTCACATCGAAGGATTTCAATTATCGACATATTTTAAGGATGGAGGAGGTAGGAAATATTTTTAAAATTTTTTATTTTATTTTTCTTTTTTCTTTTTTTTATTTTGTTGTTGTTTTTATATGTTTGTTTTGAAATAAAATCAAATAATACATACTAGTATTTAGTTTATGAAATCAACTTAAAATTGTTTCATCTACAATGTCAATTTTACATGAAGTTAACCGAAATATACTTGCGTTCTCTGATAAATCGTATCTTTTATTTATTTATTTATTTATTTATTTATTTATTTATTTATTTATTTATTCATTTATTCAATCACTCAGGTATTGTAATGTTAATCATTATATATAGACTATTTTATCTTTTTGTTATCCACTACAAGACTGTAAACAAATGACTTGCGATATTTGATTAACATTTGTTTTCTTTACGTTTCCTAGAATTAATATGGGGGATTATACAATAGAGCTTTTCTTTAAGATTTTTTTTTTTAAAATTACAAAACACGATCATGAATAAATTTCACTTAGTTTCTTGAAAAACTGTCTCAAAAACAGGTAATGTCATCTGAAAATAAATAATGGAGGCAGAATTAAAGCTACAAGTGATATAAGAACGTATTGGCTTTTAACTACTAGCAGTGATCATCTTGTTACATTTAATTGAATTTATCGTTTTCTGTATTTAGACTAGAGAAACATTTTGCAAGTCAATTATTTTCTCTTCGAGGGGTAAAATTAGAATTTAAGTATTTTAAAATCTGTATTTAAAAGAAATTTATTACAGTTTTATTACTGTACAATAGAGAAGAATTTGGAGCTTGACTCTTATATTACTTAAATGATCTACATATCTATCGTTATTACGCAGATTTGTAGTTAATAAATTATAAAATAAATTTCATGTTTTTTATTTTTTATTAACTTTATTATTATTATTTTGCCATAGCAACGCGGAGCCATGATAAACAAGACAAGTTGAACGCATTATAATCACTTATCATTGAATTCGAAAAAACATGCATCTCTCTCTCTCTCTCTTGGCAAAATATCAAGCAAAATAATTTTTTTTTAATATGGCTTGTCAAATTCTCAGACAATGCTACAATATAGACATTCAAAAATCATCAGTTTTGTCGTATTTTTAGTTTCTTATAAAACTCTGTGAGGATTGTAGTTGAAATATAATCCAATATACCATTCATTTTGGAGCCATATTCTTGATATCAATTAAAATTGTTTAATCTTTACTGGGATATCCCGAGAAGTTGCGATTGTTCTCTATAACTTGATTAATTGCTTCAGTCGTTTGTTGGGACATATTTTTGGTATAGTCTAGATATTTTTAAGTTTATACTTATTAGTAGTAATATTGCAACTTAAAAAAAATCTTTTAACATATCGTAGTAATTTTTATATTTCTTTCAAAAACTTATAACCATATTACAATTAAATCTGTTTTGTTTAACATTCTTTCCTTTTTACTTTCTTTAAAATATGTTTTATCAAATAATAAATAAAAAATGAGCGATCAAAGCTTTTTAGCCGAGGAAAATTTGAATAAAAACTAGAAAAAATAGCAATAGTTTTTGAAACACTTAGTTAAAAATCTTAATTTTTTAAGATAAATAAATAAATAAATAAAAAATAAATAAAAATATTTTTTCAAAAAAATATATCATCGTTTTATAAACACGGAGTGCCGTGATTGTATTTTCTGCTGTTTGTGTGTCGGTTTTAATACACTTTTTTATGAAGTATAGAGTTTCTAATCGCTTATTTAATTAGAATAAACATTATAACCCTGAATGGCAGAAAATCCAGACATTGTCATCCAGAATGATAGTGGAAAAAAAGAAGAAGACGGACAAGTTAAAAACATGACTATATTGTCAATAATAACCAGAAAATGTTATAAAAAAGATATTAATCTACTGAGACAATGTTTGCTTGACTTAGGTAAAAGAATCCTCTGTCTGAAGTCATCATTTTCTTTGTTTTACGGTGAACACATAGTTAAAAGTACGTCATACAGGAACTCGGTGCGTCATTCAAAATACACCCCTTATTTCATTATAAACATTCGTTGTAGCGTTGCTAATATATCTTAAACTTCAATGTACATAAAAATGTGAAAATTATCAATACAATAATCAATTTTCAAAATCTGAAAAAAAAAATTGAAAATTGGGAAATTATTTGAAAAAAAAAACAACACGTCTTTATCGATGAAGATATCAATACCAATTCTAAAGTAAATCGTTTGTATCTGAGGATTCTTAAAAAGCATTTATTAGTTTACGTTTTCATTTTAATTTTAATTTTTTATACTTTAATTTTAATGGATGTTTTGTTTTAATTACCTGTAAGTTATTTCTAAGAAGTTGAGTTATTTATACTTCAGTGCCTATGCATAATGTCAACTCCCATATGTACCACACAAACTAAATTTTGCCTAGTAATCTGATTGTATATATTGTTTTGATACATGTTATATAGTAACAATAAAAACATATATCTATATTTTTGATTTTTTTTATAATTTAGCTGATTTTATTATTTTCAGTAAGTTCTACCTTTATGGCAGAAACAGTTTTATTATATAATCTACTCAATAATCCATGTAATACGGTCATACAATAAAATCGTATTGAATGAGTGTGACGTCATAAAAGCGTGTGAATTAGGTTATATCCTTTCGCACTACGCACGGGTATTTACACGGCGGATTCCAAAGCAATTTTGCAAGAACAGTCACCGGAGGAAACATTCAAGTACATATTTATCAAACAAATCACCAGTTCCTAAAAATCGGCCAGAATTATCATGGATAGAGATTCCGAGTAACACGTGTCTGTAAATCCTTGTCCAGGTTGTTGACATTCCAGAGTGCGCGCGCTATGACGTCACACAATTCACCAGTTCACAGTGGCACAATGTTTGTTGATTCATATTTTAAGCTGATACTTTTGTACTTTTTTCTAAAAAGGAGATATATTGTATTTAAATTGAAAATGTTTGTTTTGTTCTTGTATCCTGCGGACAGACTATTGTTTACTTTTATTATTTCAGCAGGATTACTTTTGGCGCATGTACACAGTAACGTAAACTTGTTGTGTTTCGGTCAATCAGCTGTTTTCTTATAATAAGAAGACAAGTTTGAAATCTGTGAAAAAGCCGGTTTTATCAGATTATATAATAAATAGAATTTTGCATTTTTGTTTATGTAATATTGAATTTATTAAACTCGTTGAATAATGTTTTATGCAACTCGCCAAGGCTCGTTGCATAAAAAATTATTCAACTCGTTTAATAAAATCAATATTACATAAACACTCATGCAAGATCCTCTATGTATATCACAAAATATTTATTGACCGTAGACTAAGCTTGTCAAGATCACTTAAAAAGTTAAATTATATAGATATTATAATGTATAATTCATTTGTTCCCGATGTTTAATTAAATAATGAAAAACATGAAAATACCCTTATAACATATTTGAAATAGAAGGAGTTTTTGTTATAATTTTGGGAGTTTGATTTCAATCGGCAATAGAAACTGTTCAGGACATTTATAACAATTTTGCTTAACTAAAATATCGTTTTGGATTTCTATGTCAAGGTATAAGAACGGCAATAGACAATGAATGCTTAGCTTATAAATTTGTAATTGTTACTAGTACTTTATCTCGTACAAATTGGAACTATCATTACTCAGATTATTTAAAATACAGATGTCATGAATTGCTTTTGAGACATGTTTCACAAAGCAATTGGGCAATTGCGCACATCTATTTTTGTTCTTAAAGACTATCATATCTAGTTGGTCATCATACAAATTCTTTATTGTATTTTAAAGTAATTAACATTACGAATCCTTGTCTTATTTGACTTATTGACTTTTTCAGCCATTCTTTAACACCTGATTACATAATCTATCTTCAAACTTCCTATCTACAAAATGACATATTAAAATACAAAACCATTGACTTAATTTATCATGTACTTTTATTGGCGTCAGCTTGACAATCCATACATGATATTTAAGAACTGTACCTCCTGATTGATATTTGTAAACAAGTTTAAAAAATTTGAAAGAAAAAAATGAAATGGTTTGATTAAACAGCAGCAAATACAATTACAAGAGCTTTTAAGAGTTCTAATCTCAGGCTTATTTGAAGACATTTTATCTCAGTTTCTATTAGATATCAACACACATAAGTATATTCAATAGTAGGACACTTACACATTTACATTATTGCAAATTAGCAAGTTGTTGGCAATAAAATAAATTATACAATTATAGTAACATTTCCTAAAAATTATCTACACATAACTTTTGGCATTGTCACTTCTACAATCACACTGCAGGTGTCTTTAGTTTATTTCACAATAGTAGATAATTGGTAATTAAACAAATAAAATTATACATGCTAATATTTATCTACGTGTTCTGAAGAATCGTCACTTCTACAGTGTCATATGCTACTTTTGAATACATTATTCCAAAAACAAATTCAAAAGTAACACATGAAAACAGCCAAAGTAAAGATGTCTTTTACTTATTCCTTCGAAACAATGATTTACTGATATTGATGTGCCGTCTGTGGATAGTGTCGAACATTTTTCAAAAAACCTGGGTAACAAAAAGGTATAAACACTTTATACTTTAACAGGCATGTTTTAATGAACATTTGGAACGGATATCCTGCAAACTATTAAATAAGATATATAACAAACTTGAAACTTACTATTATTGAATTATTACAAAATGCAAAAATGTTTCTAAAATCGTAAACCACAGAAAATGGATTAGGTTTTTTTTTTTTTTTTTTTTTTTTTTTTTTTTTTTTTTTTTTTTTTTTTTAAGTTTGTTAGCATTAAATTTACATTTGGTGCGTTATTTTGTTTTATAATTCTATAATGGTATATGTTATTATTATTATTATTATTATTTTTATTATTATTATTATTAGATAGGTTTTTGCGGTCTATTTTGTTTATGTTATTGCGTTTATTTATTATTTTTTGTATTTTGATCTATAGTCGATATAATAATTCTTGATGGTTTTTGTTAGATTGTGGAGTGTGTTGTTTGTTGGATTGTTAATTGTGGTATGTCTTTGGTAGTTCTTACTTGATTAGACGAAATATTATTCGGTTACCAATTTCTACATAAAATGAATGGATAACAGTTGTTGATATGTCAATGTAATTATTATCTCACTGGATCTGCTTGTTAACAGGAGAATAATTGATTCAGTAATGGTTTATATGTAAACATTGATAATATCTCAGGAACAAGTATATTTCACGATCTAAAAACTGTCTTAAGTGTTTCAGCCAATATATCGATTTTACTGATAAATTCGAAATAGATATCTCGAAATGAATAGTTTACTTAGCACTTAACGTTACACACTGTAGAATGAAAGTATGTTAATTACGAACTCATGACTGTTTCAGATGCAAGGAATCCGAGTCCGTCGCCCACACATAAGTCGTATTAATTTAGAGTTGCTTTTTTTCTACATGCATATATTGGCTTTAAAGATCGAGAAGTCAAAAGATAAAACATTAAGTGATATTAAACCAATGTTAAATATAGATTATTAACAGCTTTCCCTAGTATATCCAACATGGGTAGGCGGCGTCTAGTCTCGACACAATAGTTTACTTCTTTGAACAACAACAGGTGTGAAGTGAAATAAGGTTTTAAAAGTGTTTTGTACATTCAACAAGTTTATTCATTGCTTATCAAAAATAAATAAATAAGTAAGTAAATAAATGAATAAATAAATAAATTTCGGAAACAAGTTTGTTTCTGTCCAGTGACACTTATACCCTCACAGCTTCGATCATATTATCCACGTCATTTATTTACTGTTATTACTATTATTATCATATTTCATACTTTATTACTTTTCTTTGCGTCATTTATTCATGCAAATGTTTCGATCACACAGCTTTGTAAGAGTAACCAGAAACCAACACATTTCAATATAGCAAAGTAGCAAGTAGCAATAGCATCGTTTCTATGGTGAAATGCAGGTATGTTAGTTTTCCCTTTATTTACTCTCTGACTAATTTTATCTTTAAAACATCAGAATGCCACCATGACCACTAAAATTATAAAGACACTCGACAGAACATTACTCTCTTGATGTTAAATTCGCGTCGACTTCCTATTCTTATTACTGTAACACTCTAAGAGTCCGGATATACGCCATATAAAAGCCGTGTGATGCACATAATTCAGCTTTTACAGCTTTTCAATTTGATAAAATTGCAGAACACGAAACAGTGAAGTATTGAACTTTTTACTGTTACATAAAGAATAAACGGATGTTATAATTGGATAATACAAGATCATTACCTGTCTCAATTTCACAACTCAAAGACTAATAAAATATCTACTTTTAATGTACAAGCGTTATTACCTAACTATAAAATCAATCAATATAAGAAAAGACTGGAAAATATCTAAAGAATACGTGAATCAATCTTGTTTTCTAGGGCTATGTTTCTCAAAAACTCGTTAACTTTAGCTCATGTGTCACTAAAATTAATACACCGACACTAGAAAGCTATTTTTACCGCATTTTGATGAAGAAGCCTTTAATGTATAGGTTAGATTTGTAATTAAACAGCAAACTGTATATAATAATGCGCCAATATTGACTAAAATTGATTTTTGAACAAAATACAAAAACATGACAAATTTTATGACATAAGTGCGTCATCAAATAATAATAAAAAGAGACAAAATAACATCCGACCTCAACAAATGAAATTTTAATTACATCTGATTGATATTTGAAGCTTTATCTGTGAAGTAGAACACGTGTTACATTACAGATACATGCATCCGTATTTTAAATCATTAAAATTTCATTGAAATAAAGACATTAGAAACACGTCAGAAAATTTATGAGAAAAAGAAGAGATTTTTATATCAAACTTAAACAAATTTAACAACCCAAATGACAGAAATTTTAAAACCATAACATAATAGCATTTTAAGAAGAATTTATTGATTCGAAATCATTTTTAATTTTTTTTTAAGAAATGAAAATATAATGAAACAAGTTTTTTAATTGTTTTTGTCGTAAACAGTAAATCGTGTCAACAGTTATGAAGTATATTCGTTTAGCACTAGATGAATGCAAGGAAGATGCAATATGGTTAAGGAAATCAATTTAGACCTCGGAACACTGATAGAGAATCACTAGGCACTAGATAGGATTCCAACCCGTAAAAGTGTCTTATAAATATGAGATACATCATTCATCGTAGTTATTCGTACTGTTTATCGAACTGTTTGAAGAAAGCAGTTTTGTTACCATAGCATTATTCGCGCTGACGTAGAAATGAAAGGATATGAAATGTGAAATTGCAAACCTAAACCCAAGAGAGAAGAAATCACAGACAACATTCCTTAGTCAATTAAACTTTGATACAAACCTGAAACTGATAGAAGAGGAATTACTACGAACAACGTAGGATTCTGAAAACTCCAATACCAACCTGAAACGAAAAGATGGTTACAACTACCATCAACCATAAGACTCTAAAACCTCTAATATCAACCTAAAGCCAACAGAAGGAACATCATTTCAAGCAAAAATTAATCATTAAACTTCTGTTACCAATCTCAAATCAAACTAAGGACTAACACTAACAACTCAAAGTCAAGTAATCTCTGATGCAGAACTGAAACAAAAGAGGAGAAATCGCTCTTAGTAGAAAATATGTAACACAAATACCAGTTAAATTTTGATGTGCCAGATGTACACATTTCGGAAATTCATTCCTTATCAGTGACACTAAGACCGAAAAATTTGATAGATAAAAACATAAGCCAAACAGTTGAAAATAATGAATCTAAAGTTCAAAAATTATATAAATCAAAATCCAGCTAAGATATTCTTTGCATGAGGGAACAAACTTTAGTTCTAAATACATTTCAAATTTTAAACGGCTGAAAAGTTTGCTAAATGGTACATTTTCGGACAGCACCAAGTACTGCCCCCTCGGGGAGTTTTACTCCACCAGCAGCGGTACACGCTCATGGGTAGTAAATTTATAACATAGATACCAGTTAAATTTTGATGTGCCAGATGTGCACATTTCGGAAATTCATTCCTTATCAGTGACACTAAGACCGAAAAATTTGATAGATAAAAACATAAGCCAAACAGTTTAAAATAATGAATCTAAAGTTCCAAAATTATATAAATCCAAATCCAGCTAAGGAATTCTTTGCAAACCTTAGTTTTAAATACATTTCAAATTTTAAACGGCTGAAAAGTTTGCTAAATGGTACATTTTCGGACAGCACCAAGTACTGCCCCCTCGGGGAGTTTTACTCCACCAGCAGTGGTACACGCTCATGGGTAGTAAATTTATAACATAGATACCAGTTAAATTTTGATGTGCCAGATGTGCACATTTCGGAAATTCATTCCTCATCAGTGACACTAAGACCGAAAAATTTGATAAATAAAAAACATAAGCCAAACAGTTGAAAATAATGAATCTAAAGTTCCAAAATTATATAAATCCAAATCCAGCTAAGGAATGCTCTGCATAAGGGAACAAACCTTAGTTTGAAATAAATTTCAAATTTTAGACGGCTGAAAATTTTGCTAAATGGTACATTTTCTGACAGCACAAAGTACTGCCTACTGAGTTATGGATACCCTCGGGAAGTTTTACTCCACCAGCAGCGGTACACACTCAGGGGTAGTAAATATATAACACAAATACCAGTTAAATTGTGTCAGATGTGAACTTAGGTTCCAACCTTTAACCAAGAGAGGAGAAATCAACATTAAAAAATCAAAACTTTAAACTCCACTATCAACCGAAAACTAACAGAATAAACAGTACGATAACCTTTACTCTGATGACAATACAAGAACCAAAAGAGACAAGTAAAACTATAATTAACGAAAATGTTTTTTGAAAAACAAAAAAACAATTAACAATATTTGAGGTTTAGACTAAATAATGTTAATCGCATTTATCCGCTACTGAAATGAATGAATAAATAAATAAATAAATAAATTAATTAATTAATAAATAAAAATAAATAAATAAATAGAATTTCTCATCTCTTGGTTTCAATATGGCAGCAGACTTTAGCTATTAAATTGATTTCTCCTTTCTTGGATCTAGAGATAAGCATAAGAATTTAAGTGACTTAGAACTGATTAAACATATTTTTGTCTCTTTTGGTTTCTTTTTAAATACGATAAAAAGAAGGATCAAATTGTGTTTACAAATGATTCTTTTGTTCAGACAAAGGATTAGGTGTTTCTGGCTGCTTAATATCTGTGGTTTTGCGAATTTAAACAATATTTCAATCTGTGAGTTTTAGTGCTTTTATTACACAAATAGAAAGCGCATCTGTCCATTGTTGGTAATTTGTTATAAGAATATGATTAATATCTCATTATAAGAAAACAGATAATTTTTACCAGATGTATACTCCAATGTTTAATATTATCAAACACTATAAAGCCGATGATATCACAGAAAAAATGTATGTTGAATAATCATTTACAATTTGTTGCTTCACTTTCACCCTTTACCGTTTTCTGTAAATACCATTTAAATACAGTACAAGATATACGGGTTGCCTTCATATGATTTTTGTCTTGACATCCTTTAGATTCCTTAATACAACAATTCTTATTTACACTCTGTATGGTGCTTTAGTTTCCTATTGAAATGTAATCTCATTTTATGGTTTATGATGTTAACTATGTTTTATGTTTCATTGAGACATAAGTATAGGGTCTTCCTTACCAGTGACGATTGTGCTTTGGACTTTGATATTCTCAAAGGGATAAGTGTTGCAATTTGCGGATGCATTTATTTCTAAATGTGTTTGAATACCTGTTGAAATAAAGACTTAAAACTCTGTACAAACGGTATATGAAAACAATCGCTTGTAGTAAGTAACGTCGCAACAAAACTCGCTACATGAACTAACTAAGCCTAAAAGAGAAATAAAATATTCATATATCAAATTCCATTGAAAGCAAACACGAGTTGTTTTGAAAACACATAGTCAGGGATCCGTGATGTAATTAGATAGACTCTAAATAGAATCTAAATCAGCAAAGGTTTTAGAAAAGAATTTGAGATGAATAGTATTAACTCTTCTAGACGCAAAAAAGTACGATTGGATTGTCTGCATTATTCTTTTTTCTGATGCTAATAGAGAAATCTTTTAGTAACAACAAATATATACCAGATTGCTAACCCTGTTTTGTATATTCGTGATGTTATAATATGTCAGAGCTATTGTTAGAACGTAAGGTAATTCTAACCTTTAACGCTTTTAGATTTTTGTTATCCTTTTTAATCAGTTGGTAGTTTAATGTGCCCACATGGCCCCAGTTTCAGAAACATACACTCAGATTGAGTGTAAACTCAGCTCAAATAAGGGCATATTTCAATTTCAATTTTTAAAACATCACACAGTTGAAATTAAATATCTAATGTTACATTTTTATTTAGTGTAGGTTTGTTGAACAAAACAAAACATTGTCTCACACAACTTAAAAAAAATAGATAATGATGAGTGTCGAAATAAAGTGGCCGATGGTGTGGTTAGCATTTCTGAGGCGTGCTAACCTTAAAGTCTCTTTCAGAAAGCACGAGAATAAAGCAGAACATAAAACACACTTGTATACAGCTTTGTTATAGATAAGTCGTTATAAATAAATTATCTCTCTTCGAGAAGAGCCTAATAAGTATTGTAACTATGTTAACAACGGCATGACATGCTAGTTCCAAATTGAAGATTTTAATCTTTTTGAAATTATCCGTTTGTGTTGTGTATGGTTCTGGCCAATTAACTATTTTTAAACCTTTAAGTCCATATATCATTTCAGTACTTTTGATCCATTTCAGGTCACAGTTGTTTTACACCGGGTTGTCGTCCTTATGGGCTTTGTTTAATAAAACCCTTATCTCTTCTGTTTACAACAGTTCAAATAATACTGTTTCAACGTCAGGGATAATCCTAAGAAATGATGTCAAACATATTTTATTTAATTATAAAACATTTTCAGATATCATTGTGACAGCAGAATACTATATCTTAGGTTTTACCCTAATCTTTTATCAAAATAATATACAAAATCATAAATCAAGCTTGTGTCTATAGACATTGTTCTTCCATTCCTTTCGATAGTCATTACATGTACACCTACGTACTATAAGCATTTATATTCCCGCTAAAATTCACCAAGGGGATTGAAAATTTTCACTGACAAAACAAGTCAAAATGAATACTTGCTTTTCAAGCTATATATTCGGCTCAAAAGCTAATTTATATAATAAATCTAATTTTTCCCGAATTCAATCTATGTCATGATGCTCTCAAGGAGGTCAATACAAAAATTAAGGTTTGTTAGTTTTAAAAGTAAGACAATTGTTGTCATAGTTACCATTTAGTAATCAGTCAAATCGAGTAGGCTACTACTTCTTTGATTCAATTATTGCATTGTATAAAGATTGTTTATCAAAAAGCAATTACTAAATTCAATGAGAGCGATACTATTCTGTTTTGTAAAAGAACGAATTGTTTGTAAACATTTTTAACGTGTTTTAGACATTACTTTAGAAGT
This sequence comes from Tegillarca granosa, assembly GCA_029721355.1. NCBI lineage: Eukaryota > Metazoa > Mollusca > Bivalvia > Arcoida > Arcidae > Tegillarca > Tegillarca granosa. The sequence continues at coordinate 11,179,838 of CM056597.1, read as the reverse complement.
GGAGTAGTAAAGGTCATATATCTAACAGAACACAACTAATGAAAATTGCTTATTTCATATTTTCTGTCATGGTAAAGAGTGGAAATTATAACCAGTCAAAAACTTCTTTTTTTAAAACCTTGTTTTAAAGTCCAGTGCCCGAGCGGCTAAGTCTTGGATTTGATAACCGCAGTATCTAAAGTTTCAACCGGTCTTCTCAATATATGTCTTGTTTTGGATCCATTGCCCGTGCTATTGTGTTATACTATGATGTTTTATCAAATGACCGTGCATGTCGGGAGTTCTATAACTACTACTATTACTCGTAATTTCTTAATATATTAATTAATCAAATTCTTCTATAGTTATGTAGTTTCGCACATACATGTATTTTGCTCTAAAGAAGTCATTTCGTATTTTTACGTTACTTTTTAACTTTGTAAGTGTTAGAATATCTTTGCTGTTGTTTGACCCGTTTCAATAAACTATCACCGATTTGCTGGAGATGTTTAATTCCTATATTGATGTGAAGAATTTTTATAGGTAACCAGTAGCTCATAAATTGAGAATCCAGTCTAAAATAAACCCATGTAATGATTATGTTTTAGGGTTTTTATGACGGAAATGGTTGAAATCTACGAAGACCGATTTTAGATACAAAGCTTTATCCGTGTGAAAGAGAAATGTATAATGTATGGAATTTTTATTTATTTATTTTAATTTTTTTTCAAAAGTTTATTCTTTTATTAAAAAGTATAAGAATTTGCAATATAAAATTAAAGTTAAAGACTAAAATACTTTCTTTCAAAAGAAAAGAAACTTGATGGCTGAAATCGGCCTTCGTCGAAATCCATCGGTTCGGTATAAGGCAATATGCGACTAATCAAAACACAATTAACCAGTAAATGAACTCAGATTCAGATATTATTGTCATTAAGAAATATTTTACGTGTTATTTTTGTATCATAAAAATATAAAGCTCCGTGATAGCAGGAAAAACTTGTAGTAATAAACACATTTGTAGTAATAAAACACATTTTACGTAAAATTCAATAACTGACCTTTTTTAAGATGCAGTATATAGTTAGTTCAAACAATACGAAATGAATAAAGAATTTGGGCATTTGATTATTGTATATTTATTTTATGTGGCTTGGGAATGAAATATATATTTTTCATTTTATTTTCATTTTCTTTTTATATTACCTGATGTGTTTTTATACATAATATTAATACTCGAGGAACACAAAATTTCCCCGTAGTCCTTTTAATTCTTATAATAAGAAATTGATTTTTAAAACCATAAATTAAGTGAGGGATCAGTGAAATATTTATTAATGCCTAATTTTTTATTGTATTTATCCATTTATTATTATTATTATTATTATTTGCCTTAGCTTTTTTCGCATGCAGTTGGGAGTTGGTGTTTAACGTTCTATTACGAATTTTCATTCTTTTATTTTTATTCCATAAGCATACACTTATAGGTAACATAATGTTTTTAGAATACAATGTATGGCGGTACATTCTTATACATAACATTGCATGACATATAGTAAAAAATACAGTAAAACAAAACAATAAATGTAAACAAAACGCTTATAATCGGAAGAATTAAGACATTTGTATACATTTGTGGATGGACCATGAAAAGTAGCGAGTTGTCCCTTCTGTTTTTTTTTTTTTTTTTTTTTTTTTTTTTTTTTTAAAATTCCAAAATTTTGTATCTGAAGAGTGGATTGGAGTGATGGCGTTTTACTCCCCAGTCAAGAATCTTTCACTTATTTCGAGGCGGTCAGTTCTGGAATCGTCGAGGAAACCGGAGTGCCCGGAGAAAACCACCGACCTTCGGTAAGCGAACTGTCAAACTTTCTCACACTAGGATCTGTCCCGAGAGAGATTCGAACCCAGGCGGTGAGAGGCACTGTGATCCGTAAGCGTGCGCTTTAGACCACTCGGCCACCGAGGCCCTCCTAGCTTAAGAATATTCTGTATACTCATCAGTTGGATGAGTAGTCAATGAGCCTCTAAACACCTTGGCCGTTCAAAAGTAGAATTCTAGTAAATTAAAAACTTTCTGATTGACTTCAGTGTTTTATTAATACCCGCGTTTGTTAAAATGATTGTTATTCAACAAAATGTATAATAATAATGTATGTGCTCTGTTTTCAAGTGTCAAATGGTTTTTAGAAAACAGAAACGGTTAGTATATAAAATTATGATATAAAGAAATTATAATGCAAAACGTTTTGAAATTTTAAAGACTGATCAGCTAGCAATCAGAACTATATTTGACAAACATTGCCAAAAAGTGTAATTTAGTGTGATTTATTAATTTTGATTGATTGATTGATTGATTAATTTTTGAAACAAAATTGACAAAATTTAATGTGTCGACCCAAATACATTAATCACACATATACATGCAGGTAATTGTACCATCTAGTATGAACTGTGTGATCTATATTTTCTACTTAAGGTATTACAAATTAAACATATTTAACAAGGTTAGTTCTAGTGTTTCAGGTTAGTAAATAAGTCTTATTATGTTTAATGATATAATGTGTTATTGATCAAGTAATCAGAACAGCATTATTACACTATGGAGAATTAAGATACTCGATATTTAGTCGTAGTTTCCTTAACAGTAATATCTTCTATGTATTCTTATAATTCTAATACAATGTCTGCCTCAAGATATATAATTTTGTATTGAAAACGGTCAATTAAATTACATAAATTTGTATTTAAAAACGAAAAAATGCGTCGACATGACTAATATCTCATATAACGGTGTGTGTGTGTGTGTGTGTGTGTGTGTGTGTGTGTGTGTGTGTGTGTGAGAGAGAGAGAGAGAGAGAGAGAGAGAGAGAGAGAGAGAGAGAGAGAGAGGGGGGGCGGTAATCTGATAGCGAAAACATAGGAAAATAATACATATTCTAATTAGAATGACCATTAATGAAATCTATTTAATGAAATTTATTAAAATTAATTAATCTTGAAATCACTTTTGATGACTAATCGACAATATTGGGATACATGTACATGTATTTAGGATTCGAACCCATGTCCTGAACCATCCCATACTTGTGCTTAATTGTGTTAAAGTATGACGAATTATATTTGCAGTTATCGGTTTTGTTTTTATCCTTATTTGAAATTTGTCATTAAAGTGCTTTTTAATATAAACGCAAGTAAATATAAAGTAAAGATTCCATTTAAAAATTATTTCCTAAATCATTTCAAAATTTTAATCAAGACAAAATCTTTCTCATCTTTGGAATTTTAAAATTTCAGAGCTTGGAATTAAAAGCTATTAAAATAAATCTTTGTATAAGACAAAGAGTAAAATTTCAAACATATTACTTTTAATTCTTTTTTTTTAGCACAAGTATATTCAAACAAATTTTTATAAACCATTTAAACTCGTCTTAACTCTATAGCATTTAGATGAATCAACGAAATAGCCTGTATTCTTTTAGTCGCTTAAGCATTAAGATAACAGGCATATGTTTATGATTACAATTAGCCCCCTTGTTGATATGGGAATATTTTATCATGTCCATACATTATAGTATTGTGTTTGCTAGGAAATAATAAGGACATGATGGAAACCATAAAACTATATATCAAAGCTTTATAACGACATTAACTGGCATATTGATCAACTAATCTTGGTATGATTTATGAAGAACAAATTGTCCAGAATTATTCTTTTATTCCTACACTTACGAATTCGTTACACGTATATACTTATTCATATACTGACAATTCATCAAACACAGTCCAACTGTGAGATTAGTACTAACGTTGTTTAAACTAATAGTAGTTATTACAGAGCATAATCATAACAACGTGCATGTAACTCGTGTCAATGTTTTTTTTTTTTTTTTTTGAAATAATTTTAAAAACTGGCACGACTTTTGTTGAGATTTTTCGAATACAGTAATGAAAGATATTCTTTATCAGTTTCTATTAAGTCATCAAGGGAATATAAGTTATTTGCGGTTACTATGAAATCGACTTTTGACGTCATATTCACGCCATTCACCTTAAAAACAAGAAAAAACTAGGTAGGACATAAAATGTATAAAACTTTTAATGAATGAGTAATCTAATTTTGGTAAATTTCATTTTCTTGTATATATTCATCTTCTTGTGACTCTTTTGTAAATATAAAATATACATTGTATACTGCTTAGTCTACATGCAAACAATGCTTACAAGGACAGAATACATATGTGACCCCTAAAAAATGACTTTACGTAATGTATGGAAATATTTTGCAAAAAGTTGATTTTTTGTGAAAAAAATCCTTCCAATACACAAATATCTTGATAATGGAATTTTTCATACTTTTTAGGATGTTGAAACCACAGAGTTGTACACTTTTTTTTTAGTTTATAGCAGACAAGATGATGAATAAACGGATTTTGTTTGTGACGTTCAAGATACTTTTTGTCGAATCGTTTTACAACTGATGTCCCTGAAGACTTTTCTGTCGTTAATAGAAAAATATCTTGAAGGATGACCTTTATCTCACCACAGATTTTAATCAATAAGTGATCCACAACCTTGATAATATGCTAAAAGGGGTATGTCTGCTTAGTTAATCCTAACAACTTTCATCCTTGAGATTTTGAGATTTTTTTGAAAAGCAGATAAACCAAAAAATGACTGAAGTAAAAAATACAACAGTAAAGAAATACCTAAAGGGTGCAGAATGAAAACAAAATAAAAAATTCTTAAAGCCATTGTGTTATTACCTAATTTAACACAAAAATGTACCTTTCTGTTAATACAAACCATATGTTTCCGAAGGAAATGTTTTGTTTCTAATTTTTTACATCTTTTATTTATTTCAAAAGAAGCTAATAATTTCCTTGAATCTTAAATATCTTATCTAATCTTTCATTCGTTTTTGACTAGACAGTTAAATAGCAGTAATTCATCTAAAACCACTTTGAAACAAACATTACTAATAGTAGTCAAAGTTATATGTAACTGCTTTTACTTCTTGTAATAAAACGTGCAAAAGCATCAATCTTTCCCATCATATTTGAAGAATTAAAAAAGCCTTTATAATATTATAGATTTTGGTTACACAGTGAAATACATGCAGTTTGTCCGCATACTTAACACAAGGCTTTTCTCCGCCTAGTTAAAATCCAAAATCCTAGCGTGAAAAAATTTTTTTTGTGCTTTTGCTGACAGTAATTTGTTCCGATTTTTTTTTTACTATTCTATAACTGACGGCGGCCTCTTAATTAATTAATTTAAAAAAATTAAGTGTGATGTAACAAGTCGTCAATTAGATTAAAAAAAAAGTTTCTCGTCTCTTCTGATAAACAGGAAAACTTGTATATAGAGATGTCATTTTAATGCGTATTTTTGGTTAATAATATGAAGCAAAAGGACCTAATGGACAGGTTTTCGTTATATAGATGTAGCAGCTATAACGGGTTTTACTCTTTATTAACAATGTTTAACAACATAATATGGTTTCAATTAACTACACGTTGAATTAATTGTAATAACGTGATGAACCCTACAACAATATTGTAAATACACAGTTGGGTATGTGCTCTTTGTTCGCCTTACGTGGCTGTGTATATCAGAGATTTGTATATTGGCTTGTTCTATGGTTGCAATTGCTGTTGCGCAAGTCTTTCTCTTTTGTATTGTACTCATCTGTTCTAACGCACAGTTTATATCGATTTTATTTCTTCTGCTACTAAACAGATTGTGAGCACCAGACAGAAAAAAAATGTTCATGAACAAAAAGTAGACTTTTTAAAAAATTTTCACTGTCGAAATAATAATAATGTCAGTTCAGTGGTGTTTTTGATAGCTGTCCAGTTCTTTGAATTCCCACTACGATATAACATATAAATGCATTATTGAATTATAACGCAACGATTTTACGAACACTAATGTTTAAAATGTCACAGACAGTCTGTGAAGTTACATACAGAGTACACATGTCATATATTTTTGCAGAAACATATATGTTAAGGAGATGTATGTTGTAAACGGAAAAATGTTGATGTTATTTCATCATTATAAAGTAAAAAGTAAGAAGTAATAAATGTTTTATTATAAATATTATTGTTTGTGGAAAAGTATTAAATTTTATCAATTCAACTAGCATGGCGACATATTTATTATCGTTAAAAAAAAAAACCATGGCGTTCAAGCGTTATCTTGATTTTATATATTTATTAAAAACAATATATCTAAATAAAAAAAATCGAGTTGTTTGTATGGCTGAATAATTAGATACCATCAAAGTTAACGTTAGGTAATAAATATAAGTACATTTACATAATTCTTTCAATTTTATGCAGGAGGTAATAGCATCTGTGTTCATATTTTAGTTGGAAATAAAAGAATAAATTCAATATATAAAATTAGTTCTGTCATATACCACTTTTTCAATGTATTTTAAATTAAATTCAAAAAGTGGTATATGACAGTTCTATCTGAGCTTTTGAACATGACTCCTTTATTCATGATCAATTTATAATGTGTCTAAATAATAGAAAACTTTGTTTAGCAAATGGCGCTACATTGTTCATGATATGTATATGATATTGTATTTTTGTGTCGATATGCCTGCTTGATCAAAGGTAGACAACACATATCACAACAAATCATTAATTACCGCTTCAGACGTGTAAAACCATTACCTAAAGTTGCTTATAAAAATAAAGATTTTTATAAATGAGTTAAATATATGACAAAGGATTTTCCTAATCATTTTTGGTTAGTTTCTACAACATTATTATTTCAAAACACTCATTGCTTTACAACTCATTCGAGAATGATGCGCGAACATTCCATACTTCAATAGTATATTTCATTATTGTTGTTGTTTATTTAATAACGCATGTTGTTTATGATAAGTTAAATAATATTTCTAAGTTTCTTATATGACTTATATGATGTACTTAAACTATTGTCTTTGAATACTAAATACTTTTTACTTGAAACATGACGACTAAAACACATATGTTAATTATTGTTTCCTTAAATATGTGATTATCACACATATATATTTAGAATAAGTATCAAAGTTCGAGACGGGTAGATACAAGGAATAGCATTGCTGATATTAAGCACTTGATAATTTTTTATCATCTGTACACTTGGGTAAAGTGAATGAAAATCGAATTTTAAGAAAAAAATATCATTAAACGTTGTTTTGTTTTCCAATATGCCAGGTGCCAATTCAATCTATAAAATAATTAAAGTTTGCAATAGTTTTTTAGCTCCGTTTTTAATTAGTTTTGTTTGTAATGAATTGTAAAATGAAAGTTATCCAGAAGCAGTGACCACTGCGGTAGCTCAGTTGGTAAAGTGCTCGCTCCGTTAGTTGGAGGTCATGGGTTCGAACCCCGACCGGGTCTGACCCAAGACTTGAAAGTGGATAGTAATTGTTCTTTCGCCAAGCACTCAGCATTACGAAACGAAAGTTACGGTCCTTCGGATTGGAACATTAAATAAACGAGGTCCCATGTCACGACAGGCGTGGCACGATAAAGAATCCTGATGCACAATTCCATCAGCGCAACGCACAGGTAAAATTTCTGCACTTTCGCCTTTAGCTAGTGACGTCTCGATATAAGTGAAATATTCTTCGCTAGGACGTTAGACGTCATTACTCAACTCAACTCCAGATGAAGTGTTTTACTCATCATTGGATTTTATTTTAAATAACAGAACAGAACAGAACAACCTTTTATGCATACTAAAGAAAATATTGCTATAACTAACTATTGCCTACTTGTTGAGTATATAACAAATATTTTGTACAGAAAAGTTTCTAGCTTGATCTAATAATAATTATTGGACAATTTTCTTCTATATCCGATTTTCACTAGTCACTTTAAAGACTCTCATCTTCACAATCGCCTTGAATACTGACCCTTATAACCAGTTGAAGCATCTTTACTCTAATCCCTCCTGATCTCTTTATTCTATGAGCGAAAAACTTGTTATTTCTTAGTCGTGTTGTATTATCGATATATCACATACATATGACACAAGGATAAGGAAAATAAATGATGGATACATAAAAATTTGCTATAAGGCGAATTTTTCATGATTTTGTTGACAAAATTCAATAGTTATCTACATAACATAATGCTTACGTTGTATGTACATATAATGTACTGTTTCTAAATTACCCGTGTATTTGTTTTACCTATAAAAAGTGACTAACAACAATCGCTTCTTAATGTATACAAATATTTAAATTGGTCTATCCTACTATTTGCGCGGTTTTAAGTTGGCACCAATAAGTTATTTTTAAATTTGGCTTTGTATATTTTTTTATGATCTTGTTAAGATTAAATATATGTGACAAATTTCGGTACTCCCGTCGAAAAAAATACTCTTCAATTAATATAATTTGATATATCAAATTGTTTTTAGATGATTTTAACTAAACTATTGGTTACCATTTTTGTCATTCAACCAAGTACCCGTCTGTCGTGAGTTAAATAATAAGTGATCTTTATATACGGTATCTATAACATGGTCTTGTTTAAATGTCTGTTCAATTTTTTGTTGTGTGTTAAGAGAATGTCATTGCAGTTGCTAGGTCACGTGGTTTCCAGTAACAAATTACTTTAGTCCATTAGAAATTACTTACATATCATATCGATTTCTTTTATCTACATATTACTTGACAATAATCAGAGAACATGTGACATTTATAACACGACATTAAAGTTAGGAATTCTTGAAAATAAGTGATTCGTTCGATATACTGGTGTCATCAAAATCATTGAAGCCAACAAAAACATTTTATTTATCGAATTTGGGTGGAAATAATTGATTTTATTACACTCCAGCCTTTTAATAGTATTCTCTTTGCTATTACTTTGTTTTAATGATTATGTATAGATAATAACTTTTTTTTTTATTGACCACTTTACTCTTTTCGCAATCTTAAAGCTCAATTAAATAAATGTAACGAATGAGACTACGGGAAAATCCAAAATAAAAAGTTTTATTGAAGCATAACACTTGGTCACGATTTTGTCAGTCTTCTAATGTCAGTCCAAAGTTGATAATTTAAATATATTATCTTTCCGATTTAATTAGCTTTGCATTGTAAAGTAAAAGTTATTCAGCTAAATGTAATATACATAATTTTAATTTATAAAACCAGAACAAACCTCTTTTATAACTGTTGTTATCTTGATGGATTTTTCACACCAACCTTTTGCAGGGATGATATTTTTGTTAACAAGCTATACGTTATAATGATTAGTTTATAAAATTCTGCTGCTGATTTGACACTTGTAGACTCTCACCATCACAATATTCTTGTATACAGAACCTTATAACGAGATGAAGTATTCACTGTAATCCCTCCTGGTTTCTGAATTCTGTGGAAAAAACGTGTTATTGCTACAGCCCTGCGGGGTTATTAATGTATTATATACATATGTTACTCAGATATGGTACATACAATTAGAGAGATATAAAAACATTTGTTCAGAAAGAAATATTGATCTTGATTCTTGACGTCTTGTTCAGCTTTTTTATCTAAAGAGGAAGAACTAATTACCTTTTTCAAGTGTTGTTGTACAATTATTTCAAGTCTTTCCGATGATTAACTGTCAGGTTAATTAAGTTTTTTTAACTTGTCGAGATTTATATGTTCATGATTTTAAAGAATAAAAGTAGTAATTTAACTACACCTTCGGAATAACTGCATATTTTTATTAACCGATAATGCGAACAAAGTTTGTTATAAGTGTTATCGTTACTGCCTAGTCAAATTTTAACCTTTATATACATTTTTTCGATGCAGAGAGCACTCGTTACTAAATATCAAAGCACGCAGATTTATTAAAACAAGTATTTGTATTTAAGTTACGAGTAAAGTGGTAAAACAAAACTTCTCATATCTAAAAAGCCCTACTTTGAAACAAACAATGTATATAAGTACTATAAACAGTAAACGGGGAGTAATTTTGGCACCAGATAAAGCACTTATATATATAAATATATATATATATATATATATATATATATATATATATATATATATATATATGAGAGAAAGAGAGAGAGAGAGAGAGTGTGTGTGTGTGTGTGTGTGTATTGGTGTGTGTATGCTGTATGTGCGAGTGTGTATGTTTTGACTTTATCGAGTACCTGTTTCTTGTCACAATTGTTCTTTTACAGACAACTCTGCGAAAGCTTCATTATAAAATGTGACCTTTGTATTTGAAAGTCTTCCTTGACTAATACGATTTCATTGATGTTTGTACATAATATTTGAAATGTTGCCGGTATTTTGCTTTAATAGATCAGCATGTATCACAACGACATAGCTCAATCGTTTATAGTCATTTGGCACCAACGCAACCGCTAAATATCTTACAAAAACATCTGTTAAATATGCAATGTCAGTGCTTTGATTTCTAAAGTGTAGACTTTTGCTCTTTGCATTTTAGCCTTTAATTTAAATGTCCTTTGCGGTATTCAGACACATATGTTATATCTTACGGGCTATAGAATTAATTATGTTGTCAATACCGTCTCTGTATACTTAGCAGTTAAATTGTCGCGAATTGTTTATATTCTAATTATGTCCTTATTTATTGTTTTAATGTATGTTCAGTATAAACAAATACTCTTATTTTGTTAGCAAGTTTTTCAGAGCATTCTAGCAGAAGTATACCAGATTAAACCTCTTCGCGTTATAGGATTAAACTACTTGAAAACAATTGTGAAAAATGAGGTGATTAGTACCTTTACATTGAAAAATATCATCTATGGTTAAATAAATAAGGTTGTGAATGCGTGATACAAACTTTTTATGAATTACCATAAGTAAATGATTCAAAAATTCAAAAAGCCGACTCCATTACTCACACTGAACACATAACTGCAAAACATCAATATTCTAAACCCCCGACATCTACTCTTATATTGTCACATTGTCCTATGCCAATACTCTCATTTTCTGCTAAATCTACTAAACTCTACATTAGAATAATTATTTGTTGTCTAACGTTAACAATAATGCGTGTGAAGTTCCTTCGTATCACACGCGATTTTTAACACAGACTCCATTAAATGTGTAAATCAAACACTCCCTACATATCCAATAATACAACTTTCTTCAGCTTATGTTACATTCGAGATATAAAATCTACATACATATCCCTTTTATCATTGAAGTAAATGTAAACACTAAGAAACTGGGATCACACGTTCTTTATTCTTTTCACGTATGGTGTATAAATTTAAGCTTCTTTAAGTGTAATAGAATCTAGAACTAAAGCGATGCTGCAACAAATTTGACTATAAGAGTAAATACAATTATACATGTGTACATCATGAATTTTTATAGAGTGAAAAAATAAATAAATTGATTAATGATTTTTTTTCCGAGTAACAATTAAAACAGTTGATTTATGATTTTTTTTCAAACAAAAAGCAATTACAAAACGATTAATTTTTCAATTAAAATTTACAAGCACAGGATTTAAAAACCCAAATGCTTGTTTTAAATTCAAATTGTGAAATAATTTTAATACATAATAGGTATGATGAGGTTTTGCTGTTGCAGTTATGTAACAAATTTTTTGAATTATCTATAGATAAAAAGATGTTAATTGAAAGAAAAGTTACTAATACATAATTAAAAACAATTTGTTTTTTAACATAAAATTATAGATTAGTTATGTAAATACCATGATTATTGTTATAATTATTATTATTACTTTGATTATTTATTTATTTATTTATTTTATTTGAATTTGAAATTAATCAAATCTTTTTGTTACATCATTGACAATACATGTTTGTGAATGGTATTAAATTAATTTTCAAATGTGGGATTTAATTCTATGATTAGATCACTGAAAGTATATATTTTTTACAATGGTGACCATCATTACGAGATTTTTGATTACCGGAGTTCTTTTACTTATTACCTGTGTATTGGTGGAGCTAAAACAAACATAAAATAACCGAAGAAAAACCATTACATTAAACATACTCTGAAAACAGGTTTGTTTTTTTTTTTTTAAAAACGGATGCTAATGAATTTTCGTGTTTCACTTGTCACACATATATTTTTCGTGTGATTACTGAAAAAGAATAAGGAAGTTTAGTGTTGTAACATTTTTCCAACAGCATGAAGATTGTATACATGTACATACATTATGTTTAACTAGATACCACATGAAGCCTTTGACAATTGTTTGTATTTATTCTTATACCAAATGTTCAAAAGATGATGTACCACAGTTTCATATTAGCTCGCCAAATTAAACGATCTCATATATGATAAAAGTAATAACTAATTACAATCTAACGTGTAGAATGTCGTGGGTATTTCAACAATACACAACGCACGCAATTTTAACACAGATCCCATTAAATGTGTAAATCAAATACTCCCTATGTATACAATAACAAAACTTACTTCAGCTTATAAGGTTACATTTGATATATAAAATCTACATACATATCCCTTTTTCATTGAAGTTAATGAAAACACTGAAAAACTAGAATCATGCCTTGTTTATTCTCAACACGTATGGCGTACAAATCAAAGCTATATCTAGTAACTGACATTGAGTCTAGAGATAAAAATGTAGTAAATTTGATTTAAACAGAATAAATTTATTCAAATTTTTAAAGATGTGTTGAATTTTCATTGAATAAATCTTATAGAATTACAAGTCCTAGAATTTGTTTTAGACTATGTTTTAGAGATAGAGATAAAGAATCGAACAAAGCTCATCACTTTTTTCTATTTTCTTATCTGCTCTATTTGTGAAAATGAAAAAAAAATCAGTCTGTCTTCCCGCAACATATGGAGGTAACGAATGTTTCATCAAGGTGGGTTGTCGACATATCGAGTTGATTCTAAATATTTTACTTCATACTAATAAACCAAAATGGTAAAGAATAACATCTTACACAGATACAACATCACAAGAATTACTATAGAATTAGAGCTAAACTTAATCGATATTTCAATGACAGCATTATGAGTTCCATGATTACACAGTAAAAGCTTTCAGTTAAGAAAGTTGAGATATTTCTCTTGTTATCGCTTTCTAGAAAATTCCCAAAAGGGCAATTTTTACACTTAAACAAAATAAGATCAAGGATCAAACAATAATTTTAACTGAAAACGTCTTATTGATCATAATAATAGCGTTCGCGTTCTAATGAAGCTGGGTTATGCTATCATAAATGTTGAAAGTTAAATAATGTTTTTTACTTTTTAAAAAATTCAAAACTCTATGGTGATCAAACCCGTTTACTTTAACACATCAATGAACATGAAAGCTACATAACCATGCTTACAATATTAATAACCGAATGCTTTCAGAGAATTGTACTTTAAAGCGTGATTGTTGATAGCTAAGTCTCTTAATATGGTTATATTTTGTTTTTCTTTGTTTTAGTTTCTTTGGCTGTTGTCATATATATAATATTAGGCCTAGTATTTTTTCTCTTTTATGTAAATAAAAGCAACTTCGTTTCCGCTGTTGAAAATCTATATGAACAGTTAACTATCTGTTTAATCACTTAATATGATATGACCCAGATACCTCTTTTAAATCTAAAATTTAACAGGAATATTTTTTTTTCAGGTTTCTACTGCAACAATGCAACTGATTTTTAACTACACCACGGATACATCAACACCAATGAGAAATAACTCGGATTGTACGTACCAACTGGAACCTGAACCAGTAACAGATCAGCACTGGGCAGTGATTATTATTCTTTGTATATTTAGTGCTGTCGGAGTGGTTGGAAATGGATTAGTAATATATGTATATTATAACAAAAAGGAGAAACAGACTTCTAATATTTTCATTTTGGCCCTTGCTTTAACAGACTTAATTACCTGTTTGATTATTATGCCAATGACAGTGGCTTATATTTATCTAAGTCATGCTTTCAAGTTTAGCATCATTTGTAAGATATATCATTTTCTCATCACTTCGAATGTTCCCTTGTCAGCAGTTCATTATGGTCGCTATAGCTTTTGACCGTTATCTTTGTATTTGTCACCCTTTTTTACATTTAATGACAGTGTTCCGTGCTAAAATAATAGTGTCCGTTCTTACAACATTCGCATGTATTCTTGGATTGATAACAGCAATGTTATATAGTGTAGAAGTTTTTCCAGATGAACTAGAGATGTTGTTGAAGATGATGGATCCGCCTAAAAATATTAGTAAATCAATTCTCCAATGTGACACTGTTTACATTAGTGAGTGCTCTGTAACAAGGTACATTTTTACTCCAACTTTCAGATATGTTTATCAGAAAGTTTATGCGTCCTTTTTCGCAGTATCTTTACTTTTCGTGTTAGCGTTGTATGTGATAATATACCACTCGGTGACAGCAAGAAGGGCAAAGCGTCAAAAACAGAAAGCAAAAACGAAGCAGTATTCTACAACTATGGTCCAAACAGAAGACACGGATATACATCATAGTACAAGCAATGTCGTCACTCTCAAAGTTGAAATGAATGAAAATGGTGTCAGCTCCACTCCAGCTTCTCCAACATTAAACAACGGAGAAGCAGTTCCTTTAAAACATCGTCAAAATACAATAAAAGAGAAGAAGGATCATAACAGACTGGCTAATATTAAGACTGCTGTAATGCTGTTTGTTGTTACCATCGTTTTTATTGTGGCTTTTCTTCCAGCTTGGCTTATGGCACATGAAATGATCCCGTATGTCATCACTGTCTTCTATATGTATTTCTCTTATAATGTAGCAAATCCGCTTATTTATGCTTTTATGAATCCTATGTTTAGAGAAGACATGAAGAGAATATTTCAGAAATGTGTTGGACGACATTAGGAATTTACTTTATGAAGTTTTTCTCAATAAAGAGTTTATTTGAAGTCGGCCTAAATTTCTTTAATTCCAAATACAGAATGGTATTGGAGCAATTAGCTTTAGTACACAAAGTAGCAGTATAAAAGATATGATACAGTATCCTACATCTAGGATTCTTTTCTAAAAACTCTAATGGTAAACGAGCTCAATTTTTGCTTGAAAATATTTTCAAATGCAATTAAGATAGATAACAAGTTAATGAATTTTTTCTCCTTTTTGTAATTACATATATCTACAAAATACTAAACCATCGAAACTTAGCCTGTAATATAGTTAATAGATGCCTTTTAAAATAAAATAGTTTGAAACGTTAATTTATCTATATTGTGCATGGTTGCAAGTTTAATTAACTTACTTATAATATTTATTGACGAAATATTTACAAATATCTCACTTTTTTACTGGTCAGGTCAGGTGTATCTGGAAAAAGTAACGTCATTGTGACATACATTTTTGTTGTACTGGCCTGAGTTTTACATTTATTCACTCAATGAAGTGTTCAAAACTCAAATATTCTCATTTTTCAGTCGTCACTATTTTAAAAAGTTTGATTTGTATGAGACAAGGTTTTTTTTTGTTTTACAAACCTACACCAAACTATTTAAATATAACATTAGATATTCAATTTTAACTGTGTAATGTCTTAAAAATTGACATTGAACTATTCCTCAATCTGAGTTTAATGTACACTTAATTAAATGAATGATTATAAAACAGGGGTCTGAATGTAAGTTTTTATGTTGAGGATGTTACATTTTTCTGCGAACCTTTATATTTTGTCAGTGATATTATTAATTGCTTTGTATATTCGAGGATACATTTTTGAGACTATTACTGATGTTATTCGCCAATAAAACACTAGATCAAACACCTTTCACGTTTGTGTCGAAATTTTTAGAAAGGTCTTGGAATAAGATGTCTTTCGAAAAAATTTATTGTTCAGTACCATATTCAAATAGAAACAATAATTATACACAAACAATTCTGAGTTTCATACAGGTAGAGGGTGAAGTCCATACTAATCATGTTTTTTTTGTCAGAAGAGTATTATATTTCTGACATCTTTAATTCAGTATCCCTAACAGATTTTGCCCTAAATTCTCAACACAGATTATACATTTGAAATAAAACTTGTGTGTATATGTATTTATGTATTGATAATAAATTTAAGATTATAAGTTTTATATAGATTACACTTTTTTGTATGTTTTAGATCGTTTACTTAGGATATTGAAAAAGAATAAATTGCTTTCTGTTGTAAAACTTAACGCAATTGTTAATTTTTATGCTAGCATTTCAGACAAATAAAGCAGTAAACAATGATAGAAATTAAAGAAAATGTTGTTCTTTTTCCGATCAGCACAACTTTAATATGTCAGCTGGACAGAGGTTGTCTCCCCTTCCAAGCTATTTGATTGATTAATTTAATGGGGTTTTACGTCTCATTCAAGAATTTTTACATATATCGAGACGTCATCCACCATAGGTTAAGTGGCAGAAATTTTGACCTTTGCAGTGAGCTCAGATCAATGTGCAGGGAGGGTTCTTTCACGTGCCACGCGGTTTTTAAGCTCTCATCCGAAGGACCCCGCGACTTTCATTTTTAAATGCCGAGTGCTTGGCTAACAACTAAAACAGTTTTCGTTCGAAGCGTTTTTACTATTATTACATTTATTATTATTATTATTATTATTATTATTATTATTATTATTATAATTATTATTATTATCATTATTATTATTGTTGTTGTTGTTGTAATTATTATTATTATTATTATTATTTCATTATTATTGATTGTATTCTGTTTTGGGCAAACAAATCAAAACATATATCTATTTTAAGTTATGAAAGTATTATACTTATTTTCTTTTGCATTTGTTATGCTTCCCAATACCACAATAAAACAACCCTATGATTTCCTTGTATAATGGATATAAATCTCTTGGTCTTGGTTCTCAATGTTTTAGGGGCCTCAGTGGCCGAGTGGTCTAAAGCGCACGCTTACGGATCACAGTGCCTCTCACCACCAGGATTCGAATCCCACTCTGGAGAGATCCTAGTGTGAGAAAGTTTGTAAGTTCGCTTGCCGAAGGTCGGTGGTTTTCTCCGGGCACTCCGGTTCCTTCCAGATCTGACCGCCTCGAAATAAGTGAAAGATTCTTGACTGGGGCGTAAAACGCCATTACTCCACTCCACTGCACAATGTTTTTCTCTCTTAAACTTTTTAATGTCAAGAAAATAATATTAATTTCTTTGCATTTTCAAAGAAAATCCCATCTGATGTTTAATCAAAGATGCACTTTCGAAGGACATTTTCTGAAAATTGTTTCTATTTTGAACAAGAGTTTCAGAAAGTCAAATCTATAACAGGAAGTATATGAATTCGTGAATGTTTTAAAGTCAAACCAATATCATTAAAACTTTCAAAGCAAATAAATAAATAAAACAATAAAATAATTTTAAAAAAAGGTCAGCGGTTATGACATCTCATTATTTCATTTACATATAATTATGTATCTAATCGTTCTGAAAGCTTTGATGTTTTAAAGATTTTGTTGTATATGTTGTTAAATACATTAACTTTTACCCAACATTGAATGTTTTGTTCCACAAGAATGTCTAGAAATGTCGGGTCACCATAGCAACCACATACATAGTGTAAAAGAATTGAATCATTATTGATACAAACGAAATGGTTTTTATAACTTCAAATGATCTCTAGCAACTTGTTTTAATTTTTTTTTTATAAAACTGCACAGAAGGTTAATGTCTTCTGATTTATAAAATCATAGATTTATTAAACACCAAATTTAGAAGTAAAATGCACTTATAAAAGATGTTTTTCATTAAACATCAAAAATGCCTTTTTTCTTCAGCAACATCTTACCTACGAATATATTGATTAATTCTACCAGCATTCATGTAACAATAACTAATAACTCTCTTTAATGCTTACAACAAAGACTCGTAATAAAATATATCAGCTTGTCAGAGTACACAATTTTAGCAATTTTGTTCCCTAAAGATTCAAATAAGTACATGTATCGCAGATTAAAATCTAAATTTCAAGTATGTTTCTATCCTGTTAAAGTCAGAAACCTTAGTTATAACATTGCTGTTTAAAACTGTTAAGCATTGAAATCCTAAAACATACGGTAATTAGGACATTTATTAACCCCAATATAGCTTCGAGTGATTTTTTGTTGAACAGTACACGGAAATGAATTTAGTTTGATGTAATATTTTATTAGATAAACGTTTGACTAGTTTTATCTTTCATCAAAATATTGTTTGAAAATAAAATCAATTTGTCATTTAATATTGATCATATTATCAATTGAAAGTTGAGATATAACTACACTGTAATCAATTGTGTAGTCGCGAAAAAGCAAACTGTGTGCATGTATACTTTTTTTTACCTGGTTCAAAATATTGTGTACAGTACAGATCTGTTAAAAACATTTTCACTAAGCCAACAAATTGGTGCCGAGGCGGCGGCTCGTCTTGCCCCTAGTTAGTTATATCTTCGCCCTTCGTTAACTAATATGTCTCGACAGTTTTTCGGCAACTATCTTTCTTTCTGTAGTTCGGCTCCTTGGCCCTTTGTTACCTTTTCCGTTCGTTAGATCCTATGTTGGTTGTTTCAACCCCCACATTAACATTTTCGGTTACACGGCCCCTTGATCACTCATAAGCTAGCATCAGTTTAGTTAATACTGCAGTAAATGTTACACGCATATCGCTATATTTAAGAAGTTCGAGAGGTTATCAAATTATAAATAATTTTAGTAAAAAAGACATGTTTGTTTATTAATAGTGCTAGTAAACAAAGCTGGTGGAAGGTTATGCCGTGACAGATCTGAAAAAAAATTACCGATCAAGTATTGGAAAGTGCTTAAACTACAGGTTGCGACTTAGTTCTAGGATTAATTCAGATTTCGATTTTTGTATTTAAGCCCTATTTAATTATCACGGCGAATAAACATAGTCGGATTATAAAACCTGATGCTTACTTGGACAGGTAAATGATCTAAATAATCACAGAAATAATAAGCCTACTTTTCGTTTAATTAAGCTCATTAAAACAATATCCTCATTTTATCAGAAATATGAACTAAAACTATTAATTTCGGAAATATAAAAAAAGAATCATGGCACTTTTTCACCGACCATTTTATAGATTTATTTATTTATTTATTTAAATATTTATTTGAAAATTCAATTTTACCTATTGACATGACGGAACCATTAATATCTTATATTTCTGTATTATATACGGCCCCTCAACCACTGTGTAACAATGGATCAATTACTCTACCACTCGGCAACTAGCTAACGAGGAATCATCTGCTCGACCACTGGTTAGCTTTTCGAATTCTCGTTAGCCAGTGAACAAGCTCGACTGCCGAGGAACCGAATCAGCTATCAAGCTGTTAACACCAGTCATCCATAACTCGCCCAGTCAACAGCCGAGCATCTATTTCTTATGTAAGCCAATTGTTTAACTTCTGAAGGTATGTGCTATATGTATCAGACACAAATGCATACAGGACTTCTCATTAGCATTGATAAAATGTTTTAATTAGTGGTTAGAAGAGAGCTAGGGTAACGAACCTATTTCGGAGTTAGTGAATAAGGTTAACTTTCTGACATCATTTTATCTTGAATATGTAAAGGTATAATACTTTAACAAGAAGAAGCCTCTAACCTTGCAGGTTTAACAGTTTAGCAGTACATGTCACGTCTAAGCTTTTTTTCTGAACAAATGGTAATTAACAACAGAAAAGACAAAACCGAAAGAAATATTCCATCATAAGATTAGGTAAACCTAATAATTCTCAACACTTGAATCAAATATTCGTTTTCAAAACAGCAATGCTGCTGGTCAATCAAACAATTTCTAGAAAATTAAACACTTATCTTAGAAATATATTACACAAGTCCAAGTTTGTTCAAGAACCGTGATAAGTCGACCTGGTGATCTGGCGTTTTTGATTGCCAATCTTGGCTATGTAACCCGAAACTGTTTTAACGCCTATACATGTATATAATAAAAGCGTGGATATTCTTAACTATTAAGATGGCTTCCAGTTACCAAGGCTAGGTCCGTGTTTCACTCAGGACAGACTATTGTGTCAAAAGGTTTGTCGAATTGCTTTCCAGAGGCAGATGGTTTTCTGAGAGCTCTCGATTTCCTCCTCTGTACTACAACACGATATAACTAAACTAATCTTGACTTGGTCTTGGCCAATTTTGTGGTATATAAAGTCCCTAACATCTTTTATAATAAATTAAAAATACATGCATGTCAGTATTTATATAGGATGATCTTATATCACTACTCATGTCTGTCATAAATAAAGACGTCGTGTACGCCTGTGTCTGAAAATAAGCATGGATACATACTTCTAAGTCAAGTTTCATCATCAGACCGTAATAATAACATAATATTTACATGCTGTAAGTAATCTTAGAATTATATTACATATAGAGTTATCGATAATAGAACAAACGAAAGGAAAAGTATGCGATTTATTTCCGTTTTAGAGGAAGGGAAGCCTAAAGTTTTGCGTTTTATTATGTTGTACAGCAGATTTGATTCATATGCTATATGTGTAAAATGACTAATTGCAATATGTTGATGTGCTCTAAACTTATATCAATTTCAGTTTACAAAAGTAAAAATGACGTCATTAAATTGTTTAGACTGTCAAGACATGACATAATCATTTGATGCTGACTGAGTTGCAAATAGAAAAGGAATGTGTGTGTGTGTGTGTGTGTGTGTGTGTGTAGAGAGAGAGAGAGAGAGAGAGAGAGAGAGAGAGAGAGAGAGAGAGAGAGATTTGTAAAGTTTTACCTGCGTCGCCAGAGGCGAAAGCATGTCTAGTAATGACTCAACTCCGTCCGTCAGTCTGTCATTCCGTCAGTCCGTCCGTAGCACCTCAACTGTGCATTGTTTTTGCAATACATAACTTCTATAAACTTTATCCAAATTATTATCATGTAAATTTTTTACCCAGTTGTGTTGCACACATCAGTTATGTACACCTCCTACTTTGCTGACACTGGAGTTTTTTTTTTTTTTTTTTTTTTTTTTTTTTTTTTTTTTTTTTTTTTTTTTTTTTTTTTGGTAAAATTATTGCTTGTAGAACTTTTTTTACGGTGCATAGATTGTATAATCCATAACTCCTATGAAAATTATCCAAATTAAATAAAATTTCATCCAGTTGTTTTGTACACATCAGTGATGTGCACCTCCTTTATGTTGACATTTGATGATATTTTTAGGGGTAAAATTATTGCATATGGGACTTTGCTACACTGATTATAAATGAACTTACTTTGGACTGACGAAGTAATTTCACTGCTATTTAATCTTTTAATGTGCCAATTGTCATGTCATACATTGAGTGCAAAATTGGTCTTTATTTAGAAAAAGCTTGATTTTTGTAATCCCCAGTGATATATTCTTTGTATATTTATATATTATAATTTGGAAGAATTAATGGAATTAATTACATTTTTTTGGAGTTCTACTACTAGTATATGAATGTTTCATTAATGAATTACACAAACTACCATGCCTTTCTTCTAGTTTTACAACAGTTGTGTAAATAATCCAACCCAATAATGCTATTTAGACTGATTTCATGCAATGTTCATGTTTCTACTACAATCTTCCTTTTTTCCAATATATCCTCACAACAAAATAGCAACCGCGAAACGCTTGATGCATATGTAAAAGTTTAATGATTCAAAGCTTTAATTTCAACATTAAATTGATAGTACTATGATCATTGTATATTTTACTTACAATGGACCGCGTGGTTATAGTGTAATAGACTATATTTTAACAACTGCCGGACATGTTTGAATGTGTACATGACTTTATTGTGTCAAATTTTAATATCTATAGTGACCACGCCCCATTGCATGTATCACTCGCTCTACGATTGGACAATAAATTTAGGTCAGTTGGTGACATTGACATTGACCGTAATTTCAAACCACGTGTATCAGTGAGATGGAAGGAAGAAAATAACCAGGAATGTATCGGTTCTCTGTATAGTCATGTTGATGAACTGAATGATTGCATTAATAAAGCGGATTTTACGGATCAAGAAAATACGGACAGAAATATAAATAAGTTTACCGAAATTTTAAATACAGCATTCAGACCTTATTGTAATGTATCTCAACCAAAATCTAAAAAAAAAACAAGAAATAAACCTAATATACGTCGACACGAAGATAAACCATGGTTTACAGAACATTGTAAAGATTTATATTATAATTACTTGCGGTCACTTTCTCTTTTTAACGAAAAAAAAACAACGAAACCTACGAACAATTACATAAAGACAAGAAACAGTATAAAACGTTAGAAAATAGGCTGAAAAGAGCTTACCTGAAACAAGAGGGCAACATGTTATCTAGTTTGCGTAAACAAAACCCGAAAAGGTTTTACTCCACGTTCTCACGGCGGAAAATGCGGTCATCTGAAATTTCATTGGATGAATTTGAAAAGCATTTCAAAGAACTTTTGAACAGTGATTCTTCGCTAGAAAATAGTAGTTATCCAGACATTGACAGTGTATCAGATTTTGAGGAACTCGATAATCCTATTACCTCAGAGGAAATTGAGAACAGTATAAAATCATTAAAAAGAGAAAAAAGCTGCGGTGAAGATGAAATCTTAAATGAATTCTTTATTGAATCCAAATCTTTTCTTTACCATATTTAGCTATTATTTTTAATAAAATTTTTGATTCTGGTATTTTTCCTTCATTATGGTCATCAGTTGTAATTTTGCCAATTTTTAAAAAAGGTTCTCAAAATGACCCCAACAACTATCGGGGCATTAGTTTAATTAGTCATTTTTGCAAATTAATTACAAGTGTTCTTAATAACAGACTTTTAGCATGGGTTGAAAAATATGATGTTTTGACGGACGCACAATTTGGTTTTCGTCCAGGTCTTGGAACAAGTGATGCAATTTTTGCTCTACATTCAATTATTACAAAATCTTTATTAAATAAATATAGGTTGTATTGTTGCTTTATAGATTTTTCTCGTGCGTTTGATTCCATAAACAGGTCATTTTTATTTTACAAATTAGTCTAAACTTGGTATTAAAGGTAAAATTTTGTCACTTACTAAATCAATGTATAGCAATGTTAAATCCTGTGTTACTGTTGATGGCTTCTATTCACAACATTTTGCAAACAATATGGGCCTAATGCAAGGGGAGGTAATTTCACCTATGCTTTTTTCTCTTGTATGTAAATGACTTTGAAATTTACTTTTTAACAAAAATGAATTGTTGTTATGAATTACAAGAGCTGTCATTATTTTTGTTAATGTATGCTGACGATTTAGTATTGTTTTCTGAATCACAATCAGGTCTACAGAATATGCTTAATATATTACATCAGTATACTTTAGAATGGAATTTAGAAGTTAATATTAATAAATACAAAATTATAGTTTTTCGTAATGGTGGTCATGTAAAAGAGTCTGAGAAATGGTTATATTGTAATAATGAAATAGAAATAGTGGATCAGTTCAATTATTTGGGATTTTCTGTTAAATTATAATGCTAGATTCCGTGTAACTCAACAACATTTTGCATTACAAGGTAGAAAGGCAATGTATACAATCAAAAGTAAAACTAGAAATTTATTTTTGAATACAGAAACAATGTTGTCGCTATTCGATACTTATGTGTCCAGTGTATTATTATACTCTTGTGAAGTGTATGCAATGCATGAAGGCAAAGCTTTAGAACAAGTCCATCTTGATTTTTGTAAAACAGTCTTGGGTGTTAAAAGTTCAACAAATAATGCCATGGTATACTTTGAATTGGGTAGATTGCCACTGTCTGTAATAAGAAAATTACGAATGTTTAAATATTGGTTTAATTTGTTAAATTCAAAAAATTGTATTTTATATAATGTTTACCAATTTTTAACTACTTTTAGGCCAAAAATATCCATCAAATAAATTTATATGGCCTAATTTTATAAAGAAAGAACTAGAGTCTCTTGGTCTTGGTCATATATGGTTTAATCAAAATACCTATTGTCCTAAATTAGCTTTGTGTGAAATTAAAGCTGCATTAAGTTTACCAATTTTCTGAATTTTTTTTTGGATTTTCTAACAATATATTTTTTTAAAAGTAGATATCTTCTAACCACGATCTGTGACATTCATTTTCTAAAATTTCATTTCTTTAAGCTGTAAATAAACGGAATCCTCTGACCGGTTGGTCAGTGTTCTACGATGATAATTATGAGCTTGGAGCATGCGCAAGGATGTAGGGAAAAGCCTAGAATCGAAAGTGAAACATGACAGATTGCATTAATTGTCCTTCATTAATATTCAGATGTATTTGAAATGATGTTATTTATCCCTTACTAAGTCACAAATGACAAATTCAACGAAGTTCTGTGTTTAATTTATCGTATTTCAACATTTCGAACGTTGTGTTTAAATGACCCGGGTTTTGATGACGTAACCATGTTCTAATATTAGATCCCAAATGCTGCATCTCGCTGGGTATATACTGTAGTTTCTGTATTTATTCGAGCTTTTATCATTAAACCAAATGTAACGTTGTTCATTAGGAACATCATTTATTAGATTAGCAACGTTTTAATTTTTTCATAGGAAATCTTAATGCAGCTTTAAACAGAGGCGTGAAGATGTATGTAAACATGTTTTATACTCATCAATTGAATATGCACCCAAATGTACAATATATAAATTTTTAATTGATAATTTTACCTTACAGTATTATCTATGTAAACCAATTCCTAATCCTTATGAAAAATTGTTGTCAAAATTTAGATTATCATCACATTGTTTATCTATTGAAACAGGTTCGTTACAATAACAAAAAACGAAATGAAAGATGTTGTAGTTTTTGTAATGGTTTTATTGAAGACGAATATCATTTTATTTTGGAATGTAAAACATATGTACACCTTAGGAAGCAGTTCATAAAACCATATTAATGGGTAAAACCTAGCATGTACAAACTTATTCAATTACTTAGTGTTAACAATATAAAACAATTACGTAATCTTGGTAAATATTTATGTAAAGCCTTAAAAATTCGTAATAATGTTTGATTGTCTCTTATGGTATTTATTATCTCTCCTGGTATACACTTGTATGTATTATTTATTGCTTACTGTCTATTTGTTTGTATATTTATGTATCCAATAAGTTGTATTAATAACTTACGGAATAAAGTGAATAATAATATTGTGTAGTGTGTTGGTGACCTAATATGGTTTAAACATGGTCAGTTAAAATCTTACCTGCGCTTGGGAGAATATTTTATAAAACAGCAGTATTTAATACATTTGTTTGACAGCTGTATCAAAATCTGTATTATACGTATTTTCATCTATTCTTGGTTGAAAAATCGCAGACACTTATTTCTTATTAATTCGTAAAGATATCAGAAATAAGTACCTGTGGTATTAATTCCCGGGCGACGCAGGTTTGGATCCTGTAGAAATCTTGTTGAGATGAGTAAATAAAGCGTTGATGACAGTTGTTATTGAAAAACTGTGACGTCAAAGTAAGTGAAAAAGAACAAAATTTAATAGTTTTTTCAAATCTTACAGTGGTCAAAATAGAGAATGGTTTAAAGCTTTTTTTAAAACAAAAATGACGGTATTAGAAATTATCTCCGCTATTCTAGCTTCATACGTTTTCTAGTTAAAAATAAAACCCACTTTGATTATTGATTTACATCCGCATAGAAACATTTAATTTGATTTTTAAACATTTCATTTGATAAAACATTGTATAAGAACAGCATAAGCTCCATCTGTCTTTTGTTTCCTCTCTAGACTTAAGATTAAAATGTTTCACCGGCGCGTTTTAAATGCCTAATGGACGGTTGTTGACGAGTGAATTTTCGCGGTTAATACAGTCTATTCTTGTATTTTTAGAATAATCAGGAAGAAATCTAATTAAAAACATTTTAAAATGCAATTTTATCTTCGTTTCTTATAAATAAATGTATTCTATTTTACTAAAATAGTTCATTAAATGTTTTAAGTTACAGAAGCAACACCATAAAATTAAGTCAGATGGTTGAAGTAAAACTTCCTTACTCTATAGTCCAAACTTTCTCTCCATATAGTTAACAAGGATATGTTTAGCCAGTGTTGAATTGTTTAATTTATAAATTTCTATATACCGATATTGAATGTTTTAAAATCTGTTGTAACTTCATGTACCCAGATAAAAAAAATCAATAAAACATTCACCCAGGTAATTTTTTTATAATTAGAGCTTAATAAAATGTTTTGAAGTCTATATATATTTAGATATTAATCCGTTGCTACGATATTAAGCATCTACTTACTATGATTTAAATATTGGTTATTGTATTTAGTTCATATAGTTCAGGAACAAACTTACCTATGAAATATATCATCTTCAGAGACATATATAAAATAGATAGCTAAGCCTACTGTCGTTTTTCCCCATATATATATATATATATATATCAAATTCACATCTATCATTCTTTTTGTAGTGCTTGGAAAAATGTTTATGATCGCAGATATATGATCATATAGCATACATTGAAATAATAGATTCATTTGAAATGGTCTATTAGATTAGAAATATGAATATTTTAATTAGACACTGCTTATAATTTCTAGGTTACTGTTTATTTAGTCACTCAAAGAGAAATGGCTTGTCTTACATCTCAAGATGGTGGTATTCAGGATTTAAACACAAAACCATATTCTTTAAAGGCAAATAAACACAATCATACCACTAACTAATATAACAGAAAATTATGCTACTTTTCAAAGATTACACCGCTATGATATTCGAGAAGGTAATTTGATTCCCTGCTTGAGAAATCTATAAAACCATAATACTGAGATAGTTGTTTAGAGTTGTTTTAGTTCAGCTTGTTTTGTACAACTCTGCATGAAAGTATAGTTTTCTAGGTAAAAAACTTAAACGGTGTTTGGTGTTGATGTTTAAAGGTTGTTATGTTTATTTTGCATTGAAGTACACAAAATACCGAAAAAAAAGTTTTGTATTAAATAAAGATAAAAATAAATAAGCAATAGTGTTTGATAATGTTCCAGTTCAGTTTTATTGGTAATTGCTTGAATCGAATTTATGTTTGCAAGACAAAATTTCCCAAACAGTAATTCATTTTGCTCTAGCTTATGTTGTTTTGTACTATTTTGCATTAAAATAAGGCTACTTATGATGCTAATTGGTTGTTTAAGGTATCAAGACAGCTGTCGAAGAGTTTGTTGTTACCGAAACTAATACAATATGGTTCGATTGGCAAGAAATTTTTTAGATAGAAAAGCTCCTTACTATAATTTACAGTTTAGACGGACTCACGAAACATTGCCCTTTTTAAAATTCTTTTTTCTCTATTAATTTTGATTTTGGGAAGAATTCTTCGAGATTAGTTACTAAAGATAATGTCAGACTGATTTTAACATATCACCTGTTCATGATGACCAGACTAACTGACAGAATGAAACTAAAAATTATTTTTATCAACGAATTGTTTAAATTTGATTTATTTGATTTCTTATCATTTAAATTCTCCAAAATGAACATTTTTTAATTTCTTCTATCATGTTATTGACACCAAAATCCAAAAAGTTACATGCAGACAATTTTGATTGATGACGGACAGTGCCTTTTTTCATGTATATCCGTTTATCACAAAAATTGATATATCTAAAAACTAGCTCAGAAGATATCTGCCTCCTATATATTCTTAATATACAAGTTCTGTACTGATTCGGATAAAGTCATTCAATGTGACGATACAAATTACGAAATATCTTACTTTACCGAAAGAAAAAATTGACATTGCCTTGAATAAAACACTTAACCAGCTCGTTACAGAAATCAAAATCAGTGTCGCTTGAACCATCGGAGTCAACGACCGTGTTAACACCTATATCATCAGTCTTAAACTAATATGCCTCTCAACGACGTAACAAGTTAAACAAACCAAACACCGAAAGTGCCTTTATATATATTATCACAGTCTTAAAGCTGCATTAAGTTTTTCAATTTTCTGATTTTTTTTTTAATTTTCTAAAAATATATTTTTTTTTAAATAGATATCTTCTAACCACGATCCGTGACATTCATTTTTTAAAATTTCTTTTCTTTTAGCTGTAAATAAACGGAATCCTCTGACCGGTTGGTAAGTGTTTTACGATGGTAATTATGAGCTTGGAACATGCGCACGGATGTACGAAAAACCCTGGAATCGAAGATGAAACGTGACAGATTGCATTATTTGTCCTTCATTTATATCCAGATGTATTTGAAATGGTGTTATGTATCCCTTACTAAGTCACAAATGACAAATTCAACGAAGTTCTGTGTTTAATTTATCATATTTCACCGTTTTGAAAGTTGTGTTTAAATGACCCGGGTTTTGATGACGTAACCATGTTCTAATATTAGATCCCAAATGCTGCATCTCGCTGGGTAAATACTGTAATTTCTTATTTATTCGAGCTTTTATCGTTGAACCAAATGTAACATTGATCATTAGGAACATCATTAATTAGATTAGCACCGTTTTAATTTTTCTTTGGAAAACTTAATGCAGCTTTAAAACATGAAGTTTAATAAATTTTATCTGGACACTTAATAGTCGGTTACTTCAAAGAACAAATAACAATCATTGAAAAAGTTTTTTCATCACTTAAAATGGTAGCTTACAAATAAACTGTATTATTTTCTCTTGAGAGAAGTCCATTGCCAATTGTAAGATTAATGTCATGTGTACCGTCAACAATTTCGCAACGTTACCGTTTTGGTCTTAAAAGTATCACACGGATGAAAAAAAGAACTGTGCGGATCAAGATAAATGTGCCCCTATATGAAATTATATCAGGGTCTTCAATCGGATGGGGATTACATTACTCGCTTAATTATAAATTTTGTAAAATGATATTTAAATGGAACGTCTGCAGTATACCAATGCCTTTATCCTAGAGGGGGTGATATTTCTATTTGTTAATGTATGACAAAGATAATGTTTCAATCCAATATATCACATAATGGTGGATGCTTTTTTATCTTAGACAGTTCATTCTATTTACTGCGATTCCAATATATTATCTTTAATTATTTATTCTATTTTATTTTATTTTATTTTATTTATTTATTTTTTTTGAAACATGAAACAAGCCAATAACGGAAACAAAACAATTATTTACATTTCAAAGTAGATTTAATTTTTTATAAAAGCTTTATGTTAAGATGATTTCTATATTATTTATACAAACAAAGACGAATGGTTAAAAATAATCTTTCACTTCATGTTTTATTTACATCTTAAAAATGTCGATCAATGGTTTGATCAAGTATTTTAGACTTTGACAATCGAATATATGAAAAAAATTTCATATTTAAACCTTTTTTTGCGGAATTTTAGACGGTAACGTATAATTATTACATAGTGTTTATGCTTGGATGTGGATCTGATCTAACTTAAGGATAGAAAATGGTGATGATTTTAAATTTTCAATCTCAAACCAATATTCAGTATGTTCTTTAATTTGTCATGTCCTGATTTTAAATGTATTATTTAAAAAAATCAAAATCAGCCCATGACAGATCTAAGCTTCTATTACAACTTGTAAAATACTTTCCCTTTACGAAACATATTTTTACATGGCACATCTCATATATATATATATATATATATATATATATATATATATATATATATATATATATATATATATATATATAAAGAAAAATTAGTTTCTCAGTGTCCGGTAGAATATAATAAAGTAAATAAATAAGTACAACACGATTTTGTAAAGCATTAGCGCTTTCATTACATCTTCAGACGCTTTCATAACATAGTAACAAAGTAAATAGTAATGACGTCATTTAGAAAATACGACATTATAACAATACGATGACGTCATTATTATGGGAGATAATTATGTTAGACTGTTAAGTTTTGGCATAAGGGTTCTTTTAACCATTGAACAGCATAGCTATGGCAGTTATTGGATTATAAATGACATAGCTTTGCCAGGCAAACTGAATAACGTGCGTTCAAAAACTGCCATAGCTATGCTGTTCAATGGTTATATTTACATTATATAAATTATTAATTAATCTTTTTGAATTTTTGTCACATCATTTTGAATTTTCCCGCCTTCAACAAGAAGCGGGGTCAATTATTGGAACAGCGTAACAATGTAAACAAAATATAGTACAACATGAAAAAACAAGGAACTCGCAAAAATTATGAAATATTTTATTAACCATCACATTGTTTTGCACATTTTATATAAAACATCAATTTAGTCACATTCATAGCAATTTTACGAAATTATTATTTTTTTTTTAAAAAAAAACGAATTTCTTAAGGCGGATGACGAACAAGTGAACAGTCTCGAAATGATGTCTGACTCTCGCTGTCATTTTTGGAAATTTAATAGTGCACTGCGAGAAATTTGAATCTACTAAGAAACCAGGAGTGAATTAATTGGATGACGGAAATGCAATCTGCTTTGGAAAGTCATAGTTTCTGTCATTATTATTCGTAGAACTTGTGGAACTGACCACATGATGCGACCCAGATTGTGACCCATTTAGGCGCGGTGCAACAGCTGATTCAGTGTTTGAATTTTTTGCAGGGTGAGTTAATTCTGACAATGAGTTACTATGACGTTTTTTCTGTTGTGTTGAGACAGTTCTGTTGTAAGATTGGGAGAAGCTTCTCGTTTATGGTTCGACATAAACAAATTTGTGCCGAGCTTCGTACCCCAGGTCATTGAGATGCTGAATGGCCTGATGACCGTCACCCGCAAACAGCGAGGAATGTATTTAGTGTCAACTTTTGCAGCATGGCATATGTCGGATAAAAACGGGCAAATGAGAATTGTGAAAAGTGGTTTGAACATGAACCATATATCACTCTTCAGAAAAGCCATGGCTTTTTATTACATTGATTGCACAAACTGGGATTTTTGTCAGTTTTATCGAAGCACTGGAAACAGCGGTTTAAAATTTTAAATAACATTTTACAGGACAGTCGACCGTCTCAGTTGCATATATATTCTTTTATAACATCTGCTATTTTCGTCTGTATGAGATATCTCCCCTCTGAAAATTTTTTGGTTGTATTTCATGTTTTTAAGTTACATATTCTCCAGACTCGTCAATGTGAAACTCAGTTATGACTGTGGTTTTAACTGGTGGTGAAATTCCATAGCTCTGGAAATAAAATTTATGGTACAATACACACTTTTTCAGTATTATGGGAGAAATTAGAGTACTTTTTAGATGATTGGAAATTTTCCGTTGTGTATTTAATTCAATGTATATTTTAAAATTAATAATTTTTTTTCTCAGGTTGTTTTGTTATGAAACTTCTTAAAAATAGTCCAGAGAGTGAAATATTCATACGCATAGTGTAATGATCATGTGATCAATGTCAGTTATTGTACCGTATTTGCCAAGCAACAAATAGATAAACCAGAATACAGAAAAATGAAATTAAGTGAACATTTAGATAATTGCGGAAAAAAGAATTTTTTTTATATTTCCGTTTTACAAATTATTTACAGACAATGCAATTGAAAGAAAAGAAAAAGAAAAATATTTTTTTAGAACCCTTATGCCAAAACTTAACAGTCTAACACAATTATCTTCCATAATAATGACGTCATCGCATTGTTATAATGTCGTATTTTCTAAATGACGTAATTACTATTTACTTTGTTACTATGTTATGAATGTTACTATGTAAAGCGTCTGAAGATGTAATGAAAGCGCTAATGCTTTACAAAATCGTGTTTTACCTATTTATTTATTTTATTATATATATATATATATATATATATATATATATATATATATATATATATATATATATATATATATATATTAAACGTAATGTTGAGCAGAAATTTTATCTACTTTCGCAATACTACAGAGGTCCAATCCAGACACCGTCAAATCTACCATGGCTATAATGCAGAAGGTAATACATGCCATTTCGCACATTTACAAATCTTACGGAACCCCCTTCCCCCAAATTTGGTCTATAAATCATTCACGCCAAAATCAACACGTTCACAGTGGTTAATACAGTTTACAAAAACTGCCTTTTCAAAAAGTATCTCCATTAGTGAATAAATTGATAAATGAAGCATTCTGACATTTTTTTCTAAATATATATATTCTTACGTTTTTCGTTGAAATTTATAACTTTTAATTTGAAATCTATCAATAGTTATACACAAGTTTAGAAGACAATTGTTTCTTGAAAAATATCCCTAAATAGTAGTTATATTAGATATCAACTCATGTATTTGCCATTTTTCAAAACTTATTGATAATATTACAATGCCAAAAAACGCTCTAGATAAAGTTTCAGAAACTTTCTTGCTAAAACTGCATAATCCCTTATTTGCTTACCCATTTTATTAAAAATATATTTGTACCCAGAATTCTATGGGAAATGCTATTTTGGAACCAGTGTTGCTTAGTGTTTTCAGTAGTTAAAAAAATACAAGAATAAATCATTCTTCTACCATATATCTTCAAAATAAAATATTAATTTCTGTTCCCATTTATGTAGGTTTCACATAAATTTGTCAAAAAATAGTTTTTTTCTTCACATCCTTTTTTTTAGATTTAACCAAAGATATAGTTTAAAGTTTGAGATATATGACTGG
Source organism: Tegillarca granosa (assembly GCA_029721355.1). NCBI lineage: Eukaryota > Metazoa > Mollusca > Bivalvia > Arcoida > Arcidae > Tegillarca > Tegillarca granosa. The sequence continues at coordinate 11,147,211 of CM056597.1, read as the reverse complement.
TTTATTTTATAAGCAATGAAATCAAGTGTTTGTTGCTTTTCTTTATAGCATTCCTTGGACCTAAAAACTGTTTAAAAGAAGGATGGAAATTAAACCTTTTTACTGAAATCTTCATATTATAAGTCTTTCCTTCTTTATCAAATGTCCAATTGCTTGAATACCTTTCTGAACAAAGACTTGCATAATACAATTTTATTGTCTATCTTAATGTATTTATTATACCAGGGAGGCAAACGGTATATTCATCTTGTGATATATTCAAAAAAAACATATTGACTAAAAACGTCATTCCAGAAAGAATTTTCTGCCATTGTAATTATTATTTTTAAATATTCTCGACCAAGGTTACAAAAATGTTTGAAATTTGGTGGCAAAGCAACATACAATCTTTATTTCTCCTTTTGAATTATTTTTAAGAATTGTAAGAATTGCCCGGTTTTTCTAGCTACTCTGTCAGTTTGGGAATTCCAAATGTATCTGAATACCACACTTTTTAATTAATTAAATATTGTTAAATATTGGGGTTGGGAGGACAAATATACAAGCGAGTGAATTTTTATATCAGAATATTAATATATTTTATATCAGAATATATATATATATATATATATATATATATATATATATATATATATATATATATAAAGAACAGTATTAGAACAAATGGAGGTATTATTTTTAAACTCCAGTATTAGACCAAATAGAAGTATTAGACTCTATGAAAAGAGAGAGAAAACAAAAGATTCCATGTGAATGCTGTACAATTTAATAAACACAGAAAAGCTTAAATTAAATACAAGGAAGAAAATGAATATCTTAAGTGTCATATGCGTTATAAAATAGATTGGTTTGGCATGGTTGTTGTTTTAAATACAAATAATACAACTAAGATCAATATTTACATAATGATTTATAACCTTTTGGTATTCCTTCCCTGTGTTTTCCGGTCTTTTGTATATGCACCGCTATTGTTCAACCTCAGTCCTTGACATTTAGCACAAAAACATTATTCTCTTCTTTATGCTCTCTTAGCATAAGTAGTAATTTTTTCATTTGATTTTTTCACTGAGAAGTAGAGAAATCAATTCGTTTAAGGACATTAGCAGTGAAGGAGTCGGGTTGTCTGGAGTTAGCTGGAAGGATTTTATTAAAATTATACAGAACTGTTCATGAATGCTGGGGGTGTTTCTGTGAATATGTGAATGTTCCATATCAATAGCGGTGTTAACTATCTAACAAATCTGTTTTGTGTTAAAAAAAACAATGTGTTGTAAATCAGCTTCATCTTATATTGAAATTTTATTGAAATTCAAAATCAGCAGATATACCATTATTGAAATACTTTTACTGGCAATAGATTTACAAATTATGATTATGAATTGAAATGACTTATGAACAATCATTAAGTTTCAATTAAATGCCTTTTTGAATAATTCTTAAATTCTATTACGTCTTTTAGCTTAAGAAAATACTTTTGAGTGTTATGTTTTAATTAGAATTTTAATTCAAACAGGTTTAAGCTTTATTACATACACAAGTTTCTTTTAAATACATGTTAACCATAACAAAGTCAAAATGTTCTTGCTATCCAGAAGATCTGCAGTTTTATTTTATAAACGCTAAATAGAATATTTTAAACTTTTCTTCTTGTCTGTACAGTTTCAAATTGAAAATAAAATTCTGAAGTTATGGCAGCCCATTCCAATGAACATTTGTTCTCTGGTATTTAAATGAACGTTTTTTTTTCGTTCACTCTGATCTAATCTAATCCATTTTTCTTTCTAGTTTTTATCAGCAAACTATTTACAATAATGAAAAAATAAACCTTACAGAGCAAGATGGCAGGTCGGCAGGTCTGCTAGGCTTTACGTTAACATTACATAAAAAGGGTAAGTATGTTTTTTTGTTTACAAAAAACACCACTCATGAGGCAAGATTGACACACGAATAGTTATGTAGATAAACCCCTCCCAAAAGTTCATTTATTATTTATATATCTATTTATTTATTCATTTATTTATTTATTATATATATTATTATTATTATTATTATTATTATTATTATTATTATTATATCATTCTCGGAAGTGCTTTTCAATCAGGCGTTCTTGTAGGCAGACAACATGACATCTACATGTAGGTATATATTAAGGCAGTAACTACTATTACATAATAGAAGTTTATCAGCAAATTGTGATCAAGTGTAGTAGAACCTTAAATGGTCTTTTTAAAAAATTAAATATCTCAACGTTCTCATTAAAATAATATTATTGGCGAAAAAATTTTAACAAAAAATGTTCCAACATCACACGTTATTTATTAAAACCAGACTGAATTTAATCATTTTAATTGGCTTTTTAAGCCCACGTAGTTTCAACTTCCAAAGTATTTTTTTTTATTTAATCGAAGAACAAAATGTGTAAAGAGTACATCAAAAAGATTTTAATATAATAATCTTAATTTAGTTTTTTGCTTCGTTTATCAATCCGATGTGAATATCAATAAGCGAAATACTGCTAAATTAGGACTTTAATTAAAGGCAATATAACGCCATTTCATTTTTAATGATTAAAAGAATTTTTCAGTAAGGACAGTAACCTAGATTCTTTGCTTGACAAGAAGACAATATATGTTTTATACTGCTGCTGAATTAGAAGTGTACCTAATTAACCTATTTTATCGTTTGATTCAGTTCAAATATCCCGTAAACATCAACATGAGATAAGATTAATCAGATCAATAAGAAGTTTAAAAAAAATCAAAAATTAATCTATCAAAAAACACGCGAACCAGTTTTTTGTGTTAATTACTACACTTCAAATCCACTGTGGGTGTGGTCGGGTGGTATAAATGTAATATGCGTGTGCGCTAACAGCACCTAATAACTGATTGGTCTATAGCAGTGTTTGTCTATCATAGCGCTTCTAACAGTCTCGGTAAAAATTTTATCAAGTGAGTCGTTATCTTTTGCATTCACAGTTCTCGATTGTGACAGGTAATGCATTCGCACATTATAATGCAACTGATTTCTGTCTCTCGGCAACTTTTCAACCTCTCGATAATTCACCTCCTTTGAATTTAATAGCTCGAACCTTGTTAGCTTTTCGGCTGCTCGACCCCTCGTAAGAGTTTTCGGTTACTTCGCTCACTAATCATTCGTTAGTTAGAATCAGTTTAGTCCTGACGGCAGTCAGTATCACACTCGAATCGCTACATTTTAGAAAGCTCGTGAGATAATGAAATTGACAATACATTTTTACAAAGGATAAAATGTGGTTGAACAAATTTCTCCACCATTTTAAAAGAATTGTCTCATGGGATATATTTTACCTTGACAGGCCTAAAATAGGTAGCCATTTGTAAATTTTATTAAGTTTGCAAGAAGTCGTTGAATGCTTGTGTATTAAATCCCTATATGATTACAATAGCATATTAATATAGACGGATTATAAAAACCTGGGGGGCAGGTTTATGAAACTATCCTGAGATATGTTATAAGATATGTCTTAGGACATATCTTACGACCAACAGAAGATAATCTTATGGCATGTCATATCTTGTAAATCAAAAGTATCTTAAGTTTATCTTAGTAAGGACATCATTACCATATCTTAATATCATCTTAACTTTTAAATATAAAATAGCTACAAATATTTTTCTCAGCTAAAGAGAATTTTAAAAAAATAAATTAAATAAGAAAAATTTTATATAATTTAATTAAATTATAAAAAAAAATATATTTATCAAAAATGCTTTATATATATATATATATATATATATATATATATATATATATATATATATATATATATATATATATTCTCAGAATTTTTATTTATTTATTTATTTATTTATTTATTTATTTATTTTCAACTTTTAATTTCGTTTTGTGTGACATATTTTAAAAACTAGATTCGACCAATCACGGGTTAAAGGGTAAAATTGTGCTTTGAACACTCAATAGTATATAAAAGCTCGCGTGAATTTCACGGTTTGAAAATGAGTAGGAAAAGAAATCCAAATTTTTCAGAGACTGAAATTCAAACTTTAGTTGCTAAAATTGAAAAAATAAGGAGTGTTGAAAAAATTTGCAAGAAATTGACCGCTTATGCTAGCACAACAAAGAAGAAAGTTTCGTTAAATAGACCGGAGGCACGAAGGACGGATGGTGGTCCATCTCCAAAACAATTTCTTCATTGGAGGATAAAGTTGTGGGTGTCATAGGCGATAATGTTATTAAAGGTTTAGAAGGCAAAACAGATACCGGAATTGATGAGGAAGATGATACTAGCATGTGCTGCTTTTGATTTTTTATAAAATAATACAATTCAAAAGTAGCACATGACAAAACGATGGCCAAATATACAAATCAAATATCATCATCCCTAAATAGTAAGTGTGCTAATTGCATTACATAAATATACTCATGTCCCTGTTATGTGCATTATTTTTAATTCTGCATGTTTTTAATTATTTGAAACAAGAGACACGATTACACAATTATGAACCAAAGTGAAGCAAAGAGACACTAATAAATTAAAAAGTAATTATAACAGTAGATGTAGCTTAAATATGTATTTCGAAATTTAAATATTAATTAAACTGCTTAGAGAGAATCCACCATTTTAAAAATACACCAAGACCAATAACGTTTGTATGTACTCCTTATATAGTTTTTAAATCCTGTCCAGTTTTCAAAGGATCTAATTGCCCCTTAACCATTACATAAACCTTAAGGTTTGTTTTATTGTTGAGATTTAATGGAATTCTGATGATATGATACGTAATATGCATATCTAAAAATACGCATAAAATGTAAAATTTAAATGTACATGAACTCAACTTATAAAGTATATATGACAAATAAAACGTTACAAAAATGAATGAAACTGATGCATTTAATTATTATTATTACAAATTTGAAAATGAGCTATGAAAAAAAATATGTTACAATTATCTTAAGATTGTCTTTAGACGCCTAACTCGCTGTCGTAAATTTAAGATAGATTTTAAGACATGTCGCAAATTGAGACACCGTTGTAAACATGACTTTAGACTAAGATATGTCGTAAGACCATCATAAGATATATCTTAATCCTAGGACACTTTTATAAACATGCCCCCTGATATTTACCTGGTCAGTTAAATATTCTGATTAATCAAAATAACCATGGTAACAGTAGGCCTACTTTTTGATTAATTTCGCTTTTAAAAAATACATTATTGTTTTAATTTTTTTTGCTTCGGAAATACGAGCTACAATATAATTAAGCTATTAATTCCGGAATATATATTTATTGAGAATCATAACACGTACTTATAGACGATTGATTGATTGATTTATTTATTTATTTACATGTATTTATTTATTTATTTATAGTTTTAATTTAAACTATTGTCGGCATCATTAATATCGTATTGTTTCTGCCTCGTTTTCGGCTCCTCGCCCACTAGCTAACATTCTGGGTAACGAGAGGTTAAGCGTACCTGTGCTGGTATTGAGTTAAGACATACTTTATTCGTCATACTGAAATAAGGAAGGTACTGGTGAATTTCTTATACAACTTAAAATTATGGACAATAAATTTTTATTACAAATGATATGTTCGTAGTGTGGTTGAACAAATTTCTCCGCCATTTTAAACGAATTGTCTCTAGGAAAATTTTGCCTTGACAGGCCTAAAATAGGTAATCATTTATATATTAAGATCAAATATAAGAACGTGATAATATAACAACATCTAAATCAGTTTCTAATTGTTTCTGTCTTGTATTCGGCTCCTCGCCCACTAGCTAACAAATTGTTAACTGCTCGACCAATTGGCTGATGAAAGGTTAAGAGTACATTATATAGGTTTTGAGTTAGACATTTTATTGGCCATACTGAAATAAGGAAGGTACTGGTGAATTTCTTATAAAGCTTTAGAAATCCAGATCGATGACAAAACCCCCACAAAATATTATTTACCCATTACTTAAATAAGACAAATAAGATAAACTCGTAGTTTAACATTCTAATTCTACGATAAAGTATTTGATGAAGTTGAATAAACAATGATTGACACTTATTAATAACAAAAATATCATTCAAAAATTATTAGACACATTTACTAAATTGAGACCCTTACTTGTAATCAACAGAATGTAATCACTTTGGAAAATGGATGTATAGTTGTTTTTAGAGTTACCTTATGGCCCTTGGTAGTATACAACATAACATCTTTCAATTGTTTGAGTTAAATTATTTTATTTGATCAACGCTATTTGTCGACAATAAATATTTCCTCTTCGAAAAATGTGTAGTTGAATAGTTCGAGTTGATATGAATAGAGTGACGGCAAAAGACATCGTTTAAATTTACCTTAGTAATTATTTTTTAATTTATTTCACCAATGTTTCTTTCATGTTGGGTTAAAATTTCGTGGTTTTGCATTTTAAAAAAATTCTATTGGTAGAAATTTTCGTGGAATTCATTTTTGTGAAATTAAATCCCATTGAGGGCAATGGAAATTAAAAATTTTCAATGACATTTAATTTCGTGGTTTTCAGTAACCCACGAAAATAACAAAATTTAATCCCCCCACGAATATTTGTGATTTTACAGTATAATTTTTGACCAAAATTAAATCTCAACGCTGACTTCCAGACGAGTCCACTTCAATGTACATGTATGTACGGATTTACATACCGCATTAAAATTTTATTACATTTCGAATCACATAATGAATTTGGGACCTGTACAAATTCTTACTTTGGCACAAAAATTACTATTATTTTTTGTTTCTCATTTGCCTTCCCCATAGCTGCAAGCTTGAGAGTTGTTGTGTTAATAATTGACTATGAACGACAAAAATCTTGTCACTCAGTGTAGGAAACACATAAATTGCAATACACAATACAGAACTAACATAACCAAATGTAAACAAACATGGCTTACGTCACTTTTGTTTTATATTTGAGACAAGCTTAAAAACGTATTTACGAAATTTTACAAGAACGCTTCAGTTGTTAAAATACACAAAATAAAATCAAAGAAATGGATCAAATAAGACTTATAACATAAATAGACACCTGGCAGATATTTAACGTAATTTATTGACATTGTGAGAGACAGAGTTTAAAAAACCAAATGGTGTTTTTGAGACCTGTTGAAAGAACTGACAAAAACTGATCTGTCAAAACCAACAAACAACAAAAAACATTCTTGAACAATCAGACCTTATAACAAGTTCTTCCTACCTTTGGCAAAGCTGCTACATTTCCTATTATTTCGAAACAATGTTTAATAGTACAATATGTCAATTAATTTGATATCTCGCGAGATATAAATTTTACGGGATGTAAATTTCAATTGAAATAAGAAACACGAAACGCAGCAGAAAAATCACAAGGTGGATTTGGCACCTATCCGAAATATGTACAAGAAACGTATGTATGCCACATCCCGTGAAAAAAGTCCGTTTCACATGCTGTGTTTGTTAAAGGAAAAACTGAATGCTTTCTAATCAATATACTAGGATACACTAGCAACTCCTCAAAACTATATTACATGGTTTAAGTACTACAAAACTCCTTGCTAAACTTCAAACGATCATTTTCAAAACTTTTAGAGATATTTCACCGCATCTGGGGAAAAGAATAATTATATCCCTCATTGTTTTGCTTCTAACATTTGAACGATACCGAGTATAAAGCTTGGCACTTAATGTTAATGTCCAATCACATGAGTGAATGTCAACCTGACAATGTCGACATTCCAGAAAAAAATCTCTCGGTAAATCCCTGTCTACGCTGAAATATCCCAGCGCAGATTCGAAACCCACATGTTAAGCCATTGAAAATAATCCCTCTGCTAGTTTCCTCCGTTTCAGATTCACAAATTTCACTTCCGACATATAGATAGCAATCTTTCAATGCAAATAACACTTTTAAACCAAACTTCTTTGAAAATTCACATTTCAGTTGTTGCAATTTTAACTTTTATACTTAAAATAGCGCAACACGGGTCTACCTGTACTGTAGATCTAGAACAATATAATTTTTTCGAACATTATTTTATTTAAGGTCAGATTGTTGATATCTTTTCATTTGTCGACCTTTAACTTCATATCTAAAATCAAATTTGATAAGCATTGCTTAAGCTACAAACTGTACTTAATTGTGGAAAAATAAAAATAGTGATCATAATTTTATAATGTTTAATATTGGACCTAAGAGTTAAAATAAGAAATTATTCTAAACTCAATTAAGAGGAATGAAAAATGATATATTTATACGAAAAAGAAGTAATTGTAGCAGCATTCAATACGCCTCAGGATACCGCGATTTGAAATATTTTTACAACTATTTTTTTTTAATTCTTATTATTTTTTAAATTTATATATGTTTTTAGCATTTTGTCTTTCTAACTCTCAAAATGCTAGTATATAAAAACCAGACAAAGTTCAGCATTACGCATTATGTTTTTTAACAAAAACTCAAATTTAAATTTGTTTTCTTAAATAGGTCAACCGCGTTTTAATTATTATGCTTTTTCCACAAAATAAAAAGGACAACCTTTTAAAGAATTGTAATCACTCATTTGAAACGTAAATCTACTTTTGCCTGTTTTATAGATATTAAAATGGCGTTTGATAGTGTCAATGGGTATTATTTGTGGTATTATAAAATAAGAGGCATTGGGATCAGTGGTAAATTCTTAAACGGTGTTAAAGCATTGTATAGTAATACTCACTGCTCGGTTTTAGTGAATGGTGAGAGGAGTGAACTTTTTAACGTAGTTCATGGATTCAAACAGGGATGTAAAATATTACCCACGCTCTTTTCAATATACATAAATCATCTGGTCAACGATATAAACGCTTTGAACTGCGGAATTGAGACCAACGATACAATAGTGTCAGATCTCTTATATGCAGATGACATAGTCATTATCGCTCCAGATTTTAAAAAGATGCTGGACGTTATAATTATTGGTGTTACAGAGGAAATTGAATGTAAATAAATAAAGAAAAAAGTAATCCACTTTAGAAATCCATCCGTTACAAGTTTTGTTAACTTTCAATGTGGCAAATTCGATAAAACTGCGCATGCGCCAAGTAGAAATTGCAACTTTTTCTCCTTGTTAAAAACGTTTTAAAAAATGTAAAAAAAAAAAAAAAAAAAAAAAATAAGGCTTTTTAAAGTGTCGTATTGAAATTTGGAAGGTTGGAGACGATTATTTATATTATTTGGGTTGGAAAAACAAGAAAAACGGATCCAAAACTTTGAAATGTGTGAGTAAATCTAAATTTTGACTTGGAATGTAACGATATGTAATAACAAATCATGAATACATAAATAACAAGTAAAACTCTAACTGGTGATTAGATATATTCAGGTAAATCCAACATCAATAACTTGTCAGGTGCCTATGGTTGATTGATTGGTTGTCCTACGAAACTTTATTTCGGTCGATTTTAATTTATTTACTTTTATCGTTGCCACTTATATATTTGCAAGTAACCAATTAAATATTTATGAGATAAATGTTGTTGAAATATGAATCTCTCCAATGACTCAGAAACGTAATAATAAAAGACGTCGTAGATACACAAACACCGCAAAGTGTAACGAAGTTTAATCTACTGAACTGCCAATCGACATAAGTTCATTTTCAGACTCTGAAATACTCAAAATAGCTAGTTTTATGAAAGATCTGGTTTTTAAAGATTTACACAAAATAATTATTGCGGATATCAACCAAATAGTTCATTCAAAAATATCTGAAAGGTTCGACCAACTTGAGCAAAAATTTATTTCTTTGCAGGCTGAAAATACTGCAATAAAATCTGAAAATGTCACATTTAAAATTGAAAACGCAAAACTTAAGGCTGACATGTCTCAACAGGAACAATATAGTCGGCGTAACGCTATTCGTATTGCTGGTATTGCGGAAAACAAAGATGAAAATACCATTGAAATTATACTCGATATCGCTAAACGAGCCAAATTGAACATCGCTTTGTCGGACAACGATCGCATCCATCGTGTTGGACCTCCAAAAATTAATCGTCAGATCATTTTGAAATTCACCAACTATCCAACTAAATACAAACTCATGAAGTCAAGAAAATACTTCAAACGATCGACCAATTCCATACTTCAGTCAGTCTAAATGAAGATCCTACAAAGGCTATATTTAATTCATACAATGCTGCAAGGACATACGTCAAAAACAAGCATTTCCACAAATGTTGGACTGTGGACGGAAAGGTGTTTGTTACTGACACAAAAGACCGCAAAATCCGTATTGACTCACTTCAAGACCTTCTCGTTCTATCTCAACCTCCATCACCACATCATGGTTAATCCTTATCCCAAGCTCCATATAACGGGGAATCCCAAACTAACGATCCAACAGTCCTAAGTTACGCAACTGCGTTATCTGCTACGTCGCATATGGACGTTACCCCAAACTCTGTCTAGCCACCATTGGCTTTGTCGACTAACTGATTATTATACATATGCATATAATGACTTTATATTTACAAGTTACTTTAAATTTTGCTATTGTCCATATACTATGAAATTCTTGGTATTCCCCTTTCATCATTTATTATTTAATTTAAGATTTAAAACTCATAATTATCTTAATTTGATTCCAGTAAGACACGACACGGACTTATAATGGTGTATATTCTTAGTCGTTATGTTGTATGAATTTTGACATCCGTTTCCTTTCCTATTAGTCCTAGTCGCCATTTCCCTTTCCTATCTGTATATATGTCATTTATGTTATATTACCTTTTCCTATTTGTATATATGTTACTTGTGTTACATTTTTTAATTGATTTCTGTTTTAACGCATCCAGGAAATTTTTTTCTGGATGCATCAAGGTTAACGTTTTCGTTTTTGTTTTTGTTTTGTTTTGTTTTTTTGTTTTTTTTGGGTATCTTTTCTATTTGAAATGCGCATTTAAAAAGTTAATTTATATTAAATATTTTTAGGAGACAGTTTTTATAAGTGTTTAACACTTGTTCAACCATTTGTCACTATATATTTCACATTGATTACTTTTCAAGAATCTCTTCCATTTCAGAATTTTATCAAACGGTACATGGGCAAAATACGTAAATGTCAATACATTTTTATAAGCGTTGATCTTGCTATAGTTCTTGAACTTAACAAGTACCTTGTGTATAAATCCAAAGCATACAAACTGGCAGATTGTTACAAACAACTGTACAATATCGAAAACGGATACAAGTGTGCTGCTTATGTTAATCAGGCACAAAGTTACTGTTTCTGGTTGAAAATGAAACAATTTATTTTTCAAAATGTATTTTTTTCATAAATTGTTTACGCTATTTACAACATATGAATTTTTTTTATCCAAATCACTTAAAACGAGGACCGACTAGTTAATTACACGCATATTTGGTTTCTCTAGTGACAGGTTTCAGGATCGTGGTGACGGGAACGTTTTGATATTAAATAGTAAAAATATTGTTTAAAAGTGTCTAAATTATCGGGTGATATATACATAATTGTTTATAAAACGTTTTGATCATATTCAATTGAGGGGTACTTGACGGGTAAAAACCTCGAAATAAAGAAATTAAAACCATCAAAAAAGACAATAATTGCAATAATGAGATAATCGAACAATAAAGGAAACAAATTAAAATCGATTCAATTATTTATTCAAGCATGTCTGCACAGGTAATTCGGTCTACCAGTACAATGATGTGCGCATTACAATAATTTGTTTTTTAAGTAATCGGATAAGCAGATAGAAAATCACGGTTACAGTTCTCCCTAAGGCCGGTTTTCGGAAGTAAATTATATAGATGTTACATGATTTCGGCACTAAAAAAGGCCTGTGTTCGGAATTCAGAGGACCGGTTTATAGAAGTTTATTTTAAAATAAACAAAGAAGGATAAATTCGGGACCGGTCGGCGAGCTCGGTATGTGGAGGTGATCGGTTTTTAGAAGGGCCGGTATTCGGAAGTTGCACTGTATATATATATTTAAGTACTTAATGTCTCGTAAGTCATAATTTGCTGGGTTTCATAGTATGTTTCTAAGGAATATGTTCATTTAATTTTAAATTTTGAAAATAGTTTTACTAGTGACACTATTTAAATATTTACTTACTTACTCATTTTGTGTCAAGTAGACAATGGCAAGCAATGTATCTCAATTGATCGCAAACATATGAAGGTCATTCAAAAAGCCAAAAATATCATTGGAATCTATAACCTAATTTCAACGATATGTAATACTTTCTAATTGTTTTCTTCAAACAAGCAATAGGTACCCACATTTTAAATGTTGAATATTTTCCTGTAATTAATCTTTATGGTGACCAAGGTCAAAAACTTTAATGTTGTTACGTAAATTTACGGTAATAAGGAAGTATGGATTAAACACCTCATAGCGTGAGTTCCGATTTTAAAACAAACTAGTTCCATTTCCTTTTCGATTTCGATTTTGCCACTTCCAGTGTCTCGTGGACTTGAAATTATCATTACATTTGCATTTTAATAAAAGTGACTACTTTAAAATATTTACAGAATAAATAATATTACAATGTTTATTACAAACTTTTGTATACATAAAATAGTGTTAGTTTTCAAAACGCTGTGATTATCCAAATTTACAAGGAGATTATACAGTCAATAATACAAAAATGTTGATTTTGTAGAGATAAAGAATTGGTAATCAATGTTGACAGTTTACTAAACGTTAAAATAAATAACTTTTCCTATTAATTTTCAAATTCTTAAAAGAGTTATGCAAAAATTTCTTAGGTACTTATATGAGAAAGGTTAAATCTAAACGGTCCAATTAAGAAGCCCCAAAAAAGGCCTTTAACTTTAAATTAAACAACATATTTTTACTGGACATAACGAAAGGAAATTGAACAGTCCAGAAAAGATAAAAGTTAAACATTATTATCTCGAGTAATTGACTTGTAGAATTTTTATCTCATTTAATCCCAGGAAATTGGCAATAAATGACTGGATATAACTCTTTCTGCTTCCCAATATATATTGACTTCTACATTTGAAAATAAACAAGTTTGATTGATACTTTTTTGTTTTCTAAAAGGGAATCTAAAATTCTAAAGGTGTTTCTTATTGCATTCATGTAAAATTTTAATAAATTTGTTGAATAAATATTTTTTCTACGATAAGTAACTAGATTGAATTTAAAGCCAGAAATAGACAAATGACAAAAGACGCATCATTAGTTGACAAATGCATTTATTGAGACTAATGTATGTGTATTTATCAAAAACGTATTGGTTGCTATACTTAAAATATTATTTTTTCCATAATTAATAAAAAGTATGATTATGTATTTTTAAGTATTGATAATGTAATTTAACTCGAAATAAATCATCAGTGCTACACATATTCTATTTTTAGTATATACTATTGTCAAATAATCAAGGAAAATAGTTTAGTAATTATACGGAAGGTTGTAGTAGAAAGCTTAGAATAATGAAACCATTCTTATTTTGATGAAGCATAGAAATTTGCAGCTGATGCCGTCTTTGCCTTCATATAGGCTTAATTCCTGTAGTCTACCCTAACATACCTTTGATATTTTTAAATACCGGTAAATATTTTATGTATGCTAGTTAAACTTCAATTCGATGAGAAAAATGGAAAACGAAGAAAAGCAGAAGAAGAAAAGAAATGATGTAAGAAACGGAATCCAGTTTCTCTCCAAATTTTTCCATTCACATTCATATAAACACATTATTTAATGTCTTTAACTGTATGTTTAAAACAATATTTGAATTAATTTTACAATTAAAGGTTATAAAATCAAAACACAAACTTACTTTTATGATTGTCAATGTACTAAAATGGTATATTAAGATTAATTATTAATAAAACCCTATTAAAAAAAGGATAGAAATTTGACTTCACTGTTTTGTTTAATTAATAAATGAATGATGGAAACAATAGTCATGTAATGAATTATTTTCATTTCATTTTTGTCATTTTTTAATTACCTTGTTGAGCCTGAATATTTATATTTTTGTAAAAGTTTACCATTAATTTTAACCTAAATGAAATGCATATTTAGTAAATTAACTAAAGCCAGTTTTGTAGACCCAAGGTAATCAGTGGTATTTTTTAAAATCTAAGATACAAAAATTAAACAAATATACCAGTCCTTGTCCAAACCACAATTCAAAAAAAAAAAAAAAAAAAAAAAAAAAGAAAGAAAAGAAAGAAAAAACAAAGTTAAAACTTTGAAACGGCAAAATTAGTTATACATGTGAACTTCCATCAAGGAAGTAAGGACGGGTGCTCCGGAAGGGTTCAAAGAACTATGGTAAGTAAAATCTATCCAGTATCAGTTTGGGTACAGTGACATCATACTTATCATCAATATTGTGATGACGGTTATAAAACTTTTTAAGGGTCTTGGTTAGCCTAGGCTTGCAATATTCTTGCGTCAACAATTTAATTTAAGCAGTTTGCTTCGCTGTAGAAAGTCCCCATATTGGGTACAAGCTCTACCATAACGTATACATAATTCGCAGGAGAAGCAGGGATATTACTGCAAAGAAACGGAAAGTTGACAATAGAAAAATTAAAGTCATCACGTTTGTCGTATATCTTCAGATGTACCCTTTCGTGAGTGTCATTTTTGAGGTATAAGTCCAAATATGAAGCAGAACATGGAGAATCTGTCGTGTTTTTTATTTCAACCGCAATTTGATAAGATGGCATTTACATATTCTCCAAATTTAGGATTATTTAGAGATAGAACGTTATCTATATATCTGTATATGTATTTGAATGATTTAGCGACAGTCTTTTCTCCAGATTTGACAAGGTTCTGTAAAAATTCTGATTCATATGAATAAAGAATAAATCAGCAAGCAAAGCTGCACAGTAAGTGCCAATTGGTATACCGTTGTTTGTTGAAAAATTATATTGCTAAACACAACAAATATGTTGTCTACCAAATCTTTAACATTTTGTTGATGATATGTGATATAATGTATTTTTCAAAGGTAAGCTAGGTGAGACAAAATCGTTCATGAAGCCCCAACTTCATATTAATTTATGGAATGGTTCAGAAAATAAATTGTTATTTAATATGTCTTACAATAACTATTATTGGTTGCTTGAAAATGTTTTATTTGATCAATTACAGGTTGGTGTACATGTGCTATTCAAATGTCTGCATATGGTTTTGGTTGCATGACTTATCCTCATTGCTGAAATCGGTATTCAAAAGTGATTTGAAAAATTTATTTTAACATTATTATAACAACGCTTATTTTGTTTCTTTATTGGCATGAAGCTGGATATATTCAACACCTTGTATACTTCGGACTGTCGATAAATCCTTCAACTCCACATATAGATGTAAAGATGACGTATCATCTTTTCATAATCCCAAATATTGAGAATATGTGATTGTCATCAATCCTAGTGATCTTGATATAAAGATACACTAATTCTTCTTGCTTTGCTTCATATTTGTGTTTATACCAATTATAAAACCTACCCAAGGAAGACAACATTAAAAGTTTAATGACGAACGTAATTTCTCCGTCTTTCAACTTTCCGTTTCTTTTCTAAACATCAGTATTCTTGATTCTCCGACGTATGGTGAATTATTTCACAGTTATTAAGGTATGAAGAAGCTAGTTTCCACTCGCACTAAGAGAACGTGCTTCAACGACGCGAGCTGCGCACAAATAAATTGACTCAGGGATGTTGCTAGTGTACGATCACCAAATTCCTTAAAAAGTTTCATCGCCGTCATCACAATACTGTAGATAAGTATAAAATTGCTGTATCTAAACTTAACTTGGATTTGTTTGATATTCCATAGTTGCATGTTCTTTTCATTCTCAAATTTTCTGTCGCACGTAGCGACTATTGTTACCATTTTTATTTATTTTTCACGGTCAAGCGTGATGTCTTACTTATGATTATGGAGTTTCTTGCTTCCTGCAATTTGGCCAATATTGAGTGCTTGTGCAAAACACTTATGATTTTGCCCTAAGGGTTTTGATTTGTGTCCTTTTCTCAATATTCATATACATAGATTGTATGGTAAATAAGTTTAAATATTCCAAAGTGCATGATAGTACTATATCACGGGTCTTTTACGTCATTGCTTTTCTTGTTGTTGATGCTTTTAGCTGTTGAAAGATACATTTTTGAAATAGTTAGGTTTATTTATTTTATTTTTTTATTTCAATTATTTTATTTATGTATTTATTTATTTATTTGATGTATTTTTATACCGATCAGAATTAGTTTTTGCTTACTTTGTAAATCAGATAAATCATATCTAATAATAATGGCTAACAGAAATTGGTAATGATAAGTTTTATAGGTATGAAATTCCTAGGGTTACATTTGACATTATTGTTTGGTTTCCTTTTTTATCCTAGAATAAAACAATGACCGCTCAATTAGCAATTCAGCTTTATTTGGGAAAATGTACACACTTGAAACTGATATGAATTGTATTTTTTGTCTTTACGGAAAAAAATATTAGTAAAGATTAAAAAGGATATTGATAAATAGATATATGAAAATTTATTGCTTAATATCATATTAGAAAACACCGATTCATATTGTTTTTCAAATCTAAATCATCAATTACTAAAGCTTAAAAAGACGACAAAATGCGCATAAAGTGATAATATTGGCATTTCATTGCATTATATCATGTTCCTAAATCTCTCAGAGTTACTGAAAAAAAGAATTAAGATCTGATTTTCAAACATCTTTTTTAAAATCTACTTTTAATCTCTGGTATAGAACTTAATTTTTAAAAAAAACTATATTTTGCTTTTATGAATATGATAAAAAGAGTCAAATAATTTTTCATTTCAATTTTATCACTTGCATATGAAACATGCTTTATGACTTTGTTTACATAAATTTTTTGTTTTTGAAAATAACGACATTTTAAAGTTATTTTTTTTTATTTTGTTTAATGCTTTTCCCTATACAAATTAATTTCGTTCCTTTTGTCTTGATAGCTATATTTATCGTCATGTTATATTGTGTTGTGGTCTTACATAATTTTGCTGCTGCAAAGTATTTATTTCAATCAAATTTTTTTCCTACTTTTTATTACGAAACTTGATCAAATTTTTGGAGAAAGACTCTAAAGATTGCTACAAGTAGAAATACACTTTCATTAGCTTTTTCCCTAATACACTGTGTAATACCTCTATCGGACAAACCATAAGGCTCTTGTGAAATAAATGCGTTTATTTTAATTGGCTTTTCAATGCATGGTAGATGTGTGTCATACAAATTATACTTTTCATAAAACGGTATCTTAACAAACTAATGTATAATTATATGTTGTCCAAAAATATGCTTATTATTAAAGATGCATTAATGCATTATGTTGTTCAATTTTCTGAATTTTTCTAAAATTTCATTTCTATTAGCTGTAAATAAACGAAATCCTCTAACCGGTTGGTCAATGTTTAACGACGATAATTATTTGCTTGGAGCATGCGCACGAATGTACGGAAATTACAGTAAATCGAATATGAAACCTGACATATTGTGTTAATTGCCCGTCATTAATATCCAAACGTATTCGCAATGATGTAACGTATCTCCTTACAAAGTCACAAATGACAAATTTAATGAAATTCTGTGTTTGATTTATCGTATTTCCCCGTTTGTAAGTTGTGTTTCAATGACCCGGTTTTTCATGACGTAACCACGTTCTAAAATTAGATCCCTCAGACTGCATCTCGCTAGGAAATCATTGTAATTTCTGTATTTATTCGAGCTTTTATCGCTGACCCAAATGTAACATTGTTCATTAGGAACATCATTAATTAGATCAGCTGCGTTTTAATTTTTTCATCGGAAAACTTAATGCAACTTTAAATATTTGCCGGATAGAGGGTATCCTTTTTTCAATCCGATATAAAATATTACTGTGTACAATGAGGAAAATGTTGTTAGTAATAAAAAAAACTTTAAATCACAACAATGTATACCATTTTCAAATCAATTCAAGCTGCGTCTACAATCAAGAGATTATACCTCAATATGGGTTCTTTGACTTATTGCTTTACTCATTACAGCTCAAAAATAAATCAAATTTTATTGTCATCTCCACTGTTATATATGAATTTATTGTTCCATTGAAATACTTATAGAATGTTTATAATTGGTATTAGTACTATATATAGTTGTTAAAACGGACCCTGTCAATCAGATGGCGTTTTCAGCACAACTATATATAACCATTCCATATGGTATAGAACTGTTTCTTTGACATTTTAATGCATATAAATTGATCCCAAATATTACATTTGAAAAAAAGTCATTAAATATTTCCCTGGAGATATCACGGTAGTTAGACGTTCAATTAACACCTAACATTTCAGGGCATTTGTGAAAATGTAGAATTGTTTTAATTGGAACTACATTAGTCATTCAAATCTGTCTTATCTTTAGTGTAAATGTAGACAATAGGCCGACTAGATCCAATTAACATATTTGTTATTATGTTAAAAGTCACATAGCTGGAAAGCTGGAATAAATCTTTGAAGCCATTGTCTCATAAGTCAAAAGAGAACCAGTTAATTTTTTTCTTTTTAATAAAGAAATATGAAAACAAAATTCAAAGAGGCCGCAACAAATAAAAATAACATTGAGACGGCCAGTTCATGAATGGGGAAAATCCGGAATGCCTTCCTACAGCAAGCTATTTGACAAACAATTTGGAAGAATTGGACTCGGATTTAGGCAATCAAAGCGATATGATTTGCTCCGTTAGCAGGCGGTTAAAAGCCTAACAAACAATTCAAATTGCTTCTTTGTGAATCTTGTACTGTAGTCTACAACCAAGACAACAAAATCTTGAAACTAATGAAAATTTAATCTTAGTATGTTATCTTGTAATATTTATAAGCAGTACCGAGAACGGAAAAACTTGCATATTATTATTATTATTATTATTATTATTATTATTCAGTTCAATATTATACATGGAGGATGAAATGACAGAATATGAAAACACAGTCGATCCGGTGTTAAAGGACACCTTTTTATAAAAAACCTCTTGTCTATACAGGCCGCGCCAACCCTATTTTATACTTTATTTATCTTTCATATCGAGGCCACTGGTAAAGCCAAAGGACGCCCTTTTTGTCCAAAATGGTTCTTGAAATTTTTTTAGAAATGTCACTCTTTAAATACTAAAATAGAAGAAAATTATACAATTTTTTAAAATTATTTTAAAATATGATTACTTCTAAACATACATTTTCTATATAAATATTGCTGCATACACTTGATTCAAAAACTCTAAACAGGGGCCACCTGTATATAAAGATCACTATAATAAGTTTCCTTGAGTGCAATCTTATAGACATGTTTAGCAGTACCTTATAAATGATGACTTCATTGATTATCATTTTATTCAAAAAATTATTTGTATTGGCTAATATTTTTATAGGCTCATGTTAGTTTCGTAGAAGTTCGAATTTGTAAATTTTTTTGTCGCCTGACTAGGCGACATATAGGGATTACTTTCGTCGGCAGCGTCGTCGTCGCTTCTGCGGCGTCGGCGGCGTCCGGATTTCCTTGTCCGGAGCATAACATTGGTGCTGTACGTTCAAATGACTCCAAACTAGGTGTGCATGTTTCTGGCAATGATTCGAAGTGCAGTGCACAAGAACCGCAACTCTATTTTGTTTCGTTTTTGAATTATTTCATTTGATTGAATTTTTTAGAGCATTTCTTGTCCGGAGCATAACTTTGGTGTAGTATGTTCAAATGACTCCAAACTTGGTGTACATGTTTCTGGCAATGACTCGAAGTGCAGTGTACAAAAACCACAACTCTATCTTGTTCCGTTTTTGAATTATTCTCCTTTGATTGACTTTTATAGAGGATTTCATTGTCCGGAGCATAACTTTGTCAACTACAGTCACTGCACTTAATGTCATTGCCAGAAACATGCATACCTGTCCTGATCCAGTTATCCCCTAGGTAGACAGGGTCCCTAGAACAAAATTAAAACCGTATGCAGGGAAAACGACATGATATCAGTTTTGTGTTTCGCTGACAAAGTGATTATAGCAGAACTTAATTAACTTATACATTTTATATTTATTAACTTCAGTTTGATATTTATTAATCACTTCTATATTAAAAACACCTTAACACACTTGGATGCCTGAGTAAATGTAAGGTGTGATTTGATACAATGGCTGCTTACAACAATAGGTGAGAAATTACCTCTCACCATCGAGTCCCAAATCAGTTGATTATTGGCTTTTGGGATCTGCAAATTTGTTTGCAAAATCGAATACTTCTCAAAATAGGACCTCCAAAATTGAGACTTTTTTAATATAGAGTTAAGAACAAATATTGTTTGGACCTGATAAAAACCTCTCAAAATTGAGTACCTCTCAAAACTGAATCCCCCAAAATCGGGACCCGACTGTACTATGCAGTGTCAGGCGACACATCTGTTTCAAAGAAACATATCTAGTTTGTGAGATTTTAAAAAGCAAAACAAACCAAATCATTAATAATAAATGATATTTTATACAACAAAATAAGCTTAATTATATAAGAATTTAAAAAAAATAACTTAATTGGAATTCGATTGAATGAAACTAATTTTGGCTAGTAAAAGTTTCATTTACATAACTTTTTTTTAAAACTCAAACATTCATTATGTAACAAGAAAATACCATTATGGGTTTTAAAAGTATTTTAAATATTCTGACTTTTCTTTTTAGATATTAAATCCAGAAATACAGCGTAAACATTAAGCCTACCCTACAGATAGTTCATCGCTTGGTTGTTGAATTTAACTTCAATTTATTGTGTTTTGTTTTAAATATGTCAATTGTAACAATTTTGTTTTATTGTGTAAACAGTTTAAATTGTATACATTTTTCTTAAAAATATATATTGAAGCATCAACCTTTTTTTAAAACTATTTTTATAGTAATAATGATAATAATGTCGGGTAAATGTTCTTTGTGATTCTTCACGGACCTACAGCGCATAAATCACAATAATTTGACACTATTTTAACTTAATCAAGATAAATAACATTTTATATACATTACAACAATTAAGTAAACATATATCCCGACTCCTTCATTTAGTGTTTCACAAATGTATTGTAGTAATACAAATTAACATTATAAATTTGCTACTTGGAATTCTCAAATGAATGTCAATAATTTTGTTTAAAGTACTATTGGTATAATGAGCAATAAAACACAGACATATCAGGCCTTGTCCAAATCACAATCCCAAAAACAAAGTAAAAACTTTAAATGCTGGCAAATTTATTAATACATGCGAACTTCCATCCAGAAAGTGAGGCCGGGTGCTCCGGCAGGGTAAGCACCTCCTGTCTAGCTAGCTACACCCGCCACGTGCAAGTCAACATTGAGAATGAAAGGAACAAGGAACTATGGTAAGTCAAATATATCCAGTATAAGTTGGATACAGTGACTACATACTTATCAACAATATTGTGATGACGGCCATAAAACTTTTTAAGGGCCTTGATAAGCCTAGAATTGCAATATTCTTGTGTCAACACTTTAATTGTAAGCAGTTTGCCTCATTGTAGAAAGGTTCTGTAAAAAAGGTGCACAGTTAGTGCCAATTGGTATACCGATAGTTTTGAAAAAAAACATCGCCAAACACAACACATATGTTGTCTATCAAAAACTCTAACATTTTGTTGATAGTATCTTCAGTATATTTTTGTTTGCAGTCTATTTTTTGTTTTACAAAATTACCATAATCCCTGTTGAGCACTAAATATTTATATCTTGATTTACCTTTTTTTTAAAGAATGTCACGTGAATGATTTGTTTCAGACGTACTATAATAATATAATTTACAATTCATAGTTCTTTACCAATATTGTTGTTCACAACACATCCCATAAATCGTTCGATATTTTCAACAGTCATTAGAAATTCTTCTTTTTTTTTTTTTTTTTTTTTTTTTTTTTTTTTTTTTTTTTTTTTTTTTGCTTTTTCGAGCCCTAACAACTCATACTTATCATTTTGTAAATCTTTATCTCATCAACTGAGTTAACAGCACTTTCAGACTTTCAGTGACAACCTTCATTCGTCATTCCATCATCCTTTCTTTGTATTTAGAATTGCCTAATGAAAAAATATCTGCATTGAAAATGTAAACTCCTATCAAAATCATAAATTAAGTGAAAAAACTGACGCATAGAATCTTTGAATGTACAAAAAAGATTCATGAAAATACTTACAATAAGTTGATTATCTGAACTATGTAAGAAGGTTGATAATTTTTTTATTTATTTTGCTTATTTCCTATTCAATATATATATATATATATATATACAGTCAACATTATTACAAAAATACACTTGATACAACTTGATAAGTTTTATATATTAAAAGGTTTTCAGAGAGAGAGAGAGAGAGAGAGAGAGAGAGAGAGAGAGAGAGAGAGAGAGAATTTACAATATAATTTCAAAAGTGTTCTTTATATATGGATATAAAGTTCTATGTCATAACAGGATGGAATTTTTGCCATTCTTTTCTAAAGTTTTCTAATTTGTTTTTACTTACTGCAATATCTTTTTCAATATAGTATATTTCTCTAAAGATATGTTTGAACTTCTCCAGAGATAAATGTTTACCAAGGCACCGAGTTTTATAAATATAATATATAATATTTGATATGCATTAGCATAAGATTTTTAACTTTACTAAAAGATCTAAAATTTCCAAAAACCATGCTCAATTTTGTTATGTCTTAAAAAATACTATTTGATAATAGCCAATTTTCCAATTCTTCTAAAAATGATTGTACTAAGTTACATTCACAAAAACGATGAATAATTGTTTCTCTTGCTTGTTTACAAAATCTACATAAAGGATCTGTTTTGATACCTATTTTAAACAGAAGAGAGTTTGTAGCAATTATATTTGGAACGATTCTGTATTGCAACCACTGTAATTTCGCAAGTGGGGTCTTGTTGTAGTTATATTTTCTAATAAAATCTTGTAAGTTTAAGAATTTTCCATTGGTATCTAGTAGATCATTAATAAATATGACTCCCTTTTCGTATAAGTTTCTGATGTTTACGATATTTTTTACTATAGTAATATCATTATTATACCAAAGAAAATTTTCAGCTGCATTTTTAAATGTGTAATTTTTGAGTTGTATTAGTCAAAAGTATCCAAGCCTTAAAAACATCGATTTAAAAATCAGTTTTAAGGAACTTCATATTCTTTACAATTAGTTCATTTCCCACACTAAATATTTTTCCTATATCTATAAAACAAACATACCAGTCCTTGTCCATATCACGATCCCAAAAACAAAGTAAAAACTTTACAAACTGGCAAAATAGGTGATACACGTGAACTAGCTGTTTAGCTAGCTACACCCGTCACGTGCAAGTCAATTTTGAGAATGAAAGGAACAAAGAACTATGGTAAGTCAAATATATCCAGTATAAGTTGGGATACAGTGACTACATACTTATCAACAATATTGTGATGGCGGCCATAAAACTTTTTAAGGGCCCTGATTAGCCTAGGCTTGCAATATCCTTGTGTCAACAATTTAATTGTAAGTAATTTGCTTCGTTGCAGAAAGTTCCCATAGTGGGAACAAGCTCTACCGTACCGTATTAACTGTGAAACATATACACCATACGCAGGAGAAGCAGGGATATTACTGCAAAGAAACGGAAAGTTGACAATAGAAAAATTGAAGTCATCACGTTTGTCGTATAGCTTCAAATGTAACCTTTCATGGGTGTCATAATTGAGGTATAAGTCCAAATATGAAGCAGAACATGGAGAATCTGTCGTGTCTTTTATTTCAAGCTCACTTGGATAGATGACATTCACATATTCTCCAAATTTGTGATTATTTAGAGAAAGAACGTCATCTATATATCTGTATGTGTAGTTAAATGATTTAGCGACAGTCTTTTTCCGAGATTTGACAAGGTTCTGTAAAAATTCTGATTCATATGAATAAAGAAACAAATCAGCAAGTAAAGGCGCACAGTTTGTGCCCATTGGTATACCGATATAAGCTTCTAAAAATATTATACCAGTAACTCTTTTTCTGCAATAATTTCTTAGTCAACGTTTTCAAAGCGTTTATATATGGTATCAAATCGATCATTTTTAACACCCCCCCTTCTTCATATTCTTATACAATTAGATTTTGTTTTATTCTATTTGTTACACCATTCCAAATAAAATTGTAAAAAAATGTATTAAGTTCACAAATAATTTTTGGCTAGGATTTGGCATCAAATAAAAAGGTAATTAAATTGTAAAATGAGCAAAGTTTTTATTATAGTAATTTTTCCTATAGGTGTAAGATCTTGTTTTTCCCAAAAGTTTATGTGATTTGATAGCATTTAGTTTTTTTTATATTGTTGATATAAGGCATTTTTGTAAGTCAAGATCAAATGTTATACCGAGTAAAGTGAATCGAGTATCTCCCCAACATAGGTTAAATTCTCTACATAATCTAACATCACTGTATATCTTGCTTCCTATCCAAATTATCTGAGTTTTTTCTAAATTAATTTCAAGGCCCGAAATTTTTGCAAAAATATTTAATACATTTAACGCTTGTTTTATGATTGTTCTTAGCCATCTAGTATAAAACTAGTTTCATCGGCAAATAACGATATTTTGACTTCTTTATTATTTGTTTTAATTCCCATAATATCTTTATTGTTTCGTATTTTTATTGCAAGAATTTCGACACATAGTAGAAAAAGATAAGGTGATAAAGGATCCCCCTGTTTGCAACCTCTTTTAATGTTAAAAAAGATGTTAAATGCCCTCACTGTGTTACAGCAGACTTTATATTTCTATAAAAAGTATAAATCCGTTTTTGTAAAGAAGTACCAAAATTGAATAAATTTAAAACTTTTTGCAAAAAAGACCAAGTTATTGAATCAAAAGCATTCTCGAAATCGACTAAAATAAGTTGACCGGGAATATTTTTATCATCAGTGTATTGCATTATATCGTATATAAGTCTAGTATTTTTCCCAATATACCTTCCAGAGATGAAACCCGTTTGTTCTACACAATAATGTCCTCTAATGACGGTTTAATGCTATTAGCTATTACCACAGATCCTTTCTTATAAACTGTATTTAAAAGTGTAATTGGTCGCCAATTTTTCAAAAATTGTTATGGTTTTCCCTCTTTTGGTATGCAAGTTATTATCCCTTCCCGTTGGGTTACTGACAGTTTACCAGTTACATAACCATAATTTAAAGATCTTACTACAAAAACCCCAATATATTTCCAAAACATTTTAAAAAATTCCAAAGGAAATCCATTGGAACCAGGACTTTTGTCATTTTTCATATTTTTTAACGTTTTGAAAGCTTCTCTTTTAGTTTTAATTCCTTCCAAAGTCTTAGATACAAAATCGTCAAGTGTTTTAAATTTGCATGATCCAAAATAATTTTTTAAATCTACATCTATTATGTTTGAATTTTCCGAATAAAGGTTTCTATAAAAGTCTTCTATTTCCTTCAATATATCTTGTTGTTTTGTTATTTCGTCTCCATTTTCTTTCTCTAATTCAGGTATAATTTTATTTTGAAATTTTTTGGTTTCTAGACTACAAAAATATTTTGTTGGTTTTTTCACGTCTGTTATCCATTTAACCCTTGACCTAACCAAAGAACTTTTTATTTTATCTTTTCTTAAATTTTGCAAAAGTTTCTTGGTTGGTAATTTTGTTCATACTTGACTTACAATATTTGACTTTAAAAACTAATATTATTAAAATTTAACAAATACTATAATGCAAGTAATGACTTGAAATAAAGAAATATGACTGGTTTATTTTTACTACATGATGAATTTAATTTATTGCTTAAAAATGTCAAAATACGAATTTTTGTGTATGTTATATATAAATCTCTTTTATAGATAAAGTCACCTGGTGCTTTGTGATAAGTTTTACAGCAGGTGCTTTAGTTATCGTACGAGTGATTCAAACAAAAATGGACCAGAAATCTTGCACAGAATCTGACAGTTTGTAAAGATTTAATTTATTAATTTAGATACACAATGTTTTGGTAAATATTTCATTCTTTCATGTAATTTAAATTAAAATTGTGAAATGTGACCAACAGCATTAACCTACTAGCTACCTGATGCTCTATAACGATACCTTCCATTTTGTTATAGCTTATTATACATTTACGTCTCAAATTTAAGTGTACATACAAATAGAAAACAATAAGCTGTAGTATTCAATATTATTCCGTACAAACATTATCGAACGGGAATCGCATTATTTGTTGGTCAACCTCATATCTGGAGCGATATTGTAAAAAATGAAATAAATGCAAAAAATACTATTGCGTTTTTCTAGAATATCTATTAAAATTCATCTAAAAATTGTATTAAAATGCTTTTTCTTAAAAATCTCAGAAAATATCTTAAAAGATAATTTAGTTTATTGAAGTATTTAATTTTATCTAGCAGATTCAACCACGATTATCATTAATCTTCCGATCTATCAGTTCCTAATGTTAAAAGATAGCGTTTCCATTCTAAGATCTTTTTAAATATTTGTTTTCGACTTTATTCTTTTTTAATAAGAAAAATTATTTGAGAAATATCTTCGCCATAATATATTATAACTTTATGTTTGTAAAATGGAGTTTTTAACTTCGGATAGATGACTTTTATAATTTGTTTGTTTATTCTGGTATTTTTAATTAACAGAACTGTTAAAAAGAGATATACAATATATTTTTTTCTTGATATTTTGTAGGTTTATTTTATAAGTTTATTTTTCAGAAATCTATTTCAGGAAGATAAATCTAAATGCATTAAGATACAATTTATTTAAAGAATGAATGGTATGTGCACATTATATCTATTAGAAACGAAGAGCAAATTTCCAACAAAAATCACTTGGCAATAGCTATCAATAACAGGAAATAAACCAACTAAATGAAACAAAAAAAAAAAATAAAACAGAATTAAAAACACCACAATACACACAAGACACATATTAAGGCCAGGCCACTTGATATAATTTTAGGTTTTTGAGAAAATACAAAGTAATATAAACATCCAATCCGACATTTAATTATACGAAGATTTTTTTGTGTAAATTAATTAAAACTATATTAAATAATACTTCAACATGGACCGGTATGTTGATTTTAAATAGACACCTGAATTTCAAAAATTTTGAGGAGCAAAAGTTCTCAATTAGATGTGATCGATTGTCAAACATTCATCTTAACACTTAAAGGAAACAATTTCATGAAACATGATTAAATACGAATAAATGACAACATGAATTTATGTTAAACCGTATTACATCTCATGCCTAATTTACCACAATTCAAACTTTAAAAAAAATATGGTAGTCATATTTCGCCAAGAATAAAAATATATAAACTAACGAAGTCTATTGGATTTTTTAAAATATAAATTTACATTTATTTAATTCTTATTACTTAGAAGGAAAAATCAAAAATAATACCGAGTATGAATTTACACAGAAACAGTTTAACGAACCTAATCAAAAAGATAAAACGTAATACGCTTTCAGTTCATTGTTCGTTATTTACTCTTTTTGCCAATTAAATAACATATTTCAAATAGATGTTTCTTAAATTGAAATTTATTAAATGGTTCCATTTGGTTTATATATTGATTTATGTTAAAGTCTTCGAATCATCACAGAATATTTTGATTAGTTTTCTTATTTATTTATTTATTTATTTATTTATTTATTTATTTATTTATTTATTTATTTATTTTTGTTTTGCAGTAAAATATAGATACTATAAATAGTATTTTTTTTCTTTTTCTACCAATAGAATAACAATACAGATAACGTCAGATAACAGCTTATATTGTAATCTTATAATTTATTGTTGAATATAATATTGTAATTTTTAGTTCAACTATTTTAACTAATTTAAACAGGAAATACCTTATTAAATATACCTGTAATATTTATACCTGACTCGGCTTTCAAAATAATTAAGTCGATTGTTTTCTTAATTTTTCAAAACTCGTAATAATTATGGAGTTAACTATATTTTTCCTGTACATCAGCTAAATTATCGTCAAACTTCCGTCTCATCATTTATCATATCAAAGCGAAATTAACAAAAGTTATATGTAAAATTTTTTAAAAAGCTTGAAAGTGGAGAAAACTTCTGCAAAGGGATAACGCTGTTAATTGTCAGTGAAAGAACGTTAATCGTTTGACATATTATTGAGGACATTGCTCTCTAGCGATATACAAAAGATAAGAAAAAATCAATGACAAATTTAAATGTTTTAAGCCTTCCTGGCCGATACTACCTTATGTGTGTAGCTTGAGAGGACCTTGTAGAAATAGCTTTTTGATTAGTTCAATTAAGGTGTGTTGCATGGTTTATTATTTATCAAGAAGTAATTGTCCCTAATCAAAATGTTTTAAAGAATGTCAAGAATTTTCAGGTCATTTTGTACAACCAAATATATTTGTTCATTGAAAAGAGATTACCAATATTTATTTTATAAAGTATTTGTTTTACAAAATGATATTTAAGAAAGATGAATCTATTTTAATGCATAAAAAGCTTATATACCGCATAGTATGTACACATAAATGCTATGGGAATAAGCGAAGGAAACGCAATAAGAACACAAAATAAAACAAGTAAAAGGAAACAAAATCATACAGTACTTACCAGGCGCATATTAAAACCCATCATTAAACACAATTCAAGCTTTGTTCGAAAATACAGAGTAAAATATAAAGTTAAGTACACATTTAAGTATACGATGGTTTGGGTGTTTTGTGGTGTACTAACAACAATATTCGATTATACTTAAACATTAAGCCGTATATTTGTATTTAATTAGACACCCGAATTTAAAACGTTTTTGTCGTAGAAACAAAAGTTCTTAATAAGATTTAATCCTTTTTCAAACATACAACTCAACACTTGAAACAGAAACTGGAAAGTGTACAATTTCATGAAAGAAATTGAAATAAAAATGATTATGACGATTTACAGTTTGAGTTTTTTAAACGGTATAACAATTCAAATTTTTAAGACCTGAAACTTTAAAAAGAATATTGTAGTCATAGAAATGGGATAAAATTCTAGGTAGAAGGGAAAACCTCTCTGAAATTGTATGATATAATAAAACACACACACACACATACGTATATATATATATATATATATATATATATATATATATACCTGTTTTTGTACCAATTACAATCTTAAAAACTTTAAAAATTGGCCCATTGAGTTATTGAGTTACAGACGTGAACTTCCTTTCAGAAAGTGAGACCACATGCTCCGGAAGGGTAGGGTAAGGACAAACTCTCTGAATGCCTACACCCGTTGATTTGTAAAATCAAATTTGAGAACGGGAAACTATGTAAAACATGGTAAAAAACATGAAATTATGAGACGTCAAGTAGATCCGGTAACAGTTTTGTACAAAAAAATTTAATTTATTCTTTCTCATTTCTGTGATAGACAAAATAAGATCGGTAAATAAGGATTTTCCTTATATTAAATGATTTAAGAAAGTTATACTTTTTAGTTTTTAGAATCTTTTTAGTACTTCCATCATGAAGGATTTACAACAAATGATTGGATGTTTTTGCAAGATAAAATACAATAAATGTTTTTAAAGTGACCTGGAAAACCTAATGAGAGTTAATAAAATATATTTATCACTATCCGTTTTTATTACTAGGTTTTCATTTCTGTATCATTGCTTAGATAGATTTCGAATAAATCCGAATAAACCTAGTACATATCTTTATTTTTATGAGGAATACATTACTTAATTATTAGATCTTGATTTTAACTGATATAAAAGGCAATTAAAATCACAATTATTATTATTATTATTATTATTATTATTATTATTATTATCGAACAGATGCGTTTTAATGTCAACAAGAAATAGAAAACACATGATTTTTCTTATGAGAGCATAACTCACGTCATTTCATGGTCAACTTAAGAAGGACTTTATTTCAAGTTGTATTTCTGATAATGTTATTTTTACTTCAACAAAAGAGCTTTTGCTGCTAGATCAAAAAAGAAGTATCAAATGATACGTCAATTTTTTGTCGCTGAAAACACAATGCAGCTGTTGGTTCTAAATGCTACTGAAAACACAATGCAGCTGTTGGTTCTAAATGCTACAGAAGTTAAATAATATAAATATTGTTTTTTGCTCTAGAAATGTAATCAAGCTTCAAACGTTTTCAAAAGACTCGTCCTAAAGACATGGACGGGTATGTGTTGTGTTTGATCGCCAAATAGAATAAAGCGCCAATTATAGAATGGAGCGCTATATACGATGCAAGCGAAATTTATAATTATTTAGCATATTTTTATGAGTTGATAATCAGAAATTTTCACGTAGTTAAAAATATATTGTAATGATTATTATTTGCATTACTGTAAATGAATAATATTGTAATGCCTAGTATTTACAACTCTGTCAATGAATACTATAAACTTTGTATCTTTTAATTACGTGTCATCTATTGACTTAATTGTTCTAAAAAAATTGGTTTAAAAAATGTAAAATGTCACAATGTTAAGTGTGACAATGTTTTTATATAATTAATATATCAAAAAGTGTTCACTAGCGATTGCGGAGATTATTAATAGAAAAAAACTACAATGAATTGTAGCTGATCTTGTTTTCACTTAATGTGTCTTCTAGTCTTAAGTTGTTGATACCTTTTACAAGTTATAAACGGAATACCCTTTTTGATACCACTAGGTATTTTGTTGGTCGAGTGCTTGCTTCATTTTACGGGTCGGATTTCGAACCCTGGTCGGGTCTGACCAAGACTTAAAAATAATGCAATGACTGTTCTTTCCAAGCACACTTTAGAAACAAAAGTCATGGGTTCTTTAAACTGGAGACCTTAAATAGCGATGCCCCGTGTCACGACATGTTGCACGCTAAAGCACTTTCCCTGTCCTGAACACACTGCAAATGACAAACTTTATCACTTTACCTATAGTTTGTGACGTCTCGTTATCAGTAAAATATTCTTGACTTCGATGTTAAACCCTTATAAAACAAATCAAACTTTTTTATTAGAATTCAATTTAGATGTGATGCATGTATTTTTAATTTTCAATCAAGTTAATTGCTCTGACTCAAAATGTTTTAGAGATTGTTATAACTTTAAGGTTATTTTGAGAAACTGAAAATGACTGTTCATTATTTAACTAATTTCATCGACAAATTCAATAATATTTGGAAAACTATTGATAATTCATAATTAACATGCACAAGGACTCGTATGTTTGTTTTATTACCATGAGTGAACACACGGGTGACTTTAGAAAAACGTAACCAAACAACTCTCAAACGGCGGAAGATTAAAATGTTGAAATTACCATCTTAAGACTTCAGTGCTATAATATTAGATTTTTGTACAATTATGTTAAAGTAACGCCTCATCTATATGCATGGTGATGTAAATATATAACACAAATACCAGTTAAATTTTGATGTGCCAGATGTGCACATTTCGGAAACTCATTCGTCATCAGTGACACTATGACCGAAAAGTTTGATAGATAAAAACATATGCCAAACAGTTGAAAATAATGAATCTAAAGTTCCAAAATTTTATAAACGAAATACAAAAGCTGGTGAAATGTAGTCTAAATGATGAAGAAAGTGGGTTTTGAATAACGCTTTATAAAACAAACATGCTTAACAATGTCAAATATAATTTGTACCATCTCTAGTTCGATCAAAGATGTTTATGTAAAGGCCCACTGTGAAAGTTCAAGCAAACCTAAGAACATTTCATAACAAACGACTACAGTCCTGCAGGTAAGAATTAAATTATAGAGAAAAACAAATACGATTTAAAGATCTTTAACTTTTCTATATATTTAAATATACACAACTAGGGACAAGACAGAAAACAGACTAATTCTAGATGTATGAGACCAAGGAAATCTCACAACCCGAAGGCATGCAAATTTTTCAAATTTATTTTAGCAAACACTCAAACATGTTGGGATCAGCTGTAACACGTTATTATTGAATGTTTAACACATTTATAATGAAGGAAATCAAACACAGAAGCGTTCCAAACTTCATGTTTCGATAACCAAACTGAAAAATATGTTTCTTATTATATAAAACATAAAGATTAATCATTAATGAGTCCAAAAAATGAAAATAACAATCTACTATATTGTCGACAGGTTCACTATTAACCGCAAATGTAACCATATTTCAAGCAGGACTAGAGTAATTGCATCTAAACCTTTTTTGCTCCTTTTTCTACTTATCATTATAAAATAGAAGTAATTTACGTGTTTAGGTAATCCCTAGTGAGCTTCAGCACATAAGAAAACCAACATCAAAACCTGTATATAAATAACGTTTTTCCTTTGTTATTTTTTTTTTTTTACTAAATCAACAAAAATCTTAAAAAAAACAGGTAAGTAAATTGATCTATTGTCAATTGGTTAGTGATTGGTTTTACTTTCGTAACAAGGTACTAGTATATTTCACAATCGTGATCTTGCACTTACATTAAATACGTTTACTTCGCATAATTATAGGAATAAATTTTAACAACATATTTTTGTACAAACATTATAGTGTACGTTAAATAATGTTGATGTCAAATTCAACATCTTGTTCAACTAACAAAATATTATTATTTAAGTTCATATTAATCAAAATGTAAATCCGAGCTCTTTCGATTACAAATAACAAATGTGTTAACGTTATATATAAATAAAACTAACATACCAGTCCTTGTCCATATCACAATCCTAAAAACAAAGTAAAACTTTGCAAACTGGCAAAATATGTTATACGTGAACTCCCATCAAGGAAGTGAGGCCGGGTGCTCCGGAAGGGCAAGCACATCCTGTCTAGCTAGCTACACCCGTCACGTGCAAGTCAATTTTGAGAATGAAAGGAACAAAGAACTATGGTAGGTCACATATATCCAGTATAAGTTGGGATACAGTGACTACATACTATCAACAATATCGTGATGACGGCCATAAAACTTTTTAAGGGCCCTGATCAGCCTAGGCTTGCAATATCCTTGTGTCAACAATTTAATTGTAAGTAATTTGTTTCGCTGCAGAAAGTTCCCATAGTGGGAACAAGCTCTACCGTACCGTATTAACTGTGAAACATATACACCATACGCAGGAGAAGCAGGGATATTACTGCAAAGAAACGGAAAGTTGACAATAGAAAAATTGAAGTCATCATGTTTGTCGTACAGCTTCAGATGAAACCTTTCATGGGTGTCATAATTGAGGTATAAGTCCAAATATGAAACAGAACATGGAGAATCTGTCGTGTCTTTTATTTCAAGCTCACTTGGATAGATGGCATTCACATATTCTCCAAATTTTGGATTATTTAGAGAAAGAACGTCATCTATATATCTGTATGTGTAGTTGAATGATTTAGCGACAGTCTTTTCTCCAGATTTGACAAGGTTCTGTAAAAATTCTGATTCATATGAATAAAGAAACAAATCAGCAAGCAAAGGTGCACAGTTTGTGCCCATTGGTATACCGATTGTTTGTTGAAAGATAATATATATCTGAGATTCAGTTCAAAGTCCTTAAAGATTAGTTTTGTAGCTTTTCATTACCTGATAATTTGTTTTTCGGCTTACATTTATTTATAACAGCTTAATGAAAAAGAGATTTACTATAGCAATTGGCTGGTTTATTAAAACAATAGATTTGTTATATGGTCTTGCTTTCTGTTGATACATTTGAAATTGGTGTTATAAATAACCAACCCATCCTGTTCCAATCAATTACTTGATGAAATTGATAGGTAATTGTCTTCATTCCTCACTACCAGTAGCTAAAAAGCTTTAGACGAATTTGTAGATAGGTTTAAAGGAAACAAATATAATTTATTGAAAAAAACATAGTGTCATTTGCAATAATTCTTGATAAAAACATGTTCTCCTGTTTTCTAAAACATCACTATTTAGTAAATAAACAACATATAAATAATTTATTATTGAAATTGATAAGATATCGATGTTACATTCATGTATTCTGTAATGTATTTGAAAAGTTTTGTAACTTATGTTTAAGATGCATATAAATCAATGATATAAACATTACAAACATTTAACAAAATCTGAATATCAAATTGAAATTATCATTGTCCATGAAAAAATGTACCAAAAGATTTTCTTATATTTAGAGAGTTCATGTTCTCTGGGTATTTGTCCTAATGGACAGTTAGTTAACCTGATTGTAAATAAAACAAATTACATTTTCTTTTAAATGTAAGAAAAATAGCGGTTTTATGGTTGTATTTCGAAAAAAGTAAAAAAGGTATTGGCAAATAGTTCGGAAAACAATAATCATTGTACCTTTTAAAATGTCCATCAACGAACTTTTAAAAACCATGTACAATTAGAGTATCATCTTCAAATGAAAATGAAACAAAATGAGAAAATGAAATTAAACAGTAAGGTACAATGACCCAACTCAGTTGCCTTTAAATTATTATTTAATTATTGTTTAAGTCCTAGATTCTATGATATATATGATATATGATGTGATTCATTGTTTCACAAAAATATATTTTAATTGCTTTAATTATTTCAATATTTCAACTATCTCTTGTGTGCTAGGTAACAATCCTTATAGCATTTTTAATTTACATACAGGTCAATGAGTTGTAAGATTTTTTGAAATTTAAAGACAATAATTTAGGTCTTTAAAATGTAATGATTACCAAAATAGAGGAAAACACTTTGCAAAACCGAGACTAGCAAGTAGAAATCATTACAAGTTAAAAAAATTAAGAAGTATTGAAATCGAAATCATCGACAACGTGTAGGTTAGTTCTTTGTCTTTATTTTTTTCCATTCTCGCTTATTTTTAAATACATAATCACATCTTTCTGATAATTATATTACGTATGTGCGATTAACAGCAATTAAAGCAATTTTTTCAATGATCATTTTGAAACTTTTTTATCATTTATAGTTGTAATGAAAAATCTTTAATATCTCTTTCTTATTTTTTGATAGATTTTCTTCAAACTCATAATTTAATTCAAACCTAAATCTTTGAAGGATATATAACATTTTTATTAATCTTTCTGTAATCTTAAATTTTAATTTTAAATTCTAATTGTTCAAAAAAGAGTATTGGATATTTATTGTTTTATTCATTTAAAAATCGATTTCAAATCTTAATTCAAACAGGAAAAATCTAATTCAAGAAAAAAGTAATTCGTCTTACTTTGATTTTTATTTATTCTCTAAAACACCACATACAATAGTGGTAAAGGACCTATTTCAGAATCTGAATTGATTTTAAATATTTTAAGTACTTTCTTTATTGTTAATTTCAGGACTTTGATCTGATGTCAAGTATGACGTTTGACATCACAAACATTAGTCAATTCCATTAGTTATCTAAGTTAGGTTTTTAAGATAATGTAAAAACACAGAATATTCCTTTGAAAATGACCGTAAACGGAAGTTGAATTGGTTTTTTTAAAGAAACTGGTAATTCTGATACAGACTTAAATTAGAACAAATGCACTAAGATCGTTATAAAATGCAAAACCAGCCATTCGATAATTTGTAGTCTTTTTTATTTTCTATTTATTTTGTATTTTTGTATGTCTTGATTTTACATCAAATACTGACAAATTGCTTGATTTAAAAAAATGTCATAATTATCAAAGGGTGTTTGATGCTTCAAATAAATATGAATCAATTTTCAAAAAAGCAGCGAAACATGCGCCTTCAAAAAAAGGAAAAAAATAGCAATATCTAATAGAATATAAGTAGAAGGGAATGGGCGGTGAAAATCTTTATAAAAACTGACAAACACTCGGACTTTACACCGGACAAAAGAGCCGAGTTATACTCGGACATAAATTAACAGGCACATTAAAGGGGCAAGATACATAAATAAATCTAATATAAAACAATTAATCTCATTAATTACCAAACTTTTGACATTTCATTTACTTTGTGAGATTACAGAGACTTTTCATCTATCATGATTTAATTAAATTTTCTTTGATGAAAAAC
Source organism: Tegillarca granosa (assembly GCA_029721355.1). Taxonomy (NCBI): domain Eukaryota; kingdom Metazoa; phylum Mollusca; class Bivalvia; order Arcoida; family Arcidae; genus Tegillarca; species Tegillarca granosa. Next base: position 11,111,079 of record CM056597.1, on the reverse strand, counting down.
CGATGCATGTAAGTGGGTACCGCTGCTGGTGGAGAAAAACACCCCGAGGGTATCCATAACTCAGTAAACAGTACTTTGTGCTGTCAAAAAATGTACCATTTAGCAAAATTTTCAGCCGTCTAAAATTTCAATTTTTTTTACAACTAAGGTTTGTTCCCTCATGCAAAGCATTCCTTAGCTGAATTTGGATTTATATAATTTTGGAACTTTAAATTCATTATGTTTTGCTCATGTTTTTTATCTATCAAACTTTTCGGTCTTAGTGTCACTGATGAGGAATGAATTTCCGAAACGTGCACATCTGGCACATCAAAATTTAACTGGTATTTGTGTATTAACACATGCGTTTTTATGTTGAATTTTTGCCATTGAAAAGTACTTAAATCATACAAATTATGTTAATTTAAGTGCAAATCCTTAGTAGGTCTTCTTATTATCACTGACAAAATATATATGGTAGTTTTTTCTGTTGAAATGCCAAGTTTATGCTACTTTATTATAACTGGTGAAGTGTCGTGTTCTTATAATTTAATATATATTTCCCTTCTATTATTATTATTCTTGAACTTATATTAAAATTTGTCTTAAATATGTTATTCAACATTTATCCCATGATGAGGAATGAATTTCTAAAATTTGCCCATATGATACATCAAAATGTAACTGGTATTTGTGTTACATATTATTCCATCATATCAAAACATTTGATGATATACTTGTTTATTTATTGTGCAAGACATAAATTAACCAGTTAATTTGATTCGAATTTATAATTTATTAATGTAGCTACCTATGCTAAATCTTATTCAAATTTTGCAACACATTTTGTACTAACAACATTTCGAAGATGCAAAAAACGATCAACATTTTTCGTTTGTTTTTAAATACTGTAAGTTTAAATGTATTCATATTCTACAGTAAAATATTAATCACTTTACTTAATTATGTGTATAGGATGAACAACTTTTGATATCAAGAAGAAGCCACTGAGACAAATGTGGAAATTATAAAAAAGGACATTAATAATAAGAGAAATAAAATACAAAATACATTTAAAATTCGAAGGCATAACTTGGTGATAACAAAGACAGAACGTCGCTGTTATTATCATCATGCATCATTTAGTTTGATTAACTTCAATTCAACTTTTATTTCATTTACATCCAAAAATTCAGCAAGGATTTTACTAACTGGCATAATATTTCATTAACAAATATCGGCTTTTACAAGAAATGCAATTCATATCAATATAACAAAATGCATAACTTGCAGAAACATTCTGATACGGTAGGCCTTTCTGTCTTCCAGGTTTTATTATATGAAAAGCAAACTCAATCTAATTTTAATGAAAGTAAAGACTAAAACCTGGTGAGAAACAAAACCAAGAATAGTGCACATTATCTATGATAATTGAACTTATTTCCTTAAATGTGTAAATCCACAGATTTCCAGTATGTTCTTTTTTTTTCCATTTCAATTTTTAGGGTGTATTTAATTTGGGTTGTATAAAAATTGACGCATGAATACATTTTAAAAAAGTAAACTGTGGAATCGGTGAAAAACTTACTATTCACTTCAGTGTTTGCTATCTACTGAATCTATGTTATTAGCCCGTACGCTACTAATGCTTCACTACTAATACGCATCCTGTTTCATATTCAATGATTAAATGATAGAACAAAAATGAAAACACGGATAAGTTGATAAACATTTGATAACATAACAGTCTTTAGCATTTTTCTAATTGTATTACAGTGTTGTATAATATGCAAATTATACAGAAATTCTCATTTTTGTCATTTAAACATAATATAAGATTCTCACAAAAGCCCAATTTTGATAAAGCTTATCTAAAAAATATTTGTATCTTGTCAAAATAAATCACAACAAAAATAATTGTTTTTTCTTATGACAAACAAATATTTAAAAAGAAACAATATATTGTGAAAATATACAAAAATAGAAACAAATAAATTTAACAACCTTCGACGTCATAATTGTGAAGTCTAATTAATTCACGTCATCACCATTTCCAAAAATAAGATCAAAGAATTTCATTTTTACTTAAATTCCACTTTGAAATAAATCAAATTTTTAGTATATATATATATATATATATATATATATATATATATTGGAGGGGCAACAGAACAGACGTTTTGCTTAAAGGATTCTTAAGGTGCAACAGTAAATATTATAACACCCTACGACTTGAAGGATGACGCCTACAACACAAAAGTCATAATGTAAACAAACAAAATCCTTTTGACAATCCAAATGACGTAGAACAAATTAATATAATTCATAAATAGATAAATGTAATCATGTTACCAAAGTTGAAAAATACTATACTTGCATGTTACAGATTAAAGATATATGTGAACACATTACTTAACACGTTGAAGATAAATACAATCAAATAACTACCAAAAATGTAGATAATTGTAATCATATTACACCATAGTTTTCCACCACTATCTACCCATGTGGATGATAAATATCATCATATTACATGTATTTTACGTCGTAGCTCAATGTAATCGCATTACTATTCGCGTTGTACATACATGTAATTACATTACTACCTACGTTGTAGCAACTTAAGAATTGAAATTCATTTTTTACTTTGTTTTTGTGGTGTAACAACGTGAAAGTTATCACAAATTGAGTAAAACCCGAAATCTAACAGTTTTTAAGCTGACCTACATTTCTGCTCTGATGAGCTAGTTTTCCGAAAATCAATGTTACAACGTCGCGGCGTAATAATACATTAAATGTCACCTTTAAAAGACGATAAAATGTCTTACAAAAACTGAAAATGATATTTTCTTGTTAATTTTCTTCAACATATAAATGATATTACAATTAAATCCTTTGAGATGTCTCTTCATGACAACACATTTACCAACAACAACGTACGACTTTCATACGTTTGTAAGACACGTGTTTCAACTTACAGGTTGACGTTTCCCACAACAAAAGAAAACTGAAAACGTGTTAAAAAACCGTGAAACAATTAATGAAACCGATGCTTTTGCCAACTATGGGCTGGAAGTGAGACGAAGGGATTTTGTTTAATTGTACCACCGGTGGTAGCTGCAATGGCGGATCAGAGAAATGTGGAGGATAAAACAAGCGGTAAGGGGTGCATTAAACTGGGCACTACCCGAGGGGGTATCACTGATATGTTTCTTTTGTGAACAGAAAAAGCTTTAAACTAAGGCCTCGTTTCTGTGGCCTGACATAAGCATGATGTGGCGTAACTGAAATTCATCATCACTCAGCAAAGATATGTCTATTGCTCTTGGGCGATGTGCAGTATATACATGACTACAATTATAATTTTTTGCATGAATTCGGTAAACATGCGTTTAGAATTTGGTTTAGGTGTGAACCAAAATTTTGACTGGTCGAAAGTAGTTCCAGTAGAAAACATTGTTATTGGAAGATTTCCGATAACAACTTTTTTTGACAGGAAAACGACCAATGAAATTGCTCCAAATCGTGTAACAACGTGAAGTTTGTAATTATATGTAATTACAGTACTATCTACGTTGTAGATAGATGTAATTACATCACTATCCACGCTGTAGATTCATGTAATCACATCACTATCGACGTTGTAGACACATGTAATAATAGTACTACCTACGTTGTAGATTCATGTAATCACATCACTATCTATGTTGTAGATACATGAAATTACATCAGTACCTACGTTGTAGATACATGTAATTACATCAGTACCCACATTGTACAGTAGATACATGTAATCACATCACTACCTACGTTGTAGATACATGTAATAACATCACTTCCTATTTTGTAAATACATGTAATTACATAACTATCTACGTTGTAGATACATGTAATAACATCACTACCTATTTTGTAGATACATGTAATTACATTACTATCTACGTTGTAGATGCATGTAATAGCATCACTACCTATTTTGTAGATACATGTAATAGCATCACTACCTACGTTGTAGATACATGTAATAACATCACTAGCTATTTTGTAGATACATGTAATTACATCACTACCTACGTTGTAGATACATGTAATAACATCACTAGCTATTTTGTAGATACATGTAATTACATTACTACCTATTTTGTAGATACATGTAATAACATCACTACCTATTTTGTAGATACATGTCATTACATTACTATCTACGTTGTAGATGAATGTAATAGCATCACTACCAATATATAAGATACATGTAATCACATCACTTCCTACTTTGTAGTTACATCTAATTACATTACTTCCTACGTTGTAGATGCATGTATTCACAATAGTCAGAACACCCACACGCTATATAAAACAAAACGCATGGCAAAATTACATTAATGTTACTTTGTAATAGTCAACTATACTCCAATAAAAACAATAAAACACATGGTAAGTAAAAAAATGAATCAAAAAAAAAAAAAAAAAAAAAAAAAAAAAAAGACAAGGATAAAGAATTGATTATAATTATCCCAAAGATACATAGGCAGTTTTTTAAAATGCAGAAAGAGATTACTAACCATGGTTTGATTATTGTTAGTCATCTTAATCCTGTATGTGGATACACATCACAAGTATGTTATTTTACTTCAGAGATTAAACATTGCTTCTATGTTAAACGTCTCGCTAAAATCTTATATATATTTAGATCAAGTATCTACCGTTTTAGCCTAAAACGACGTTTAAAAAGATTACTTATAGTTCAAATTTTATGAAGATAAATTTGTTTCTTCAATATAATAAAGTTTTTTATTGTATTAAAAATTTTTTTCAACAATATAACTTATTTATTTTTTTACTTCTAAAACCAAATCCATGTATCATGTTTTGTCTGAATAAAGATATAAAAACCGCTTTACTTTAAGTCAATGTAATTTGATGCAGACACCCAGAATATGTTTTTTTTTTGTCTGTTTTCAATCTCAACATTTAATGTATCTTGCTTCATTTCGAACGGCATAAAAGAAATTTAAATCGAAATCATTTGAGAATTCGTTTAATGTTTTAAATTATGTTCAATTTTAGCTTTGCAGCTGAAATCACTTCTTAACGCAACCAAATGTACATTTTGATAGCTCCTTGATAGTTAATATTTAATAGTTAATTTTTTAAAGAAGTCAAGCAGTTATTTTTAAAAACCATAACGACACTGTCTCAAAAAGCAATCATTTTGCTTATGACTGTTTAAATTGCACACATTATATTTCCAACAGACGATTGATATCCAAAATTAAAATTTAGCATTGAAGCTGTTCATCTTATAGTTAACATTACAATCATAATGCACCCAAGTATATTCCCATGAAAGCACTCATTCTTGCAAAGGTAAGTGTAATAGAGTCTGTAGTGACAAATAATGAGAAATGTAATCACATTTGATATGATATATTTATAGTATTACTTTTGAAGAGAGAGTGTGTGTGTGTGTGTGTGTGTGTGTGTGTGTGTGTGTGTGTGTGTGTGTGTTACGTTACTGTAATTTATATTTAACAACCAATTATAATAAAACATCGTTTATATTTCTATGTAATATAATATAATAATTATTAAGTAAAACGTAGCATCATATATATATATATATATATATATATATATATATATATATATATATATATATATATATATATATATATATATATATGATAATAAAAATTTTTAAGGGGTGTACAAAAGGGATTATTCCCGACTGAATTACAGAGATAAAAAATATTTCATAAATAAATATTTAATAGCCTTGAATATTTTTGTGAACATCAGAACATGTCAAGTTAAATAATGTTTTGCAAAATTTTAATTTTAAAAACATTAATTTTAATGTTTTAGGTGAAATATTTCGAAGACATTCTCGTTTGTTTACAATTTAAAAATAACTTCTATTAATAGATGGCTATTCCCTGAAACTGGTCGAAAGTAGTTCTGGTAGAAAACGTGGTTACTGGACAATAACAACGTCATTTAATAAGAAAACGACCAATAAAATGGCTCTATATCGTGTCACAACATGAAGTTTGTAATTATATATATATATATTATTTACTCACATATAAGTGTTAAGGCACGTGGATTCTATAGAATAAAGCAGAAACATTTAAATAAATATAAAAAACAAAAATTAAGTTATCAGTGGAAATAGAAACAAACGAGTGAAAAAAATTATAAAAATGAATATAATATAATTCATAATGTTCACCGTGAAAGTTTTTGATTTTTAAATTCATGTCGTTTGATACAACAAAAACTATTCCTTTGGTTCCATTAGAAATAATATTAATATTTTAGCATCAAATCGTTACTAATTAAATTTGATATAAAAAGATCAAAAGATTATAATTTTAGAAATTTAGGTACACAAAGTATTTTATATTTGTTTTCGAAATGCCATTACGTCTGAACTTTGTGGGAGGACCCTAAATATTTATTTCTATATATTTCGATAAAAAAATAAAATATCAAACAAAAACATACCGGCCCATGTCCAAGTAAAACGCATCAACATGAGAACTGCATCCGAATACTTCGAAAAAGTAAGCCTTAATAAGCCTTGGCTTATTTCATAAAAATTCCTGTTCAATGTGAGGTGTCATATGTGCACATATCGGAAATTCATCCATCATTAGTGGCACTAGGGGCCGAAAAAAGATGATAAATAAAAAGATTTTCATAACATTTGAAAATTAATGAACCCAAAGTCCCATAGTTATATGAATCTTAACCCAGCTAAGGAATGCTGTTGTGACGAAAAATTATTAAGTATTGATTTATTAAATAGCCATGACGATAAGAAGTTGAAATAATTACAGTTAATTACTTACAGTGTTACGATGATTTCAGAAGAACCGATTGATTAGGTTTCGAGTACGGACATTACAATGAATAAGCGCTGTGATAGCGTAATTAGATACAACATACGGGTAACTGAAGAGGGGTATTTCCAATGTCAAATTTAAAGTCACTGTTCATTGGTCCAGTCGCCGAAGTATTGACGGATCAGATTTAAAGTTACAAAGTTCAGTATTACTGTTTGGATCCTCTCGAGATTTGAAGTACACGTCCTGAAAAGGCATGAGGATTCCGGGTAAATACTAGTATATAAGCCAGAAATTTATGGATGCTGTGCAGTTTTACTTGGAAAGTTTCTGAAGTAATGGTCTGTTAAAGAAGTCTGCCTTTAATAGGAAATAATTATAAGGTAATATAGTGATATAATTGAAGATATATCGCTTATATTAAATATAGGAAACGTGTAAACAACCAAGTGTGTGAACACGCACTTTATACACGGTAGCAGACGACACTGGGTTAAACACAGGTGATGCTGCTATATCATCTGGAGATAGCCACAACAACTGATATTGTAGTAAACAAAACTGTTGATAGACACATTGTTGCTGATTACGGAGTTACACTCTGTTTGAGTTTACCTCCCAGAACGGCACATTTTAGATCCGAGTCTTAAAGTGAAACTAGAGCTTATTGAAGATTGATGCCCCTACCTTTAGAGTATGTTTATCTACTGTATTTAAAGTTTTAATGAATTACATTGCCTGGTTAAGAAAACCAATTGCTGTTTATATTTGTCCATAGAGAAGATTAAGAGTTTGTTTTGATTGCTTTATTACGGTATATTTCCGTGAGAACCTACACACATATAGGTTTGAAAACATGCAAGTTATATCAGTGGTTGCTTACCAGTAAGCAAACTCTGATGTAATCCTCCTTGTGGGGCACTGTTGACCTTTTTTCCAACAGTAAACCGTAAGGTGTATTTTCTCAATTTTTGTTAGTTTTGTGGTTAGACTTGAATGTTTACAACATTATTTCTGTTAGTAAAGTGCAACACATATAACTAGCTAAATCTGACCCAGAAAGTAATATCATTGTGACGGACTTCTGTGGCTGTAATACGCTACCCTTAAATTGTTAAAGTTGCCTTCCAATTGCACTGTAACCCCCTATTGCTACTTTTGTCCGTTACAAAAGAATTTGATGGCAGCTGCGGGATATCATTAGCAATTACGGTTTATCTCTTGAAGTTTTTTTATTATTATTATAATACATGTGGTGTTTAATAATTTAAAAAAAATTGACAAAGGCTTGAATACACTTGATTGGATATACAGTGATAAATCTTCACACATAACTGGAAGGCGGTGGTTACCCTCAGAGACTGAGAGAGCAGACGAAGCATTCTCGATAGCTGAAGATCATTTAAAGAAACGATGGTTTTCACCTATACTTCCACAAACACAAGATGAAAAATCTGTTTCAACACCGAGTCCTATTGAAGCTATGAGACCATGTTCTAAAGATTTCTTGAGTGATGAAAATACAGAAAATACTCAAGTCAAACAAATTATTGAAGAAAACAGGAAAATTCTAAAAGAAATGATGGGCATGAATAAAGTGATGGTTAGTCTCTTAGGTGAGATTGACGATCTTAGACGTGAAAGCTATCAAATGAAACAACAAGTAGAAAAGAACTCAAATGAAACAACAAGTAGAAAAGAACTCAACTGAAACAATGGCACTGCGTCGTGTGGTATATACTGTTTCAGAAGAGACAAAAGGAAGATTACAAGAATTTGAAGATAAAACCAACTTATCAATAGTGAACACGCCAAGCAAACTGCCCTCACAGGATAAGTCTACAATAAAAGACAAGGCTGAGTTTACTTTCGGAAAATACAAGCCTGAATTACAACAAGATGTTCCATTAACAGGGTCTTTGAATACTTTGAAGGAGGAAGTTGAAAATCTGCGATCTAAGTTAAATAAAACACAAGTTACCCTTGCTGCTGTGTTAACTGCTAAAGCGAAAGAAACTCCCTATGCTGAAAATAATCAACAAAGTAGGCCGCAATTGTATCAAACTAGCACACCTGTTATAGACACGCCAGTTAAAAAGCTCGAGTTTACAACGCCGGAAACAGAAACAAAAGTTTATCAACAAACTGTGGAGAAAACGGAGAACCAAACGCAAAGTTTTGAAGTCAAAGCAAAACCTTCAACGTACGATGGTCTTGTGCCATGGAATAACCATTTGGTTCATTTGAGACTTGCGCAGATGCTAATAACTGGACAGAAGAGGAGAAAGGCATGTATCTTGCAATATCTCTGCGAGGACAAGCCCAAGGAGCGCTAAGTAACATGCCAACAGAAGACAGACGAAACTATCGTAAGTTAGTGCAAATGCTTGAGGAAAGATTCCAACCCCCAAGCCAGACAGAGTTGTGTAGGACACAGTTGAAAGAGAGAAAACGAAGAGCTACCGAGCCATTACCAGAATTTGGTCAAGAAATAAGAAGATTAGTTAATCTTGTTTATCCACAAACTACCGTGCCTGTTGAAGTAAGAGAGAAGTTGGCGAGAGATTATTTCCTAGATGCTCTTGTAGATGATGAAATGAAATGGGGAATTCAGCAATCATCTCCAACAAATTTAAATGAAGCTGTTAATAAAGCAGTAGAGTTAGAATCTTATATAAAGCGGAGACAAGAACGATTTGTTAGGTCTGTTGCTAATCATAATGGAAATAGAAATAATCAAAGTAACCCCAGGGATAATAGGAGTAACAACTTTACAGATTCAACACAATCACTGATTACCGAAATGAAAAGAGAAATACAAACTTTGAGGAGGGAGCTGGGAAATAAATTTCAAGATATAAATCGTCAAATTCAGACAAATAAGGATAAAAAGGAAAGCATTGTTGCAAACTCAGAGACAGAAGGGGTAAAGGTCCCAAGGAATTAGTCCTACCTGTTACTATTGTGGGAAGAAAGGTCACATTGCTAGGGAGTGTAGAAAAAGAAAATTTGATCAGAGTAGAGAAGTAGCTCATGATCAAGAGGAAACACAACCAAAAAGTGAAGTTCAACAAACAGACCAGGCAAATAAATTGCATTCGATATCAAAAACTGACGAAATATCATTGAAGTTAAATTGTACAAATAGCAATGAAGCAGGGATGTTTGTATATGCTAAAATACTCGGTGTAAAAGCAAAACGTTTAGTTGATACTGAAGCAACTCTAACCCTTATATCAAAGCAATTTTGTAAGAAGATCCCTTCTGGGAGAATGCAAAGAATAAAGCCATTCACTCGAACCATTCAAGGAGCAGGAGGTGAAAGTTTAGAAGTAACTGGAAAAAAGAAATTAAGTTTTAGAATTGGATCCAGATACTACCGAAATCAGGCTGTTATTGCAGAATTGAATGTTGATGGAGTCAGTGGGCTTGATTTTATGAATGCACATAAGTGTATTGTAGATATAGTTGGTCAGAAGCTCATTATTAAAGAAAGACAAGTTCCACTCATTCTCAAAGGAGGCATTGGTTGTTACCGCATTGCCGTCAGAGAAACAGTGAATTTACCACCAAGAAGTAATAGTAATAAAAGTAACACTCGTAGAAACGACAAATTATTGGAGGGTATAACTGAGCCAAGGTCTGAATTTCTTGAGAAAAACAAAGCATTAGTTGGTAGAGCACTAGCCACGGGTAGAGAAGAAATTCCAGTGCGTGTAATGAATATTGCTGATCACTGCACAACATTGAAAAAGGGAACAGTCGTTGGAAACTTTGAACCAATAGAATGTGCTGATTCCATTAATGAAGAAACACAAAATACTGATTTAATAAATGAAAAAGTACAGAGATTGTTAAAGTTTTCATCCACCGTTCTTTCCTACTGAAGAAAAAGAAAAAAGCAGAAAATTTACTATTCAAGTACAATGACATTTTTGCTGAGAATGATCAATAACTAGGATGTACGAATATCATACAGCATGAAATAAATACAAAGGATGCTACTCCTATAAAACAACCACTTAGGAGAATACCTGCTGCTTTGACATCAGAGATTGATGAAACATTAGATAAAATGTTAAAACAGAATGTTATCGAACCTTCAAGTAGTCCGTGGGCATCAGGTGTGGTTTTAAGTGAAAACGAATGATCGTACGATGAGATTCTGCGTCGATTATAGAAATGCTTAATCAAGCAACAGTGAAAGATGCATATCCGCTTCCGAGCATTGACGAGGCTTTAGATCAGTTAAGCAGGAAACAAGTGGTTTTCAACATTAGACCTTTGCTCAGGCTATTGGCAAGTAGAAGTCAAAGAAGAAGATCACCCTAAGACAGCTTTCACAACAAGAAGAGGACTTTTCCAGTTCAGAAAAATGCCTTTTGGTCTTTGTAACAGTCCTGCTACATTTGAAAGATTGATGGAGACTGTATTAGCAGGCTTAAATTGGGATATTTGTATGATATACTTAGATGAATGTTATCTGTATGGGAAGGACATTTGAAGAATTAATCAAAAACTTGGATAAAGTATTTCAACGTTTGAAAAGCGCAGGGTTAAAATTAAAAGCAAAGAAGTGCCAACTGTTTGCTAAACAGGTAAGTTTTCTCGGTCATATAATCTCCAGTGAAGGTATATCAGCTGACCCAAGAAAATCCGAGTCGTCAAAGAACTGGCCAATTCCTCATAATGTTACCGCTGTACGTTCGTTTGTTGGTTTTTAGCAGCTATTATAGAAAGTATGTTAAGGGATTTGCCGAACTTGCAAAACCTCTTCATCGATTAACGGAAAAAGGAAGAGAATTTAATTGGACAGAAGAATGTGAGGAAGCATTTATGAAGTTGAAAGAAATGCTAATTTCGAGTCCTAATTTTGGCACATCCTGATTTTACACAAAAATTTATCTTGGATACAGATGCAAGCAATATGGCTATAAGCGGAGTTTTGTCGCAGGTAATAGAAGGACAAGAACGACCTATTGCATATGGCAGTCGCTGTTTAACAAAACAAGGGAGACGATATTGTGTGACAAGAAAAGACCTATTCGCAGTAGTATATTTCACACAACATTTCAAACAATATCTATATGGGCAAAAATTTCTGCTTAGAACTGACCATGGTTCCTTAAGATGGTTGTTCAATTTTAAAAATCCAGAGGGGCGAATGGCTCGATGGTTAGAAATACTATCACCCTATAATATGGACATTGAACATCGACCAGGGATAAGACACAGGAACGCAGATAGTTTGAGTAGAATACCCTTGTAAACAATGTGGGATACACAAAGATTGGGAAGAAAACTTAGACACAGTTAATATACTACAAGTTGGTGAAAAATGTGATACAGGTCCAAGACACAAATGAAGAAACCTTAGAACAAATACAAGATAAAGATCCTGAGTTGAGAGAAGTTAAAACATGGAAGAAGAATAATAAATGCCCTTATCTAAGAGAAGTGGTAAATAGAAGCAGATATATTAGAAGTCTTCAATCGCAGTTTGAATTATTAGAGTTGAAAGATAACATCCTATTCAGAAAGTGGTTAGATGTAAACACAGGCAAATATAGCCTTCAAGCTATACTTCCATTATGTGTAAAGACGAAAAGTTTTAGAATGGTGTCATGATAGTTTAACAGGAGGCCATTTTGGGAAAAATAAAACCTATGACAAGGTGGCATCACAATATTATTGGCCTGGACTTAGATCTGATGTTCAACTTTATGTAAAAGGATGTAACGAATGTGCAAAGAGGAAGGATTCCACCAAAATCATTCCGAGCACCATTACTACCACATGCCAGTGGGTGAACCACTACAAAGAATAGCAATAGATATAATGGGCCCTCTTCCATTAAGTGAGTCAGGGAACCGTTATGTTTTAGTAATAGTGGATTACTTTACCAAATGGACTGAAGCTTTTGCGATGCCAAACATGGGAACCATCACCATTGTAAAAATCTTAGTTGAAGATTTGGTGTTCCAGAATGTATCCATTCAGACCAAGGTTCTCAATTTGAAAGTGAAATATTCCAAGAGATGTGTGCGGTTTTAGATATCAACAAGACTAGAACATCACCATATCATCCACAGTGTAATGGGGTGGTGGAACGGTTCAACAAGACGTTAGCTAATATTCTTGCAATACAGATTGAGGGAAATCAAAAGAACTGGGATGAATATCTACCCTTTGCTACTATGGCATACAGAAGTGCAAGACATGAATCAACAGGTTTTACGCCAAATCTACTAATGTTAGGACGAGAAGTAGCAACACCATTAGATTACAGTATGCATTACCAAGGGAAATAAATAGAAATCCAAAAACACATTATGTATGGGAACTTAAAGAGAAAATAGAAGAAATGCATAGTCTAGTAAGAAGGAATACAACAGAAGCAATGGAAAGGCAGAAGAAAATTTACGATACAAGAGCTGAGCACAGAAAGTTTGAAGTTGGAGACAAAGTCTTTGTATTTTTCCCAAAGGTACAACCAGGACAATCTCCAAAACTCGCATCTTTATGGGGAGGACCATTTAATATATTAAAACAACTGGGACCTTTAAATTACCAAGTGGATTGTTGTAGAAATAATAACCTACAAGTGATACACGTTGATAGAATTAAGTTACACAGAAAACAAATTCTGAAAGGAGAAAAACAAGAAACTACTGAGATTTGCTTAGAGGATGAAACTGCAATTAGATTAGGAAAACAAGCTATCCAAGAGACTTTTCAAGATCATGAAACTGAAATAGCAGATGATCAGGACACTGGAACAATTGAAACTTCTCCTTTAGTTAGTAGTCGTCCAAAAAGAAACAGACGTCCCCCAGTTAGATATCAGGATTACGTTGACCCTGACAGTGAATTCATAGAGTAATATTGGTATAATTGTTTTAATAATTATATAAAGAGTAATATTGTAGCTTTTAAATTTATTTCCTCTATTTTAGAATGGCCAATACGAAGATAACGGCAAGAAAAAGAAGTAGAAGCAGGAGCAGAAGTCGTAGCATGGAGAGGGAGAGATCTATGAAAAAAGAGTGGCCTTGTCCAGCCTGCAAGAAAAGCTTGAATTTCACGGAAAAAGAATTTATGCAGCATATTCAAGGATGTACTCTTAATAAAGTGAAACGTGACGAACGAGAAAAGAAGTACAAATGTACCATTGTTGGATGTACATTCAGAGCTTCACGTCAAAGTGAATTAAATAAACATATGGAGGTTGAAAACAAAAGAAGGGGAAATAAGGGTGAAATGACTAAGAATGTAAGTTCAACCGTTTCATCACCACAGACATCTTTAGAGAAAAATCTGACCCCACCTGTAGATACAAATATCATACCTTTGACTCCTGGGTAGGAAGATTTATTTGAATCTGAAGATGATTGGGATAAAGACCCTGGTCAGCTAATAGAGGATATTTGCGTTCAAGCCACGCAGAAGCAAACTGATCCAACGTTACGGAAAAGGACCATGCCTACATTATTCATTCCACCACCTAAGCAAACCGCGCATAAGTTACACGCCCAGAAAACAAGCCAAAGAAATAGGCGTTCAAACAGATGCAGTGTCAAGGCTGAGTTCTTAAGATAACTCACTCATCATGGGAAGATAACGGAAAACATTTCACCCAAGACGAGGAAATCGAAGAATGGTATTGAAGAGTGCAAGAAGATTCTATCTCTCTAGGAAAGAGACGTTTGAGTATCTCTAGGAAAGAGACGTTTAAGTATCTCTAGGAAAGAGACGTTTTAGTGTCTCTAGGAAGGAGACAACTCCATACCTCTAAGGAAGAGAAGGAGTTCTGAATAAGTTCAAGAATATTTTTTTTGTTTTTGTTCAGTAAATTTACCAATGAATTCGCCATAACATGATTATGATTGACATTTTCCACTAAGAAAGTGAAGAACAGATAGTTCTGTTGCAAATTATGATAATATTGTAAATATTAATACTTACCAGAAACATGATTGAAATTGATTACATCCTGTGACTGTGATTCATTTTTATTTTAAGATAAAATGCGAGGACGCATACTTTTTTCAGCAGGGAGCAATGTGACGAAAAATTATTAAGTATTGATTTATTAAATAGCCATGACGATAAGAAGTTGAAATAATTACAGTTAATTACTTACAGTGTTACGATGATTTCAGAAGAACCGATTGATTAGGTTTCCGAAGTACGGACATTACAATGAATAAGCGCTGTGATAGCGTAATTAGATACAACATACGGGTAACTGAAGAGGGGTATTTCCAATGTCAAAATTTAAAGTCACTGTTCATTGGTCCAGTCGCCGAAGTATTGACGAATCAGATTTAAAGTTACAAAGTTCAGTATTACTGTTTGGATCCTCTCGAGATTTGAAGTACACGTCCTGAAAAGGCATGAGGATTCCGGGTAAATACTAGTAAATAAGCCAGAAATTTATGGATGCTGTGCAGTTTTACTTGGAAAGTTTCTGAAGTAATGGTCTGTTAAAGAAGTCTGCCTTTTATAGGAAATAATTATAAGGTAATATAGTGATATAATTGAAGATATATCGCTTATATTAAATATAGGAAACGTGTAAACAACCAAGTGTGTGAACACGCACTTTATACACGGTAGCAGACGACACTGGGTTAAACACAGGTGATGCTGCTACATCATCTGGAGATAGCCACAACAACTGATATTGTAGTAAACACAACTGTTAAGACCAAACGGAGATAGACACATTGTTGCTGATTACGGAGTTACACTCTGTTTGAGTTTACCTCCCAAAACGGCACATATTTATATCCGAGTCTTAAAGTGAAACTAGAGCTTATTGAAGATTGATGCCCCTACCTTTAGAGTATGTTTATCTACTGTATTTAAAGTTTTAATGAATTACATTGCCTGGTTAAGAAAACCAATTGCTGTTTATATTTGTCCATAGAGAAGATTAAGAGTTTGTTTTGATTGCTTAATTACGGTATATTTCCGTGAGAACCTACACACATATAGGTTTGAAAACATGCAAGTTATATCAGTGGTTGCTTACCAGTAAGCAAACTCTGATATAATCCTCCTTGTGGGGCACTGTTGACCTTTTTTTCCAACAGTAAACCGTAAGGTGTATTTTCTCAATTTTTGTTAGTTTTGTGGTTAGACTTGAATGTTTACAACATTATTTCTGTTAGTAAAGTGCAACACATATAACTAGCTAAATCTGACCCAGAAAGTAATATCATTGTGACGGACTTCTGTGGCTGTAATACGCTACCCTTAAATTGTTAAAGTTGCCTTCCTTTTGCACTGTAACCCCCTATTGCTACTTTTGTCGGTTACACTGTTTATAGAAACAAACCTTAGTTTTTAAAAAAAATTCAGAAAATTAAGACGGCTTAAAATTTTGCTTCATGGTACAGTTATCATTTACTTATTCTATAAATTTTGGAACGTTACAAGATCGTGTATATATATATATATATATATAATTGATTTTTGCGATATTCTTTTCTCCAGTTCTTAAAGGTACTGCTTAAATGTTGCTTCATTTAAATACGGAATTTAACAAGAAGGCAAAGGTATACAATTTGTGCCCACTAATATTCCGATTGTTTGCTAAAAAATTATCCTGCAAAAAAACTAAAATATCCTGTCGAAAATTCTTACATTGTGTTGGTACAAATGCGGCATTATTTTGCATCCCAATAATATCTATAAAACCAAAAACTACTGTGCTGGCCTACACCAATTGTGTTGTCAGTGTGAAATTTTAGGAATCAACTGTTGCGTTCTGTATTGTATGTTTACTGACCCATAATTCAAATTGGGTGATTCTAAAACATGATCCATTATAGGAACAGTCGACTTCCAACTTAAAAAATTGCAAAACATAAAACGTGGAGGAACCTACTTATTGATCACGCCATGATACGTTTTTTCAGAAAAAATGAGACAATATCAAATCGAGATTTATTATTACAATTCGTTTTAAATGCGTGCTCCTCCATGCAATTAACGGCAAAATTTATGTTACATCTGCTAATGTCATATTATATTTAAGTCTATCAAATGACATCAGCAAAACGCTAATTAGGTATGGGGGTTACAACGATTTTGCGAACTTTTTGGTAGTTAATTTTCATTTAACTCTGTATTTTCCTGTGTTGTATCTTTTAGCTTTGTACAGCAATAGCTATATAAGACAAATATAAGATACCAGTGTGAATTTCATGATAATCTTCTGCAGGACTATATGTGCTTTGAGTAAAGAATTCGCCCTTGCCTTTTAACTTGGGAATAAAAACGAAACAAAGTCCCTCGGAAATATATTAACGGCTGTAACTTTGTTTATAAAGGTTGACCACGCAGTCCAACATATCATATAAAAGGTAACTAAGGATAGGTATATAAAAATATTTTATTTCAAAATTGCAATGTCAAATGTAAAAATTCCTAAACCTAAACTTTATATTTTCTGGTTCTCTATAATGAAATAAAAAGAACAATACTAATGAAAGACACCTAAGGTCATTTTCCACTGTGGGTTGGGCTGGGCAGTGCTATGTACCACTTTTAATTGGTTCAGATCCCAACCCCTAAACTATGTATTTTCTGGATCTTTGTGACAAGTTAAAAAGAGTTTTAATAATTAAGGGCACTTAAGGTCATTCCCAACTGGGTGTGGGGCTTGATGGTGTTGTGTATGTGTATATCTTTTTAATAATTGAGATCCCCACTCCTTGCATTTTTTTTGTTCATTATGGAGAAACTGTAATTACTATTTCAACAGAGTGATTAAAAAACTCTAGGAAATAATTTCCAAGAGAAAGAGGGGGTAGTGGTGCAAAAATTCTTAACGTCACCCTTAGTCAAGAGCCACTATTCCTAAAATATACCCGACTTCATTTCTTAATGCCATCTTATATGATTGAAGCCCTTTTTTAAAAATTGAAGTCAACTTCAATAGTATAATAACATGCTTTTCTTAAGTATTATTGTCAATTACACTCTGCATATGTAGTTTCTGGCTAAACCACATTCATCCCACGTCAATCAAATGGTTGGTTACACCCTTCACAGTTCTTGATTAACTTGCTACCAATTAAATAGAATAGTTGACTACTAAAAACACATCAGCTAGCTGGAACTGCCAAATTTGTTTTCACAACAAACCACAAAACGTAATTAGGGGCGACAAGAATCAAAATTTTTTTGAAGAATTGCTGTCAATCAAAAATCAAAAAAGTTCATCTTGCTCACAATAAGAAATATATCATAGTTTCTATCTGTGATTAAATATGATGTAAAAATAACACTCAATTGGCAGTTTTTTGAATGGCTTGAATTGCTGGAATGATAAATAAACTTTTGAATGGAAAATTAAGAACTAAAAAAGAACTGGGTAACAGTATTTTATGCCCAAACACGATTTTTCACCTTATATTGATGCCGTCGGTTCTTAGATGCTGAATAAAACTGGATTACCCTGAAAAGAAAACCATCGATTTTGCTAAAGAAAACACACAAACTATAATACATTAGGATCTTTCAAAAGGGGATGGGAATCTAGGCAGAAGGAGGAACTGTGATCAAGAAGTACGCTTAAGACCACATAATATAAAACTGTAGAGGTTAAATTTATAATTTGTGATACATTTTTAAATATTTTTGTATTATGTGACTTTTTGAAAACCTAATTTATTCAAGTGAATCACTATTACATTCATTGATGGTTATTACTATCTTGGGGGTTAATAGTACTCCAATCTGCCTCAACAGTAGGGGTTATTCGAACCAACTTAAGACAACTAAAGCCAGGTCATACATCAGACTTAACATCATTGCTTTCTTATAAAAGAACAGAGTATTAACTGGTTCATCTAGTGTGAGGATAATTTAAGGTGGGGAGTGATATGCTTCTCTGTAGGATACTGACCAAAACCTGCAAATAGCAAAATAAAAAATTAAAAACATATAAATTAATCAATGGTACAAACTGGAGTCGCGAGGTGTTCAAAAAGTCGGGGTGTTGGAAGACTTTAGTCACTGTGCTTGCCACAATTACAATTCTTCATTTTGATCTCGTACTTAGGTTGGTTATTTATAATTCGAAAACTTCATATCCATACACCATGTACTTAAAGCAAAAGGTTTTGTCATACGGTTAATATAATACCTTAAAATGCTCGTGTTATAACACATGTGCAATTACTTTTATATTCTCTATCGTTTATGACATCATATCGTTCAATGATATTTGATTAGATATCAGTATTAAACGGTTTCAGAGTAATTCTTTTCTTCATGATGCATTTTGAGAAACTTTCTTGTTTCCTGAATGCTTTCGGAAATGAAATATATGTAGCTTTGGTGACTCCAATTTCAAATGTAGTGGCTTCTTGTACATGTCCCTTTTTTGTCCTTTTAGTAAAATTGAGGCTTGTGATTTTTACAGCTAGTCTCGCCTAAAACCACTTTTTTGTAGTAATCTTTGGCACTTACACAACACGTTCTTTTTTTATTTATCAACGTAATCCTAAAATGCAGCAGGACAATGCGAGGCGTCATTTTGCAAGGATTTGTCGTGACTTTGTAACTCAAAACACCGTCCCAGTTCTCTACTAACCACCACATAGTCCAACATTGTCCATGATCTAGCATTTTTGAGACAAACTGGATAAGTGTTAGGAAGTGAGTCAACAAAAGCATTTTATTAAAAACAAAAATTGTGTTGTTTTTTGCCTTTCTCGCCTGAAATGTTTTTGCTAATTTGCTGAGATTTTATTACTTCCTGAAATTAACAGCTAAGGTTTTCTTTCTACAGAAATATTTAATCACGGATGCGCATAGTGATTTCAAGTAATAAAAAACCAAACTTCCTTAAGCTAATCTTCTATTAACATGTTGTAAATTTCACTGTAAAAAAGACAGTAATGTCGTTTTGGGTTTTGATTCTCTAATTGTTTACTCGGGTTATAATTTACACGGTCCAATACTCAAGAAAGTTTTTTTTTAGACTTAACCGATTGCTCATTCGGTTAAATCGATGTTCAGAGAACAGGTCCCCTAATTCTGTGGTTTCAAATTTCAAAATTCAGCAAATTTAGCCGTTAATTATTATTTATTTATTTATTTTTATTTATTAATTTTTTTTATAGAAGATCTTCACATAGTACAATTACCATACCGCCACTGGTCGTTATAATGTATATAATTTAAGCCAATTTCCGTCTGTCCAAAGTTTCAATTTAATAATATTTTATTTTTATTTTTAATAAACATTTTTATGATTACTGTACTGTTTTTACTTGTTTTATTTGGATGTTGCAGCTACTACGGTGTTTTTCGTTACATTGTTTGTTGTTGTCAATTATATATTAGTAAGTTACATTACTTTTTCTTTCACAGAAATTCCTGTATTGAAACGTTCTAGCTATTTTACCACTAGAAACTAAACACAGCATTATTTGATCAGCTACAAGGTTACAATCTGTTTTAAGTTTTCAAAGTTACATAATACGTTCGTACTTTTTTTCAAAGTCACACAGTAATTGCATTTCAAAAGTAACGCGGCAATATACATTTTGTTATGAGATTTCCGATATCAAAATAGATTTAATATTATAAGTTCTTCTGCAGAAATGTGCAAGTGCAAAAAGAACAATGTTTTTTATTGGTTAGTAATATATTGTGTCTAAGACAATGCTAAAATGAGAATTTTAAAATAAGAAACGCAGACATCTTGTAAGCACCTAACAACCCTATACTTAAGTTCCTTAAAGGATTTTTTCTTTAATATTAAAATATATTAAATGACAGGATGAGGAATTTTTAACAGAAACTCGGCACTTGTTGGTTAACGTATAAGTATAAAATCATTAAGAAATATAGTTTCATTTTAAATTTTAGGAACAAAAAGCAAAAACTACAACTAGAATTTTATTCAAGATTACAATTATACACTAAACATATCATACAGGGGACACGCCTACTTGGTTTTGCGCATTGATTCAATACCAATGTTTGCGCGTGCAGATTGGGTGAAAAATGTTGCTAAAATGGCATACGATCAAAGCAAAGATATAGTGAAACACGTATTTTACTAAATGTTTTTGCTTTAAAATACGTTATTTCTGGAATTGAATGGGTGTGGATTTACTTGAAACGTTGCCATTAAGTTAAATTAAGGGCTTTAAATTCCTGCATGAAATATCCTTAGTTCAGGGATACTAATGAAAATATTTTTCAACTTGGTTTTAGCTAAATATGTGCAATTTGACTTTTATAACAAGACTGGTACTAGTCTCAGTTGCTAATTTTTCCTATTCTAAAATATTGTTAACCCCAGCTTCCTTTTTTTGGTATTAAGCAAAGATGCGTCGTTTCTTATTTAGTCTCATTTTAAGTGTTAAATCAATTTTATAACAGAAAAAAATAAAATTTCAAGACTAAAATTTGAATACTTGTATAAATTTGACTTGTATGATACATATAAATCTACACTCTTAATACAAAAGGTATTATTGTTATTATTATTGTTATTATTATTATTATTATTATTATTATTATTATTATTATTGTATTTAAAATACATGAACAAAAGTGCATAATTAGAATGATAACAAAACTTTTATTATTGGAACATAACAAACAAATCACTATAAACAACTCATTATGAGCTTGAAACATTTAGTGATTCATTATTCACAAATAAGCTAACCCAGTGCGGTCAACTTTCTCAGTTTGATTGTAATGAGCCCAACCAGACATTCTTAAAAACAATAAGCTACATAACCTTGTCCTACCTATAACAGCACAAGTCATTCAGCTGATGTCAACATTAGCCAGATCACAATATTTTTATCAAACCAGTTGTCATTTAATTCAGATGATCTCCAAGTTATGACACAGAGAGTATTCTCCAGACTGATTCTGTGAAAATTGAAAACAATTTGACTTTTATGTGAAGTGGGACAAAAGTTAAATCAGGTTGCACCATCAGTTTACAATGCCATGTGTGACATAATGTTTTCTTATGTAAATATATTATTTGGTTCTTTTATCCTGGCTTATTCTTGCTATAATTCGCATATTTAAACAATATTCTAGTGATAACCTGTATGACTTATTATTCGATATTTCAAGTTTTAAAGTTTAAAATTGTTAAACATTTGTTTATATTGGGTTATATTAGGCTAATATGTGCTTTATCAGGAAAAATCATCAATTGTCTTTTACTTTGTGTGTGCTACTTTTGATTTCTTTATGAAAAGATACAATTTAAAAATAGCACATATTAATTTTTGTGTGTGCTCCTTTTGATTTTCTTATGAAATGATATAAATTTTCTAATATTAACTACTTCTGAATTATATCCATAGCACATAACACTAGTTAACTCAAATTAACCTTTTAAAGTTTAAAAGTGACTTGAAATTATAAAATTCATTATTTAATTCTTGGGCTATTATTGTCTTTAAAAGTTAGATTATATGTTTAAATTTAATTAAAACATCAAAAGCTTTAGAAAAGCCTACCTTTACTTCTTGTGAAATAAACGTGATAAACATATTCAGTCAAATGACACACTAGAGGAAATATTTAAATACTGTTAAACTTTACGTACAAAAACATCGATAGTTCTAGGTCATGCCTTCTTCTAGTTGATCTCCTATGGTCCTGTCTTAGGTCAGTTTTGATGAACCATACTAAGCATGCACTGTATAAAATACCAATTGCTAATTACTGAATTTTTAAACTTTTGCAACATTATATACCCTGAAACAATGATGACTTAAAATGAAAGGTCCTATAACTAAACTTGTATAACAAAACAAATTGAAAGATTAATTAATATAACATTTAAAAAATAAAAATAAGTATCTAAAATAATAAAATTTAGCTTCCTAGAACTATGCTACACACTGTATTATACAACTTTGCTACTTTTTAAGTTTTCATTTACTCTACTTTACTCGTGCAAAGCATTCCTTAGCTGGTTTTGGAATCATATAATTTTGGAACTTTAGATTAATTAATTTTCAACTGTTTCGCTCATGTTTTTTATCTATCAAACTTTTCGGTCTTAGTGTCACTGATGAGGAATGCATTTCCAAAATGTGCACATCTGGCACATCAAAATTTAACTAGTATTTCTGTTATATATTTCATAAAAAATTAAAAATGCTGTGTGTGTGTGTGTGTGTGTGTTTTTGGTGACCATTTTGGCACAAGAATGATGTATACTAATACAAAGTTGACTGAAAATAAAAGGATACAAATCCTAGATTTTCACTAATTTTTTCCAATAAACTTTGTTGGCTTGATATCAGTTAAATATAATAGTATAATTTATAAATATATAACACGAATTCCAGCACATTTCGGAAAAGTATTTCTCAGCATTGACAATAGCGGCCGAAGAGTAAGATAGATAAAAAAAACATAAGTAAAACAATTGAAAATGAATAAATCTAAGATTCCAAAATTATATGAATCCAAATCCAGCTAAGGAATGTTTTGCGTGAGGGAACTAATCTTAGTTTTCAATCAATTTAAAAAATTAAGATAGCTGACAATTTTGCTAAATGGTATATTTTCTGACAGCAAAAACTACGCCTACTGATTTATGAATACCCTCGGGAAGTTAATTCCAACAGCAGCGGTACCCGCTCAGGAGTAGTAAATATATAACATTAACCTGTTAAATTTTGATGTACCGATATGCGCAATATTTAAAAGTCATTCCTCATCAGTGAAACTAGGGGCCGAAGAAGTTTGACAGATAAATACAAAAGCCAGACAACTGAAAATGAATCTAAAGTTCCTAAAATATATAAATCCGAATCGAGCTAAGGAATGCTTGGCATTAGGGAACAACTTTTAGTTTAAATAATTTAAAAAAAAGAAAAGAAAACGGCTGACAATTTTGCTAAATGGTATAATTTCTGACAGCTAAAAGTACTGACTACTGAGTTATGGATACCCTCGGAGAGTTGTTCCACCAGCATCGGTAGGTACCCGCTCAGGGGTAGAAAATATATAACACAAATACCTGTTAAATTTTGATGTGCCATATGTGCACATTTTAAAAAATCATTCCTCATAAGTGACACTAGGGACCGAAAAGATAGAAACATAAACCAAACAATTCAAAATAAATGAATCTATAACTAATGATGCCTGTCAAATAAAAGTCAAGCAAGAGCATGTAGTTTGATCTCTCTCTCTCTCTCTCTCTCTCTCTCTCTCTCTCTCTCTCTCTCTCTCTCCTAGATCTTAATGTAAATTTATTTAATTTTTATTTTACTCTGCTTATACTTTGGAGTGCAGACCAACATGTATATGTGTTACTGCGGTCATTAGAAGTGTTACAGTGTAAACACGATGGATATGTAACAGTTTATGTAGTTAGAAAAATTGATAATACACGTTGCAGTCATGTGTAATATTTAGAAACACGTTGTTAACGTCACTACGTCGGATCAAAGTGTATCTCAGAATATTGTAGATCACAGCCATTTTTGTTTTTAAAGACAATTTCCAAATATTTACACTATGTTTACACTTTAACGTTTGGTTATGAACTTTTTAATGCGTTTTTACTTCTTTAAGAACGAATATCGATTTCAGGATTTTGTCTCAACCTTTTTTCCGTTTTTGACATCCTATTTTCTGAAACACAACAATCTTCCTGAAATACCAGTATAAATTTCAATCCATTGCAAGATTTGACATTTTGGACATTTTACAAACTTACTCTGTATGCTTATACACATATCATCATAGTTGTCGCTATCCTAAGTCTCTTAAACCCGAAAACCGTGTGTGCATCCAGTACTGGTCTGTTGGATCAGAGGTGAGCCATATGCCTATTTTTTCTTCATTTTTGCACAAAAGTGATATAACCTTTTAAAGATTATGTCAAAAATACATGCATATATTTTATGGAAGACCCAAAGACTCATAAAATTATCTAATTCTGTGTATGAGGCCCCCAAATTTAGCTAAAGATCGTGTAGCATTACCAGTTTTTTGCCAAACTAAACGATTAATTAAGAATATTTTCACAATCTTAAATGATTAAAATAAATAACACTCAAAAATAAATTAAAACAGAAAAATATTTAAATAATGGTATATCGACAGTAGACTTGACGGGAAATTTTGTTATTTTTTATACATTTATTATTACAGATCGGTTGTTTTGTGCTATTGAACAAGGTTACTTGGTGTCGGCACCTTTAAGCGAACTTTAAGTTTAAAAAACGTAGTTAAAGTGTATGCGTACATCAACGAGTTTTCTTTCTTAATGCAGAAAGCTTCGCGAAAAACAGATCCAAACTCATTTCACTTCTAAAACTCCCCATTAAATTAATATCGACACTACATAAAATTCCTAAAAAGCTTCAGATGCTATTCATCATAGTTTATCTGAAATAAGATATTGATATTTTATCCGTGTCTAACACTTGCTTCACTAAATCAAACGTTAAACAGCTTCACTTTGACATTTGAACAAAAAACAACAAATTAATCATTATTCTGATTCTTCAATACAGTGACAGTATCGCACACGATTTTAGAGGCGTGATAGGAGACAATGTGAAGTTCTACTATTGGTTTCAATATTGTAACTAATCTAATACGTGTATCAGTTTGTGAGATAATTACCATCAAACAAGTAAAGTAAGAGGTTTGTTAATACGATTTATTTTCTACTTAGATGCTTTCAATTTTCAATCAAGTCCGGAAGTCTCCATCAGATTACGATATCCTAGGACAATTTTATTTTTGTCAAGAAATAGTTATTTTCCGTGCAGTTATCAATGAACAGACTCCATTTAGGTTAGAAATGACTGTATGCATGCTTTACGTCATATATTATCAACAACGATAAACGTATATTTCAAAGTTTAATGGATTGAAAATTATCCGTGTCGATTTTCTAAGAATTCTAAGAAAAACAAACGAAATTTAATTTTAAAAAATAATGATTGACAATGCAAACTAAAGCACGATAAAGTAAATGTTCATCAGAAACAATCAACAAGAAAAAAACAATATAATCATTTATTAACTTTAAATATCTAAACATGTATTAAAACACAGATTAGAACAATATACATGTATAAATACAATTAATTTTTTACATTAAAAAATTGAATTGCATCAGTTTTTTCATTGTCAAAATAAAACTACCCTTATATGGTGAAGAAAAAAATAAAACATATATTACAATCAGCCTTAAAACTTTTTAAGAAACATTTTCTCTATATATGTTCTAACATAGGAGTTTAAGTTAAATATAATTTTTTAACTAAATTCAAATTCGCGAATAATATGGTTTTAAAAGTACCAAGAGAAAATATGTTCATTAAAATAATCACTAAAGGCCCTTTGGCTTGTGTGAGTTTGATCAATTCCTGGATAATCTAATACAAAATTATATTTAGAAATGTCGTAAAATTCATATTTGTATCCAAATTGATTATACATCACCATTTTGATTTAGTCTAGATAAATACACTTAGGAACTAAGCAATCTTTATTTTAAGATCGTATGATAAAATAATCGATTTAAAATAAAAACAGTTAAAGGATTAAGTTTTTAAATAAATATTTTCCGTTTAATAAAAATAAAATGGAATATAATAAAATATGTAACTTTAAAATAAAAATCGGGAAGTCGTAAAATACACATTTAATAACTCCTGATAGACTTAAACTGCACGTAAATGTACATACCCATTAAGGTATTTGAGTAAACATTCATTTATTAGTCTGTGAAGCTTATATTTTATATAATAAACTTCATAAAAATGAAATGCAAATATGTATACTTGCAGTAATCATTGTCTTCCTTTTTTAACTCATGATTCTGTTAATAAAGCAGTTTTAGTTCATGGCTACATTTGAAGCTTTATGACAAACATGTTTACTTTAATTTTTCTTTTGTTAACTTTTTATTTCCATGCAACAAAATATCAATTCTTTAGCTTATCATGTATCTGGTTCGCAGTTAATGCGGTAAGGTAGAGCATGCTCTCACAATGGAACGATCGAAGCAAACTGTTTACAAATAAATTGTTCAGTCAAGGGGATTACAAGGACCCTACTTAAAGTTTTATGGCCACCATTGTGATAAAAATGATGTAACGGTATCCTAAATTATATTGGATATATTTAACGTCGTTTAAAACTTTTATTTTTTCGTTCATTCCTAACTACAGGTTGCGTGTTTAGCTAGCTAGACGGGAGGTGTTTACCCTTCCGGAGTATCCGGCCTGTTTTTCCAGCTAGAAGCTTACGTTTTTAACAAAATTTGCCCGTTTTCATAGTATGGCATTGTAATTTGAGCGTAGCCCGAAATGTTTGTGTTTTATTCATGTACCAAAAATTTTAACCTTTCATAATTTCTTAAATTAGATGCTGAAAATATCCATTGTTTTAAAGGTTTTAACCAACTATACCTTTGATCAAAATTTGATCACTTAACATTTTTGAGTCATTTTAACACTTCTAGTTAAACACAAACTTACTTTTGTCTTGTTATCTAATAGGACATGAAAAACGGGGGTAAAGTGGAAGTAGAAGAAACACTCTATACTTTGATCATATAATTCATGAGATACCTAACAAAATCAACATACTACTGATAAAATCGACAACATATTTTGTATTTAAAAACTCAAATGGAATCATACAAAGGGGCCAAAATACAGAAGAATCTATATCTTCAGACTACACAGATGATCTCAGAATTACGAACGTTATAAAAAGGTGGTCTTCATAGAAAGTTTCCTTTCGAAGAAATATTCAGAAAAGGGACCTTAATTCAGTGTTCGTTATGGCCAGATTGTCTTAATATAAAGGCTTAATGTACTCAATTACATAACTGATTAAAGACGTAGACTTGTTTTATCATTTAGTACCTGTATGCTCATTTCAATCAGAATTATCGAGGTCCCAGAATCTTTTTGTTTTCAACCAAGGTTTAAAGTAGTTTTTTTTTTTTTTTTTACATTAGTTGTGTTTTACAAAAATAAATAAAAATAAATAAATGAAAATAAATAAATAAAAATAAATAAATACATAAATAAATAAAATTGCAAACATCGGCAACACACTTTTATGACCACATTAATACAATAGTGTACTTTTTTTCATTATTGATTGAAATATATTTTCAAGGTTGTTAGCGATATTTGATATAAGAACATTTATGTTAGTCAAAACCATTGATAATGTCTCTTATGGAAAAAAGATTAAAGGTTGATTTCTCAAACGCTCTCTTGTTGTAAGGAATACCTTTTTTGTATAAGTTAGATCATACCTTGAGGCAAATAAGGTTTACTTACAAACTCATTACAAGCTTGACAAACACATCAAACGCCATGAAAATCCAATTACCATTATCGAAACCTTAATAAAAAAAACTATTTCTACTAATCCTGATCAATATTCTAGTCTATAGAAGTGATGTATGTCTCTCATGTTATTATAAGAGAGATTCTTCCAAGCTTTCCTCTCAGGAAGTCTCGCTAAAACCGGCGGATATAAACGTAATATGATATTGTTGCCCTAAAACTATTTTATCACAATATCTGAAAGTTCATATAATTATAATAAGACCTGTATAAAAAAACAGCGGCATCGCTCTTTTGCTCTTGGTCCTTTCGAAGTCTGGCGTTACAAAAAGTGCATAAAATATGGTAAAATAATATTTTACCATAACCTTTTTAAGAAACGTTTGTACAAATATTAAAACTAAATATCAAAATTTACATCAGAGAATTCTAAAACAGATAAAAAAAATATAACATTTGAATTAGACAATGGTTGGCGACATTAAGCGAAATAATAGCTGATAATATCCGCTTTGTGTCATTTTCATATCACAATATTTACTGATCACAGAGGAATTAACAAAACAGGTTGTATTTTATTCTAAGACAGGAGCTCGATTGTGATGGCGAAAAAAAATTGGCGGTCAAAATTACTGTTTTGTTAAATGCGAGAATATAAAAAGGCATCTATAGAGGGAAAATGAGAATTTTACTGTGAAAGCCACTGACGAATAGTAATTTAGGATTTTTGAAATTAACTTTTTAAAACTTAAAAGCTAATCAGGACGTATAATTCATGACAAAGTTTAATGGCTTGTCTATCGATGCAATTACTCAACATTCAAAAAGCAAATGCTATACTTGTTTCGATCTTTTAAGATTTTAATTTCATTTTAATGGGCTTCGTTTAAATTTTACAGATTTATTTCACTTTGTTAAAACCCTACCGCAATGTAACAACAGAAAGATTTATAAAATGAGGTACTAAATATTGTTTCATAGGTTATATTAATATTTCTAAATTTTAACAAAATAGCTTTCCAACTTTGGATTGATTGTCACCATAAAATGCACCCACGCGTTTTCAAGAGCAGGCCACTAGACGCATTTTAGCCTAAACAAAGAGTAACATTGTAGACAAAATATATATAGATATATATATATATTATCTGACATGTTTGTCTGGCTAATCCAGTCTTAATTTTTGGTTTGTTCCCTAATAAAAAACAATTTTAGGTGGATTTAAAATCATTTAATTTTGGAACTTAGGATTATTAATTTACAAATGTTAGGATTATCTTTTTTATGTATCAATTTTTTCGTTCCCACTATCACTGATGAGGAATGAATTTCCGAAATATGCACATATGGCACAATAAAGATTAAACACACACACACACACACACACACACACACACACACACACATATATATATATATATATATATATATATATATATAAAGTATGAATATATATATATATATATATATATATATATATATATATATATATATATATATATATATATACAAAACATGTATTATAAAAAGTGGTAAAAAAACATCTGCAAATGTCAGACAAAAAATCACTAAATCATTTTTTCTCAAAAGATTAGAAATGCCAAAATGTATATATTTATATTTGGTCACAATAAAAATATAAATACATTGTGAGATGAGAATAGGTATTTTATTTTAATTGCCTTCGAAAGAATAAAAGTATACATACTCATATTTGACAAAAGATAAAGATTGACTTTATACTTTGTATCTTGTTATGTCTGGATTTTGAAGGAAAAAATTTACATAAAAATACCTAGAATCTTTATCGCCGTCCACGGCAATTCAACTATCAGAATTCACAAAAGGTTATGAATTTTGACTGAATACTACCAAAAAGAGAGGCTATCGCACATTTTGATAACTTTTTCTTATTTTGCAAAGTTTTGACATTTTTTTCGGGTTGCATATCTTTTATGTGGAAAAATGTTTTATATGATTTTAACAAAAGGAAAAATACGGCCTATATTGCTAAATTATGCTTAACTTGCACTTGATGTCCAACAGTTAAGCCAGACAAAACTAAATATACATCAAACAACAATTTTTACATAAAATATTATTTATCTTGAAGCAGACTTTAAAATAGAAAACTTTTGAAGATTTTGCTAAGAATAACAGCTTTTTTGCATAATCCATGGATATGGAATCAACACCAAATTTGATAGAAGAATGCAAGAAAATCATCGAATGGCTAGATATCTAATTTCTACACTTTATCTCTCCATAAATTATTTTTCCTGTAAAGGCCATTTATCTGCTTTATATTTTTATTTACTTTTTTAAAGAAAAGGTTGGATTCTTGAATTTCATTTAAGACACAATCTTTATCAAGTACCGACTTTGTACACTGTCTTGAACCTCGGTGGTCGTGTTGTCTAAAGCTTGATTATGGATCACAGTGCTTTTTATCGATTATGTTCGAAAACCCACTTGCGAAGATCCTAGTTAAAGTAAAAAAAATCAGTTAGCAGAGACAGATCCAGATCCAGAATTTTATGAAACGGGGTTTGAGAATTTTCTTTTGAGATATTGCGTGCGTCAAAGGCTCAAGTCCGAATCAGCGATTTGTCTTGGGCCACTGACGACCCTTAGCAGGTCAAGGGCAAAACCTGTTGGTGAATTCAGGGGCGAACAATGAATTTTTATTATGTCTTTGGACCTTTTGGCCATATTTTCTATATTTTTTGCATCCCTCTTAAATACACCAATGATTTACTTGTCTGTCTTCAGTCTTTCTAAAAAGGCTTATATATGTCTAAATAAGTTAGATATTTTTCTGTCTGACTTAAATTACATCGATTCCAGTTTTTAAAATCTTCTTATTGATTTCTAAAATTAAACAAATATTGTTGAATTCAGTATGTAATGCTGATGACACTAAAATGGTTCTGTTACTTTTTTAAAGATGAAAAAGAAAATACTTTTAACTTCAATTCTATTATTTGTAATTAACTTTTGTTTTTATATATGTTCTGATGTTCAGACACAAGCGTTAGAAACCTAATCAAAGAACTTTTTAGCCGAGTTGCAACACAGTTGTACCCGGCTATTAATTTGGTAATGAGGGCGGGCGGGCGAGGTAGCTAGCGGGCTGGCAATGCAGTTGGTTTCCCGACTTTTTCTAAAACACTTGCATACATTAAACTTAAATTTGATATGCGAGTATACCCTCATGAGTTACAGATCAAGCTTGAGTTTGGTTCCGGTTCACTGTTTTTCTGCAAAACTTGAGGGGCTTGGACATATAAAATATGGACTTGCAATTCGGCTTGTGCACCTTGGTGTCTTTAGACTTTTTGTTCGTACATGTACTTTGATTTCTTGTAACAAACATACACTAATAACAGTTTAAATATTACATAATAAAATGCCGATTACACTTCAAACGGTTTTTCGTAAGCTCTATGTTAACAAAAATACAAACAAGATATTCATAGCATATGAAAAAATCCTCTTTTTATATAATTCAATAGAATGATGCCGTAAATATCAAGCTTTCGTGTGGTAATGTCGTGCTGAACACAACTTGTCGTTTTGGATATGGTTAAATATGTTACTTCCGACTTTTACAGAAATAACTTGCAGGGAATCGTGATATAGGATTTGTTAATTGAACTGAAAGAAGATGTGTACAATCAATAACAAAAATAAACTTGAAGTTTTACATTAAAGAAATAATTTTATCATTTATTGATAAAAATTTACATTAACTGTGAGTTCAAAGTTCAATTACATGCATGTATATTAAACCTTCCCTTGACATCAAATTGGGGTTATCAATTTTCTAATTTGAAACATTTACATATTAAGGTGGATGGTTCATATTTACAAATTAAAGAAAAAAAGAAAAAAAAAACAATAGTTACCCCAAATTCTAAAACAAGATATTTGAAATAAAAAAGTTTAAATTATATTTCTCTTTTTCTTTTTTTTTTCTTTTTTAACCCAATATTTTGTAGAACAAATGAAAAACGTAATATGATCAGTATCAAATTTGGAACCTATTGATTATAAAAGCACACTAAGCATATATTTATTTGATTCCCGTAAGTGATCTTTCAATAGACATCAAGATTTTTTTTTTAAATCTATCAAGGACAGTCTTGAAAAATTATGATTACAATGCTTTCAAATAAACGCCCATCTAACTCAAGT
The DNA here is from genome assembly GCA_029721355.1 of Tegillarca granosa. Lineage (NCBI taxonomy): Eukaryota > Metazoa > Mollusca > Bivalvia > Arcoida > Arcidae > Tegillarca > Tegillarca granosa. The sequence goes on along the minus strand of CM056597.1, from coordinate 11,078,702 downwards.
GAAGCCGACAAATCGTCGTGATAAAGTATTTACATTTCTTATCATGAAATTGAGAGGATTGTAAGGCTTTAGAGACAATCTTATTATCACAAATCATTCTCATTAATCATTAACTATCTTTTTCTCAAGGTTGATTCCAATATAACAAGTTTTCGAGCTTTCACCAGCACAAGGTAGTGAGTCATCTATTCTTTAACACATTGGTAAGATTCTGAAACTAAAAACAATCAAATATTCTTAAGTATTTTTCACATCCTTTTTATGTAAGTTATTACAATGACCAAATAAGAAAATACAGCAATTTTTAGCAACTGACAACAAGTACTTGGTATTTATTTAAAATATTGTCTTGAACAATGCAAGGGTTATCAAAAACACAAGACAAAAATACTGGAATTAAGCACATGATAACATAATATGTTTTATGGCCACAGCTCCATTAAATGACCCAAATCGTTCTACAATTCTTGGTCTTTTCAAAACTAAGCTTTTAGAAATCATGTTCTCTTTATCTTTAATTTCTGTGTCATCAAAGACAAATATAAATTATTTTACTTGCTTTGTATTGAATGAGAACATTAGGAACTAGACATTTATATAACCTTGCTTCCGTATCGTTTTAGTATAGAGTTCCATCCTCAGGATCTCAACCGGTTTTTCTTTTGTGTCTTTTCTTGTTTCACTATAGAAATAAAAAGTTTTCTTTGTATAGATCTTGATTTAGTTTCATGGTAAGTGTTACAATCAGTGCTTTTGACGTAATTTGACATTGTTTTATGTCTCGTCCTGTTTTATTGATCTATGCTTTTTGCATTTACAATAGTTCAGTCCATGTTTTCAGCAAAAAGAAATTTATCACATCTTGTTAGTATTTAAAAAGAAAAGCAGTTGACATCTGATAGAGTGCAACCTTAAAACTTCTTCCATTAGAGCGATTGTCATTAATACTATCTTATAAATTGGTGTATAAAATTTTTAGATAATATAAAACTCATTTATGTTCACTGTTTTCGATAATAAAAGTTATATTTCATGTATTTGAATTACAGCAGACAACAAGACACCAATACAAAATTGCAATTTTACGAATGCAGGCATTTGAAAGTTACAAATTTCAAGAATATAATAGTTCTTTTATAGTCAATAAAATGTTCGTTACAATCTTAAGAAATAAAGAACTTGTTTTTATTTCAGACTTAAATGTTTTTTAATTCTAACATGACTAACTCAATCTACTAAAAATAATAGAACTTCTTTAATTTCCTTCCTGTAATTTACTTCCTGCTTTCTTAGTTTTAGGAGAAATATAAAAAGTTAAGAAGTTAACAAGTTTGTTAGATCATTACAGATATTTCTAGTTATATGGTATCGTGAAAGTGCGATCTAAATTTTTTATTTGCGCTCTTGTGTGTGTGTGTATGTGTGTGTGTGTGTGTGTGTGTGTGTGTGTGTGTGTGTGTGAGAGAGAGAGAGAGAGAGAGAGAGAGAGAGAGAGAGAGAGAGAGAGAGATAATTGTATGTAAGTACACTTTGAATGCAAATTGTATCTGTTTTTTCTCTAGAAATAATTGTTTATTAGTCTAAAACTTTAAACCAAACAGCAGGTATCTTTAAAGTAATGCGTCATCATTTTAAACTAGAAATAAACAGAGATTGTATGTACATTTATTTACATTATTTGCATCTCATAACAAGCATGCCCCATATGTGGTACATAACTTGAAGCATAAAGGTATTAATTTATACTACGTATCTTACACTACAATTAGTCTCTCGTCTCTCTTTGTTTTCTCCATGTCCAGTACAGAAGTAGGTATAAAGAAAACCACTAGAACAAACGAAAACCCGGGAAACCAAAACGAGACAACTAGGTTAGTATATAGATAAGTAAATGATTATATGAATATGCATACAGTGGAGTAGGGTGATATTGTTTTACGCCCCAGTCAAGAATCTTTCACTTATTTTGAGGCGGTCAGTTCTCGAATGTTGAAGGAACTTCGGCAAGCGAACTGACAAACTTACTCACACTAGGAGTCTGCTCCGATTGGGATTCGAACACAGGCGGTGGGCAGGCACTGTGATCCGTAAGCCCGTGCTTTAGACCACTCGGCCACCTGACTGTACATATTGTCGTCCATTTGGTATATATTGTCGCCGGCGACAATTTGAACCGGGACGAGGCTTTTAGTTTTCCTGCAAAATGGGCGACAATATGTACATCACATCTCTGGTGTGACGCGACTGAAATACAGCATCACTCAGAATAGATATGTCTGTGGCTCTCGAGCAATGTGCAGTGTATATCTGACTACAATTATATATATATATATATATATATATATATATATATATATATATATATATATATATATATATGCATAGATTCGGCAAACATGCGTTTATAAATTGTTTTAGGTGTGTACAAAAAGTTTGACTTTGGATTTTAAGGGGTGTACAAAACTTCGGAGATTCTCTTCATCTGGATTAACAAAGGGATAGAAATATTTCATAAATAGTCTCGAATATTTTGGTGAAAAAATAACAGAACAAGTTTAAATAATTGTTTTGCAAACTTTTAATCTAAACGTTATAAGTATTTTAATGTTTCTAGGTGGAATTTTTTCCGACCTCGAAGACATTCCCATTTGTTTACAATTTAAAATAACTTCTATTAATAGAACTTAAGATGGGTAATACCCGAAACTGGTCAAAAGTAGTTCCGGTAGAAGCCTTGATAAGTAAAGGATTTAAATTTCGTTTAATAAAATCGAGATTCGTTGCCGCAAAATCACGGAATTAACCCCACTCCTCCCTTTTGCAAAGAACTTTTATTTAAAATGTATTCTTGTGAAATGAAACATGATGCACACACTTCCAGAGAATAAAATGTTACACATTTTATATATAAAAATAAAATTCCATTTTTGATTTGTTAATCAATGTTGTTATGTACTGTTTGCATTTATGTCAAAAATGGCATGAAATTTTTATTTTGTTTTTATTACAACTTAGGTATATTCTATATCATATCTGCTTGTTAAAACAAAAGCAAGTGTGAATACTCTTTAAAAATGTATTGTTTATGTTCACATGTTATGTTAAAAAAATAGCCCAAATAAATTTAGAACACAAACCTTTACTCTTAACGGAGTATTAGTTAGGGAACAAGTTTGGTGAAAGTAAAGATAAAATTTATGATGTTTAATTTGTTCAAGTCCTAAATCTAGGACGTTCAGTGGCAATATTTGCTGAAAATATTAGGTTTTATTTCAGCTTGAATCATTTATGTTGACGTCACAATGACGTACCATGGTCGACCACCTCTACATTTATATGCTTTTATTGAAAAAAAAAAGATCTGTTAAGACGTGGAAAGGTGGCAATCAGTTTTCTTAACATTGTCGCCGGCAAAATTCATTGATACTTTTATTACTTTTTTAAAGAAACCGATGCCCCGTGTCACGGCAGTCGTGACACATTAAAGAACCCTCCCTGCACATTGTCCCAAGCGCACTGCAAAGGTAAACAATTCTGGCACTACATCTATAGCTGCTGACGTCTCGATATAAGTGAAATATTCTTAACTGGGACATAAAACCCCATTGAATCAAATAAAGTCAAATTATTACCACAAATAATGTTTCAAAAAATGTTTTTGACTTTGATGTCAAGGAAATATTAATGTTTCAATTAGTTTTATACGTAGTCCTTGAGTAAAACTAGCAGCATTTTATTGCGCTCTCTCTCTCTCTCTCTCTCTCTCTCTCTCTCTCTCTCTCTCTCTCTCTCTCTCTCTCTCTCGTTAGAGCTTAAGCAAAGGAAAAAAAAACATTTTCAGTATTCTTTAAATTAAATTTATCAATAAATGATATTATTAAAATACAATTTGAAAAACCATTCTACTAAAACCAAATGTCATATTAATATCCTTATAATGATCTTAAGTCGTACTTTTCAACTAAAATACATTTAATCTTTGTACGCTTCAAATAAATATATGCAATTCTTTGAATATAAGTATTAATTACTGCAATAATTCAACACGGTGTGCCGATCGCCGAGTGGTTAAGGACATCGATGCCTTCATCACAGCTCCCCATTTGCGTACCATTGGATAATTGTTTTCTCCGCGCTCTTCAGTTTTCCTCCATCAAAGACCAAAAGACTTGACTTTAGTGTAAAACACCATTATCCACTCTACTCTCGTGGTGTCAGATTAGTCTAAATTAAAGACTCGTCTACAGATTACAGTACCTCTCCCCGCCTTGACTCGAATCTCACTTGGACATATCCTAGTTTGAGGAAGTTTGTCTGTTCTCTTGCATCCGATGGTAGATGGTTTTGTCCGGACACTCCGGTTTCCACCACCATCCCAGAGTTAACACGGTATCTTTACCTATTCAAACAGTTTTACCTTTACAGCATAAATTCTGTACTTGCAAATGCTTTTTTCTCAGCTTTCATCAGCTGTTAATCATTCATATAACATAAAAGGATATCTTGGTAAAAAAAAAGCCAAGTCACATTTAAGTTTTGTGTAGTAATTGCTGTTTATTGGTACTATAGTGACAATTTTCGGTACAATAAGTCTTGATGTGTCTCTGATTTTACATCGAATCATCATCATCAGCATCATCATCTCCAACATTGTAAACAATATTATATGGGCGACAATATGCACAGTCTATGACGGTATTGTCGCCCCTGTACATATTGTCGCCGACAATATGTACCTACAATGACTGAATATATTGTCGCCCATCGGTACATATTGTCGCCGATGACAAAATGAACCAAGTTGAGCCGTTGTTTTTCCAGCAGAATGTCATCACCTTTTGGCAAATTTTGACGTCGGTGACATTATATATTTGTACCTTTTTCACCATTAATAATGTTCCGATTGACGTTTAACTTAAGAAGGAGAAGAAAAATGGAACACAAAAGAAAAAAGCTACTTATCTATTAATTTGAACGTTTAAATGAAAAAGGATGGGATAATGGCCTTATCTTATCAAAATCCCTTTTAAACACTTTAATTATTGTAGTATTTAAATAATATCCTTAAAGCTGCATTAAGTTTTCCAAAGTAAAAAAATAAAACGGTGCTAATCTAATTAATGATGTTCCTAATGAACAATGTTACATTTGGTTCAACGATAAAAGCTCGAATAAATACAGAAATTACAGTAATTACCCAGCAAGATGCAGCATTTGGGATCTAATTTTAGAACATGGTTACGTCATAAAAACCCTGGTCATTTAAACACAACTTTAAAAACGGTGAAATACGATAAATTAAACACAGAACTTCGTTGAATTTGTCATTTGTGACTTAGTAAGGGATACATAACACAATTTCAAATACAACTGGATATTAATTAAGGACAACTAATGCAATTTGCCATGTTTCACCTTCGATTCATGGGTTTTTCCGTACATCCTGCGCAGAGGATATCTATTTTTAAAAAAATATATTTTTAGAAAATCAAAAAAAAAATTCAGAAAATTGAAAAACTCAATGCAGCTTTTAGATGTCTCTGAAAATTGAAGGTAACAGAATGATATTTCAAAATTTCGGAAGAAAGAAAGCTTCACCAGGCCCGAATCCTCTACTTTCCGCTTACATGAAATGCATTATGTTTTTTTTATGTGCTTAGTTTGTGCTGTTGGATCATGCGTTTCAAAAATGAAATTAAACATACATTGCCAGAAAAGATATTGGTATAAACAATCACTAGTATGTTTATTAAATGATTGTTATTTTATCATTTCTAAATAAAACATAAAGATCGGATGTTGAATAATTAACATTTACTTGTTATTAAAGAACGAAAGCTACAAAATGTATGATTAATAAGCAAAGGTCTTTAGTTATAGGTACAGTTGTAATATTTTTTCCTTATTAAAATTTGGAACTATAAACAGAATGGAAGTTTTTGGTTTTTCGAAAGATCTCTTGTTACATATTTCACTACCAGAGTCTGTCTGGAGAAAGTTTGCCAGCTCGCTTGTCGGAGGTCGGTGGTTTTCTTCTGGTACTTTGGTTTTTCTCAACCAGAGAGTGAAATTATCTTTAAACGCATATCTCACAAATGACAGAAAAGGTACTCTAGTAATAAGAGGCAGATAAAAAGCGGATAATTCAACAATAAATTTGTATCATGAGCATATCACTTTCACTCGAATCCATGAAACTATAAAAAGTGGATAGTTTTTAGAAACAATTGCTAGTTTCAGTAAAGGCAAATGGCATGTAGTTTGTGCCCCATTATATTAAATATTTGCGCAAAATATAAATAGTAGGCAACGGAACTTGTTCACGATTTCAATATATACATGTAACTAAAGAGGAAATTCGGTTTAAATCAGTTTCGATATGTAGACTGTGGAGTTGAAGGAAAGACTTGTTAATATTTTATAAACTCATTCAAAGCAACATCAATACCTATAGAGTAAATTTGGTTTAAATCGATCAAAAAGTGCTTTTGTCAAAGGACAATGCAATCTGTTGCTATATGAACTGATGTTCGTCCCTGTTAATAAATCCTGTCATCTTTTGGGATGAAGTTAAAGTTTAACTAAAAACATCTCTTTTTGTATAAAATAAGTGGTTTTGAAAGTATGAAAAAATAGTGTTTAGTTAAATAAGTCCTTTTTGTAATGCAAAAAATTATAAAATGATGCTGTGCTCTAAATAGATATTATTAACTTTATCATTTTTCATGTGAAATTTCCTAAAAATATTAAAAATTTAAGAATTTCGGACAATGTAATTTTTTATAAATGAATATATAAGAAAAATCCCTTACACTTGTGTACTGAGACTGTAATTGCCTTAAGGAGGACGGTCTTCATTCGCCTCTATATTATAATCAAGAGGATTCAAGTTCTAAATTTGATGTTACAGGATAAAAATACTTTATGCCCAACTCTTTCATATGAAACAAATACAAAGTTTTCTATATGTATATTAAAGTGTAAATTTAGCACTATCGTGTGAATAAGGGGCTGCATATCTAAAAAGGAATATCGCTGCAGGTCAAAAAATTATGAATCGGGACGATGTTCTTTTCTGGAATACACCCTATCGGCGTTCCGACCAGGTCCTCTCCCTATGTTTTGCAGGATAATATATTGAATATAGTTATTTTGACAATTTACATTAAAAAGGGCAATGGCTATTTCGTAAAAAGTCGTAAAAGCCCTACATATTTGTATTAATTTAAGCATTGAGAGAGAGAGAACATCGGGATTAAGGCAGGCACATATTATATAACCAGTAAATAAGTTTAGTTACAGTATCTTACAGTATGTATTAAGGTAAGGGTTATAAATATTGAAAGTAAAACTATTTTTTGTATTTGATTAATCTTTCTGTGAACATTCAGATATCATCATCATCATCTCCAACAATATACACCATATTAGGTAGGCGACAATATGTACAGGGGCGACAAAATGTACCGTCACAAGAGTCCAGTAGACGCAACAGCTGAATTTAAGACAGAGAACGACACATTACTAATCCGCAATATTTTTAATGTAGGGTAACAACGGGGAGTTTTAGTTGGAGTTTTAGTTCGAAAAATTATAGTGTTATCAGGAATTGTGATGGTATTTTCTCGATTTTTTATTAACATAATAAATTTTTGAGAATATTGGATATAAAAAAATATATATCAAAAATTGAATATCAACGATAAATGTGTTTTGGTATTTGTTGACTATATTTCGGTCGAAAATCAGGTGTACCTGTGTGGCCCCATTTCAATTTGCAAAGAGTAAAATTTTGCTGTATATATGTCGGAAGTGAAATTTTTTAATTTGAAACGGGATGGGGGAACTGTAGCAGAGGGATAATTTTCAATGGCCAAGCATGTGGGTTTCGAACTTCCGATATGTAAGTAGACAGGGATTTACCGAGAGATTTTTCCTGGAATGTCGACATTGTTAGGTTGACTCTAACATTATGTGCCGAGCTTCATACTCGGCATCATTTCAATGTAGACAGCAAAGCAGTGAGAAGTATACTTATTCTTTACGCCTGTTGCGAGGCAAATATCTCTCAAAGTTTAGAAAATTATCGTTTAAAGTTTAGCAAGTTGTTGTGTAGTACTTAACCCATGTATTATATTTTTGAAGAGTTCCTATTGTATCCTTTGTATACTGATTAAAAGCATGTAGCTGATTTTTCAGTTTTTCCTATCAACAAACACAGCATGTGAAACGGATAATTTTCTCTAGATATGGCATACATGCGTGAATCTAATTCCAGCTGAAATTTACATCCCGCGAGACACAAAATTGATTGACAAGTTGTACCATTTTACATTGTCTCAAAATAATAGGTGATGTAGCAGCTTTGTCAAGGTAAACAGAATTTTTTAAAGATCCGATTGTTCAAGATTTTTTTGTAGTTTGATGGTTTTGACAGATCTGTTGTTGTCTGTTCTTTCAACAGGCCATCAACAACACCACTCTGTCTCTCAGAATGTCAATATTACGGTGAATATCAGCCAGTTGCCTATATATGTTATCAAAATATTATTTGATTAATTTCTTTGATTTTACTTCGTAAAATTTCGTAAATGCGTTTTTCAGGCTTGTCTCGAATATAAACAAAAGTGACTTGATAGCCATGTTTGTTTACCTATGGTAATGTAGTTCCGGGTTGTAGATTGCATTTTATATGTATTCATACACGGAGTGACATAATTTTTTGGCGTTCATTGTCAGTAATGAAGGCAACGGCTCTCAAGCTTGCAGCTATGGGAATTTCACAAGGCAAATGAAAATATTATAAAAATGAATGATGTAATACCATGTATTACACAACAAATTTAAAGCATTTATTTTGATCTCGCAAAACATATTGAAAAAACATAAGGATAATATACACAGCCACTGTAGGGTAAGAAATCTTGCAATAATTAATATATGAACGCGAGATTAAGTCCTGTTTTTCATCCGAAATTTTATTTCAAATTTGAAAGGAAGATCATCAACATTTGACAAAAAAATAATATAAACATCTGTAAAACTAGATGTTAGCGTAATTTTCACGTTTTCGTGTAAATCGTTAAATTTAGTCAACAATTATAAACATATTGACAAGTCCACATAGACAAATAAAATAATTCTGGGTCAGTAATGATAATCCTTCAAATATTATTCTTCAAACATTCAATTTAAAAAAGAATAATACAAGCTGGCATGAGATTTCTTTTTAAATGTTGCCAAGAATGTAAAAATGAATACAACAAATCATTAAGTGAGAGAGTTGAGTAGTGTTGTTTCACACCCAAGTCAAGATTCTGTTTAAGGCGAGATAGTCAGTTCAACATACAAGTTTAATTAATCAAATTCTGTGGACAATTAAAATTGTATCATGTGTAGATAAATTATGACATATGTTTAACCGTAAAAAATCAAGTTACATTAAATATAGAGTATTTCATGTCATATCAAAATATATAATGGGTAATGGTTTCACAATGATTTAATGAAGGTAGAAAGAGCAAAAAATAATTAAATCAGCAGCCAAAAATGAAAAACACACAAAATACAGGTATGATTAAACATCAAACAAGATTTTTAAAAAAATGATTAAAAAAAATACAAAAGAATTATGAAAAATTACAAACACAAATTGGTACCACTAACTCAAGCTTTTAACGGACATCGAAGAAAACTGGTCCGCTGGCGTTGTTGCGATTCTTTATGAGGACCCTAATTATTTCATTTAATTTGCACCAAGTGGCATAATAAGCATAATATACGTTCAATAAAACCTTTAAACGATCAATAGACCAATAATTTGCACATCATACTTTTTGAAAAGGTTTTTTTTTTCGTCTGATATCAAAGAATAAGCGAGACATGTTATATTTAGATTTTGCAGTTTTTTCGGGTTTTTTCAAACCAAGTCATTTTTCAATGTAAGGTTTATAAATATATAATACAAATACCAGTTAAATTTTGATGTGCCAGATGTGCACATTTCGGAAATTCATTCCTCATCAGTGACACTAAGACCGAAAAGTTTGATACATAAAAAATATGAGCCAAACAGTTGAAAATAGTGAATCTATAGTTTCAAAATTATATAAATCCAAATCCAGCTAAGCATTAGAAACTTTATCTGAAATAACGTAGAAATAATAATAATTATTGCATGATGCATAAAATCCCTGTATCCGAAATAAAAAAATATATGTATCTTACCAGTCCTATAAAACCAGGACTTTTATAAAGGTAACATGATCGAATTGATAGCCTTTATATGCTCTTAAAAGTATACGAATTACATGTATTCTAACAACACTAATATTCTATTCAAAGCCTTCTGTTTTCATAAACGGAGCATGTAATTGGAAAAATTGACAGCTTTAGTAGGTCTATCAATTGTAATAAAGTAATGATGCCAAAATCTATTCAGACCCATAGCGATTTAAAGATTTTTAGTTGCTATTTACAGTTTGTTGGACAATAAAAGAATGGAAAATAAAAAAATATCAATGAAAGTTTATTGAGTGTAAATTATATTGTTAGAATTATGTCCCACATTCCGTGTAAATGATGTGTCAGTAGATCATTTAGTATAATAAAAACTATTTAATCAACATAACTACTCGCCATGCCTATTTCGAAGAATGTAATTTCGTTTGAAAGACCTTTACCATTTCATTTATATCACATTCGTTGATTCTTTACAAACACATGTATCTGCTTATTAAAACCCTTAACCTTTTTGTACCAGTTGTAGAGGTTACTGTACGAACGATTACTCGGCAAAACAACATATCTTCTATTATTGATGTTGATTTTAATTGATTTTAAGGAGCCTTTTAATTTCAAAACGACCTTTATGACATTTGATATCGATTTTAAGTTATATCGAAAAACTATCAGAAAGTGCAAAACCATAAGTGAATTAATTTTACTGAAATAGCAAAATCTATTTAAACAGGCGCATCATATTTTTATATGATTATTTATACGGGCAACCGATATAATGATAACATTAAAAAAATGGCTTTATCAATCTCATTTGTTGAAGTTTATTAAATCTAATATTTAAGCAGCTTTACACACGCCTTCAAGTACATTATAAACGATGTGATATGTTTAATAAGTTATATAGTTACACAATAAGTTCTTAAAATTTATTCTCGCAGAACTGGAGTGTATAAAAGAAAGTATTTCCCGCGTCTTAGATGTAAATCACGTTCATACGCTAATCTTTCACAAATATACGCATTATAAACTATCCAAAAAATAAAATAAATAAATAATGACGACATAGATCTATTACAATATGTTTGTTAACGATTTTTAGCTACCGATAACAATTACGTGATATTTGGTTTCTTGTTGTATGCTCTGTAAAATTCAACGCTAATTATGTTGAGTTTCTTCCATTATTGATCACGCCTAGTAATACACCCACTCAGTAACATTGTTGAAAAAAATAAAGGAAAACTAAAATGAAACTGTTGGCATAAAAATCCAATGTAAAGTTGTATTAAAAAAAAACAAAAAAATAAATAAAATAATAAATAAGAAATAATTAGTATTTGGAAATTACCAAATGTTTTATCACACAGTTGTTAAGGGATGGAACCACTCTTGGCCAAAGGCTAATACAATAAACAAACTATTGACGATCTTAAATCTCGAGCATCATAACTGCTACGGATGATCGCTGTTATATTCAAGGCAACTATATGATGAAAACATTAAAAAATTTAAAAGGCCTTATCAATCTTACTTACTAAAGTTTCATAACTCGAACATTTAAACAGCTTAACACACGCCTTCAAGTACAATCCTCACGATGTGATACATGTATGTTCATTGTTATGTCAGTTTTATCTAATTACACATCGTAATGTAACTTCTTACCTGTCAATTCACATGCATCTTGGTAAGACTTCTTTTTGTACCCCTTCCCAACACACACAATTATTAGGTTCTATGTAAAATTTTTGAAAATTTATTTTTCACAGAATTGTGCAAAATGGCTTGATTTAATCATTTTAGGCCATTTGGATGAAAATTAAAATTTTAGTGAAGGGTACAAAAGAAGTCTTTCGCATGTTTTTGATGTAAATCACGTTTACACGCTAAACGTTTACAAATATATGCATAAAAAATATCTATGACATAGATCTTTTATTACATGTTTGTTTACAATTTTTATTAGGTCATATTCTGGTTTCTTATTGCGTGCTTTGTAAATTCTACCGCTTTTGTTGTTGTGTGTCTTCCATTATTTACCCAATAATACACTCACTCAGAAAAAGCATTGTTGAAAAAAATAATGAATGAAAGCTGAAATCAAACTGTTGATATAAAAATCCAATGTAAAGTTGTATCGAAAACAAAAATATTGATAATAAAATAAATAGTTTTTAGAGATAACCAATGTTTTATTACACAGTTTTTAAGGGATGGACATAAGACTCTTGGCCGGAGGCCATAAAAATAAACAAACTATTGACAATCTTTAATCTTAGGCATCATAACTTCTATAGATGATCGCTATTATATGCGTCAATGCCTTGGCATCACAAGTGTTTTGTTCATAACTGTTCTTATGATTTTAAAAGCAGCTAAGGATTAGTAAAATATCTGCACATTAGATACCCCTCTTATTGACATAACAGCGGAGTATTATTTGCACGGATTGAAGATAAAAGTAAAAAAGATTTAGATATTGTGCCAGGTGACATGAAAATAGGAAATTGTAAAGTTCTCATCTTCGAAAGAAAAGGTGTTAATGCTCGTTTTATCATTTCAGGGTGGCTGTTTTGATGTATAAATGGGCGCGAATATTATGCGAATTAGAAAATAAGTATATAATGTAAAAAGATAAAGGAATTTGGGACTTAACTCAATGTTTAATGATTATAATTTAAAGATTCTATTGTTCAAATAAAACAAACATACCAGCCTATGTCCAAATTACAATCACCAAACAAAGTAAAATTTATAAAAATGACCAATTCAATTACACACGTGAACGTCCGTCAAGGAAGTGAGACCGCGTGCTCCAGAAGAGTTATTTCCTCATGTGTACCTAGCTAAACCCGTTACGTATAAAATCAAATTTGAGAATGAAAGGAAAATGGAACTGTGTGACGTCAAATATTATTTGCTTTTATAAGTTTTATTTGTTATTTAGACAATCATCAATAAGTCAAAAATTTCATATGGACTCATAAAGTTACTAGGTATCTATTTGATTTGATTGAGACATTTTTGTGGCTTAAATATTTATGAAAAATCAAACTTTGTCTAACTAAGCAAAGACGGAAACGTGTAATGTGTGGATGATTTATTTCTAAGCAAAGACGGAAACGTGAAATGTGGGATGATTTATTTCAAGTTAGTCATCATTACAAATACAGTTAATGAGTGTAAAGTTATTTCAACCTAAACAAACATACGGGTACTTAAGGTTAACGAGGGCAAGGTTTCAATAAGAGTTGCATTTTGTGTTTGTTAAGCACTTAGGTATTAATTTCATTTTGACACTCTTATAACGCCCACAGGCAGCACAGAATGCTTTATTGATTTGGCAATGACCATTCTAACTTATAATGTAAGAGTGGAAGGTAAAATCTGACCTTGACTTATCTTTTTGAGAACTTTGAGAACTCAAATATTTCAAAGGTTTAACCTTGAGGCAGTTTTCGACAGGAATTTAAACCACATATTCTCTTGCCCACCGAGGTCATCAAAGACAGTTCAAACGTATTGACGTTTGTTATAATTGGTATTGCATTTTGTGAATACACTAAGCAGTTTCGTTAATTTTGGGATTAAGTTGTCAAAATGAAATTATTTTTTATCTCCTACAGGAAATCTAATTGTAATTACTGTATTGAAATAATTGGCTCAGAGAATTATACAGTGCACAACGTCAAATCAATTTAATTACAATCAGATCGGATGCATACTTAACAGGTTTTTTTTAAATAATTCTAAACACTAGTTTGTAAAGCCATCCTCTAAATATAAATAAAGTTTGATTATAGATGCAAATCAAGCCAATTAATCGTCTCAATAAACTTGTTTTTTTCAATTAATTCAATTCAGTTAAGAGAAATTCTAGAACTGAAATCACCATACTTAATAAAATAGCAGCAAGTCTCATGAGCTCTAATAAACACATAGAAGTAAAATGAAACTTTCAAGTGTTTTACATGGTTTTGTCTCTTTGTATGGAGATTTGCAATTATAATGTTTCACGCTATTTACGAAACGTCTTATGCAAACGTTTAGCTTATGAAAACAAGGCGTTATTGTTCGTTGTTCAAATTAAATGGTTTATGTTTCTCAGCTATGTGATAGACTTTGAGACTGTTGGTTATGGTAAATATTTCTCATTTCTTGAATATGTCAATCGATGATGAATTATGGTTTAATTACATGCCTTTAATATAATTTTGAAAAATTTTACAACATGAATGATTAAAACAAACCTTCAAGTCATTTGTACTTACATGTGCGTGTATTTTTGCTGTAATTGTATTGGTGATAATTCATAAAAATATGCCAATACATAATTACGTCGAGGTAGTTAGGTAATACATGAAGATACTGACTGAGTAGAAAGTGTTCGTGAATTTAATAACCTAAGCATGTGATGACAATTCCTTGAAGCACGTGTCCAAGTTTTCAAAATCATGATTATCGGCGACAAGGTTGGCAACTCAATTATAACATTAATTTTTTAAATCTGGAAATAAAACTTTTGCTCATTTAATTTAATGTTAAAAAGCAACAGACCTTGCAATTTATATGTTAAGTTGCAGTTTTTATGTTACCGCGACACAATGTACTTACATAAAATGAGAGGGTTCATTAGGTAATTGTGTTTACGTCCCAATAAAAATCTTTCACTTACATTGAAGCGGCCGATTGGTATGGTGGATAAAACCAGAGTGCCCAGAGAAAACCACCGACAATCGGCAAGCGAAACGACAAACTTTCTCACAATAATATCTGTCCGATTCCCCGAGAAGGATTTGGATCTACAAGTAACTAAGAGACACTGATCCGTAAGCGTAATCTTTAAACCACACGGCTAATCAAATATCGGTCGATAGGTTAGTGCTTAGCTTCAAGATGATGTTGTTGTGTTCGAAACCTAACACCAATTTTTTTTTTAATTTTTATTTTAAAGTGAATCGTCATAATGCATGAGCTTGTTGCTGAAGTAATCAAACGTCTGATGCACTGACATACTTCTTTACCTGTTTTTGAATATGTCTAATAATTTCTCGGACAAAATAAAAGGCATAGTCAGAAGAAATGAAATGAAAGCCAATGGATCACCAGTACCACACCACACAACCATCATCATCATCATCATCATCATCAAAATCATCATCATCATCATCATAATCATCATCATCAGCATCCTCACCATCGTCATCATCACCATCATCATCATCATCCTCACCATCGTAATCATCATCATCATCATCATCATCGCCATCATCACCATCGTCATCATCATCATCATCATCATCATCATCTGACATTAATACCACGAATTAAATGGTAATAGTTTTTGATATTCTTTTTTTTAATTCTTTTTCTTAAAGGGATGGGGGATCACAGCGCCTATCACCGCCTGGGTTCGAGTCCCACTCGGGACAGATCCTAGTGTGAAAGGTTTGTCAGTTCGCTTGCCGAAGGTCGGTGATTTTCTCCGGGCACTCCGGTTTCCTCCACCATCCCAGAACTGACCGCCTTGAAATAAGTGAGAGAATCTTGACTGGGGCGTAAAACACCATTACTCCTCTCCACTCCACCCTTGAAGGCATGCATATGGAACTTGATAATCTGTGTCTTTCTAACGCCGATTCAGGCAAAGTGTCAATATTTAATTAAATTTGATGTAATGGGGTTTTACGTCTCAGTCAGGAATATTTCACTTATCTCGAGACATCACCAGCTATAGCTGAAAAGGCACAGATTTTACTTTTGCATTGTACTAAGGGCAATGTAAGGTCTCCCTGAGACTTTTATTTTCAAATGCCGAGTGCTTGACAAAAAATAGTCACTACGAATTTTTAAGACCTTGTAAGACCCGACCGGATTCGAACCCCGACCTCCCACATACGAAGGACGCACTCTACCAAACGAGCCACCGCAGTGTTCGAAGTTTTAAGAGAGGTTGCGAGTATTGACTGATAATATCGCAGATTAACATTGGAAACTATTCGCATTCAAACCACAACTGTTTGTGTTTTTCAAGAAAAACAATTATTTTTTCATTGCTCTCTCTCTCTCTCTCTCTCTCTCTCTCTCTCTCTCTCTCTCTCTCTCTCTCTCTCTCTCGCACGCGCGCGCGATTAATATTTATCTTGTGCGTGTATATACTGTAACCAATCGATTAATTACGCTACTTTTAAAAAAGCTTTCAACCATTAAAAGACAAAAATGTTGGCCATATAAGAAAGACGTTTACTGATTTTCAAGAAGTGCATAGCTTGCATTACAAAGATTCGCCACGAGAAGTCATTTTGTTTGGTTTTTTAATTAAGTTGGCATTTAAGTGGTCGATTTGATTGGGAATTGTGAATACGACAAATTAACTGTTAAGCCTTAAAGGGTTTAATCTCGACCAAATCAATCAGATATCGTAGATAATTCATTGGTATATGAAGTTAAAATTGTAAAAGGTACGATAATTGAGAACTAAATGCATGGTAATTAGAAGTCTTCACTTAATTTACAGATCGACAAGCTGATCTTGTTTTATATGCATATCGTATTGACTGTACATTTATATTTCCTCAGAATCTAATTACTCTATGCGAGTCTCCTAATAAAACTCAAACATAACTCCTTCATGTTTATATTTTGTCTTTCGGCTAATTTGAATAAATCGCGAATAATGAAAAGCAATAAAAGTGAATTTTTAAATCTGCAAAAGTATTTTATTTCCAATTATGTCAAGTGTTTTAGAAAAGTGTATGTTTTTGATATTTACTGAAGGACATTGACTTGTGATTTAAAACTGTATGCGATTGTCGTTAAAAATAGAAATCACGTGTCTTGATTAAATCCTAGAACTGATACACGGTAGGTATTGTATGATGAAGAATTTTTCTTCATCATTACAGAACGCTTATTATAATTCTATAATATGTTGAATTGTTACCAATGACCATTTGCGTAGTGACCGATTTAATTTGTTTGTGTAGTGACCAATTTGTTTGTGTAGCGTCGATTTATTTATTGGCCGATTTGTTTGTGTTGTGACTGATTTGTTTGTGTAGCGACCGATTTGCTAAATGACCGATTTGTTTGTGTAGTGACCGATTTGTTTGTGTAGCGCCGATTTACTTATTGGCCGATTTATTTGTGTTGTGACCGATTTGTTTGTGTAGCGACCGATTTGCTTAATGACCGATTTGTTTGTGTAGGGACCGATTTGTTTGTGTAGCGATCAATTTGTTTGTGTAGCGATCGATTTACTTATTGACCGAATGTTTGTGTTGTGACCGATTTGTTTGTGTAGTGACCGATTTGCTAAATGACCGATTTGTTTGTGTAGTGACCGATTTGTTTGTGTAGCGACCGGTTTACTTATTGACCGATTGGTTTGTGTTGTGACCGAGTTGTTCGTTTATCGACCGATTTCTTTGTGTAGCGACCGATTTACTTATTGATTGATTGGTTTGTGTTGTGACCGATTTGTTTGTGTAGTGACCGATTTGTTTATGTAGTGACCATTTTACTTATTGACCGATTTGTTTGTGTAGCGACTGATTTGTTTGTGTAGTGACCGATTTGCTTATCGGCCGATTTGTTTGTATAGTGACCGATTTGCTTATTGGCCGATTTGTTTGCGGAGTGACTGATTTGTGTCACGTTCTATTTCTGTTTGACGAGTTTATTAGACCAAACAGAGAAATAAACAAACACCTTGGTATTTAATTTGTAAGTATATCTTCAGTATCATCTGTGATAATGGTTTGTTTTCTTCTCGTTTTAGTAACCAACAAATCATGCAAAAAATTCTAAATTATTTATTTACTTTGATGAAGGCTGTTAACACACTGATAAATATTAAACAATACACTCCGTTTTCATGTAAGATATTAAATAGATTTATTTACTTCATTCTTTGAAGTTTTCAGATCTTAAACTGTAACAATGTTCTAACCGGTAACCGGAAGTATTTTACCTTAGATAATGTTAACTGGAAATGTATTCAATTAGCAGGCGAAAGGTTATCTTTTCTGAAACTTAATTATAAAAAAAATTTAAAAAATATTTCAGTTGCATTACCTGGCGTAACATTTAACATGTGTAACCAAGCCATCTTGATATATATATATATATATATATATATATATATATATATATATATATATATATATATATATATATATATATATATATATGTTAAAGTAAATACGTGTAATCAGTAATTACTCGTATTTCCTTTGATGTTCAGTAAATACGTGTATTTACTAGCAATTTTAGTTATTTTATGTATTTACTGAGATTACCAGGAAATTCACGTATTTACTATTTTTTTCTATTAATTTTACACATATTTACTGGTCAAACATCAGAACTTAAAAATAAACAAATATATTTTATTTGGTGCAAATAACAAAACAAATCGATTTTCTTTGGTGCAAAACAACACACTCTTGGTGTTGGAAAATGTGAAAAGTTTAAATTGGAGCAAAAGTAAACTGAAAAGTTACAACAGCAAAGTATTTACTTATTTTGACAGGAAAGACTGTTGTGGGATCTAGGATTGTACAATAGTCCTTCTTTCACACATTTACATGTCTTTTTAGAACATCCCGTTTTGCATGAACATTTAATTAAGGCTTGTCCGCTACCAACTGATCCTAAGCGAGCAGCCTCTCTGACACTTATTTCTGTTTCTTTGTTTAAATCGAACGATGTCAAAGTGTGAATAACAGACGGAGTAAACTGATTCCTGGAATATAATCCAACAAGGACTCCATGTTTTGTGGCTAACTTATATTTGTCAGTGTTACCATCATGTTCAATGACACAGCAGAGAATGCTCTTAGGATCACCACGTCCACGATCTACACTGGGGATTGGTACAGTTACATTATCATTCACATTGATTGGTCTAAGTATCTGGTTACTTCTTGATACCATTCTCTCCGCCTGTTTGGTTGAATTTGTTCCGCTTGCATGTCGTTCTCTTTGAGTCAGTTGTGACCTTACACAGATTTCACATTGAACTTCACACTCAACATTTGTTTAAAAAACAGAATGACATTGTTCACATTCACGTTCAAAATTAAACAGTATATCATCAGTGGTTTGAGATGATGAAGGTGGTGAATCTTGAAAAACATTTGGGTGTTATTAGTCTAATATGGGTGGTTGTTCATGTACACCAAAATGATCAGCAATATCTTCTTCTTGACTGAGTACTTCAAGTAGTTCTGGTGGAATTAAAGTTGATGTCAAGCCAACTTTAGGGGCACAACCAAACATTGCTTCATATGATGAACGCTTGAAACCAACGTTTAACCTTAACTGTATTGCCTTTTTTGTGTCAGGAAATATGTGTAAAAGTCAAGAAAAAAACAGTAATTACAAATATTAACTGAGACAATTTAGGAAATACATGTAATAACCATCAACACTGGAGATTTCATGAATTAACTGATTTTTTAGTAAATACATGTAATTTCTAATTACACGTATTTACTTTAACATATATATATATATATATATATATATATATATATATATATATATATATATATATATATATATATATATATATTTAATGTTTGTTCACGAATTGAATACGTTCTTCAAACCACAAGAAGAAATTTGGGTGTTATTATATGAAGCAATTGGAATCTTTATATCACGCATCACATACATGTAACCTATGTAAATTGATAACGATAACCTAGTTTTGTGTAATTCAATTAAGGTTTATTTAAAATAGAAGTAAATGAAAGCAATTTAAAACTCAAAACATAAATGTATTTGGCAATAACCAAGGCAACGAAGAACATGAAACAATAAACTGTCAGAAAAAAATGATTAATGGTTGAAAAACTTAAATATATATAGGCAAGGAAGAACATGAAACAATTAACGGTCTTAAAGAAAAACATAAATCGCGATTAATGATTGAAAAACTCAAAACATATATATGAATTTATTAATAACAAAGGTTACGGAGAATATGAAACAATAAACAGACTTGAAAAAAGAAAATACAAATTGCGATAATGATTGTTAAACTTTGAACAGTGAAATCTTAATGAACTTAAAATATGTGATAGATATATATATTTTTTAAAAAAAATCTTTTTTCTCCGTAAGGGGCTTCGAATTATTACAAGGATAAATCCTGTGAACGGTTTCGAAGACGCTTATTGTAAGTTCTCTGTGGTTTTCTATCCACGAATCTTCTTAATGTCTTTGTAAGCCTTCTAAGTTTCCTATAAATGTGTCTGAGCCTTTTTCGTAAACCTGCAAGTACAATTTTAAAAGCTAATAATAACTGAAATTTTATATTATTGTAATAAGTTATTGATCATGATGTAAATCTTGAGACAAAATTGAGACACGCCAACTTACATGTTTGTAATTACGATCATACCGCTTTGTTTAAATTAGAGGATTTTTATTAAATTTCAAAATACATCATAATTTTAAAACACAAAAATTGATGATTATTAAGTTTTATATGAAGTTTTATGTGTGATATTCTAAACTCTTGTAGCTCTATACTGTATCATGAAATTAAAAACAGCACTGATAAAAGTATGGAAAATTAATATTTGTAAATAGTATCTGGCTAAGAATGCATCAGGGATTTAAAAGGCTACCCTTAGCCTTTGGCTAAAAGCTAAAGCATGTGAAGATATGAAATTTAATTATATAATCATAATCTTATAGTCTATCAAGATTTCAAGATCTAATATCAATGATCTGAAATAATACTGAAACACTCCCAAATGGATATGATAAGTAAATTATTTTGTAATTTTCAGAATTAGATCAAATTTTACAAAAAAATGAGAGTAATGAAATATATAGGGAAATTTTATTTCAGTGAGTCATGAATCTAATAAAAAATTAAATTTAAAAGCAAAAAGCTTAATACTTCCGGGTGCAATACTTCTACAGGTAAAATCTTAAAACCACACATTACTCTTAAGCTATCACTATACACCCACCAATTTAACAATAAAGAAGAACGCATACTAATGACAGCTTAAGCCAAAAAAATACATCTTTGAAAAAAATTAACTGCAAAAAAAAGCAGACAAAAGTATTAAGAAATAAGTAGCATATTAACGCTGTGTATAGAAAAAATATGTACAATATCTAAACACTGTAAAATTGCCTTCTATGAGATTATAACTAATGCTTTTTGGTATAGAAAGTGAAAATAAGCAAAAATCTTTTTAGGTTAAAAAGCAGATAACATTTTATTCTTATAATGGATCTTAAGCCATTCACAATTTTTTTTCGAGAATATCGACATTTAAAGAGAGACAACTACGGCATATATTAAGACACGTTTTTTGCAAACAAGCAACGAAACGAAAAATGCGTGGTACTGCTTGACAATAAAATGTAATATATCAAAGATTTTTTTATAAAAAGAGTTCGCAATTACTTTGAGTCAGTTTTAAAATGTAAAGGTGTAAGGTTTTTAAATCGTGGATATTTTTGTATCATTAATTCCAAAAGTAACTTTTTAACATACCAAGTTTGTATTTTCTCTAGTTGAGTTGAGTTATGGTTTTTAACGTCCCAGTCAAGAATATTTCACTTATATCGAGACGCCGCCAGCTATAGGTGAAAGTGCTGAAATTTTACCTGTGCGTTGCGCTGATGGCAACAGGGTTCCTAATCGTGACACCTATACCGTGACACGTGACCTCGTTTATTTTAAGTTCCCATCCGAAAAAACCGTGACTTTTATTTCGTGGAGCCCACTTTCAAGTCTTGGGTTAGACCCTGTCGGGGTTCGAATTCACGACCTCTCACTTACGGAGCGAGCACTTTACCAACTGAGCTACCGCAGTGTTGTATTTTCTCAAGGTCTGTATATTGTTCACCATTCATAAATGGAGAATCATGCTGGTGAAATTCGAATTTTACATAAATAAAAAAATTAAATTATTCTCACATACTTAAAGTTACATCCAGTTGCGCGAAGAAAGATTGCAACCTCCCATGCATCTTAAAAGTGAATGTTTTGAAATGTATACAAAATATACGCATTTAAAGGCTTCAAAAACTGCTTATCAAACAAAGAGTAAGTCTTACTGGGGGATTTATGAAGTCGTCGTCTCTGTTGTCTGTTCATTAACATCCGATCGTTTCTGAAATGGATGAAAAAATGAGTCCTGCTACAAATGAACTTTGTAATAACTATCAACACATTAAAATTAGATATTAAAAGACTTTATATTAAAACCGGAAATAAAAATTGAAAACTTGAAAACTTTTAGAAGTTCAAACTACATTCCTTTCTAAATTTAAAAGACACCGTTTTATAATACCCATTGAAGCAGTCATAACACTAAATGAACAAAAGTTTATGTTTCTAATGTAACCAATTTATCATATATTTCATAACGAACTTGAAGGATGACAACTTGTATACTTTGTAGGTACATCATTACTCTGAAATACCATATTAAACCATCTCCAATATGCTATGTTTAAAGATTGCTTACATCCAAGCTTTTGTATCCATTGTACATGGTCCACATCCAACTTCATGCTTAAAGGAAAACTTTGGACATTGCACACAAGCTGTAAAAGATATATTGAAGAACTTGATAAGGTCATATATTGCAAAATGCATCTATTAAACATTTTAATCAGCAATTTGATTAAAATTTTCACATATCAATCAACAGTTATGATATAAACGCATTTTTAAAAAGAAAAATTGGTCAAGTTTAATTAGAAAACCACGTGAAGAGGCATGGGGAAAATAACAAAATTGTAAAAAAGGCCGACAAAGAACATTATTGAGATCGATGATGGTTCTGAAGAACCCTTGTATCGGAGACTTGATTTTCCTGTGATAAAATAAAGATATCTTAATACTTCTCTTACTTCTGAGCCCCACTCCGATCCCCTGTGTTTCATAACTAATTGGTCTCTTGTTAAAATATGATTAGGTTCGTCTTTGTGGTTCAGCACTTAAGCAGAAAATCTTGTCAAGTAAATAATAAATATGGACCAGTCAATCGAGCGTTTAATCTCGTTGTGTAAATATGATCAACTCTTTAATGAAGTACCAGTTATTAATGGTGTGCAGCTAACTGCAGTAAAGATTTCATTAACTGCAAATGAGAGAAACTGTACAGGTTTGAACATTCACGAAAGCCAACATGTTAGATGGGTCACAATAAACCATAAAGCTTATCTAAAAGAGATAAACGAGGTTGTATTAGTAACGCTCTGAACAACAGCAAGTGTAACAGAGAGTGCAGAAAGACTAATAAAGTTGATCATATTGAGGCCGATAGCTTTAAATAACCATCAGCTGTTTATGTACAAAAGTTGGAAAAATTAGAATTCAATACATCATTTGTTAAATCTTACTTTTTGATTCTCTTTGACTTTGTTGTGATAAAATCAGAATTTTCAAATGTATTTAATAATTTCTTGGAATTATTACCTCCTGTTGCAGCGTCCATTGTTTGGTTAGCCGGACAAGGACTGACTTTAACACATACACAGTGATCATCCTTATAACATCTGTCTTTGTTACATTTACAATATTTCGGATAACAATAGTTACGTTCATCGGAGTAGGTCAGATCTGAAAACAACAAAAATCACTTAAAATGATATGTTTGGTGTCGGGGGAGGAGTTGATAGCTTAGTGGTCTAAAGCGCGCTTACAAATCACAGAGCCTCTTACAGCATAGGTTAGAAATCCCACTGGTAAATCCTAGTGTAGGAAAATTTGTCAGTTTGCTTGCCGAACGTCGTTGGATTTCTCCAGGCGCTCCGGTTTTCTCTATGAACTGACCGTTTACATATAAGTGAATTCTTATCTTAGGCGTCGAACACGAGTAAATCAATCTTATTGTATATTATTTATATTTATGATACGTTAAGACACAATGACATAGTACAAGCACAGTGGAGAGTTTGTGATTCCAATTACATATTTTTTCTATAAGAACAATTTGAAATTTTTATATTTCTCAAAAGGTTAGGTATATTAAGTACATGTCAATGATATATCGAGTAAAACTTATATTGAATTAACGATTTAAAGATCACGGTGTCAAATAAGTTGAATATGTTAAAAAGCTGACAGTCTAAAGATCACGTCGACCACAACATTGGATACCTTTTGGTCGTAATATTTGGAACCTGATTAAAATCAGTGGACTTTTATTTGTTGTCTCTCCTAGTCTTGTTATGCTGTTTATATTGTTTCGTATTCTTACAGTTGGTTGCGTTGGCTTTTTTTAAGTACCTATTTTCCAGTTACAATTTTTTTTTTTTTTTTTTTTTTTTTGGTTACTGACAACAGCCTGTTTCAATCACAATTTTCTATATTCTATTCAGAATTGTATTACTGTATATATCCTAACCATGAGCTGTACATTCGCGTTTCTTTAGAAAGCAGTCTCTTTTGTTATCGAGTGATGATATAAAGTCTGGCTGAACATGCCCACTAGGACAGGTTGTGCATCGCTCACTTCCGTGCATCTCTGAACATGGCGCTATGAAATGTCCTATAATATAACATGTAGATTCATACCTGTGGTTATAATATAAAATAATAATTTTAAAAGATTATAAAACTAGTTGTTTACATTTGGGTTACAGTGTAATAAGTTTGATTTGTTTCAATAATACAAAAATAAGTAATTTTGGTTCATGATATAAATGATCCTAGATTTCAGAATTCTAATTAAAAATCCGTAAAACAAAATAAATAGTTGACCACCCGTATATCCTACACTTGGTGTTAATTGATCAAAAAATGAGATTTAAACATTAGTCTTAATATATTCTATGATTTAAAGCTGCATTAAGTTGTCCAAGGAAAAAATCAAAACGGTGCTGATCTAATTAATAATGTTCCTAGTGAAAAATGTTACATTTGGTTCATATAAAAAAGCTCAAATAAACACAGAAATAACAATAATTTCGCAGCGAGATGTAGCATGTGGGATCTAATATTAGAACATGGTTACGTCATAAAAAACCGGGTCATTTAAACACAACCTACAAAACGGTGAAATACGATAAATTAAACATAGAACTTCACTGAATTTGTTATTTGTGCCTTAGTAAAGGATACATAACACCATTGCGAATACGTCTGGATATTAATGACGGACAATTAATACAATTTGTCAGGTTTCACTTCCGATTTATTACATCTGTGCGCATGCTCCCGGCTCATAATAATCATAGTTAAACATTGACCAACCAGTTAGAGGATTATTTACAGCTATTTACTGTATTTACCGTTTATTTACAGCTAAAAGCAATGAAATTTTTAGTACATGAATCTCATGGATCGTGATTAAAAGTTATCTATTTTAAAAAATATATTTTTAGAAAATAAAAAAAAATTCAGAAAATTGAAAAACTTAATGTAGCTTTAAAAAAACAAAAATCGCAAATTTTCGATTTACAAAATAAACACATATATGCTGCTCGGAAATAAGAAACTTTATGAACATACATTTACAGTATTATTAGTTTCACAGTGCGTTGGTGACCTTATATGAATAAAAAATAAAACAAACATACCAGTCCTTGTCCATATCACAATCCCAAAAACAAAGTAAAAACTAAACTTTGCAAACTGGCAAAATATGTGTTACACGTGAACTTCCATCAAGGAAGTGAGACCGGGTGCTCCGGAAGGGTAAGCACCTCCTGTTTAGCTAGCTACACCCGTCACGTGCAAGTCATTAAATCCATATCGAGCAAGGGCGAGGGTGGTTTTTACTGGCATGTATAAACTATATTATGATACCAACGCACTGTGAAACGATTGCATCCTACCGATCATCCTTTGGAACTACTGTAAATGCAAAAACGTGACAAAGTACTATGTTCATGGAAATGGAAAAGAAGTTTTAGATTAGAAATTTTTAACATAATCTTTCCGTCAAAAATAATTCTGCATGCTTTGTTCTTCAAATTTACCCAGAACAAGCCATATAAGGTCCCATTGTGTGTACACTGTGTTACTGTGCTATCCTACCGATCATCATAAGAAATAATTTAAAAACAATTTGGATTCATGCACAATGACATGCTAAAGTTTCGCCTGGCTTGGAGCTCGTTCAGTCGTTTTGTGTTATAACTGAATGATTCATGTAACCTTCTATCAATTTCCGTGAAACAAAGTAACTATACTCCTGTTTCTAGAAATCAAATATCAACACATCTTTACTTGTTTCGTTATTTAGCGTAAGTGTTTGTGATAAATACGACGTGTTTACTACCAAACGGTCGCCATTGGCGTGTGTCAGGGGAATTAACTCGCATACTGACTAGATATGGAATCGATGTGACCCAATATAGGCTATATTAGGTCAACACGTGACCATAATTGTACAATAATGTTTACAGAAACTAGTGAGAGGTAGGATATATATTTATTTTACATACCTGGTCCACAGTTAAAGACAGGTAGACAACACAGATGACCTCTTTTAACATATTGCTTTTTACATGATAGTGAATACACGCTCCAAACCTGTAATAATACTTATTTTGAAAATTATTGAAACTTATAACCAAAAGTTTATAAAATACAATCATGGTTTTAAGTCATTTTGAAAGTTTATTTATGAGCATTTCTATACTATTTGATACAGAGAAATGCCGATAAAAATGAGCCCAAACTTATTCTTAAACACTTACTGGATGTAATGATGAGAGATTATACCATTGTAAAATAATAATAAAATGCTACATTGACAATAATAATAGTTTATTTTATTATTTTACAAAACAGTTATTAATTCTATCATACCTTGGTTGCAAAAATCAATACGTATATCAAATTCATCTTCTCTCAGACACTGAATAATAATTTCCCTGAAATCCAGTTAAACATGTTACAATGAGCAGTATACATAGTTTTATCGATGTCATAATGGGGTACTTCTCATAATTAAATGGAGCCCTAGACGTAGTTAATAATTGACGTATATAATAATTAATATTGAACATTTTGAAAATAAAATGTAATAACTTGAAGCACGGAATGTACAATCAATATGTAGAGAGCTCCGATTATTATGTAGAAGGCTTCATATAGATACTTGTATGGTAAGCGCTCTTATAATTTATAGAGAATTTACAATTATCATATGGAGCGCTATATATTATTGCGTCGAAGCCTTCCATTGGCCAAATTCTGAGCTATTTTGTTAAACTGTTGGTTTCGTTAGAACGTTGTTTTTTTTTTCTGAAGCTCTGATGTCCTTCATCATCGAAGCACTTTATTAAAAACATCTTGATTGGGATATAAAACACTTTTTCTCCTGTCCACTCATTCAGAGTCGCCAAAAATTGTGTTATTATTGTCTTAACAAATAAAATTTATATAAATTCAATCTTTAATACTGTACATCATCTTAGATTGTTGATCTTCGAACCAAAATCTAATCCAAACCTCATTTACAGTGTCTTAATTTAAATGACAATGGTATTGGAAACAATTTAACGAATGACGACAGACTAAATCTACATTTTCATTTTTAAGAGCTAGGATATATAATTACATGTCAGTTATTAATTCTTATGTGATATATATATATATATATATATATATATATATATATATATATATATATATATATATATATATATATATATTGTATATATATATACATGAGAGTTGAGGAAAAACCACACATATATTTTATTGTAAAAATGCAACCATAAACAAATAGCTGTTGTTCTAATTTTTCCTTTTCCTCTTTAACGTACATGCCTGCTTACATATTATCCATAGTCATTCTTAGTCATGCTATTTACATTGTTGCGCCAGAAAATTTGAATTTAAAAAATTATCTGACCAAACGAGTTTTTGCTTTATTTCACCATTGTATAAAAATACACAACCACATAAAAATTATCATCGTCGTCGTTATATTTATCATTATAAATAGTATTTTAGTTATTTTTATATTACTTTTATTATTATTTCGATCACTGATCAGGACAAATTTTTCTTATTGTTCCTTTTCTGACGTGAAGAACCACGCTCGACGATATATAGCAACATGCACATCATGTGGTTATGTAAGTTTATGCTATATATTTTAGAATATTTTACACAAAACGTTTTCAAGTCACCATGGTTCTTTACTATACATTATCATATGTGGTGATATGTCCAATCTGTTAAAAGACGGAAGAAAAAGACACAGACACGGAAATATACTGTATTAAGTGCAAACCTCGTGATTGGTACAAGATGCGTTAAAAATAAAGTAATATTATCATTTACCAAGAAAATAGGAAATCGATTATGTTTATCACATTAAGTACATATTTTCATTTTATTACATATTTTCAAAAAAACATTTTATTTAATTTTTTATAACCAAAAGCTAACACTTATATACAATACAATATACATTTATATTCATGGCGGCAAATCATTATTATACAAAGAGAAAATTAGAAAAAGAAATAAACACAAATGCTTTTGAAGGTCTGCAAGCTGTTGGAATGGGAAAGTCGTAGTGGTTGATGGACAAAGTAAAGTAGGTTAGAGATTGTCTTAATAGAGTTGCATTAACAAGGAAAACTCTGAGAAACATTGCAATGATGTTTCTTGGTTGGTTGTCGCGATTCTTAATATTTAATAATTAAAAATTTAAAACATTATAGAAATGATACACTTTTGTTGCGTTTTGTTTTGCAATATATTTAAAGTTGCATTAGGAACAGGTAACACAAATAGGCACGTGGTAGTGAAATTTAGGAGAATAACTGAATGCTAATGGACACATACCTCTTTGCTACAAAATTTGAAGTGGTGGAAACGAAGAACTAAAACAATTTTTTTTTCTTTTTTTCAAGTTCTGCAAAATTTTCCTTTTTAAGCTATACTGGAAAGAAACACTGACAGAAAAATCAGTGATTGGTTCTGGTTAAACTTAAATCTTTTTTAAAAGACAAAATAGTGAAAAATGCAAGTTTATTTGTTTTGTGACTACTATTACAGCATCCAAAATGTATTTCCATGAAGTCAAATTGTCAACACTTCTTCTGACTTGAAGAGAGGTTTAAAATAACCAATTTACCGGAATCAAAAATTTTTGTATTTCAAAAAAAAAATTTTCTCTCATTTAAAAAAGCAATTAAAATCATACCTGTTAAATTGTAACATACTCTGCTCAGCCAAAATTAAAAATCAGACAGTAATCTTTCACGCTAATGACCCTATTTTTAAAAAGTTCCGGTTTTTCTTTCCCGTTTGAACGACTATTAAATTCGAAGGAAACATTAACCATTAACTTCGAAAGCTATCAGTTTTTTTGTAAATGATAAACGTGTTTAATTTTTCTAATCTTATCGAAAATAGGTCACTGCGTGAATGATTTACGGCATTTTGTAAATAATTGAATCAGGATTTTTAGTCACAGTCAAAAATATTTTAATTGATTAAGTTCCTAAAATGATCGATTAATTCTAAAGTAGTCCAAGTAAAATTTATTCGACGATAGAAATTCTAACCATTCAGCAGCGACAGCTATTGAAGGATCGCTCATGGTCAGGTCGGTACGATGATGAGAACACTAACGAAATGGCTCTTTATAAGAGATATTCATAATAAACTATCTCCGAACTAGAGTATGGCAGTGTTTACTTCATAAACCATGAATATTAGAATGGGCGAAGAGGAAGAGTTTATATCAAACACAAAGGAGGGTAAATTTTGAGCCAAGATATATTGGCAATATATATTCACAATTCTCCCCGTACAAGACAGAAAACAAAAACAAAAACAAAACTAAATAAATAAATAAATAAATAAATAAATAAATAAATAATTTATTTGGGCTAGATTGGTTTTCCAGTGTTTTTTTTTTTTAATTTTTAGAAAAGAGATATAGCGTGTTAAAAGGGGTTTGATTCTAAATGGACCATTTGATTTTCTTTAAATGTTCAAATATTTTTCTACATAATAAAATAGAATACTTTTGAATTATCAAAATCTGGCTTATATAAGTTTGTTGAGGAGAATTGTTGTCATTTTTTTTTCTTTTTAGCCCGATTAAACGTCATCCAGCCTCTAGTGAAAAATGCATAATCTTGTTCGAATAGAACAATTTCTAGAGAAATTTATAGTTTGGTATTTCCGCAGACACAAATTTCTTTCAAACAAATAGAGCTCAGCTGTGTGATTCACGTCTGCCGTAGCACTAGTTTTTTAAGGTTTTAGAAGAGATATCAAAAAATTTTGTAGAATGCCACATACTGTTATGACGTATTCATTTTGTCGTAATTAACTGACAACAAAGTAAATGCCATCTTAGCTGGAGTATAAAATGCAGAGCTTTTTAAAATCCTTACGGGGATTTAATATTGGAAAAGACACAACCACTCATTCCGGAAATACATTTTTTACCACACCCCCTCTTCAAAGATATGTAATAGAGGATTGATATTACTTAAAACTTTCATTGACTTCTTAACATTACGACACAACAAAAATACAAATACAAGTAAAGTAGTGTGAGTACACAATAAAGCCATGAGCTTTATAGAGCTTTTTACCGACTATGACAGAGTTAAAGCATGTACACAAAATTACATTAGCAATTACATCGTGCAAAAATCAACATAGGCACAGCTTAAAAAACCTTTATGTTTTGTTTGAATTATGTTTAAATCACAAAACTTACAATTACGTGTTCCAATTGTTAAGTACCTTAATCACAGCCTAATGAGACCAGTTAACCAACTATTACTTATACACGTGTGCGTGTTTGTGTGTGTGCGTGGAAAAGGGGTCAAATTTTGTTTTCTCATTATGAAATATGTACATGAGACCATTTTATATATATATATATATATATATATATATATATATATATATATATATATATATATATATATATATATATATATATAACATTCTTATTGTTCAGTCAATAGATCTTCCCGCAAATACGTGATATTTAATGATTCATTGTTGACAAACACGTTTAAATGAATAATAAAAAAAAATATTAACTATACGATGATTATTAAGTTTAAATAAATACAAAATTAAAATCGGATTTATTGCAAATGAAATTATAAAAAAAGATCAGAAATAAGTTGTGTAACTCAACAACTTAAATTTATGTATAGATTAGAAACTTTATGCAAATATATATGTATAAAAACAATTATATAAAAACTATATATATCTATAACAATAATTGTATATAAATTTTATTTTTAATTATTTTATAATTTAAATTTAAATTAGAATAGCTAAGTTGAATAGCGGAATGATGCAGTAATGGCAATAATTCTGTTAAGTCATATGTTTATAAAATGTTTTACAGATCAAACTTTTTAAATGAATAAGCGATTGCTATTCACTAAATTGTAATAACATAATAAATCTGGAGGATTTATTTCTTTAACCACGCCTTGCGGAAAACATTTCTGTTTAGATGACATATATATTTCTATCCGTTTCAATGTAAAATTTGTATCTTATCTTATATTGGAAACACCTTTGTTAAATATTATAAATTCATTTTAATCACATTTTTATGCGTCATGTAGATAAAGGAAGTATTTTATATTTTTAAAATAAGAAATTCCGAAAAAGAATTCCTGGTTCATTGTGAAATGATGCATTTGTAATTAAACATATCTTATCACATTTATTTAAGGGCATTCATTATATTTCTTATCCATGGAAGTACAGCACTATGCCAAAATGTTTCGCGAAAATCCAAGATGGCGGACGTAAACAAATTTTAGTTATCTGCATAAAAACGTATTGACTTCGTTGACAAAAAAGTTTGCAATTACATAATTTTTGTGAGATGACCTTTTGACTTGGTTACCGCAAGTAGACGGCGGAAAAAATAACGATTTTCCAGTAATTGTCAAATGTTAGTAATCTTTTTTTAAAACACAAAGAAATGTGATTTTTTTTTTCGGTTAACTTCACTTACAGCAATCTTTTTTCTTTAAGTACGAATCTTTAAAGCTTGTTTGTGTAAAAAAAAAACCAAACTCAATATTGTGTTGATGTTCTTGATTATTAGGTGCTCCCGTATTATTAAATTTATTAGTTACGTCTGTCAAAACAAGATTTCTATTCTATTTTAAAAACACTTTAACGGACTTATGTCAAATCGCGAATACTTTTGGCACCGTGCTGTAAGTAAATAATTCAAAATGACTATTTAGTAATCATCACCGCTTAGCTGATATTATTATTACACCGGACAAATGGTACAAGGGGATTTTTTAATAGAATAGATGTAAATGTCATGGATTGATAAACCGTTCTAAACGAGTGATTTTGTAAAACCCTTCTAAAAAAGTGGGTTCGTTAGACCCTTCTAAATAAGTGGGTTTGTAGGACTTTTCTAAAAATGGGTTTGTTAGACCATTCTAAACAAGTGGATTGGTTGGACACTTCTAAACAAGTTTGATTGAAAAAACCCTCCTAAACAAGTGGGAATAAAAGACCCTTCTAAACAAGAAGAAATGAAAAATCCTTCTTAACAAGTGGGAATAAAAGACCCTTCTAAACAAGAAGAAATGAAAAACCCTTCTAAACAAGGGGGTTTGTAGACTTTCTCGTTAACAAAATAATTGGTTTTAGGTACAATGTCTATTTTCAATTACAGTTCATAAGAATGACTGCTGATTCTATTTATAATCAAGTTGAATTTCCGATCTACCTTCTACCATAACTATATAAACGGAAGACTTAGTCTCACTTAAATAAATATGCAGAGTAATAATTTTCCCACGGTTTTCATTATCGGACCATCCCAATTGAGAAAGATAAAGTAATTACAGGAACTTGTGATATTCATTGTGTTACATGTACTTCTGGTAAATTCCGTGCAAGTACATGAGTTTGTTAAATGTACTTCTGGTGTACTTTCGTACATGTACGGCTGGTACACGTTTCTTTTCTTTTAAGCTTACCTGAGCTGGAAGCTCAGATTAGCTATTGCGATCTATACCTGTCCGTCCTGCGTTAAATTTATATTTTAATCATCTCCTCTAAAACTACTGGGCCAGATTTGATAAAACTTGGTGATTATCATGTCTGGGTAACAGCCTTTCAGAATTGTGTTCGGGGTTTGGCCACTCCAATAGGATGGCTGCCATTACTAAAAATAGCCAAAAGACAAAGAAAATCTTCTTCTCGGACACCAAAGCATGCAGGCAAATTTTGATTGGATATTTAGATTCAGCATACCTGGGAACATAAAAAATTGTGTTTTTCATAAAAATCGGAGGAAAAATAAGTTTTCATAATTTTCGTAATTTGTAAAATGAGACATTTATTGTTATAACTCAACAACGGCTAAAGATAATTGTATTGAATTTTCACTGTTAACCCTGTCGTGCTATTTTCTTTGATATGATGTCAAGGTCAAAGGTCAAGGTCAAATCCTACTGTTTGACATTCTATAAAAAATGCTTTTTTTAACATTTCAGGTGATAATGGCATGGGATTTTCAGTTTGTTGTAGGTATTAACATGACGATCATTTTGATACACAGATCAAGGTCATGGGTTCAAAGGTCAAGGTCACAGATGCAAAAGTATACCAAAATTGTTAATTATTCTTAAATCTATTAACTTTTTGTAAAGACATGTATATAAGAATATTGTAGGTATTGGCATGATGGTCATTTTGATTAATACTTCAAAGTCATGGTTTCAAAGATCAAGGTCACATATGCACAAGCATACTGAATAGTTAATTATTTGAAATACTTTGAACTTTTTGAATAGGCAGGTATTGATATGATGATCATTTTGATATATGGTTCAAGGTCATTGGTTCAAAGTTCAAGGTCATAGCTGAATAAGACAGCTTAAATTGGTAGTTATCTTGAAAACTATTAACTTTGTGTATGGACATGTATATTGGAATATTATAGATACTGATAACACAATCATTTTGATATATGGTTTAAGGGTTCAGACTCAAAGGCCAAGTCATAGCTGCATAAGGAACCTGAAATTGTGAATTATCTTGAAAACTATGAACGTTCGTTTTATACAGGCATTTTAGAATATTTTAGCTATTGATATTATGATTTTTTTGTTTAAGGGATTCAAGGTAATAGGCTTAAAGGTCAAGTTATAGCTGCATAAGACGGCTTAAATTGCTTGTTATCTTGAAAACTAATTACTTTTTGTATAGGCATGTATTATAGAATACTGTAGGTATTGATATGATGATCATTCAAGGTCTTGGGTTCAAAGGTTAACTCATAGCTAAATTAAAAATTTGAAATTGTGAATTATCTTATAAATTAAAAACTTTTTGTATGGGCACGTATATTAGAATATTGTAGCTATTAATATTATGATTTTTTATATATATGAGTCAAGGTCATAGGTTCAAAGGTCAAGGTCACAGCCACATCAGACGCTTACGTTGTTAATTTTCTTGAAAACTATTAACTTTTTGAATAGGCATGTATATTGAAATAAGACGGCTTAAATTGCTTATTATCTTGAAAACTAATTACTTTTTGTACAGGCATGTATTTCAGAATATTGTAGGTATTGATATGATGATCATGTTAATATATGGTTCAAGGTCATAGGTTCAAAGGTCAATGTCATAGCTGCATAAGACACTTAACTTGGTAATTATCTTATAAATTATAAACTTTTTGTACAGGCATGTATAATACAATATTGAAGGTATTGATATGATGATCATTTTGATATATGATTCAAGGTCATAAGTTCAAAGGTCAAGGTCACAGCCACATAAGACGCTTACATTGTTAATTTTCTTGAAAACTATTAACTTTTTGAATAGGCATGTATATTGAAATATAGTATGTATCAATATGATGGTCTTAAAATAAGGTTGAACGTCATAGGTCCAAAGGTCAGGGACATAGCTGCATAACCATACTGAAATGGTTAATGATTTGTAAATATTCATTGTACTATAGTTCCTACATGCATATTAGCTACTTATTAATAAATGAACTGTGACTAGATATTTCTGATTAAGTATTGTTGCAATTCTAAACTTGAGAAAATTTGGAAAGTTTCTGTAATTTATACCTTGTATATTGCACTTTGCAAACAATTTTGGACATGTCCTCAGGTGAGCGTTAAGGCCCATTGGCCTTTTGTTTTAAATTGAAATGTATTATGTTAGTTTTGAAAAAAAAATTAGCATTTCAGGACTCCAATATGGATTATTATATATTTATGAAACTTACTTTTAGGTCTAGTAATATCTTGTTTTGTAACTTTAGTTTGAAAAAAAAATCGACATGACAGTAACTAAGTTGCAATTTTTTTTTCGATAACATAATGAAGTTGTTGACTCTGCAATTATAATATTTTACGAATTTGTTGTTTTCAAAATTTCTTAAAAACTGTTACAGATAATTTTAAACAAAAAATTGCAAAAACGATTTTTGTTGTTTTTGACTATTTTTAAAGAAAATATTACAGTTATAATAAAAACATCAACATGACAAGATGAAATCGTAAAGAATATTTAAAAATGTCATTGCTCAAATACACAAAATGAAATCGTATAGAATATTTAAAAATGTCATTGCTCAAATACACAAAATGAAATCGTATAGAATATTTAAAAATGTCATTGCTCAAAGACACAAAATGAAATCGTATAGAATATTTAAAAATGTCATTGCTCAAAGACATAGGCGTAAATAAACATATAAAGCTTTTGCGTAACTTTGCCTTTACCTTTTGGCGTTTTGTTATGGATGAGACCATCCTTTATTATATTGAACATGAAGTGGAGAGGTTCTAAAATATTTAATAGGTAACCACTACAGCTAAAGTTTCGACCAAAGACATTGTATTTATGATTGACCATTGTATATATACAATATAATTAATAATATCCAATACCAAGTATAGATTACCATACATATAGATGTTATACAATCAATCATGACAGTCGTTTAAGCTGTATAAACTTACAATAAATTGTTTGAAAGTAAGTAGAACGTTTCACACTATTCATAGAGATTAAAGTGAAAAGGCCATCGAATTGGACGCAATAAGTGTGAATGTAAACAACATACTTTTGAAAAATTCTGAAATCAGAAACAAATGGGCATCTTATTATGGTGTCTCAGTGGTATTGAAATAAAAGTAATACATATGCTAGAAAAAACTTTTATTCAAAAACTTTTTTTTAAAAAACACAACATTTACATGACAGAAAAACTAATTTTGATTATAAACAATATTTATGCTGAGATAGGGAAAATCTAAAGAATTCGTAAGAGGGGAAACAACTCTTTTGATTAAATCGGGCATAAATTATACACATTGAAGAACTCTGTTTTAAACAAGATTCGGAAAATCGGTAGTAAAAGTAGAACAGACATGATGACAGTGTTCATTTAAATGTTTATGTTGTATTTTAAACAATTTTTTAAAGTTTACAAATCAAGTTATTAACATTATTTTTAATCAACTAAGTTCCATGTATTGGAATTCTTAATCACTATACTAACAGATTTTTTCAGTATTGTTATTCCTAAAGGTTTTTTATTCGCACAATCTGGGGCAGGGGAACTATACAATAAACCCGCTAAGCATTGTCTGTATTAATGACTGCCAGTTAACTAACAATAAAGCATCACGTGCGCGGTTTTATAGCCTCTATCAGTTAACTTGAATTTCTGATTCCATTCAAACACTAACTGTATACGGTTTTCTAAGTTAAAACAGACTATAGACGGGACTATTTACAGGATATTAATACACGTTGGTCACTGAGAAATAATCTGAACATTTAAAACAATTTAAATTTAACAAAACTGAAACTGTTAGACGGGAAATTTTAATTATTCTTCAATGAACCTCGAGTTCAACTCTGCTCTTTTCTTTTGCTTCTCTATTACTGAAGTAGTTGTACATTATTACACCGGGCACCATCAAACAAAGCCCAGCAAGCGTGAAAAATGTTGTTGTATTAAACAATGGTCCCCAATAGAAATGATCTTTGACTTCGTTGTATTTAAATAAGGTCCAGAATATAGTAGCGGTAGGTGATATTAACGCTTGTACCACAACAGCATAAACAGCGCCCTCTGCATACTGAATCAATAAAAACTGGAACAGATTGCCAAAACAGTACCCAAAGAAAAATAACCAGGCTTTGCCAGCAAGGTTTCTGCAGGAAGCTTCAGAGCTAAAATAACACGCAGAACCAGCTTTAAAACGATCCCAGAAATCCGTTGGAGACGATGCCTGAAAATATATAATTACGTATTGCGATCAACATTAAGAAATACGTAAAACTGACTTTCAAAATCAAAAGTATTAAAGGTTTACTTATCGACGTGATTTACAAATTGTATATCATTTTTACCGTAAAATAATACATTTTTGCATAAACGAAAATATCAGATATACTGTCCACTGAGCATAAAACCAATAATTTTTTTTTTAAAATGATAAATACATGTGTATTATTATCAAAGACTAAATTATCTTCCGGGATATGGAACAGAAAATTGCCTTATTGAGAAATAAATGTTAATAAAATCAGGATTTATTGTAGGAATCTGAAATTATTATCAGTGAACTTCAACATGAGTTTCAAAAAAATATGAACAGTACGATGGCCTCATTTATCGTGAGAAGAGTGCATAGAATATAGTAAGAACAAAATAGCAAATTATTTATTGCCTTTATGGATGCCGAAAAAGCGTTTGATCGCGTTTGGCATTCTGGCCTACTCTATAAACTTCACAAGTTCGGACTTGTAGGTCGTGGAATGCTGAATAGTATCGGAACTCTATAGAAATATGACTGGTGTAGTGCTCCATCAAAAATTGTTATCTAATGTATTTGCAAAACGCCGTGGTACAAGGTGGCATCTTATCTCCATGGCTCTATCTAGTTTACATAAATGATCTGTTGGTCGAATTGTCTTCAAGTGCTGCTGGTCTCGAAGTATTTGGCTCGAACTTTTCTTGCCCGTCGCAAGCCGATGATATAGTCTTGATGTCGCCAAGTAAAGACGGACTTGTTGAGCTTCTAAACATCTGCTTTGAATTTAGTGAAAAATGGAAATTCAAATATAATGCAGATAAATGTAAAATCATTGTGTTTAATGAATCAAAAGTGCAGTATGCTGACAATTCAAGAGTCTGGACTTTTGGCTCCAATGTAATAAATGAAGTCGAGGATTACGTGCATGTAGGCATCAATCTTAACAAATATGATTGTACAAAACCAGATATAGAATCCGTAGTAAATAAAATACGTTCAACATTCTTCGGCCTAATGGAACTGGGCTTACATCATGAATTCGCTCACCCTGCTTCAAGTATAAAAGTTTACAATTCAGTAGTTTTACCAAGGGCCTTGTTTGGATCTGAAATGTGGTCTTCGCTGTCGGTAGCAAATTTCAAAGGACTTGAAACGATTCATCATTATTGCCTGAAAAAGATTCAAGGACTTCCTATGCGAACTCGATCTGATATGGTTCTTAGTCTAGTAGGTTGTTATTCTTTATCTACAATTATTGAAAAGAAAAAGCTCAGTTTTCTAGCTCTGATGTGTCGCTTACCTTGTCACTACGCAGCAAAGAAATTGTTTTTCATCCGATTGTTCCAACATCAACATTCAAGTAACTCGGCAAATAAAAGCGGTTATATAACCGATATAAGAAACATTTTGGTAAAATATGGATTGAATCATGTTTTTGACAATTTTCTAAATGAATGCATATTTCCCAGTAAGTCATTATGGAAAAGAATCACAAACAAAGCCATCCACCAGTATGTCGATTCATCATGGTGCCAACGATTATCTCAGTCAATTGACTTCTCTATATTTTCAATAATACACATGGATTATAAAATGTGTCTGTTTTGGGAATTTTGCAGGAACAAACCAGTATTAAAGAATGCTTGTTCTAAAGCTGTTGAACTTCTCTGTTTAGCGCCAGTTGAAAACAGGCGCTGTGAACACTGTCACGCAGTAAATGTTGACATAGTTAGTCACGTACTTTTCCACTGCAGGAATGTGGAAGTAAATGAAATTTGTTACCAATATAGTGTAGACATTATTGATGTGCTTGGAGTTCACGTGTTTACATACATTGACAGCTTGAGTGAAATTCTGCAGGAAAACATTATTCTTGGGGGAATGATAAGACATTTAACAGAACATTTTCCAGACTTTGATGTGTTAACTTTTGAAACCACCAATTGCAAGTTTTTGTATAAATTGTTTAGAAATATAGACTTATATGCAACAACTGAATAGACAGGAAAATAGCTAACTGTTGCTGCTGCGTAATACTCAGTGAAAGTAAACATCTGTTGTACATGCAAACATAGCCATCCACACACACACACACACACACACACACACATACACACACACACACACACACACACACACACTAAGTACACAATTATTACACACACACTCTCACTAGGTAATCATTTCTGTTCTTTTCCAATAAACTCTTCCTGTTCATCTCTATCTTTACAATTGCATCACAACACAAATCATTTATATAATCACTATCAATTTTGTATATAGTATTTATTCTTTCTTTTTTATGTAAATATCTTATTCTCACTTTCATTTCTACCTACTCTCCCGTGAGGAGGAAATAAAGATTATATATATAAATATATATCTCTTTTTGTTTCGTAAAAGTGGAAAGAGTCCAATACACAAAGATTTTTGATATTTCTTCGTACTCAAATATTTCTTTCCATTTTTCATAGAAAACCGAAAATATGGAAGGAAATTAGAAAAGTGTTTCCAATGTGGGTTCATGTGTTTCACTTTATGCATTTCACTTACCATTCCAAACTCTGGTATGAAATCTACCCAGAATAATAGAACCATACATACACATTGATAAATCTGTGACCAGGTAATAAAACTAAATGATTGTCCCTGTAAAATAAAAAAAACAGCATTCTCCAAATTGTGTCATCAAGAAAAATGAAGTTGTTATTGGATATGTTGTAGAATAGGGCAGATCGACTAACACTATAATTTGTGACCTGCATTACAAAGTCAATATTTCAGCAGCCATTTTAGAACAACAATTAGGGTCATTTTTTCTACAATAACACATAACATATATATGTTATTCACTTTCTGAGCAACAAAACAAATGAAACGAAACATACTTGACTACAAGCATAAAACATCTTTGAAAGCTTTATATAACAAGTTATAAGTGTCGATACAATACAATTAATATCATTTTTTTTATTTAAGCGGGGTTTAACAGCACAATTTAACCTTTTTACAAAGACATTTGCAAAACTAAATTAAAGCATTATAAGTCAGCGTGTACTTATCAGAATATGTTTACAAAGAACATTTCATTTACAAAGATCATCCCACATAAACATAATGATTGTTGACTGACGTTGCTAAGCGCACCATTTGCTATTGAAAACTAGAGCAATTTTATTAATTTCTGATTATAAATATAAGAACAAGGTTGTGTGAGATGTGTCAGTGTGTTTAATGATCTGTTTTGTACAGCGAGCACCCAGGCTTAAAAATATCAGAACATTTCACACGAGCATACAACTTCCTACTAATATTGACACCGTGTTAATCTGTCGACGCACTGTACTCTTAATGCTGAGTGCAAGGCGGAAAGTAGTACTTTTAATTTTGAAGTCTAATGTTTGACTTAACCGGGTTTCGAATCTACGACCTTTTGCTTTCAAAGCGAACACTCTACAACCGAGCTCCAAAAACCGTCAAAAACGTTATGGGGTACCGATTATGTGGTTCATTGGTGGGCCCTATAATCTACCTCGTCTTTTTTAAGTTCCTTTTCACAGAATACATTCATAAGTCCAACAGGTATAAACCCGATAGCAAAGCAAAGAGGCCAAAGGATCCTAGCTGCAACTGTTTGTTTCGCATCTCCAGATGGATCATCGCCTTTATCAAGACCCCATATTTGAGGCTCAGTTGTGATAAATAATCCCACTAAAACCACTGTGGCGCATATACCTCGGATTAATGATATACCTGTAAAAAAGTGAAAAAATAATACTAATTGCGGAAGAGATATTAAGGGATAAGTAAATAACGCTAATCCTCGGTCTTGTTGACAGATTTCA
This sequence comes from Tegillarca granosa, assembly GCA_029721355.1. Taxonomy (NCBI): domain Eukaryota; kingdom Metazoa; phylum Mollusca; class Bivalvia; order Arcoida; family Arcidae; genus Tegillarca; species Tegillarca granosa. Next base: position 11,037,327 of record CM056597.1, on the reverse strand, counting down.
TTGTGAGGTTTTTTTTTTTTTTTTTTTTTTTTTTTTTTCGGGGGGGGGGGGGGATGGAATGGGGGTGGGATTGGTTTGGTGGGAAAGGGGGCACTACGGTTTTACTACCAACGAAGAACTTTTCGCCCGATTAATTTTGACTTATCATTCTGCACTACTTCAATCATTTTATTTAACGGTTTGAAAGCTAATATAATTGTACCACTTTAATCTTGTCACAGTAATTATACATAATGTGAATGTACCACTTATAATTTTTAGCAATAAAAGATAACATAATTGTACTTAGTTTAATGATAATATTTCTGTTTTATATGCTATTAATACAACAGATTGAGCTTGGATGTGGTTATCATCTCTAAATCCAGCATGGGATGTCTCAGAAATCTGTGACGTCTTTTTAAGTCGGCGTCTCGACAAACACCTTCACAAAGACAGATAGCGTTAAATGACATGCGCAACATTCCTACATAACTTTTGCTTACTGTTTTTAAAATGATCAATAATGCACTCACCTTTTCTCAAAATTAACAATCTAAACAGAATCGTGTAAGGTATAACCATAGATTGTAGGATTCCCTGTAAGTATGGTGGAGTTCTGCTCGGTGGACTAGCAAAAACAACAAACACGCCATTTAGCGCCGTAAAAAGTCCCATAGCAAACAGCACTTTATGGGATGAAGTCGGCCTTAAAGTTGCTGTTTTATCAATGGTATATCTAACAGCTAGTGTCATTAAAACGAAAATCACCAAAATGAAAAAACATGTTATCAGAAGTAAAACAAAAACATCTCCTCCACATTCCTGCATTGTCCCTGCATAAACAGGTAAAGACACATTCATACACACATTAGTAAGTACATTGAAGATTGCTATAAGAACATTAGTGGTACCACGTGTTATTCTTGTTCTCTTCTTAGTCCCGATTTCTTCTTTAATATAGTTTATACTATTTTCTTTGTGAAGTAATGGGTCTATTTCCATTATTCTAGTTTCAAAATCAGCACAATCTGTGGACTATGGATGCTTCAAATATGAATATGCAAGTCATTTGTATATGGGTTTATAAACGTAAGTGATAAATATATAACCTTGTGACATCATCACGTGATAAACCCTAATTGATTATACATTCGTACAATCCTCTAATAACATTGGTCTCAATATTTGTTGACTTATTTTCTTTTATTGTTGCCTAATTTACTTGACTAGGCTCTAGTAATTGCAAAGATCATATTATTTTATAATTCGATGTCTATTTTGATCATGGTGAACTTTGTCCCAATGACTTCTAGACTTCTATACTTTAAATCATTTTTGCTTACAAAACTGTTATAGCTCGTATAAATAGGCTGCTGTTGAGTGCATTGAAGACTTCATGGTGACTGATTAGAACTGTCATTGCTACATTTGAATTTTTAGGAAATAATACATTCAAAAGTAGCAATTGTAGCAATTGTTTCATAAAAATTCAAAAGTAGCACATGACAGAAGAACACCCGAACAAAAGGTTTACATTACAAACGTATGGGGCTGTCCATTGAGTAAACATGTATGATATAAATTATTTCCTTGTTGTGCAGAGTACTTCAGTAGTCGAGAATGTCTCAAGCTCTGTTACTAACCAGTGTCTTATTTGATTTCCACTCGGGCAGGTCATGGTAAAAAAGTTTGTCAGTTTGATTGAGGAAGTATTGTGCTTCACCTCGGGCATTCCTGATTCCTTTATTATTCTAAAACTGGCACTCCGACGGACAAAGGGGACATTTGTTGCATTACCGGTCGCTTTGACGCTCACCTGATATAAGAAAAAGAAACTAAACTAAGACATCATTAAATGTCATTGCTCGACCTCTTGTGTGTGTGGTTATCTTATCGATAAATCTCTTGTAATTTATTTATTTATTTATTTATTTTTATTTATTTATTTATTTATTTATTTATTTTGTAATTCAACAAGTAAGGATAGGTTAAAAAAATTAAGTATGTTTATAAAACAACATGAGACAACACTACAGGGTAAAATCGATGGTTCTGCGAGACAATTAACTGCCATGTTGTAACTTTAAATTGATATCGGTAATGGGCATCAATCGTCATATGTATTTTTAATGACAATATATCTTTTAAAAGTAAAAAAAAAGGACATGTCACAATGGTAAATTGTTTTAAATCGTGATACAATCAACATGTATTTTTATTGAAAAATCGACAATTTGAATTTTTTGAAAATGTATCTTTCAAAAATTAAAAAAACAGACATGACACAATTGTTATTTATTTTAAATCATGGTACATGTGTACTGTATCAGACATAATCTATATCATGTCATTTAGGTCATTATAGTGGGTGTTATCAATTGTATTGATAACAGAATTGTCACTTTATTAATCACGAGGTTAGCGTTCTCTCAGTTGTCTGGTCATGCTTTATACAGGCCATGTTGAGATTGTAGATGTTTATCTTGTTTGTTTACGTTTGTAAAAAGGTTCTATTTCTTGGTTATGGATTTGAGTAGGGATCATGGTCCAATTTGTATCATTTTTTCCGCATAAAACTGATAAATACGTCATTCTTTCGTTCCTTCCACTAGCCTATGTCCACCTTATATTGTTTTATAAGATGACATATTATTTTGGTATTCTATTTCTAAGATAAAAATTACGTTGTCGTAATCAAAGACGATCTTCTCCATCTTTCCATGCTCCAAAAATAAAAATGCTGGATTGATTAATAGCTCTGTTACAAAATGTATATTCTAATAAACTTAGATGGAATTATATCGTCTATACAACAATGCAGTCTAGGGTTTGGTTTCGTTTAGAATGTGACAAGCCATTTGTAGCTGTTGTCAATGAATTGGGGTAAAGTACGGATACAGACATTAAAACCCATTCCTATTCTGATTTATGGCTGATCGTTTATATTAAACCGGAAACCAGTAACATATCTTGTTGGTTTGTCTGGAACCCTCCAAAAGTACTATTACCTAAACAGATCGGTAAAGTTAGCAACTAGTAACCAGTTACTTGGACGATTAAAGATAACGACTAGCAATTATTTCCAGTTAGCTTTTATTTACTTATAAAAACAAATAAATGTTTACTGTGTGTAATTTGGTCTTGATCACAGCTTTCGCAGATATATTCCTTCCGCATAAGTTTTCTTGTACCGCGAATGTAGTACTCAAATATTAAAATAAATAAATCAGTAAATAAATAAATTAATTAAAAAAACAACTGTTTTACGTATCAATGATACCAAATATTAAGACAATAAAGCCTTCATATGCTTACGCAATCCGACTGGGGGTAGTTTTTGGTGTAGATTTCTACGATTTTTCACATTCAGTGCTAGTAGCTGGCTTATTATTTCAAAGATATTCAATATTCATTCACATCATGATCAAGGATATTAATTCTGCATCTAATGATACCAAATATTTAGTCAATAAAGCCTTCATACGCACGCATCAGCTTACGCAATTCGACTTGGGGTAGTTTTTGGTGTAGATTTCTACAATTTTCCACATTCAGTGCGAGTAGCTGGCTATTTATTTAAAAGATATTCAATATTAATTTATATCGTGATCAAGGATATTTAATTCTGCATCTAATGATACCAAATATTTAGACATAAAAGCCTTCATACGCACACATACGCTTACGCAATCCGACTGGGGGTAGGTTTTGTTGTAGATTTCTACGATTTTTCACATTCAGTGCGAGTATCTGGCTATTTATTTCAAAGAAATTCAATATTCATTCAAATCATGATCAAGGATATTCAATTCTGCATCTAATGATACCAAATATTTAGACATTGAAGCCTTCATACCCATGCATACGCTTACCCAATCCGACTGGGGGTAGTTTTTGGTGTAGATTTCTACGATTTTTCACATTCAGTGCTAGTAGCTGGCTTATTATTTCAAAGATATTCAATATTCATTCACATCATGATCAAGAATATTCAATTCTGCATCTAATTATACCAAATATTTAGACAATAAAGCCTTCATACGTACGCATACGCTTACGCAATTCGACTGGGGGTAGTTTTTGGTGTAGATTTCTACGATTTTTCACATACATTGCTAGTAGCTGGCTTTTTATTCAAAAGATATTCAATATTCATTCACATCATGATCAAGGATATTCAATTCTGCATCTCATGATACCAAATATTTAGACATAAAAGCCTTCATACGCATACATACGCTTACGCAATTCGACTGGGGGGAGTTTTTGGTGTAAAATTCTTCGATTTTTTACATTCAGTGCTAGTAGCTGGCTAATTATTTCAAAGATATTCAATATCCATTCACATCATGATCAATTTATATTTAATTTTGCATCTAATGATACCAAATATTTAGACAATAAAGCCTTCATACGTACGCATACGCTTACGCAATTCGATTGGGGGTAGTTTTTGGTGTAGATTTTTAAGATTTTTCACATACATTGCTAGTAGCTGGATTTTTATTTAAAAGATATTCAATATTCATTCACATCATGATCAAGGATATTCAATTCTGCTTCTAATGATACCAAATATTTACACAATGAAGCCTTCATACGCATACATACGCTTACGCAATTCGACTGGGGGTAGTTTTTGGGTGTAGATTTCTACGATTTTTCACATTCAGTGCGAGTAGCTGGCTATTTTTTTAAAAGATATTCAATATTAATTTATATTGTGATTAAGGATATTCAATTCTGCTTCTAATGATACCAAATATTTAAACATTAAAGCCTTCATACGCACGTATACGCTTACGCAATTCGACTGGGGGTAGTTTTTGGTGTAGATTTCTACGATTTTTCACATTCATTGCTAGTAGCTGGCTTTTTATTTCAAAGATATTCAATATATATTTACATCATGATCAAGGATATTCAATTCTGCATCTCATGATACCAAATATTTAGACATTAAAGCCTTCATTCGCACGCATACGCTTACGCAATTCGACTGGGGGTAGTTTTCGGTGTAGATTTCTACGATTTTTCACATTCATTGCTAGTAGCTGGCTTTTTATTTAAAAGATATTCAATATATATTTACATCATGATCAAGGATATTCAATTCTGCATCTCATGATACCAAATATTTAGACATTAAAGCCTTCATACGCACGCATACGCTTACGCAATACGGATGTTTCGGGTTACCGTTTTCCGGGCCAGTTCCGGATATTATACATGTCAAAAATCACGTGATTTTCTGTTTTGGTTCCTCATGCCTATTTCCGGTTTGGAGGCAATACACCTGAGCTGACCATTAAAACGAGAAAAAAATAGCTTGGTAAGTAATAATTACGGTAAAATTGAAATGAATCTAGCGTTATAAGTTCATGTAATTCTCAAAGCATCATAAAAAGAAAAAGTCGGATATTTTATATGTGTTCAGCTGCACAAATGACACTTGATATCGGTCATACTGTAGCTTGAAATTCAAGTTGAATACGAATGTGACGGGTACACGTAGCGTATATGAGAATGGACCAAGAACCAAAAACTTTTCTCAATAATTTTTGACTTAATATATTTTCGCCACAGTCCCAGAATTGCTTGGTATGTCAATTAATCTAAATATTTATTTGCTTGAAAACTGTTGTCAAAGTGGGACTTGGTCTTACCAAAATTCAAAGTTATGATGCAACCGTACATAGATTGAGCTACTATACTGCTTGCAAACCGATTTTGTTGTATGTATTTATTTATATGACCTAAGAGATGTCTTTATATTGTTCAAGATGATGAGGACAATTTGTTTATTGAAATTTGAAAACCCCTTTAGGGGGATCTATACTTGGATATATTGATATTTTAATCAGTAGTTCCTAACATTTTTTAAATGATTTCAAAACAACTTTGTAAAAGTCCTATAAACTGCTTGAACATAAAATATGTACTAGTGATTTACATTTACATGTTGATTGTGTTTTTGTTTTTCTTATAGAATGTGTACCTGATTACTGTATGTAAAATTGCAAAATAAGACTGTTGTGAATCTGACAAGCCATAGTAACATTTGATCAGCTTGCATTGACACATCTGTTTTATTTTGCATATTTCCAGCTCATAAATATAGAGCAGTAGAATATCATGTTATCTACAGTACTAAAGAAATAACAGACTGACTTTAAGTTAAGTATAAAATAAATAATTAAAAATTTATTTAGTGAAGATCTCTTTGTGACAGAACTATATTCTCTTGGTTTTATCAGATTTTTGGAGACTGCTGAGGGTTGTGGGTTCAGAATCCAGTCAGGCTTTGTGTCATGATATTACATTGCTTGATTGCACCCAGTTGCAAAATTGATGCCAGATACTGATGGTTTACCAGATACTGTGTGATAGGATTCCTTTTGAAGGGAATCTTGTACTTCTTGTACTTCTTGTACAAAATGTATTAGTCACTTCATGTCTCAAAAATTGGGATAAGTACCAATTTAATAAAACCATAGTCTGGACTCTGGAGTTTTTAACATTAATGTTACAGTCATTGGAAAAACGTGCCTTATAGTCAGTGGGTTCCTAAGCCTTAAGTAAGGACAATGTCACTACACAGACAATCTAGTTTACAATGTCATCTGTTTAATTGGAAGCCCCTTTTGGACCAGTTTGTGATAATATATCTGTTTACACAGATTGGTATAACAGAGATCAGATAAAATTTTTCAGACTACTTGGCACTTTGTCATGTAATCAGATTTTTTGTGTACTAAGCACCAATTTAGTTGTATTTTAGCATAAAAAGGAGTAATTTCCTATAATTTTTGTATTTTAAAATTACATTTTGACTATTTAAGAGTATTCAAGAATGATGAGTAGAATTAATCTACTTGGTAATGTGCCTAGTGTAAATAAATATGTGTATGCTAAATATGTATGTCATTTTTTATCCATTTTCAATAGCATACTAATAACAACATGGTATATTTTGTTTTTAATTTTAGATTTGCATGTGTATTTCTGAATGAGTATTCCAGTCAAAGGAGCATTGACATTAAAAGAACACATGGCAGATAAAAGATGTTGTCAAAATATGATTTATTGTATGACATCTAAAGATAGACTTTTGTGCATATACAAATGTTCACATTTTTCAGATAGATTATATCTCTTAAAAATATAGTACACTTTGCTAGAAAATCACTGGATGGTTGTTGTTGTTCTTTGACTAGTAAAAGCCATCAGAATGAATAGCATGGCAAAGCTTATATCTGTTTGTAAACTTTAATCTTCTCCTTTGAGAGGGACTTTGGTTACAAGGCAGTTAAGGCATCTCTCAGCCTTGGTTTAGATCCCAATCGACTGAAATTGTTTACCTTGCATCAGCAATTTTTCAGCTATTCTTGACAAAACAAATAAAAAATGCTAATATCAAGTATTGTTCATAGAACAATTTTACTATGTACATGATTACACAAGTATTTATGAGCTGCTTTGTACTAGTGCATACTTAAAGTGACTTTTATAGAGTTTAACTTGTCTACAATGTAGAAGATAAGCATTGTAGACCTACAGTCCATAATGCTTGTACCAAGCTATGCAGTAAAAGCCTATATACAAAGATAAACATATTCTTAATTTCAGTCATTTTTATTGGATGCCAAAATGAGGAGAACATTAGATTAAGGCTCGTGCTATTATTGCTGTAACCACTTGGATTCTGTGTCCAGTGACTTAAGAAAAAGGGGATTTATCTTCTAAGCATTCTATAATGAGAATAAGCCTGTGGTTTTTGATAAAAGTTTTATAGATGCTCCATATCAATGGGTGTGTTAAGTAAGAAATAACTTTTTTTGTCATTTAAGCAGCAGATTTATGCAAAACTATTCTACTTCATCTAATATGATGCCTCTTTTTAATACGAATGATCTTGGATAAAGCAATAAAACTGAGATTAACTTGTCTTTGTAAAGTATGACATTGTTGATATTTTAAGATTTGTTAAAGAAATATATTAAAAGTAATTGTAGCTGAAAAATATCAGAAAATATTAGTCAGGTTTCAGAGTGAGCCTTGACTGCATGCCTTATTGGTCCATTTGGAATCCTGTGTAAGTCGAGCAAGTCTAATATATATTACTTTTCAGTAACAATACATGAGCTGTTTCTGAAAGACAGATCTCACAAAAGATTCCATTTCTTGTGATTCAAAATCCAAAGTGGATAGTTTTTAATCAAATTATCTCTAGCAATATATAGGGGCCTTGGTGGTGGAGTGGTCTAAAGCGCACGCTTACGGATCACAGTGCCTCTCACCGCCTGGGTTGGGATCCCACTCGGGACAGATCCTAGTGTGAGAAAGTTTGTCAGTTCGTTTACCGAAGGTCGGTGGTTTTCTCTTGGCACTCTGGTTTCCTCCACCATCACAGAACTGATCGCCTCAAAATAAGTGAAAGGTTCTTGACTGGGGTGTAAAACACCATTACTTACTCAATGCTTGATCCACAGCCCTTTACTGGAACTGGTTAAACACGATTTCTTGGACAATTTGGGAAATAAAATGACTGCAATAAATAAATATCCAGCTTGTACCAAAGTAACCAATGCAAACGAAATCGGGTAGATATTAATAACATATATGGCAGTGACCAACCATTTATTTGCATTTTCGTGCGCTCTTTGATAATTCTAGCACAACAGATGATAGAAAACAATTCTCTCATAGATTAAACCGAAATTCCATAGTGGCAAACACATATCTTTGAATAATCCCGGCGCTTGAACTAGTGGACTGATTTGTTTACAAGTAACCCGTAGTACCGGAAGTGACCTTGTGGAACTTTTGTTACATGCCGTAGACACTTTTTATCTTCAAAGATACGAGAGCGCGTAACCCGAAACATCCGTATTCAACTGGGGGTAGTTTTTGGTGTAGATTTCTACGTTTTATTTTCAAATTCAGTGCGAGTAGCTGGCTTTTTTTTTCAAATATATTCAATATTCATTTATATCATGATCAATGATAATTAATTCTGCATCTAATGATACCAAATTTTTAGACAGAAAAGCCTTCATACGCACACATACGCTTACGCAATTCGACTGGGGGTAGTTTTTGGTGCAGATTTCAATGATCTTTCACAATCAGTGCGAGTAACTGGCTATTTATATTAAAGATATTCAATATTCATTCACATCATGATCAAAGTTATTAAACTCTACGTATCACGATGTCACCTGTTTGGAATATATGAGTTTATATGTATACACCATCACAGTGCCAAGGATCGGGATTGAATGTGCGTGAAAGTACTGAAGGTACTGAGATGCGAATTTTATGAATGTGCATGAAGTAATATACTTAAATGCTTACACTATCAAAGAGGAGGATACGTTTTGTATTAATTTTTTATCATTTCAGTCGGTTTATTGCTCTTAGAGCAATTAGCATGTTTATTCGTCCCGTTTGGAAATTTTGCAACAGTCGGATGTTGACTGGTTGACCGTCAAAAAATACACATGGAAACTGTAGTACGTTATGCTACCTTTATTTTGTGAAAAACAATAAACAAATTATTTTTTTTATAATTCAATGTTAATTTGTTAAGAAAGATAAAATTGTCATTGAAGAAAAATTAGGCAAGATCTCGAAAACTTTGGGCGAGCTCACAGTAGTACAGTCAGTAGGTAGCGACACAATGATTCGCCAAAGTCGGTCGGTGTAACCAAAATTGAATCGCAGTTAACATAAATATTCATTAGCTGTGTATGACCTTGGTGATTAAATTGTCATGCAGATAATCGATAAATGTGAATGGCATTAACCACAGACAAAATATGAATCCAAAAAATAGATAATGCTTGCGTATAAATTTACAAACGTTGGAAGAAAAAGAGAATTATTTAACGAATGTTACCATCAGAGAGCCTTATATGTTTTATCTGCCTTTTGTTTATTTTTTTTATGTCTTTATGATGAACTCACGGTGACTTTGGCTGTTTCCAATTTTGAGTACATTTTTTCAGCTTTAATGTCTTTTTTAACTATATATATATTTTTTTTCATTTGACCATCATTTTGTAAATTAAAAATTGTGTCTGACATGACCATCTGAAGATTCTTACTGTATATACAAAAACAATTAAAAACATTATATATTTATTTATGGATCGATTTAGTTCACATTGTTATTAGAAGTCTTGTTATTTAATAGTGTTTTCTCAAGTAAATATTAAGCTGACCCATTTAATAAGCAAAAAGGTCAATTTTACGGCACAGGCCATATAGGCTTTTGTTTTAAAGCATTTCATAAACTTGATACCATTCACAAAATTAATTAGGATGACAACAAAGCCATTACTAACTGATTAATGTACAGAATCAAATTACAGCAGCCAAAATCCTCTTCCGTGTTTACAAAAGAAACGTATTTTCTCATTTTTTCCTCCTGTTTTACACACAACACACACACACACGCACACAGAGAGAGAGAGAGAGAGAGAGAGAGAGAGAGAGAGAGAGAGAGAGAGAGAGAGAAAGAGAGAGAGAGAGTCTTTATTATATAGTTGTTTATTTTGCGAAACTTAGTAACCCGTTTCTTGCGATGCCTTTCAAGGTCAAGGCCAAGGTCATTAACTTTAGCCTCTCTCTCTCTCTCTCTCTCTCTCTCTCTCTCTCTCTCTCTCTCTCTCTCTCTCTCTCTCTCTCTCGCTTTGCCTTTCATTAATACAATTTAAAGCAATTTTTTTACATTATTTTATGATTTTATTACAAAGATGCTGATCTTTATGGTATTAAAGAATTTCTTTTTAATGATTAGGCTTTTTTTAAGTAGCAATAACCAAGATTTCTTAAAAGATATTTGCCTATAAATTTTTATTGTTTTATGACTTCGATAACTTACATTTGCTAAAAAAAATTAAGTGAAATTTATTTTGAAAATGAATGATTTCAACTAGAGATTACAGGTCGGGTGAACGCATTAGCCCCATTGGATCTCTTGTTTAATATGCATTGCAGAAGTATATATAACTATACCATAACCAACAAAATAGGATTGTATTCAATCATTTGAAAAACTTGTGGCAATTTAAAACAATTACTACTATTTCAATCGTATTTATTCATCCAGATTCATCCAGCTCGGCTCACAGTACATTATGTATACTTTGATTACAAATCCATACCGGTAACTCAGTAGTGTGTAAGCGTTTATGTGCATAACAAGGCTTTAATGTCTAAATATTTGGTAAAATTAGATGCAAAATTAATTATTCTTGATCATGATATAAATAAATATTGAATATCTTTTAAATAAATGGCCAGCTACTAGCACTGAATGTGAAAAATCTTAGAAATCTACACCCAAAAACTACCCCCCAGTCGGATTGCGTAAGCGTATGCGTGCGTATGAAGGCTTTATTGTCTAAATATTTGGTATCATTAGATGGAGAATGAATCATCCTTGATTAGCTATTGCGATCTATACCTGTCCGTCCTGCGTTAACTTTATATTTTAATCATCTCCTCTAAAACTACTGGGCCAGATTTGATAAAACTTGGTGATTATCATGTCTGGGTAACAGCCTTTCAGAATTGTGTTCGGGGTTTGGCCACTCCAATATGATGGCTGCCATTACTAAAAATAGCCAAAAGACAAAGAAAATCTTCTTCTCGGACACCAAAGCATGCAGGCAAATTTTGATTGGATATTTAGATTCAGCATACCTGGGAACATAAAAAATTGTGTTTTTCATAAAAATCGGAGGAAAATAAGTTTTCGTAATTTTCGTAATTTGTAAAATGAGACATTTATTGTTATAACTCAACAACGGCTAAAGATAATTGTATTGAATTTTCACTGTTAACCCTGTCGTGCTATTTTCTTTGATATGATGTCAAGGTCAAAGGTCAAGGTCATATCCTACTGTTTGACATTCTATAAAAAATGCTTTTTTTTAACATTCCAGATGATAATGGCATGGGATTTCAGTTTGTTGTAGGTATTGACATGACGATCATTTTGATACACAGATCAAGGTCATGGGTTCAAAGGTCAAGGTCACAGATGCAAAAGTATACCAAAATTGTTAATTATTCTTAAATCTATTAACTTTTTGTAAAGACATGTATATAAGAATATTGTAGGTATTGGCATGATGGTCATTTTGATTAATACTTCAAAGTCATGGTTTCAAAGATCAAGGTCACATATGCACAAGCATACTGAATAGTTAATTATTTGAAATACTTTGAACTTTTTGAATAGGCAGGTATTGATATGATGATCATTTTGATATATGGTTCAAGGTCATTTGTTCAAAGTTCAAGGTCTTAGCTGAAAAAGACAGCTTAAATTGGTAGTTATCTTGAAAACTATTAACTTTGTGTATGGACATGTATATTGGAATATTATAGATATTGATAACACAATCATTTTGATATATGGTTTAAGGGTTCAGACTCAAAGGCCAAGTCATAGCTGCATAAGGAAACTGAAATTGTGAATTATCTTGAAAACTATTAACGTTCGTTTTATATAGGCATTTTAGAATATTTTAGCTATTGATATAATGATTTTTTTTTTGTTTAAGGGATTCAAGGTAATAGGCTTAAAGGTCAAGTCATAGCTGCATAAGACGGCTTAAATTGCTTGTTATCTTGAAAACTAATTTTTTTTGTATAGGCATGTATTTCAGAATACTGTAGGTATTGATATGATGATCATTCAAGGTCTTGGGTTCAAAGGTCAACTCATAGCTAAATTAAAAATTTGAAATTGTGAATTTTCTTATAAATTAAAAACTTTTTGTATGGGCACGTATATTAGAATATTGTAGCTATTAATATTATGATTTTTTTATATATGAGTCAAGGTCATAGGTTCAAAGGTCAAGGTCACAGCCACATCAGACGCTTACATTGTTAATTTTCTTGAAAACTATTAACTTTTTGAATAGGCATGTATATTGAAATAAGACGGCTTAAATTGCTTATTATCTTGAAAACTAATTATTTTTTGTACAGGCATGTATTCAGAATATTGTAGGTATTGATATGATGATCATGTTAATATATGGTTCAAGGTCATAGGTTTAAAGGTCAATGTCATAGCTGCATAAGACAATTAACTTGGTAATTATCTTATAAATTATAAACTTTTTGTACAGGCATGTATAGTACAATATTGAAGGTATTGATATGATGATCATTTTGATATATGATTCAAGGTCATAAGTTCAAAGGTCAAGGTCACAGCCACATAAGACGCTTACATTGTTAATTTTCTTGAAAACTATTAACTTTTTGAATAGGCATGTATATTGAAATATAGTATGTATCAATATGATGGTCTTTAAATAAGGTTGAACGTCATAGGTCCAAAGGTCAGGGACATAGCTGCATAACCATACTGAAATGGTTAATGATTTGAAAATATTTATTGTACTATAGTTCCTACATGCATATTAGCTACTTATTAATAAATGAACTGTGACTAGATATTTCTGATTAAGTATTGTTGCAATTCTAAACTTGAGAAAATTTGGAAAGTTTCTGTAATTTATACCTTGTATATTGCACTTTGCAAACAATTTTGGACATGTCCTCAGGTGAGCGTTAAGGCCCATTGGCCTTTTGTTTTAAATTGAAATGTATTATGTTAGTTTTAAAAAAAAAAATTAGCATTTCAGGACTCCAATATGGATTATTATATATTTATGAAACTTACTTTTAGGTCTAGTAATATCTTGTTTTGTAACTTTAGTTTGAAAAAAAAAATCGACATGACAGTAACTAAGTTGCAATTTTTTTTTCGATAACATAATGAAGTTGTTGACTCTGCAATTATAATATTTTACGAATTTGTTGTTTTCAATATTTCTTAAAAACTGTTACAGATAATTTTAAACAAAAAATTGCAAAAACGATTTTTGTTGTTTTTGACTATTTTTAAAGAAAATATTACAGTTATAATAAAAACATCAACATGACAAGATGAAATCGTATAGAATATTTAAAAATGTCATCGCTCAAATACACAAAATGAAATCGTATAGAATATTTAAAAATGTCATTGCTCAAATACACAAAATGAAATCGTATAGAATATTTAAAAATGTCATTGCTCAAAGACACAAAATGAAATCGTATAGAATATTTAAAAATGTCATTGCTCAAATACACAAAATGAAATCGTATAGAATATTTAAAAATGTCATTGCTCAAAGACACAAAATGAAATCGTATAGAATATTTAAAAATGTCATTGCTCAAAGACACAAAATGAAATCGTATAGAATATTTAAAAATGTCATTGCTCAAATACACAAAATGAAATCGTATAGAATATTTAAAAATGTCATTGCTCAAAGACACAAAATGAAATCGTATAGAATATTTAAAAATGTCATTGCTCAAAGACACAAAATGAAATCGTATAGAATATTTAAAAATGTCATTGCTCAAAGACACAAAATGAAATCGTATAGAATATTTAAAAATGTCATTGCTCAAATACACAAAATGAAATCGTATAGAATATTTAAAAATGTCATTGCTCAAATACACAAAATGAAATCGTATAGAATATTTAAAAATGTCATTGCTCAAATACACAAAATGAAATCGTATAGAATATTTAAAAATGTCATTGCTCAAAGACACAAAATGAAATCGTATAGAATATTTAAAAATGTCATTGCTCAAAGACATAGGCGTAAATAAACATATAAAGCTTTTGCGTAACTTTGCCTTTACCTTTTGGCGTTTTGTTATGGATGAGACCATCCTTTATTGTATTGAACATGAAGTGGAGAGGTTCTAAAATATTTAATAGGTAACCACTACAGCTAAAGTTTCGACCAAAGACATTGTATTTATGATTGACCATTGTATATATACAATATAATTAATAATATCCAATACCAAGTATAGATTACCATACATATAGATGTTATACAATCAATCATGGCAGTCTTTTAAGCTGTATAAACTTACAATAAATTGTTTGAAAGTAAGTAGAACGTTTCACACTATTCATAGAGATTAAAGTGAAAAGGTCATCGAATTGGACGCAATAAGTGTGAATGTAAACAACATACTTTGGAAAAATTCTGAAATCAGAAACAAATGGGCATCTTATTATGGTGTCCCAGTGGTATTAAAATAAAAGTAATACATATGCTAGAAAAAACTTTTATTCAAAAACTTTTTTTTAAAAAAAAAAAAAAAAAAAACACAACATTTACATGACAGAAAAACTAATTTTGATTATAAACAATATTTATGCTGAGATAGGGAAAATCTAAAGAATTCGTAAGAGGGGAAACAACTCTTTTGATTAAATCGGGCATAAATTATACACATTGAAGAACTCTGTTTTAAACAAGATTCGGAAAATCGGTAGTAAAAGTAGAATAGACATGATAATAGTGTTCATTTAAATGTTTATGTTGCATTTTAAACAATTTTTTAAAGTTTACAAATCAAGTTATTAACATTATTTTTAATCAACTAAGTTCCATGTATTGGAATTCTTAATCACTATACTAACAGATTTTTTCAGTATTGTTATTCCTAAAGGTTTTTTATTCGCACAATCTGTGGCAGGGTAACTATACAATAAACCCGCAAAGCATTGTCTGTATTAATGACTGCCAGTTAACTAACAAGAAGCATCACGTGCGCGGTTTTATAGCCTCTATCAGTTAACTTGAATTTCTGATTCCATTCAAACACTAACTGTATACGGTTTTCTAAGTTAAAACAGACTATAGACGGGACTATTTACAGGATATTAATACACGTTGGTCACTGAGAAATAATCTGAACATTTAAAACAATTTAAATTTAACAAAACTGAAACTGTTAGACGGGAAATTTTAATTATTCTTCAATGAACCTCGAGTTCAACTCTGCTCTTTTCTTTTGCTTCTCTATTACTGAAGTAGTTGTACATTATTACACCGGGCACCATCAAACAAAGCCCAGCAAGCGTGAAAAATGTTGTTGTATTAAACAATGGTCCCCAATAGAAATGATCTTTGACTTCGTTGTATTTAAATAAGGTCCAGAATATAGTAGCGGTAGGTGATATTAACGCTTGTACCACAACAGCATAAACAGCGCCCTCTGCATACTGAATCAATAAAAACTGGAACAGATTGCCAAAACAGTACCCAAAGAAAAATAACCAGGCTTTGCCAGCAAGGTTTCTGCAGGAAGCTTCAGAGCTAAAATAACACGCAGAACCAGCTTTAAAACGATCCCAGAAATCCGTTGGAGACGATGCCTGAAAATATATAATTACGTATTGCGATCAACATTAAGAAATACGTAAAACTGACTTTCAAAATCAAAAGTATTAAAGGTTTACTTATCGACGTGATTTACAAATTGTATATCATTTTTACCGTAAAATAATACATTTTTGCATAAACGAAAATATCAGATATACTGTCCACTGTGCATAAAACCAATAATTTTTTTTTTTTTTTTAAAATGATAAATACATGTGTATTATTATCAAAGACTAAATTATCTTCCGGGATATGGAACAGAAAATTGCCTTAATGAGAAATAAATGTTAATAAAATCAGGATTTATTGTAGGAATCTAAATTATTATCAGTGAACTTCAACATGGGTTTCAAAAAAATATGAACAGTACGATGGCCTCATTTATCGTGAGAAGAGTGCATAGAATATAGTAAGAACAAAATAGCAAATTATTTATTGCCTTTATGGATGCCGAAAAAGCGTTTGATCGCGTTTGGCATTCTGGCCTACTCTATAAACTTCACAAGTTCGGACTTGTAGGTCGTGGAATGTGAATAGTATCGGAACTCTATAGAAATATGACTGGTGTAGTGCTCCATCAAAAATTATTATCTAATGTATTTGCAATACGTCGTGGTACAAGACAGGGTGGCATCTTATCTCCATGGCTCTATCTAGTTTACATAAATGATCTGTTGGTCGAATTGTCTTCAAGTGCTGCTGGTCTCGAAATATTTGGATCGAACTTTTCTTGCCCGTCGCAAGCCGATGATATAGTTTTGATGTCGCTAAGTAAAGACGGACTTGTTGAGCTTCTAAACATCTGCTTTGAATTTAGTGAAAAATGGAAATTCAAATATAATGCAGATAAATGTAAAATCATTGTGTTTAATGAATCAAAAGTGCAGTATGCTGACAATTCAAGGGTCTGGACTTTTGGCTCCAATGTAATAAATGAAGTCGAGGATTACGTGCATGTAGGCATCAATCTTAACAAATATGATTGTACAAAACCAGATATAGAATCCGTAGTAAATAAAATACGTTCAACATTCTTCGGCCTAATGGAACTGGGCTTACATCATGAATTCGCTCACCCTGCTTCAAGTATAAAAGTTTACAATTCAGTAGTTTTACCAAGGGCCTTGTTTGGATCTGAAATGTGGTCTTCGCTGTCGGTAGCAAATTTCAAAGGACTTGAAACGATTCATCATTATTGCCTGAAAAAGATTCAAGGACTTCCTATGCGAACTCGATCTGATATGGTTCTTAGTCTAGTAGGTTGTTATTCTTTATCTACAATTATTGAAAAGAAAAAGCTCAGTTTTCTAGCTCTGATGTGTCGCTTACCGTGTCAGTACGCAGCAAAGAAATTGTTTTTCATCCGATTGTTCCAACATCAACATTCAAGTAACTCGGCAAATAAAAGCGGTTATATAACCGATATAAGAAACATTTTGGTAAAATATGGATTGATCATGTTTTTGACAATTTTCTAAATGAATGCATATTTCCCAGTAAGTCATTATGGAAAAGAATCACAAACAAAGCCATCCACCAGTATGTCGATTCATCATGGTGCCAACGAATATCTCAGTCAATTGACTTCTCTATATTTTCAATAATACACATGGATTATAAAATGTGTCTGTTTTGGGAATTTTGCAGGAACAAACCAGTATTAAAGAATGCTTGTTCTAAAGCTGTTGAACTTCTCTGTTTAGCGCCAGTTGAAAACAGGCGCTGTGAACACTGTCACGCAGTAAATGTTGACATAGTTAGTCACGTACTTTTCCACTGCAGGAATGTGGAAGTAAATGAAATTTGTTACCAATATAGTGTAGACATTATTGATGTGCTTGGAGTTCACGTGTTTACATACATTGACAGCTTGAGTGAAATTCTGCAGG
Organism: Tegillarca granosa; assembly: GCA_029721355.1. Lineage (NCBI taxonomy): Eukaryota > Metazoa > Mollusca > Bivalvia > Arcoida > Arcidae > Tegillarca > Tegillarca granosa. The sequence goes on along the minus strand of CM056597.1, from coordinate 11,019,173 downwards.
AAAACATTATTCTTGGGGGAATGATAAGACATTTAACAGAACATTTTCCAGACTTTGATGTGTTAACTTTTGAAACCACCAATTGCAAGTTTTTGTATAAATTGTTTAGAAATATAGACTTATATGCAGCAACTGAATAGACAGGAAAATAGTAAAACTGTTGCTGCTGCGTAATACTCAGTGAAAGTAAACATCTGTTGTACATGCAAACATAGCCATCCACACACACACACACACACACACACACACACACACACACACTAAGTACACAATTATTACACACACTCTCACTAGGTAATCATTTCTGTTCTTTTCCAATAAACTCTTCTTCCTGTTCATCTCTATCTTTACAATTGCATCACAACACAAATCATTTATATAATCACTATCAATTTTGTATATAGTATTTATTCTTTCTTTTTTATGTAAATATCTTATTCTCACTTTCATTTCTACCTACTCTCCCGTGAAGAGGAAATAAAGATTTTATATATATATATATATATATATATATATATATATATTTTTTTTTTTTTTTTTTTTTTTTTTTTTTTTTTTTTTTTTTTTTTTTTTTGTTTCGTAAAAGTGGAAAGAGTCCAATACACAAAGAATATTTTTATTTCTTCGTACTCAAATATTTTTTTCCATTTTTCAAAGAAACCGAAAATATGGAAGGAAATTAGAAAAGTGTTTTCAATGTGGGTTCATGTGTTTCACTTTATGCATTTCACTTACCATTCCAAACTCTGGTATGAAATCTACCCAGAATAATAGAACCATACATACACATTGATAAATCTGTGACCAGGTAATAAAACTAAATGATTGTCCCTGTAAAATAAAAAAAAAACAGCATTCTCCAAATTGTGTCATCAAAAAAATGAAGTTGTTATTGGATATGTTGTAGAATAGGGCAGCTCGACTAACACTATAATGTGTGATCTGCATTATAAAGTCAGTATTTCAGCAGCCATTTTAGAACAACAATAAGGGTAATTTTTTCTACAATAACACATAACATATATATGTTATTCACTTTCTGAGCAACAAAACAAATGAAACGAAAAATACTTGACTACAAGCATGAAACATCTTTGAAAGCTTTATATAACAAGTTATAAGTATCGATACAATACAATTAATATTTTTTTTTTATTTAAGCGGGGTTTAACAGCACAATTTAACCTTTTTACAAAGACATTTGCAAAACTAAATTAAAGCATTATAAGTCAGCGTGTACTTATCAGAATATGTTTACAAAGAACATTTCATTTACAAAGATCATCCCACATAAACATAATGATTGTTGACTGACGTTGCTAAGCGCACCATTTGCTATTGAAAACTAGAGCAATTTTATTAATTTCTGATTATAAATATAAGAACAAGGTTGTGTGAGATGTGTCAGTGTGTTTAATGATCTGTTTTGTACAGCGAGCACCCAGGCTTAAAAATATCAGAACATTCCACACGAGCATACAACTTCCTACTAATATTGACACCGTGTTAATCTGTCGACGCACTGTACTCTTAATGCTGAGTGCAAGGCGGAAAGTAGTACTTTTAATTTTGAAGTCTAATGTTTGACTTAACCGGGTTTCGAATCTACGACCTTTTGCTTTCAAAGCGAACACTCTACAACCGAGCTCCAAAAACCGTCAAAAACGTTATGGGGTACCGATTATGTGGTTCATTGGTGGGCCCTATAATCTACCTCGTCTTTTTTAAGTTCCTTTTCACAGAATACATTCATAAGTCCAACAGGTATAAACCCGATAGCAAAGCAAAGAGGCCAAAGGATCCTAGCTGCAACTGTTTGTTTCGCATCTCCAGATGGATCATCGCCTTTATCAAGACCCCATATTTGAGGCTCAGTTGTGATAAATAATCCCACTAAAACCACTGTGGCGCATATACCTCGGATTAATGATATACCTGTAAAAAAGTGAAAAAATAATACTAATTGCGGAAGCGATATTAAGGGATAAGTAAATAACGCTAATCCTCGGTCTTGTTGACAGATTTCATTGTAAGGTTTTTTTGTTTTTTTTTTTTTTTTTTTTTTTTTTTTTTTTTTTTTTTTTTTTTTTCGGGGGGGGGGATGGAATGGGGGTGGGATTGGTTTGGTGGGAAAGGGGGCACTACGGTTTTACTACCAACGAAGAACTTTTCGCCCGATTAATTTTGACTTATCATTCTGCACTACTTCAATCATTTTATTTAACGGTTTGAAAGCTAATATAATTGTACCACTTTAATCTTGTCACAGTAATTATACATAATGTGAATGTACCACTTTAAATTATCTTTACAATAAATATACATAATGTGAGTGTACTACTAATAATTTTTAGCAATAAAAGATAACATAATTGTACTTAGTTTAAGGATAATATTTCTGTTTTATATGCTATTAATACAACAGATTGAGCTTGGATGTGGTTATCATCTCTAAATCCAGCATGGGATGTCTCAGAAATCTGTGACGTCTTTTTAAGTCGGCGTCTCGACAAACACCTTCACAAAAAGACAGATAGCGTTAAATGACATGCGCAACATTCCTACATAACTTTTGCCTACTGTTTTTAAAATGATCAATAATGCACTCACCTTTTCTCAAAATTAACAATCTAAACAGAATCGTGTAAGGTATAACCATAGATTGTAGGATTCCCTGTAAGTATGGTGGAGTTCTGCTCGGTGGACTAGCAAAAACAACAAACACGCCATTTAGCGCCGTAAAAAGTCCCATAGCAAACAGCACTTTATGGGATGAAGTCGGCCTTAAAGTTGCTGTTTTATCAATGGTATATCTAACAGCTAGTGTCATTAAAACGAAAATCACCAAAATGAAAAAACATGTTATCAGAAGTAAAACAAAAACATCTCCTCCACATTCCTGCATTGTCCCTGCATAAACAGGTAAAGACACATTCATACACACATTAGTAAGTACATTGAAGATTGCTATCAGAACATTAGTGGTACCACGTGTTATTCTTGTTCTCTTCTTAGTCCCGATTTCTTCTTTAATATAGTTTATACTATTTTCTTTGTGAAGTAATGGGTCTATTTCCATTATTTTAGTTTCAAAATCAGCACAATCTGTGGACTATGGATGCTTCAAATATGAATATGCAAGTCATTTGTATATGGGTTTATAAACGTAAGTGATAAATATATAACCTTGTGACATCATCACGTGATAAACCCTAATTGATTATACATTCGTACAATCCTCTAATAACATTGGTCTCAATATTTGTTGACTTATTTTCTTTTATTGTTGCCTAATTTACTTGACTGGCTCTAGTAATTGCAAAGATCATATTATTTTATAATTCGATGTCTATTTTGATCATGGTGAACTTTGTCCCAATGACTTCTAGACTTCTATACTTTAAATCATTTTTGCTTACAAAACTGTTATAGCTCGTATAAATAGGCTGCTGTTGAGTGCATTGAAGACTTCATGGTGACTGATTAGAACTGTCATTGCTACATTTGAATTTTTAGGAAATAATACATTCAAAAGTAGCAATTGTAGCAATTGTTTCATAAAAATTCAAAAGTAGCACATCCGAACAAAAGGTTTACATTACAAACGTATGGGGCTGTCCATTGAGTAAACATGTATGATATAAATTATTTTCTTGTTGTGCAGAGTACTTCAGTAGTCGAGAATGTCTCAAGCTCTGTTACTAACCAGTGTCTTATTTGATTTCCACTCGGGCAGGTCATGGTAAAAAAGTTTGTCAGTTTGATTGAGGAAGTATTGTGCTTCACCTCGGGCACTCCTGATTCCTTTATTATTCTAAAACTTGCACTCCGACGGACAAAGGGGACATTTGTTGCATTACCGGTCGCTTTGACGCTCACCTGATATAAGAAAAAGAAACTAAACTAAGACATCATTAAATGTCATTGCTCGACCTCTTGTGTGTGTGGTTATCTTATCGATAAATCTCTTGTAATTTATTTATTTATTTATTTATTTATTTATTTATTTATTTATTTATTTATTTATTTATTTATTTATTTTTATTTATTTATTTATTTATTTATTTATTTATTTTGTAATTCAACAAGTAAGGATAGGTTAAAAAAATTAAGTATGTTTATAAAACAACATGAGACAACACTACAGGGTAAAATCGATGGTTCTGCGAGACAATTAACTGCCATGTTGTAACTTTAAATTGATATCGGTAATGGGCATCAATCGTCATATGTATTTTTAATGACAATATATCTTTTAAAAGTAAAAAAAAAGGACATGTCACAATGGTAAATTGTTTTAAATCGTGATACAATCAACATGTATTTTTATTGAAAAATCGACAATTTGAATTTTTTGAAAATGTATTTTTCAAAAATTAAAAAAACAGACATGACACAATTGTTATTTATTTTAAATCATGGTACATGTGTACTGTATCAGACATAATCTATATCATGTCATTTAGGTCATTATAGTGGGTGTTATCAATTGTATTGATAACAGAATTGTCACTTGATTAATCACGAGGTTAGCGTTCTCTCAGTTGTCTGGTCATGCTTTATACAGGCCATGTTGAGATTGTACATGTTTATCTTGTTTGTTTACGTTTGTAAAAAGGTTCTATTTCTTGGTTATGGATTTGAGTAGGGATCATGGTCCAATTTGTATCATTTTTTCCGCATAAAACTGATAAATACGTCATTCTTTCGTTCCTTCCACTAGCCTATGTCCACCTTATATTGTTTTATAAGATGACATATTATTTTGGTATTCTATTTCTAAGATAAAAATTACGTTGTCGTAATCAAAGACGATCTTCTCCATCTTTCCATGCTCCAAAAATAAAAATGCTGGATTGATTAATAGCTCTGTTACAAAATGTATATTCTAATAAACTTAGATGGAATTATATCGTCTATACAACAATGCAGTCTAGGGTTTGGTTTCGTTTAGAATGTGACAAGCCATTTGTAGCTGTTGTCAATTAATTGGGGTAAAGTACGGATACAGGCATTAAAACCCATTCCTATTCTGATTTATGGCTGATCGTTTATATTAAACTGGAAACCAGTAACATATCTTGTTGGTTTGTCTGGAACCCTCCAAAAGTACTATTACCTAAACAGATCGGTAAAGTTAGCAACTAGTAACCAGTTACTTGGACGATTAAAGATAACTACTAGCAATTATTTCTAGTTAGCTTTTATTTACTTATAAAAACAAATAAATGTTTACTGTGTGTAATTTGGTCTTGATCACAGCTTTCGCAGATATATTCCTTCCGCATAAGTGTTCTTGTACCGCGAATGTAGTACTCAAATATTAAAATAAATAAATCAGTAAATAAATAAATAAATTGAAAAAACAACTGTTTTACGTATCAATGATACCAAATATTAAGACATTAAAGCCTTCATATGCTTACGCAATCCGACTGGGGGTAGTTTTTGGTGTAGATTTCTACGATTTTTCACATTCAGTGCTAGTAGCTGGCTTATTATTTCAAAGATATTCAATATTCATTCACATCATGATCACGGATATTTAATTCTGCATCTAATGATACCAAATATTTAGTCAATAAAGCCTTCATACGCACGCATAAGCTTACGCAATTCGACTTGGGGTAGTTTTTGGTGTAGATTTCTACAATTTTCCACATTCAGTGCGAGTAGCTGGCTATTTATTTGAAAGATATTCAATATTAATTTATATCATGATCAAGGATATTCAATTCTGCTTCTAATGATACCAATTATTTAGACATAAAAGCCTTCATACGCACACATACGCTTACGCAATCCGACTGGGGGGGGGGGGGGTTAGGTTTTGGTGTAGATTTCTACGATTTTTCACATTCAGTGCGAGTAGCTGGCTATTTATTTCAAAGATATTCAATATTCATTCACATCTTGATCAAGGATATTTAATTCTGCATCTAATGATACCAAATATTTAGACATAAAAGCCTTCATACGCAGATTTCGACGATTTTTTAATTCAACGCGAGTATCTGGCTATTTATTTCAAAGATATTCAATATTCATTCAAATCATGATCAAGGATATTCAATTCTGCATCTAATGATACCAAATATTTAGACATTGAAGCCTTCATACCCATGCATACGCTTACGCAATCCGACTAGGGGTAGTTTTTGGTGTAGATTTCTACGATTTTTCACATTCAGTGCTAGTAGCTGGCTAATTATTTCAAAGATATTCAATATTCATTCAAATCATGATCAAGGATATTCAATTCTGCATCTAATGATACCAAATATTTAGACATTGAAGCCTTCATACGCATACATACGCTTACGCAATTCGACTGGGGGTAGGTTTTGGTGTAGATTTCTACGATTTTTCACATACATTGCTAGTAGTTGGCTTTTTATTCAAAAGATATTCAATATTCATTCACATCATGATCAATTCTGCATCTCATGATACCAAATATTTAGACATAAAAGCCTTCATACGCATACATACGCTTACGCAATTCGACTGGGGGGAGTTTATGGTGTAGATTTCTACGATTTTTTACATTCAGTGCTAGTAGCTGGCTAATTATTTCAAAGATATTCAATATCCATTCACATCATGATCAAGGATATTCAATTTTGCATCTAATGATACCAAATATTTAGACAATAAAGCCTCCATACGTACGCATACGCTTACGCAATCGACTGGGGGTAGTTTTTGGTGTAGATTTCTACGATTTTTCACATACATTGCTAGTAGCTGGCTTTTTATTTCAAAGATATTCAATATTCATTCACATCATGATCAAGGATATTCAATTCTGCTTCTAATGATAACAAATATTTACACAATGAAGCCTTCATACGCATACATACGCTTACGCAATTCGACTGGGGGTAGTTTTTGGGTGTAGATTTCTACGATTTTTAACATTCAGTGAGAGTAGCTGGCTATTTATTTAAAAGATATTTAATATTAATTTATATTGTGAACAAGGATATTTAATTCTGCTTCTAATGGTACCAAATATTTAAACATTAAAGCCTTCATACGCACGTATACGCTTACGCAATTCGACTGGGGGTAGTTTTTGGTGTAGATTTCTACGATTTTTCACATTCATTGCTAGTAGCTGGCTTTTTATTTCAAAGATATTCAATATATATTTACATCATGATCAAGGATATTCAATTCTGCATCTCATGATACCAAATATTTAGACATTAAAGCCTTCATACGCACGCATACGCTTACGCAATTCGACTGGGGGTAGTTTTTGGTGTAGATTTCTACGTTTTTTTTTCAAATTCAGTGCGAGTAGCTGGCTTTTTTTTTTTCAAAGATATTTAATATTCATTTATATCATGATCAATGATAATTAATTCTGCATCTAATGATACCAAATATTTAGACAGAAAAGCCTTTATACGCACACATACGCTTACGCAATTCGACTGGGGGTAGTTTTTGGTGCAGATTTCAATGATCTTTCACAATCAGTGCGAGTAACTGGCTATTTATATTAAAGATATTCAATATTCATTCACATCATGATCAAAGTTATTAAACTCTACGTATCACGATGTCACCTGTTTGGAATATATGAGTTTATATGTATACACCATCACAGTGCCAAGGATCGGGATTGAATGTGGATGAAAGTACTGAAGGTACTGAGATGCGAATTTTATGAATGTGCATGAAGTAATATACTTAAATGCTTACGCTATCAAAGAGGAGGATACGTTTTGTATTAATTTTTTATCATTTCAGCCGTTTTATTGCTCTTAGAGCAATTAGCATGTTTATTCGTCCCGTTTGGAAATTTTGCAACAGTCGGATGTTGACTGGTTGACCGTCAAAAAATACACATGGAAACTGTAGTACGTTATGCTACCTTTATTTTGTGAAAAACAATAAACAAATTATTTTTTTTATAATTCAATGTTAATTTGTTAAGAAAGATAAAATTGTCATTGAAGAAAAATTAGGCAAGATCTCGAAAACTTTGGGCGAGCTCACAGTAGTACAGTCAGTAGGTAGCGACACAATGATTCGCCAAAGTCGGTCGGTGTAACCAAAATTAAATCGCAGTTAACATAAATATTCATTAGCTGTGTATGACCTTGGTGATTAAATTGTCATGCAGATAATCGATAAATGTGAATGGCATTAACCACAGACAAAATATGAATCCAAAAAATAGATAATGCTTGCGTATAAATTTACAAACGTTGGAAGAAAAAGAGAATTATTTAACGAATGTTACCATCAGAGAGCCTTATATGTTTTATCTGCCTTTTGTTTATTTTTTTTATGTCTTTATGATGAACTCACGGTGACTTTGACTGTTTCCAATTTTGAGTACATTTTTTCAGCTTTAATGTCTTTTTAACTATATATATTTTTTTTTCATTTGACCATCATTTTGTAAATTAAAAATTGTGTCTGACATGACCATCTGAAGATTCTTACTGTATATACAAAAACAATTAAAAACATTATATATTTATTTATGGATCGATTTAGTTCACATTGTTATTAGAAGTCTAGTTATTTAATAGTGTTTTCTCAAGTAAATATTAAGCTGACCCATTTTTCTGAAAATAAGCAAAAAGGTCAATTTTACGGCACAGGCCATATAGGCTTTTGTTTTAAAGCATTTCATAAACTTGATACCATTCACAAAATTAATTAGGATGACAACAAAGCCATTACTAACTGATTATGTACAGAATCAAATTACAGCAGCCAAAATCCTCTTCCGTGTTTACAAAAGAAACGTATTTTCTCATTTTTTTCCTCCTGTTTTACAAACAACACACACACACACGCACACAGAGAGAGAGAGAGAGAGAGAGAGAGAGAGAGAGAGAGAGAGAGTCTTTATTATATAGTTGTTTATTTTGCGAAACTTAGTAACCCGTTTCTTGCGATGCCCTTCAAGGTCAAGGCCAAGGTCATTAACTTTAGCCTCTCTCTCTCTCTCTCTCTCTCTCTCTCTCTCTCTCTCTCTCTCTCTCTCTCTCTCTCTCTCTCACTTTGCCTTTCATTAATACAATTTAAAGCAATTTTTTTACATTATTTTATGATTTTATTACAAAGATGCTGATCTTTATGGTATTAAAGAATTTCTTTTTAATGATTAGGCTTTTTTTAAGTAGCAATAACCAAGATTTCTTAAAAGATATTTTGCCTATAAATTTTTATTGTTTTATGACTTCGATCACTTACATTTGCTAAAAAAAATAAAATGAAATTTATTTTGAAAATGAATGATTTCAACTAGAGATTACAGGTCGGGTGAACGCATTAGCCCCATTGGGTCTCTTGTTTAATATGCATTGCAGAAGTATATATAACTATACTATAACCAACAAAATAGGATTGTATTCAATCATTTGAAAAACTTGTGGCAATTTAAAACAATTACTACTATTTCAATCGTATTTATTCATCCAGATTCATCCAGCTCGGCTCACAGTATATTATGTCTACTTTGATTACAAATCCATACCGGTAACTCAGTAGTGTGTAAGCGTTTATGTGCATAACAAGGCTTTAATGTCTAAATATTTGGATAAAATTAGATGCAAAATTAATTATTCTTGATCATGATATAAATAAATATTGAATATCTTTTAAATAAATGGCCAGCTACTAGCACTGAATGTGAAAAATCGTAGAAATCTACACCCAAAAACTACCCCCCAGTCGGATTGCGTAAGCGTATGCGTGCGTATGAAGGCTTTAATTGTCTAAATATTTGGTATCATTAGATGGCAGAATGAATCATCCTTGATCATGATGTGAATGAATACTGAATATCTTTGAAATAAATAGCCAGCTACTCGTGGTGAATTTGAAAAAAATCGTAGAAATTACACCAAAAACTACCCCCCCCCCTCTAGTCGGATTGCGTAAGCGTATGCGTGCGTATGAAGGCTTCATGTCTAAATATTTGGTATCATTAGATGCAGAATTTTTAAGTGTTACGTAAAACAGTTTTTTTTTATTTTATTTTATTTTTTTTTTTTTTTTTTTATTTTATTTTTTTGAAATATTTGTGTACTTCATTCGGTACAAGAAAACTTATGCGGAAGGAATATCTGCGAAAGCTGTGATCAAGACCAAATAACACAGGGTAAACATTTGTTTGTTTTTAACAGTAAATAAGTAAATAAAAGCTAACTAGAAATAATTGCTAGTATTTATCTTTAATCGTTCAAGTAACTGGTTTCTAGTAGCTAACTTTTCTTCCACAAGGTAACTGGCTACTAGTAGCTAACTTTTCTTCTACAAGTAGGCAGCTACTAGTAGCCAGTTACTAGTAGCTAACTTTAGCCGATCTTACCTTAACACTGACATTTGCTTTAGAGCCTGTAAGCGTATAAAATCAGAAATTTTTATAATTAGTGGTTGAAATATGCGATTCCTTTTCTTGTCTTGTTTGTCTGTCCTTTCATTGGTTATGTGTTTTATTTTTGGTTGCGTTGGGTGGTCGTTATGTCATGTGCAAAATTTTGAATATTTCTTTTTGATAAAACTTCACAATTTTGCACGTCGCAGTAACAAAGAACACTGTTTTAAGTCGTAAATTTATTTCAAGACCATCATTCCTTTCCAGTAATTACACTCGGTAAGGAATTCTTACTTTAAAAGTTACAGCCATCGAGTCTCCTGAATTCTCTAAAGGTTTTTATGTTGAATATATGCTCGCTGGTATAATTCGGTTATGAGATCATACACAATTGGCTGGTAATCCAAGTATTCCAACGACTGGATTTTTATTTCCAGGGTGCGTCTGAATTGTATAGGTTCTATGGTGTAATGGTTAGCACTCTGGACTCTGAATCCAGCGATCCGAGTTCAAATCTCGGTAGAACCTGACAACTTTTAATAATTTGATATTTTTTATTTTTTAATGAAATTAATGCATTAGAAAGACATTAGTTCAAATAAAGCACATGACTATATTATAATTAATTTTATACAGATATTTCAAAACATTAATATGTTAACTTCTCTGTAGTATATCATCCAACTTACAACACGTAGGTTCTTTTTTAAATATATTAAAGAACAAAGATAAAGTATTTTTTCTTTATCACATCTTTTCGGCCCCTAGTGTCACGGATGAGGAATGATTTTCCGAAATGTGCATATATAACACATCAAAATTTAACAGGTATATATATATATATATATAGAGAGAGAGAGAGAGAGAGAGAGAGAGAGAGAGAGAGAGAGAGAGAGAGAGAGAGAGAACGTATACATGTTAGTCTATTGCTTCGTGTTTTTATATTTAAAATTCAGCTTTTGTTAAATTTTAGAGATACGTATTCATAGAAGACTGTTTGTAAATTTAATAGTATTTCTGGGACCTCTACTAAGAGCTCTACGGTAGTTGTCAAAAATTTTACATTTAGTTGTTCCCATATTTATTTGTCTTCTTTTAAAATGTTTGTCGCTGACTTGCATTGTGTCCCTCGGTTTGGTATATAAATACGTAATAAATGGCTATTTGATGACGCTGCAACAACTGTCTTTGGAAAACAGTTCGATATGGTGAACAGTTTTATTTTCTCCACACACGGCATATTTAGATATAAACTGATAGAAGTGTTATCTATATAACAATAGTTATGAATTACACTTACCTACATCGTTTATTTTTGTGACTATTTCCTTCTTATTTTCCGTAACTAAAATAAATATATTTTATATTTTTGCAATAAACATTTAAATATTACTCACTTTTATTTCATAATTAGCAATAGTAGCGTATTTTACATTTTACTAATCAATAAGAAACAATACCAATAAGACTACATTTAGATAGAGTAAGTAAAAATCATTATTATTCATTACTTCTTTCTCTTAGTATACTTGTTAGTTCTTGTGGTGAAGGACAGTTTGTGTTTATTTGAAGACTTTACAATGATTGACTAAATAATCATTTTCTTTGTTATGTTTAAAAAGCCAATTATTCTTGATTGCTTAACTGGGAAAATCAAGTACATGTATTTCTAAAAGATCAAGCTCAACTTTGTAAACTTTATGTGCACATGCTATATATGAATTTTCAAGTTCTAGACATTTCGTTTTATGACAAGATGTTTGAACGGTATACTTCTTCAAGTCACCTTGAACTTGAACATGCGTCAAGTCAATAGCCTTTTCAAGGAGATGGTAATGCATCTAACCACCAATGTTCTGTATAATGTTCCAAGCGTTCATGACAATCAATCAAGATAAAAATAAATATAAAGTTTCAATAATGTAGATCAGTGCGGCCTTAAATGTTAGTCAAGGTCAAACGGCCTCAGGAACTTGGTAGAACGTGTGAGCATCAATGTTACGTATAACGTTTTAAGCAATCAGGGCAATGTATCATGACAAAATATATTTAAAGTTCCAATACTTTAGTTCACTGCGGCCAATAATGTTGTTCAACAACTAAATGTTAAATTTGTAGAGCCCTGTGCACCAATGGTTTAACATGTTCATTACTTCAGGTCACTGTGACCTTTAACGTGACTAGATCAAACAGTTTCAGAAAACCAGTACAGCTTTATGTAGCGATGCTATTTTTTCTAAAAAATTAAAGATCCGAGACCTTCATGACAATAATATATGTAGAATGTTTCAATACAGTGAATGTGGAAATGGTAAAAGGGTTTATGCACTGATGATATGTATGAAGTATTATGCTTTTCGGTCATTTAATTTAAAGCGTTTAATAGATTTTACTTCTTAAGGTCGTTGTGACAATTATCCTTGGTCAATATCAACCAGCTTACAAAATGGTAGATCTCTATGTGCTATATTGATTTAAAAGATGTTTAAACTGTTTATTATTTCAAGTTACTGTAACCTTAGGTCAAGGTCCCCTAGCTTTGCACATTTAGTAGAGCTTCATGACCCAATGTTATATATTAAGTTTCTTAGACTTTCTGGTTCATGAAAAAGGGATGTTTAAAAGTTCAACTACTTCGTTGTGATCTAAAACTGGGTCAATTTTAAACATCTTCACAATCTTAAAACGAATCGATTGCCAAATTTTATTGCTCGGGGTTGATTTGTTCGGAAGAAGAAGTACAAAAAAAGTTGTATAAATTTGAGTTGGAACAACGTTGAACTCCTGTTCAATACAATATGAGTAGCTGGTTTTAAAGTTATATCAACATTCCACCAAATAAAACTGAACTAACGGTAAATTATACAGAAGTTGGTTGGGTTACGCAACCAATTCCACTATAATTATGCACATTGGATATTTGTTCAAACTCTCCAGATTTTTAAAGCGTGTCTGTTGGGTTACGCTTGTCGTACTGACACTGAGCCACTCAGCAAAACATACAACTTCAGAGAGATGAATTCCTTCAGTCTGTTAATTTTTTAAGTACAGTGTATGGTTTGCCTGATATTAGTGCAATAGCATATAAAATCAGCATTAGTGTAGGGTCAATAGATATGTACGTTTTGTCGAGGTTGTAAACGATTGACATCGACGCAAATTTGGACTAAATCGGTATATTAGTTCAGCGTTTGTACAATTTTAATCGTCATCTTTGTTGTTCCATTTAATATGCATTTGACAAATGTTATAAGTTGAAACAAAAGTATGTTTGAACATGTATGTGTAAGATTGGTCAACGTTTATGAACTGTAAAAAGCTTGTGCAAAATCCTAACAAACATTTAACATTTGTCAATAATATACCATTAATAAAACAAGTTGAGATAAGTTTCACTGAAATTATTATGTAAACGTTGACCTATATTTAGCAGTCTTAACCAAGATGTAAACGATTTGCAAATTTTAGACCAATATTCCATCAGTCATAATAAAATTGTATAACCTTAGATACGTTACATCAAGTGTATGTTTTTGGCATGCGTGTTTACTATGTGCCAAAAATTGCGAATCTTAGCCAAGATGTCAACAATTTTCCTAATTTTGATGATCAAAACCAACACTAACGATTTATACAAAAGATGGTTGAGTAAAATATACGCAGCAAAACCGATGACAATCTCAAAACCACACAAAAATATAAAAACATACTCAATGTGTCCAGCTTTGGACCAACAATGTTATAAGGTTTTTCAATAAGTAATTCAGGAATGTAATTTGTCTAACGTAAGGAAACTTAATAGGCTGATGTAAACAGCATTCGTACATCCAAACGGTTAATCAACGTTGTCCCTACTACATAGGACAAAACTTATTAAGTTCCACAAAAGTTGGTTTGTGCATTAATTTATAATTGGTCAATGTTCCTTGGTTAAGGCTAAGATTACACGAACCGGCAAATTATTTGACAGTATAACGTCGTGTAACCAACATAATTTTGTTATCTCAAATATGTCGATTCTTGTCTTAAATTTAAGAGTTATTTCTCTTTTTGTGCAAAACTGTAGCAATACATGAAGAAAACATTCATATATGCTTACATACAAATACACGATAAGCTACATTGAGAAGTGTCATTTTAGTTTGTTTTACAGGATACAAATTCAGAAAAATCGAAAAATTCAAACCTGATCTATCGTATCAATGCGCTTATGGAAAACAAAAATGCAATTATGTATTGCTATTATTTATTCAGTTGCAGAGGAGAATTTTTAATTGTTAATTTTTTTACAATTTAATTAATTAATTAATTAGATAAATAAACAAATTAATTATCTTTAAGATTACTTTTCTCATTTTGAATAATTTCACGGAGCTTAAATCCGTTAAACATAATTCACACTTTATACTGCCCTTACTTAAAAATCGGTAAGACTTCCTTTTGTATCCACACCCATTAAATACATTGTAAAATTTTTTGAAAAATCATTTTTCAAAGAAATGTACAAAAAGGCATGAATCCATGATTTTTAAACCATTTTAGTTGAAATTAAAATGTTAGTGGAGGGTACAAAAGGAAGTCTTTCCTAAAAATCATTTAGACAATGTGAACTCTTTAAGATGTTCTTTAAGTAGCTTTATTTAGAATTAAGCTACCTACGATTGGTAAACCTAAAATAGAACTTGTGTGAATATGTTTTTAAAAAAGATTAACACGATCGTTGACGTGTACATGTGTTCAGTAAGCATGACAATCAATAACTATCTGTTTTGTACGTCACTGTATGATACAAGTATAGTTTGTGAACTTTTAAGTTAAAATATGTGGTAAGTATGTTTTGTTGAATTACTGCGACCACAATATTGTGGTCATTGTTTATATTTTGCACATACATATAATACTATAAATATTTTAACCTGGTTGTACATGTATAACCTTTAAATAGGAATATCAAGTCTTTGATCGTTATCTAATGAGTAATTAGGCTTAGAATTTAAAACAATGTATGCAAATATTTAAACATACTGGAATTAAAATGTCATTGAGTTTACTGGACCTACTGCCAGGCTACTGGTCGTATAGGTGGGCATCGCGAAATAGTATGTTTAGGTGGACAGGTTATA
Source organism: Tegillarca granosa (assembly GCA_029721355.1). Taxonomy (NCBI): domain Eukaryota; kingdom Metazoa; phylum Mollusca; class Bivalvia; order Arcoida; family Arcidae; genus Tegillarca; species Tegillarca granosa. The sequence continues at coordinate 11,003,702 of CM056597.1, read as the reverse complement.
CTTGTTTACAATTGTTATGTTATCCATGACCTCTGACCTCGAATGTATACATTATTGTATGCAGAATTATAATATGTTCTATACATGACATAATAAAAATGTAAATATGTAATGTAGTGTTTTTAATCATTGTTATAAATTCAAATTTTTCCTTTCTCTGAATGTGTACATGTCAAAAAACCCCGTTTGGTTTAAATTATATAAACCTAAATTTTAGGCATCATGCCATGTGCCTTTATACTGGATTTTTCCATTTTCCAAAAATATTCTTTATTACTTAAAGGGGATCGCCGGTCAGGTTTCCCTCTGTATCCCGATCTACAATATATATAATTCTTTATATGATTTTTAAAGATACAGTTCTGGTTATTTTTCAGAAAAAAAAATGTCTTGATTTCGTCATTTTAGGTCATTTTAGCCGAAATTAAAATTTTAGCGGCGGATACAAAAGAAAGTATCTCCGGATCGCCGGGTAAGTTTGCTGATTTCTAAATTATATCAATCTTGGTATATATATATCTCTCGCCGATTATATTGCCGAAATATATCTCTGGCTGATTATATTGCTTGAGTATATCTCTGGCCGATTATTTTGCTGGAGTATACTCCTGGCCAACTATATTGCTGAAGTATATCTCTGGCCGATTATATTGCTTCAGTATATCTTTGGCCGATTACATTGTTCAAGTATACCTCTGGCCGATTATATTGCCGAAATATATCTCTGGCTGATTATATTGCTTGAGTATATCTTTGGCCGATTATTTTGCTGGAGTATACTCCTGGCCGACTATATTGCTGAAGTATATCTCTGGCCGATTATATTGCTTCAGTATATCTTTGGCCGATTATTTTGCTGGAGTATACTCCTGGCCGACTATATTGCTGAAGTATATCTCCTGGCCGATTATATTGCTTCAGTATATCTTTGGCCGATTATTTTGCTGGAGTATACTCCTGGCCGACTATATTGCTGAAGTATATCTCTGGCTGATTATATTGCTTCAGTATATCTTTGGCCGATTATCTCTGCGATATTCAAGTATACCTCTGGCCGATTATTTTGCTGGAGAGTATATCTCTGGCCGATTATTTGCTTGAGTATATCTTTGGCCGATTATATTGCTTCAAGTATTTTGCCGGAGATCTCTGGCCGATTAATTGCTTCCGTATATCTTTGGCGATTACATTGTTCAAGTATACCCTCTGGCCCGATTATTTTGCCGGAGTATATCTCGTGGTCGCATTACATTTCTCAAGTATACCTCTGGCAGATTACATGCTCAAGTATATCTCTGGCCGACTTATATTGCTGGAGTAGATCTCTCGCCAATTATATTGGTCAGAGTATATCTCTGGTCGATTATATTGCTGGAGTATATTTCTCCGGATCCAGTATAGTGGTTCAGATCTCTTATTTACCTCGTTAATTAATCCGATGCTTGATAACGCCACAGAATTGTTTAACGACGAGGAGTGCTCGATTGCGTGGGCACATCTATGATTTAATATCACTACAACGTTAGATATTATATCAATAACCTTATATAATCCTGTACAACATCTAAATGTATCAATTTCAATACAATGCAATTAGGTTACATATAAATCAATAAATAATGTTCAATAACAAGCAGTCCCCATACATTCACATTGTCAGAGTAACTGGATTTGGAGAAAATAAAAAGATATTGCGTCAAATAAGTATATTTTATTAAAAAAAAATACTGGAAGAAGTTGATTTGATTTTATTAAATCTAACAGTGTCAATATCGTAGCAACGGATTTTAAAATGTCCTGAGGTAGTGCAAGTAAACGTATAAGTTAGACAACACTAGTATATGTATATACATAACTATGAGTACAAATTCACTATGATTTTATCTCCTGTTTTAACTGTATAAACTACGAATACATAGGGAACATTCAAACTATTTGCTTCCTGGCTGATGAATTAATTTCATGCTTTACATCACTAATAACACGAAATATTGTTATATACACAATAATAATGTAGCAAGTTCTGTAAGATAAAAAGAGAAAATAAAACTATGACAATGGATATCAAACAATATCATACCTCCACAGAATATTATTTACCAACTACTAAAATAAGTCAAATACGAACTCGTAGTTTAACTTTCTATGATTATTTTACGGGAAAACTATTTAATGAAGTGGAATTAACATCCGTTTGACATGTACCGATAATTACGATTATTATTAATCCTTTTGTTTATTAGATACATTCCTTAGATTTAGACCCACACCTGTAATTAACAGGATGTCACTTATAATTTGCATAATTGATTTGCAGGTTGATAAAGTTATCTTACGACCTGTAATATACAATAATATATTTACAGTTCGATTAAAGTGAAAATAGTTTTAATTGGTAAACGTTATTTGTCATATACAGTATAAAGATTTCACTCCGGAAAAAATGGATATTTCATTTGTAAATTTTAAAAAAGTAAGAAAAGGAATTCTTTTTTAGTTTTCATGTCAATAATAATAATAATAATAATAATAATAATAATCATTATTATTATTTTAATTATAAAATACAACTTTTAGGCAAAATAAAAACTAAAAAATTGACGACCAGAATAGTCCATTTAAAACGTTTATTGATCTACTTACAGCATTTGATTTTATTAGATTTTAGTTTTCACTTTTCCTTGGGCATACATTTAGCTATGATATTTTAAAATTCTTTATTCTATATATACAAATTCATAAAAATATTATTATTATTATTATTATTATTATTATTATTATTATTTTTATCTCGTTTTTTTTTTAAATGTGGTCTCATTCTAAAATCCGTGTCATTTCATTTTAAACAATTATAATATATTTCGCGTAAAATAATTTAAGGAATATCTTTTTTTTTTTTTTTTTTTTTTTTTTTTTTTTTTTTTATTATTATTATCCCAACATTAATTAACCATCGGACAGTTGAAAAGAACTATGTTACAAACTTTAATTGTGTGAACATTTTCCAATTATCGAGGAAATGTGATGCCGCCAGACTCTACATCACGGTCAATTAATTTCAACTGTCAATAAACATTGCACAAAAGAACATAGGCGATTGGATTTTTATGTATTGATTTTACCCGGTGCCACTGTCATGTGCTGATTTTGAATTTTTATTAAAATAATGCATTCAAAATTTTGAATGCATTATTTTAATAGAAATTCAAAATCAGCACATGACACCACAGTAAGTTCCATAATATTCATCCGGTAGTCTGTCCAGTCCGACTTGATATTTCATTCATTTTAAAATGTCGACAATAAAATTATTTTTTCGTGTATTTGACTAGTTAAAACTAATCGCGTATCTTTTGTTATAGCTATGCAACTTATCGTAATTCTCGAGTCTGTCCAGTCCGACTTCATAAAATAATTTATTTTTTTTAAAAAAAAAGTCAGATATAATCATTTTTCGTGTTATTGACAAGTTAACACTCGTCAAGTATTTTTCAACAGCTATGCAACCAAACGCAGTTCGGGACTCGACTCTATATGTTCATCAGATTCGTCGGTTTCTGGTTCGAATAAATAACGGTTTTACTCAAAATTCATCACTGATAAGATTGTCTACTGCTTCCCGAAATAATGACGAACTATTTGACATAAATAGGTACACGTCAGAGTCGTTACTTTCTTCTACATACATCAATATATCATCATTGTTACTACTGTCTATTATGTTAGACACTACTTCTAGTACTGCAATGACGTCACACGTTTATAACTCAAAACGAGGCGTTTCACTTTTCGATAAAGAGAAAGTTATAAAATGTGGATTTCAAACCGCTATAACTTTTTTATTTTGTCACTAATTTTGATGCGGTTTTCAATATAGTTATATTTAAATAATTAACAAAACAATTGTGATGAAAAAAATTTTGGTTACAGGTACCCTTTAAGTTACTTAATCAATTAGAAATGAAACAAAAGCTGGTTTTCGGTAAGCCTATCTATTCAAGATGAAAAAGAATTTTGTTTGGAAAACCTTCATTCCAAAAGTCGTCTGATAGTATTGTTGTCCTGAAACAAAATTTGATTTACATTTGAACAGTTAGTTAATTACGGTGTACAGACAGACCTTTTGCGTCTTTATGATTTGAATGGAGAAAATTAAGTCTTTAGCAATTTCTGGGTAGCTAAAATCGTCGATGTTTTGGGTTATTTACGTAAATAAATATTAGGAACAACGATGACAAAACGTAACTAAAGGATGATTCTCAATAAGCCGAAGAATCCGCCTATAGAATTCAAAATTTAGGCTAAAATTAATTTGCATTTGGCTTCGAGTCGATTTCTGAATTGAGGTCTCCCAAAGGTGTAACCTTGTTTCTTGGCATTTTTCCTATAGGCGGATCGCTCGGCTTTTTGAGACTCGTTCTTTTTAAAGTTTGACAAACTAATGCCAAGTTGTAGACTGTATTTATGATGGCCTCTAAGAATCAGGGACCTCATACTCCACACGCGACACATTAAGAAACAAATAGCAACACGCAGGTGGTTTGAAATCACGTTACTTTGTTTTCCATTAAAACCTAGCTGTCCGATCTTCTCATAACATCGTAGACCATAAACGCACAGCGGTAATCAATATTCAGCATTACAACAAGGTTGGCTATTTATACACCTACTAAAAGCAGTATACTGATTCCTCGGCAACTTATAATAATGGATGAAATTTTCATAATTTATCCACAAATAATCGATTTTACTAGAAGAAAGGAGAGAGTGTAGATTTTAAAAAATTCTAGAATTAGTACAAGGATTGCCAAAATGTCAGGTTTGTAAATTTTTTTTATGAATCATTTTTTGTCATAGTTGTTTTTCTAATTCTGATCTGAATAGTAAAAAAATCAATTATATACATTGACTTGTCAACTACACAAAATAGTGTCGTGGTTTTTATTTTACAGACATACCATATGGTATATTTTGTCCGACATTAATGAGCGGTATTTAAAATTTTTTTTTTTTTGCAATTAATTATTTTATGTATATTCAGTTTAGGATAATTGATTAACTTAATGTATATTGGGAACTTTTAAGTGTGTTCGTGCAACCGATGAATGATATCAATTTTGTTCATGGATTAAAATGAACGTACTCGCCTCATATATGTTTGGCTTAAAATTAAGGCTTTGGTAAATGCGTGGTTGTAACAGCCAGTTTTATTACCATGAATACCAAACATACTAAATTGTCAGAATTCTAAAATATCGCGACATGACTTCCCCGGTGTCTAAGCAAATATTCCACAGAGTGTTATACCTTACTTCAAAATTCTCATGAAATAATACAATTCCGAAGTATCACATGACAACAGTGTCTCGCAAAACTTTCACATAGCTCCCGTAGATTGTCTTGGCATAGCTTTCATAGATTAACTAGGCATAGCTTCCATAGATTGTCTAGACAAAGCTTCCACAGAGTGTCTGGTCAAAGCTTCCATAGATTGTCTAGGCTATCGACTTCCTTGGTGTCTTGGTACAGATTCTTTCGATTATCTAGACATAGCATCACTGGAATGTCTAGCAAAGCTGCTTAGGTACAGCGTTCATAGAGTGCACAGGTGCCATGGAGCGTCTACACAAAACAAAGAAACGATTGCCTTTGACAGAAATTCCAAAAAAAATGTAGCGTGAACAAGTTTGTCGTCAGTTTTACTTGTCGTTTTCTCCGGGAACTACAGCTTCCTTTCCATGCCATAACTGCCCCCTTTCGATGTAAGTGAATTTCTATTATAACGTTTTTAGCAAAATATAACTGAATAAAATACTTGAAAATGTGAGATACTACAATAAAAATATAAAACAAACATGGGCGATTTAATCACGATTCGCCTCCGAGAACAAGACCACTGCGGTAGCTCAGCTGGTAGAGTGCTCGCTCCGTAAGTGGGAGGTCGTGGGTTCGAACCCCGACCGGGTCTGACCTAAGACTTGAAAGTGGGTAGTGACTGTTCTTTCGCCAAGCACTCGGCATTACGAAATGAAAGTCACGGTTTTTCGGATGGGAACTTAAAATAAATGAGCTGGCGACGTCTCGATATAAGTGAAATAATCTTGACTGGGACGTTAAACACCATTAGTCACACACTCACTCCTCCGAGAACATAGATACATGATTCAGATTAATAGCAATACACTAATGCTTTAGCTGGGCATTTTTAGGCTTATGTAAGTAATTGTCGATACGACTTTACGATTTATGCTACACCAGTGATAAGTCTTGTACATTGTTTAAGATATGCCTGTTATGCCTTAGTCCGAGTTGTAAACTAAACCATGCTGCTAATCGTGTTGTTCATATTAAATAATAAAGAATGATGCTAAACTTATTTAGGTATATGGTTTTAAAATAATTGAAGTTTGACCTTGCATGTATATAGTTATTTAAGAGTTGACAATGCAAAAGTTAAACGCCAGCTTAAGGCTATTGCATTTTGAGGAAATCAATGAAGTTGACTATATAATAATGATGCATGGTAAATACCGTCCACTTTCTAAAATTACCTAAACTTCTTGACTATATCGATTACCTGATTTGTAGAACAAAACATCTCGTACCTTGGTAATTAACCTTGTCATTTTGTATGCTTTAGAGACAGAAAATCAATGCAACATAACAAAATATTATAGAAAAATTGCAACATTTATTCTTATCACGGAATTCTTGTATTTATTTCCGTTTAAAGATCAGCGGGGTGTTAAGCTGAGTCCAGTTAACAATAACACCAAATCGTATGGATAAGACTTCAAAAAGAAAAAAAGTCCCATATTTTTTATAAATACATATTTTTCATATATGCTATATAAATATTTCCTATGTAAAAAATAAAATAAATAATAAAAAAATATGTTTCTTTTTTTCATAGTATCGATTTTGTACGGCGTATTCTAGAACATAAATGCCTTTTGTTACAAAGCACAGACAATTAAATTGAATCGAATGTTTTTCCAGGGGTACTCTAATTTGTTATAAATCATAATATTATACTTCATATGAAGCTTATATTTTTTTTCATTGAAAGTATCAGCACTTGACGGTGCGATGATGAAAGCGCTCATAAAGTGACATGTGTTTGTTATGAATCGAAAGTGACCTGCTTTATAACGATTTTGCAAGTGTCCATAATAGAGAAGAAAATTTAAAAGCGCAAAATGACAAAATGAGGATTAGAATTATCTTTTGTTTTTATTTATCATAGCATAGTACAAGGGCAAAATCGCAAACAAATGGAAAACAGTAAAATTTCAGATACTATTTTCCTAACTACAGGCGTGTTCTATTCACGAGCAGAAACAAATTAAATTTTACAGTTCAACTAAAATTACAGGTAATTTTCACTTAATATGGTAATTTATTGTTTTTAAGTTGTGTAGAATTTTTAACTTTAAGTTTTAATTAACTTTTTAATTATTTTAGACACGATGACGAGTAAAATTGCTGACGGACTTGGTAGATTTTGGGGCGTTATCAACCGGAAGAAGACGGTAGCAGACGATTTCTATGAAACCCCATTAAAGAGATGTCTCAATACATTTGACATTACCCTTTTGGGTATCGGTCATATGATTGGAGCCGGCATTTACGTACTGACCGGTACAGTGGTCAAGGATCTGGCTGGACCTTCAGCGGTTTTGTCTTATGTCTTTGCTGGTTGTGCTGCAATCCTTTCAGCGCTTTGTTATGCGGAGTTTGGAGCAAGAGTGCCGAAAGCAGGTTCGGCGTATTCTTATACATACGTAACTCTAGGTGAGCTTTGGGGTTTCATCATCGGCTGGAATATTGTATTGGAGCATCTATTGGGAGCTTCAGCAGTAGCTCGTGCGTGGAGTGGAGCTTTTGATTCGTTATTTAATGGAACAATCAAGGCGGGAACATTAACACATATAGGACATCTAAGTCATAATAGTCCTTGGCTATCAGAATATCCAGATTTTATTTCATTTACAGCCGTCGTAGTTGTATTCATAATTATAGGCTGTGGAGCTAAATTTACTATGAACTTCAATAGTGTTTTCACTATTATAAACATAATTGTGATTGTGTTTCTTATATGTGCTGGTTTTTATTACTCTGATGGTAAAAACTGGACTTACCCCAAAGGATTTTTTCCTTATGGATTTGGGGGGACTTTGTCCGGTGCTGCTACTTGTTTCTTTGCTTATATAGGGTTTGAAGGGATCGCAGTTGCTGGAGAAGAAGCAAAAAGTCCTGAACGATCTATACCTGTGTCAACTGTTTCTGCATTGAGCGTCGTTACATTTTTGTATGTATTAGTCACTATTGCCCTAACATTAATGGTTCCTTATACAAATATAGATCCGAACGCAGCCTATCCCTCTGCGTACGAATATCTAGGATTAGAATGGGCAAAGTACATCGTAGCACTTGGGACATTGTTTGGAATTACAACATCTTTACTCGGCAGTGCTTTTTCTTTGCCGAGGGCTATATACGCAATGGCGTCAGATGGTCTGATATTCAAAATCTTTGCCTATGTTCATCCAAAAACGCAAACACCTATTTGGGGGATTCTCTGCTTTGGGTTTATAGCTGCAATGATGGCTTTGCTGTTTGAAATTGAAGCGCTAGTAGAGTTCATGTCTATAGGGACACTACTTGCCTACACTATAGTAGCAGCTAGTGTTATAATACTACGATACCTCCCAGTTAGTAAGTGTCAGTTCGAACTGAAACCAGAACAGGAACCAGAAACAAACCAGGATGATCCGGAACTTACAGAAGATTCTTCTATAATTAAAAAATCAAAAAGCCATGATGATTTCGGAAAACTTAAAGAAAGACTTCGAGAAATGCCATTTTTGAAATCATTTGAACCTGGTAACGCCGCCATATTAGCTACATTTGCTATGATTGTAATGTTTATATGCTTGTCCGCTCTGTTAATTTTTGGATACAGTTATTTGTCCAATGGTGCTTGGTGGATCATTTTGTTGCTCATTATATTCATTGTTGCTGTTATTTTGTGTTTTCTTACAATGGTGGCACACGAGAAAAACGACGCATTCCTAACATTTCAGGTAGGTTTATTGACTCTATTCTTTCAGTTATTCTGATTGTTATGGCAATAATTATTTTAAAGTATTTATGATTGTTTTAAAACAAGCGATTCGTCTTTCAGCCATAAAAGAATTCGCCATCACCGTTTTTCTATAACTATTCGGTATGAATACCGGCCTATAGAATTACTTAAACGACGCCAGTCCATACTACTTTTGCATTTGACCTAGCGTATGGCTAAGGTGAGGAGTTTTTATTGCCCGTGATTTTATTGATGAACTTAAGGGTTTATCTTCACTTCTTTTATTATTATTTATTTTATTCAATTTTAATTTAATTTTATTTTGATCAGTATTTTGCAGCCAGTTTTGTCGGCATTTGCCCAATTTCCAAATTTAGAAGCTTATAATCATTTCTTTCCAAACTCGGGGGCCTTTCCATCAATATCGTCGATAGTTACCCATTTTTTTTTTTCTTTTCTAGCTTGATTTATAATTATGAGTTCTTGATAAATTTGGTTTTGTACGTAGGTGAATTGTATGGTGCGCTTCTTGTTTCAAATCGTATCCTAATATTTATGGTAGAATCTAGAACGATATAATACATGTATATTAAAGTGTAAATTAAAACAAAACAGGATAGTTCAGACATAATATCCGGTTTATCTCTCTCTCTCTCTCTCTCTCTCTCTCTCTCTCTCTCTCTCTCTCTCTCTCTCTCTACCCCCTTGAGAGCTGAAAATGTCTGTCCAGTTACCTGGTTTATCAACGATTTTATCCACTGATTAATTGTAAAGTTGATATAGCATAAGTTTTTCAACGTTTTCTTCTAATTTGACTTTGTATCGATAGAAAAGATATATACTGGCATATACCGAAATGAGTAATGAGTCAGGATTAAAAAGGGAGAAATACGTTAAGATCACACCGACTTCTTAATTCTATTTTTTTTTTCATTCAACGAAAAAATACAATTTCTAGCGGCGTAAGCGCCATCTCTAGTTAGTTATAAAATGAGTCTGTAGCGTCGACGCCATAATCAAATATAATATGTTACATTTAAAGCTTGTCAAGCGTCATCCCCAGAGTAAGTGATAAAGTATGATATTCTTAGCGGCGTTAGCGTTATCGATGATGTTGCGAGTGGTGCTTGTGTCAAAGTTACATTCAGTTGTAAACTGTAATGTTACTATAATTTACTTAAAATATTCAGATTCGGTCGGGCAGAGTTGTTTTTCTGAGACATCGTAAACATGGCGAGTCTATCTTAAAACAAATAGTTACATGTTCAAGTTTTTAAAATGCCGATTGCATTTTCATCCGCTGATTAGAAAATCAAGCTGGTCACAAGCTCTGTTATTGACTTTGACTTATACATAATTTATCATTTATATTTATTTTAATATATTATATATTTATTTTATTTGTAGCTGCCATTTGTACCATTGATACCATCACTTAGTATGTTTGTTAACATACTTCTTATGATGAAACTTCAATCATTGACTTGGTTACGATTAGCAATATGGCTAGCAGTGGGTACGTTACCTTTTAAAATTGCCTTCAGATAAAGTTTTTTGTGTATAAAAATAAACCACATTTCCTACTGCATTATAATTACAAGTCACATATTTGTCATGCCTGCACATTATGTTATGTCTTGCGGTAACTGTACGACTTATTATTTAATGTCTTTCCTGGAAATCGTATAACGGAGTGTCCGTGCAGTTGTCTCTGTGATTTCTTCTCTAAAAAGGCGGGATGTAATTGGCATGCATTCATATAATTGCACATACTTTATTGAACGTCGTTTCTCAGATGTACTGACTAAAACTGTGAAAGGAAGTGGTCATTTAGAAGATTCTGTAATGTTTTGCCTAAAGAATAATGGTGTTCATACGGCCATCTTCTGCCATGTGTTCGTCTCTGTGATGCCTATCTTAAAAAACGGTACATATTGTTGTTTCTTCTGCCGTTTTTATTTTTTATCTTGAATATTGTGAAAAGTTTTAAACTGTACGTAGCACTTTAACAATTTAAGAGACAAACGGATGTCTTGTTATTAATCGTTGATGAATTTTTTTCTTTACATATTAACGATGTGACATTAAATGAAAAATCTATCATTTATCGCCATCACACGACCCGTTGTTGGTTGTATTATATGATACAGGGAAATAAATCTTTGCGACAGCTGATTGTCGATGTAATGTAAGCGATTTAAAGGTAGTGTATAAAAATCTGAAGTACTGTTTTTTTTTTTTTTTTTTGTTTTTTTTTTTTTTTTTTTGTTTTTGTTTTTTTTTTTTTTGTTTTTTTTTTTTTTTTTATTCATTTATTTAGTCATGTTTATCGTGAATATTTATTCTAAATCTTAACACAATAATAGTAAACAGGCATGTCGGGTATTATAGTAAAAAAAAGAAAACAGTTGTTCTGGTAATAAATATATTTCTCTTATGATAAGTATGTGTCCTAAATCAATTTTTACCTCAATTGACTAGAAAGTAAAAAAAAAGTTGTTTTAGATTATAATTTTGACATTTTTGCTGTTGTTTCTTATAACTTGCCAACAACTAACTTGGCAGGTTACAATGCATATTAAAACAAGCAAAAGGGAAGTTCGTTTTTCTCAATGCATACATGTATAGAATTCTTTCTAAAGAATACATACAGGTTATAAAAAATTAGTTCACACTATTTATAATAAATGCGTCAAAAAAATTAAGAGTTGTATTGAATGGATAAAAACCATTTTGTTAACACCACGTCAGTATATAAGCCATGAACCCAACCGCTGATATAAATTTCCAGCTTCTCAAAAATGTCTAAATGTCTATAACAGCATGCAAAACATTAATTAGCAACTTACATTTGCTTTTGGTATTAAATTGAAGTAGAAAACACTAACACAACCAAGAACATGACACGATACAAACAAATGACACAAACAGCCAACGAAACGAAATACAGGGCACAATTCAAACAAATGACAAACAGCCAACGTTACCAAGAACATGACCCAATACAAACAAGTGACACAAACGGCCAACACAACCAAGAAGAGCACAAAATAAAAACAAGTGACACGGACAGCCAACACAACTAAAAACACGACACAATACAAACAAGTGACACAAACAGTCAATATAACCAAAAACAGGGCACAATACAAACAAGTGACACAAACAGTCAACATAACCAAGAACAGGGCACAATAAAAACAGGTGAAACAAACAACCAACACAACTAAGAACAGCACACAATATAAACAAATTGCACAAACAACCAACACAAACAAGAACAGGACACAATATAAACAAATTGCAAATACAACCAACAACCAAGAACAGGACACAATACAGCTTAGTGGCACAAACAGCCAACACAACCAAGAACAGGACACAATACAAACAAATTGCAAAAACAACTAACGCAGCCAAGAACAGGACACAATACAAACAAATGGCACAAACAGCCAACACAATTAAGAACAGGACACAATACAAACAAATTGCAAAACCAACCAACGCAACCAAAAACAGGACACAATACAGTCAAATGGCACAAACAGCCAACACAATCAAGAAAAAGGCACAATACAAACAAATTGCAAAACCAACCAACGCAACCAAAAACAGGACACAATACAGTCAAATGGCACAAACAGCCAACACAATCAAGAAAAAGGCACAATACAAACAAATTGCAAAACCAACCAACGCAACCAAAAACAGGACACAATACAGTCAAATGGCACAAACAGCCAACACAATCAAGAAAAAGGCACAATACAAACAAATTGCAAAACCAACCAACGCAACCAAAAACAGGACACAATACAGTCAAATGGCACAAACAGCCAACACAATCAAGAAAAAGGCACAATACAAACAAATTGCAAAAACAACCAACGCAACCAAGAACAGGACACAACACAAACAAATGGCACGAACAGCCAACACAACTAAAACAGGACACAATACAAACCGCTAAATTACACAAGAAATGGCAAATGATTATTGAGATAAGTAGTATAAAAACGCTCTACTTTGGACCAGGCACGGTAGTAAATGCCCAGGAAATTCCGGATTTTTTAAAAAAAAATATGCTTTCAAATCTTAAGAAATAAAATAGTAACATAAAACCAGAGTACGTAGTTATTTTAAATTCCTAAGGATATAGCATACACCGTATTTAACAAAATGAGACAACATGACCCATTGATGCGTAAGTTGATATGAGTTATTATGTTTTACTCCAATAACTCAGACTTGAGCATTCGCCTTAAGTCTTAAGGGAGATATGTTATTGTTTCAAAACGATGAAGAATTTGACCAGCTTAACAGTAATTTGTAGCATGGTATTCTGGTAATCAATAATTATCAATATTTAATCTCAGTTTTTAATTACTTTCCGAGTTCATACAGATTCGACGTACTATCTGATTATGTAATTGTTTCCATTTTATCTTGCCTTTAAGAAATTAGCTGACGAACTAGGAAATCATATCATACAGGATTGGAATTTTTACTCTGTTTTTAGAAATAAATTAAGATAGCTCTTTTTTACTTTGTATTGTTGTTTGTGTCTATATAATTGCTACTTTTAAATACTAGTGTGTGTGTGTGTGTGTGTGTGTGTGTGTGTGTGTGTGTGTGTGTGATATTGTCGTAATAAGGGTACTCGAGTACTCAATTTCAATCATGCAAGGCAAAGCTAAAAAGCTATTTTTAAACAACAATCACTTCGCTTATACCGATGTTTCTACACAGAAAGTGGTCCTTTAACCTTACCAACTAATCTGAATTAGCTATTGTATTTTATTTATCCATTGTAGGACTGATATTGTATTTCTCTTACGGTATCTGGAACAGCAAAGAAAACCGGTCAGGGACGGGATATGGGCAGATGGTTGGGTATTCCGGGGATGCTGCTCTATCTTGCAGTACAATTGGTAATTTTGAGGAAGAAGTAAGAGAACAACAGCCAAAACGAAGGGAAGAGGAAGAAGGTTATTAAATAATTACAAATGGAAAATAGAAAATACCTCCATTCCAGACGATACTAGTCCAACAATGTTAGACGTCACTGGACGAATGATTATGCATGTGAAACACGGCGTCTTACATTGGAGTACTACCTACGTACGTTTTTCAACTTTAATTCTTAAATTATATAAAAAAAAAAATAATTAAATAGTTTTATACTTGAATGAAATAATAGTCGGATACAACCATTCGAATAATCACGGGAAGAATCATATTGTGTAACTTATAATTCCCCTTTAGGGCATTTTGCAGGAAATATGCCTGCATATAACATATTACAGAGGGATGCCTGCATATAACATATCACAGAGGGTCGATCAAAACAAAATTACAATGTAGTTAAAAAGACGTCTAAAACGTAGATAAAACTGTAACAGATGGTTCTTAAATGTGACAACTATTGACTTAAAGCTGCATTAAGTTTATCAAATTATTGAATAAAAAAGTATTTTCTAAAAATATTTTTTATCAATATTAATTGGTTGTTATTACGATCTGTGCCATTCATTTTCAAACGTTCACTCTTATAAGCCCATAATAAATGGAAATCCTTAAAGGTTGGGGCAACGCTTAACATTTTATTTATTAGCTTGAAGCATGCGCGGAAGTTCTACATGTATATAAACAATGACGTCGGCTGTTAGAAAACGTGTTCGTGTGAGAACAGCATCTGCAAAAAAAGAACAAGGGCCAACTGGGACAAACTGACTCCAAGGAATAGAATCGGCTTGGCTCAGATGGTAAAATGGCTTTGTAACGCACGACAAATTGGTCGCATTGCTTTTAAACACACGTACTTTTTCTTTGTTTATTAATGTTGCCTCGTTTTTGATAAAGAATCACATGATCAGCGTTCTATAATAAGATCTTTGGTAGATCAAACTAAAAAAGGATTCCCTGTGATTTCAACATAAATAAAAGGTTTTGTCATGGAACTAATATTAAATTTATAATGACAGGAATAGTGATGAAGAAATGCGTCCGTTTATATATTATGTATAGGAAAACGTAATGCAGCTTTAAATATTGCTATGGTCATTAACAGTTATCAATAGTCCTAAAATGTTCAGATTATTGACTTAATTAATTTTTGTTTTGGATATTAACGGCAATTATTGGTCTTAAAAGATGTAACAAATGTTAGCTTTAAATTGATAGATATAGAAATGTGTTAACTTTACATTGCCGTTTGTCATTCTGGTGTTCAGCACTATAAAATCATTTACTTATCTTTTAGCTCAAAACTTTTTTTATTATTTTAAACAGTGAGATTTATATTATATAGATAAGACTGATTATAAACTTAACAACAAAAAATAAATACATTTCATATGGTGCGTGTCATTAATTTTGCGCAGAGTAGGCCAAAATGATAAGACGTTTGCGCAAGTTTTCCAGAGATGTTTTTATCATTCACTGGTAGCTGTTTTTTTTTTTTTTTTCTTTAAAAAAAACTTTTGTCTCATCCATTTGTGCACAAACCGAAATGCCTCAATTTTTCAAAACCCTTTTTATTGCGTTAAAAAGCTTGAATTTTGAAATCACATGTAATTGAATGATATTAATATTCATGTTTGTTTAAATATGTGCTCTCTCTCTCTCTCTCTCTCTCTCTCTCTCTCTCTCTCTCTCTCTCTCTCTCAAGAAAGATGTGAAATACTGTAAAACAGATAAAGAGGGGTTTTTTTTGTTGAAAAATGAAGCAAAGGGAACTTAACACAGCGTTATTATTAAACAAGTGATCTATTATTCTATTATGAACCTTTTCACGAAGGAACTGTTCTCCAATAGTGTTGTCTGGACAGGTATAGTAACCGAGCCGAATGAACCTCTCCGGATGGAACTGTTCTCCTATAGCGTTGTCTGGACAGGTATAGTGACCGAACCGATTGAACCTTTCCCGACAGAACTGTTCTGCTATAATGTTGTCTGGACAGGTGTAGTGACCGACCCGATTGAATCTTTCCGGAGGGAACTGTTCCTCTATAGTGTTGCCTTGACAGGTATAGTGACCGAGCCGATTGAACCTTACCCTAGGGAACTGTTCTCCTATAAAGTTGTCTGGACAGGTGTACTGACCTAGCCGATTGAACCTTTCCCTAGGGAACTGTTCTCCTATAATGTTGTCTGGACAGGTGTAGTGACCGAGCCGATTGAACCTTTCCCTAGGGAACTGTCCTCCTATAATGTTGTCTGGACAGGTATAGTGACTGAAACGATTGAACCTTTCCCGACAGAACTGTTCTCCTTTAGTGTTGCCTGGACAGGTATAGCGACCGAACAGAATGAACCTTTCCCTAGGAAACTGTTCTCCTATAATGTTGTCTGGACAGGTATAGTGACTGAACCGATTGAACCTTTCCCGACAGAACTGTTCTCCTATAGTGTTGCCTGGACAGGTTTAGCGACCGAACCGAATGAACCTTTCCCGACAGAACTGTTCTCCTATAATGTTGTCTTGAAAGGTGTAGTGACCGTGCCGATTGAACCTTTCACGGCAGAACTGTTCTCCTATAGTGTTGTCTGGACAGATAAAGTGACCGAACCGATTGAACCTTTCCAGACAGAAGTGACCGAACCGATTGAACCTTTCCAGACAGAACTGTTCTCCGATAAGCTTTAGGAGAACAGTTCCTTTGGGATAGGTTCATAATAGATTTAGTACATCATTATTTTTTGTTTGCCAAACTGAACAAGAATTGATTTCAAAATAACGTTATAATTTTTAAATTTTCAACTGTAGTACAATTTGAATAAAATATTGTTGATTTGATCTGTCTCCAAAGATCGTAATCAGTTTTCAAGGATTGTAGAAACTCGATTTAAATGTTTTCTGAATGCTCTGTGACCTCCTTCGTAAAATTGCTTGTGATCTCACTTTTTATGAAATATATGGTATTTGTCAATAATTTTTCTACATTAAAGTTAAAAAAGTAATAATGTGTTGTATAACTATTTTGTTTAAACACGCAAAAATTAATGATTTCAGTAAAACATTGACATAAAGTTCTTTAAAAAAAGTTAGCTTGAAGCACTATATATATATATTAAAATGGAAACAGCTGACACAACATTTTCTCTATTTTTATTTATTTTTTATGTATTTAGCTGTTAGCTGTGTCAGTTTGATAAATTTTATTTGGAAGTAAGTTCGATGTTAGATCGCTTTAAATAACATTTTATTCTAATATTTTAATAATTCATTACCATTGTCATGAATTTTAAACAATTTATGAACTAATATATGAAAGCAGCCGTGTCAAAGTATGTATTTCACACCTGTTACACATTACAGCAGATGGAATCCACAAATCTTTAGTATTCTGGACATAACTTCATAATTAATGATTAAGGTTAGAGCCACTGCTAACATGGCATTGTGTCAAACTTTTATCGAATTTACTAGTAATTTTTGTATATCAAATCTCAGTATCAAATATAAAAATTGTTAAATGCTAAAAATAACATTCTTATGGGATATTTGTTTAATGTTATTGGATTAGTAGATAGACTTCTGTGGTAAAGATAATACAAATACCTTATATAGCTCCAAAATTATATAATATATAAATAATATATATGTTGTTAATTGTTAAATATATATTTATTTGTTCTAGTTATAATCTATATTTGTACGTATATGTGTATATATTCTATTTTTGTGTTTAAATTAAATATTTATCAAGCATTACCACTTGAGTTATTATATTTATACTCATCTGCTTTATTAGGTCAGTTATATATATATATATATATATATATATATATATATATATATATATATATATATATATATATATATATATATATATATATACAAAGTCACTAGACATTATTTTGTTACCATGCCCGGTGTTAATCCAAAGCCTGTCTAAAAATGTTTATCTTGTATTTTGTTTCCATTAGTTTTGGTATACCGTGCATGTACAATTTGTTTCTATATCTATTGTCAGGTTAACGGTTTTAATTCCGTTAGTTCTTGTGTACTGTATACTTTATTTCCATGGTTGTTATATGTTAAGTATATTTGTTTCTTATCCCATTGGTGTTCTGGTGGTAAGTTGATTTTTTCTTACTTCGTTTGTTCTGGTGTATCAAGTTGTCAAGTTTACGTTGTCTCATTTAGTTGGTTTCAGTGTTTTGTATACTTTGTTTCTATGGTTGTTATCAAGTTTACGTTGTCTGATTTCGTTGGTTTTGGTGTACCGTACACTTTGTTTCTATAGTTGTTGTCAAGTATATTGTTTACATTTCTATATATGATTATTATGTCATTTTCTTCGAATCGATGATATTACAATAAGCTTCATAGAACCAGCAGTACTTTACAGGCACATTATTCAGGTATTTTAAAAAAGACAAATGTTGTCTTAAATGGAAAACCTATACATTAATGATCTGCTTTGTACTTTCAGTTTGAAAATTGAATCCACAATTACTAATTTACGTGTTTGCTATTTATAGTAGGAGTGTTCAGCTGATACAAATTTTTATCTAGAATATCAAGGAACAAAGTTAAATTTGATTCTGATTTTCCCAATGGTTTCGGAGTAGTTTACTCGCGTAAGGGCGCACATATACACTCTTCTCTTTGTCATAAATACCTGTTGTAGCTAACTGAGTTGTAAAGAAAACATGAAATAATAAAGGGTTCCTATATAAATAATGAAACCATAGACCTCACCCAAATAAAAAAACACTAAAAGTTAAGTTTATTCATCAAGCTTTCACTTTAAAATCTACTAGCTCTTTCATTCTGTATATATAAATACATACATGTATATATATAATTATTGAATTGCTTTATAAGAGGAATACAAGTATATAATAGTTGGCGATTTTTGCTGGGGTTAAATTTTGCTAAAATGCTATTAGACAGTTTTCCACAAACAATTCAATCCTCGTAAATTTTTTTCTGTAAACAGTATTGACAGAGACTGATATACCTAATCGGTAATAGAATACTAGTATTTAGTAAAATAATCCTAACTGGATTACTAGTAGATAAATCATCGGTATCAGAATAATAAGTTTGACGTAGCAGTCAAATAGCGTAAAATCTGATTCATATTACAATTTTTGTTTTATTATTAAACACATGAATTGGCTACAACCATGATTTTAATTAAAAACTTATTAATTTCTGACAAGTACGTGCCGTTGGTACTTCAGTAGATAGTATATAAACAGATTTGTATTATAAACATAAATTACTCACGTAACAAGCTTTAACAATTAATCTCGAATAATATCAGTCTGATCTTTCAGTGAATCAGATGTTTTAATGACCAGAGCACCATCCTTCGATCCAATAAAAAATCGTGAACCGCAGAATTTGCTAATTTTGCGTTTTTTGTTTTCTTCCTTATTGCCTCAATGTGTGGTCGGGTAAAAATGTTTCAACTCGAAGCTTTTCCGCTATTTTACAACCAACCAAGACAACATGCGGCAAACTGGTGACTAAGCCAACGATTCTGCAAACCACTACGTTGCTCAGTTGGTAGAGTGCTCGCTTCGTATGTGGGAGATTGGGGGTCGGACTAGACCTAAAAACCGATGCCTCTACAAATTGCCCTAAGCAAACTTTTGACACTTCACCTTAGTTGGTGATATAAATAAAATATTATTGATTGGGGCGTAAAACCTCGGTAATTCAAACAAAAGATTGTGCACCATATTGAATATCGGGTAAAATTTCAACTTATGGAAACGATAAGGACATTTAAAACGCGAAATTTTGTCACCGCGAAAATGTATTCAAAATGAAGATAAATGCACCAAACAAATCTTTCATTCTTTCAAATAATTGATCCTCTGTTTCAAAACAGGTTGCCTAATGGGCATGGTAAAGAACCGCGTGTTGTAAAACAAAAGCTTTTAGCTGAACATATAAGATATTTCGATGATCATTGTAGGTCTGGCGTATCACTTACATAGTACGTATTGTAAAAATCTCATAAACGATGATTTTTTAACTATAGTCATCTTGTTAAAAACTTCATGTATAAAACAAATTTTGACAGTTTTTATAGCAACAAAATAAATAAAAATAAGTTTTGCATTTGCTTTATGATACATTTCAAAAGCGAGAGATGGATCCAACAATAGTTAAGTCTGCATACTGTTAATATTCGTTTCAATAGTGTAAAATCCTATTTTTGCTCAAGGATTCTGTTAAAAACGCATTTCTGCTATATTATAATAATCGAAAGGAGACTTTAACAAGTTAGTTTCACAGTTAATACGTTATAGTAGAGCATGTTCTCACTACGGCGAAATTGTACAACGAAGCAAACTGCGTACAATTAAATTGTTGACTCAAGGATACTGCAAGCCTAGGCTAATCAAGGCCCTTAAAGAGTTTAATGGCCGTCATCACAATATTGTTGATAAGTATAAAGTCACTGTATCCAGACTTATACTGGATATATTTAACTTACCATACATAGTTCCTTGTTCCTTTCATTCTCAAAATTGACTTTGCACGTGACGGGTGTAGCTACCTACACAGGAGGTACGTGTGTAATTTAATTTGCAAGTTTTCAAAGTTTTTACTTTTTTTTTTTTTTTTTTTTTTGGGGGGGGGGGGGATTGTGATTTGGACATTGGCTGGTATGTTTGTGTTTAATTGTGCGATTCTAGATTACGAGCATTGTTTTTATCTCTTGTGCTGCTTTGAACATTTTAATGCCATGATTGCACTGTTACTTTACAATTTTTAAGTCATAAAACCCTATCTACCAGTACCAATTATATTGATACAAAATCTTGAAAATATGAATTTTAAAAAATTAAATTTAAAAAAAACGAAATTAATAAGATGAAACTTTATTGTTTATTTTGCCAAATTGATACTGCTAATAAAAACTACAATTAAATTAACCGACACAATGCCTGCAGTTGATAAAAGATAGAGGCAATAAAACATATTAGACATCATATAGACATATTCAACACAAACGTGGTACAAGGATAGGAACTACTACACTAATTGAATAATCCCCGACTTAGAAGCATCCATAAAGTTTCATTTTTATGGTGCCATTATAGATCTGAATATGCAAGGTTGTTGCGATTATACATGGTTTCTAAATTTTATTAGTAGAGGCAAACTTACAAAAAGCCCTTGTGAATTTATCAGAATGAACCGGCAATACTGAAAGATTTTTCTCTCGTCATATCTTATTTGTACGAAAATGTCAAACGACCAAATTACCATCATAACTGTACAAATTACCAGATACTTTATAATATGTGATAACATCATTTTCATGTTCCTGGACGTATTTGATCCAAAACCCCTCAATATAAGAATCTTTGAAACTATCAACAAAACCATATCAAATACAAGAATGCTATTACTGGGCCAGATAGGACAATTATGTTGACTGGAAAACGTGATGGTTGACAGTTTTCACTACCATAACCTATCGTAAAATTTTCGAATTGAAAAAAATCAACTATCAAGCAAAACGCAACAGCCATCAAAGGTATACCGTATCCTATACAAAACAGATATCTTTTGGAATAAAGTTTATCAGGGTCGTATATATGTACTTGATTTTGTGTAGATATTATCAACAGCCTCGTTACAATGTATGAATAAAGGGTTATCCACTGAAACCCACATAGCGTCGTATAATGGATAATGACACTTATTGCAGAACAAAGCATCTGCTTCTGTGTCGCCCAGATGCCACAAATGTGAAGTATACTTGAAATCAAAATGGAAACGCAAATATTTATACCTATTGTAAGGGAAATGTTAATTCCATTTCTGTTATATAAATAAATAAATGCACATATTGTGCTTATTAAAGCAGTGCACGAGATACCGGTTATAGCAAATATTACAATTAACAGAATTTGATGAATGTATGCAACAGAATTTTTATGTAAGAAAGAAGCGTTATCAAATTGGGAATAATTTTTTGTCCAAGTTATTATTTTGAAAGGAGATGTTTCATTGTAGTGATCACGTGACGTCACTTCCGTTTCAATATGACTGGATTTTGTTATTGCAGATTGTTCTCTGTCTAACAAACTTTCATTTAAAACGGTTAAAATTTTTGTAAACGATTGTTGGGTGAAAACCATGTCCAGGGCTTTATCTTGATCTGTATCGCAGGAAATAGTGCGATTTTTTGAGAAGCTAGATATAACATGCGCATCAGTCTTGTTTATGACGTGTTCGATGTAGCTAAACCTCATGTTTTCCACAGCCGACTTTAAGTGACGTGCTTCTTTTGATGTATAATTCTGATTGATAAAAAAATCAAGAATAATTCTAAAATTGCAACAGTTGATTTTGTTTTGTTTCATATTATCAGTGCACATAATCTCTCCTTTATAATTTCCAAAGCCAAGGTAAATATTTGGTGAAATTGATAAAAGGTACATAACTAAGGCTCTTTTAAATAATATTTCCGTCTTCGGAGACCCAATTGTCAAAGGTCCCTGGTACTTCAAATCAATCTCATAACTTATAAAGAAGTTCCTAATCTGTTTGACATCACACAATCTATTCCACGTCCATGACTCCTACAATAAAAAGGTATTTAAAAGTAAGAATTGCTATATTTTTTTATTTGAAAATTTAATTCAGTAGGACAATTTATTCAACATGGCTGTCTAAAATAATTTGCGGTTTTGAACATGCAGTGTGTATTAAACTGATACAAAATGTGCTAAACATATACTTGTAGTAATATTTGGTTATCTCAGATAAAACATCGGACTGACGGAAAAGGACGCCTTATAGATTGGACTACTAAGTATTTTATTTTAGAAATAGCATAAGAAGTTTGCTGTTATATTTGCCTTCTCTGACTTAGTTACAGGAATATATAACTATTTCCTTCAACTTGGCACTGATTAAACATACTAAATATGGCTCAAAATTATTTTATTTAGGGTCTTAGTTAAGATTGTTCAAGACCTACAGAAGCACTGTTCGATGTCTGTATGAAGTATGAACTTTCAGCGGTGTTCTTCTAGAGTTCCAATCATAACAGTGATTTGGGTGATGATGTAAATTGGCAGTGAAGCACATTTTATAAATTGGACCAATCCTAGTATAATGGGCAAAAACAAACCGTTCCTGGATTATCCAGTTATAAAAGTGCTAGTTTGGCGGCATTCTAGATTTTAAAGTCATATTGGCTACCATGTATTGTTTGTTTTTATGTCATGTTCTTGGTAAATGAATTTATTTTTGTCGAGCATTACAAAGTACCAAACTCACTCATACGGGTCGCTATAACCAAGCAGGGCTGGCCCTGGAATCTTTTTTGGTTTCGCCAACCCATCTTCTGCGACAATGTACATGTCGCCAGTCTGAAAATCCTTTTCGCCAATATACAACACAAACATTAAGTGATGCTTAACATTTCTTACTTATATGATCAATCTAGAACTGAAGGAAGTGGGACATGATTTCTAAATAGGGGTCAAATCAGGCATATAGGTAGCATTTCAACCAGAGTGCAAATTTCCTAGATCTGTTCAACCCTGTAGTGTTTGCAATTCTAGTAAAGAATTACATTTTTATGTAGCCACTTTTTCCTTTGATAACCAATAAACAGATCGCATGGCACAAATTTTTTTTTTTTTTTTTTTTTTTTTTTTTTTTTTTTTTTTTTTTTTTTTTTTTTGCTTGCCTTGTAAAAGGTTTGAACTGATTGTTCAAAAGTAGTTTGCAAGTCAGTGTCATCAAACAATTTTTTTATGATTTGAAGATGAATGGTGACGTATAAGTGTTGAAGTACGATAGTTAGCGCATGATCCAGAGGTAAAACTGTTTTTTATCTTGCCCGTCTAAATGCAAAATTTACATGTCATAAAACCAGTTTCGTTATCAAATGACAACCAAGACTTAAAAAAACGATCATCATTCAAACAGATATGTTTCACATCAGATTAGGAGTCGGACGGTTTTCTATAATTTTTCATAGGATTATGTGTTTCAACAGACGAAGAGATGGGTTCTTCATCAGGCTTTTTTTGTTTTGGGTTTTGAATTGAAAAATATTAATAATAAAATGCGCTTCATGTTCCCGTGAATCAAGTAAATAAAATAATTCATTGACTGGTCATAAGAAAGAGCTCTGGAAGAGCTAATTTGACGGTGTTTAAATGCAGATTTTATTAGGGGGCTTCCGAAACTTTCGTAAACACCAACCAAGTTTTAGCATATTCAAAACAGAAACCGATTAGCCACAATTAATTATGGAGGCTAATTCCTTTAATCCAATTAGTGTGTTTATTCATTTATCAACTTCCAACAGTTTTTAAAGGACGCGGTTCAGTGATCGACGATGTAAACAAACAGCTACTATAGGCTTACTATACAGAAATGAGGTGCGTTCAGCCGTGAAATACACAACAGTTTGACACAGAAAAGTTAATATTAACATTCGCCAACTGCATTTTATTTTCGCCAGACACTTTCGCCAATTTTAATTTCATTTCGCCAGATTCAAATATTTTTCGCAATTGGCGCCACTGGCGATCGACAGCGCGAGCCCTGCCAAGAGATGCGTGTATATACAGCAGGTGAATGTGAACTACATTCACAATTTTCAATACTTGTACCTATTATTAATGGCATTTTTCTACAAAAACAGTCTGTCTGAAACAAAATGTTACATGCAACATCATTTACCAAATAAAAGCATGTTAGAATTCTTTTCAGTGATTTTCGTAAGCCCCTCTCCCTTCAATATAAAGAAATATGTTGATTTTCTATTTTAAAGTTTTTTATCTTGTAAGAAAAATGATGAATATCTTACTATTGTTGTGGTATTTCTAGATTTCTAATTTCAAAACTTCTTTTAGATATCCCCTGCCTTATTGGAACTGGTCATTTCCGTGTTTTAATTAAACATAATACTAGTATAGTACGTGACTCTCAATGCGCAATTTAAATTCTTGTTTCATTAAAAGAGGGGTACAAACAGAGTATGATAATAAAACAAACCTGAGCTATCCCATAAATTGTGTCTGAAATACAATTGAAATCTCTGCCTTTTAAAAACTCAAATTCGTACATAATGGTCATAGGGAAATACATATCTCTATTAGTTGGTTGAACAAATTCCAGAGGTAATGGGTTCGCTATAGGATGCCAGCATTGATAAAAATCACGCCCGTGTATACAGTTGTAATTTCTTAGCAATATATTATGATTCATCAGAACTGGTGATAAATAGCGTTCGCATTCTTTCTTGTTTGACGCAAAAAGCATAGAACGCTGTTTGAAACAATATCTTGGAATTTTTTGTTTTTCGTCTGCTACTACTGACGGGGGTACGTAATACACTAAACAATTTTCTATGTCGATTGGTTCCTTCGTAAATGATGTGGTGTCATAATAATCAAGAATGTTTTGAATGAGCAGCTGCTAACGGTTACCATGATGGTCCAATGCTGATAGTTATTGATTGTTGTGACACAAAGCACAGTAAACATTTCTGTAAGTTACGCCATTTTCGTCTGTAACAGGTAAATTGATGTTTTTTGTTTCATCACATTTCCTTCGAAAGTCTTTATTGCCTGAAAAATTAATTGGACATCGTGTTACCATAAAAAAGCCTTGATCTGTTGCAATTGTGTTTGGAATTTTTATAAACTCGCAGCTTGTGTACTTAAAGAGATCTTCGTTGTCATTTTTGTTGTCTACAATCGTTTGAGGAACAGTTATATTGACCGACTCACAGCAATCATTGTATCGTATACAAAGCTCATCACAAAAACAAGATTTGATTAAATTGCCGTTATTAAAGTCACATGTTCCGTAACTAAATCCGTCACATGGATTCCTTACTTTGAAATCTGGTCTCAGTCCTTGTCTTCGAATTCTGTAGCCAGAACCATCAATGTTGAATCGCAAGTAAATGCTGTTAAGGCTATCATTAATGGCATACTTATCTGTAGTCACAATATCTATATTTGTGCTTTTTGTTTTATTGCAAATGTCACTAGTCTTGTTTTTTGTCACATAATATTGATTCAGACCAGATATGTCTACTGCTTTTTCTAAAACATTTTCATCGTGTTTGTTATCTAAAGCAAAATGTTTAAGAAATAATATTCCAATAATAACAAAGCAAATCCATATGTATCGTCGCTCCATTTTGGTTTTAATCAAATATGTCGTGTTGTGCAAGCATCCATATATACGATCTTAGTTCCTACGCAAACACTTACAGTGAGACTGACTAATTAATTTCTAATCTCGACAGGCGATTGTTTGATTATGAGATTTGAAACGATGAAACAATGTCTCGTTAAATATGAAACTGTTATATATGATGGTGATGATTATCATTAGTATTATAATTATTATGATGATGATGATGATGATAAAATTATTGTCTCTTTATTTATTTATTAATTTTTAACGTAGCTGACCGGGCTCGATTGGTGGCCGGGTAGCTCAGTTGGTAGAGCGTTTCGCTAGTATTGTGAAGGTCGCAGGTTCCAGTCCCGGTTTGGTCACTGCATTTTTTCTCTTTTCTGTACATTTGAGGGTCGAACCGGGGATCGAACTCGAGACCTCCTGCACTATAGGCAAGTGTTCAACCAACTTAGCTACCGAGACCGCTACATCCTTCCCTTGTTATTCTTAACTCTCCCATGGTCCTATGGGAAATCTCGCCCTAAATTTCCTCGGATGGACTTTATATGCCCCGCAATTGCGAGATCACCACTTACGATGACCACATTGGCCACCAAACAGTAATAGGAATGGGAAAAATGCAGGACCGGTCTGGGGATCAAACCAGGACCCCCCGCACTATAGGCGAGTGCTCTGCCAACTAAGCTATAAAGGCTCAGTCTGGGTAGCTCAGCTGGTAGCACACGCCTACAGTATGGAAGGTCCCGGGTTCGAATCCCGGTTTGGCTGCTGTATTTTTATTTTGGTATCAATAGAGGCAGACCCTCCGTCGTCCGTCCGTCCGTCCGTCCGTCCGTCCGTCAACAATTGCTTCAAACGACTTCTTCTCAGAAACTTCTTGTTACATTTTGTTCAAACTTGGTCAAAAGCATCTATTGAACATTGCCTTTTAGATTTGTGTTTTTGGTTGCCATAGCTACCAAATGTAGGTCACATTGACCTACATAGTTGAAAACCTAAAAAAAATTCTTCTCCAAAACCTTTTCACTGAGATAAAATCTGATGTGATATTTGGCATCTAAAGCATCTTATATACCAAATGCAAGTTTGTGAATTTCAATAATTTTTGTGAAAAATTTGGTTACGCGTTTTTTGCGTTTATTTTTTATACAATAACAAAACTAACGATGATACTTCAGACAAATTTGAAATATTAAACGATTACTTTTTTTCTTAGTCAACTGTTAATTATAGAAACATGGACCTCCGTCAAACAGAACCACACAGACATGACGTTTACCTAGCTGACATACACATTACGGAAAAAGACATTTATGACATTTTGATTAATCTTGATACCTCTAAAGCTTTAGGACCAGATCAAATTAGCCCCTTTGTACTCAAAAACGCTGCATCAGAACTCAAATTTCCACTGTCTCACCTGTTTAATACTTCTTTAACACAAAGCATATTCCCGAGCATTTGGAAAAAAGCAAATGTGATACCAGTATATAAGAAGGATGACTGAACACTGGTACAAAACTATAGACCCATTACTCTTCTTAGTGTACTTGGTAAAGTTATGGAACGATGCGTCTATAAATATCTTTATAATTACATTCTTTCTAATCCCATGCTTTCTAGATTTCAATCAGGATTTACAAGAGGTGACTCGAGTGTTAACCAGCTTTTAGACTTAACAAATACTTTTAGTAAAGCTTTAGATGATGGGAAAGAAATCAGAATAGTTTTTCTTGATGTTAGTAAGGCATTTGATAGGGTTTGGCACAAAGGCAACTTATTGGCGTCTCTGGAAATCCTCTCTTGGATTAGAGACTATCTATCCAACAGGAAGCAACGGGAGATCGGTAAAGTTAGCTACTAGTAACTGGCTACTAGTAGCTAGCTACTTGTAGAAGAAAAGTTAGCTACTAGTAGCCAGTTACTTGTGGAGGAAAAGTTAGCTACTAGTAACCAGTTACTTGAACGATTAAAGATAATTACTAGTAATTATTTCTAATAAATTTTATTTACTTATTTACTGATAAAAACAAATAAATGTTTTCCGTGTGTAATTTCGTCTTAATCACAGCTTTCGCAGATATTCCTTCCGCATAAGTTTTCTTGTACCACGAATGTAGTACACAGATATTAAAAAAATAATTGTTTTACGTAACAATTAAAAAATCTACATCTACTGATACCAAATACTTAGACATTACAGCCTTCATACGCACGCATACGCTTCCGCAATCCGACTTGGGGGGGGGGTGTTTTTGGTGTAGATTTCTATGATTTTTCACATTCAGTGCGAGTAGCTGGCTATTTATTTCAAAGATATTCAATATTAATTAACATCATCATCAATGAAATTCAATTCTGCATCGAATCATACCAAATATTTAGACATTAAAGCCTTCATACGCACGCATACGCTTCCGCAATCCGACTGGGGGTTGTTTTTGGTGTAGATTTCTATGATTTTTCACATTCAGTGCGAGTAGCTGGCTATTTATTTCAAAGATATTCAATATTTATTCACATCATCATCAATGAAATTCAATTCTGCATCGAATCATACCAAATATTTAGACATTAAAGCCTTCATACGCGCGCATACGCTTCCGCAATCCGACTGGGGGTTGTTTTTGGTGTAGATTTCTATGATTTTTCACATTCAGTGCGAGTAGCTGGCTATTTATTTCAAAGATATTCAATATTATTCACATCATCATCAATGAAATTCAATTCTGCATCGAATCATACCAAATATTTAGACATTAAAGCCTTCATACGCACGCATACGCTTCCGCAATCCGACTGGGGGTTGTTTTTGATGTAGATTGCTATGATTTTTCACATTCAGTGCGAGTAAGCTGGCTATTTATTTCAAAGATATTCAATATTTATTCACATCATCATCAATGAAATTCAATTCTGCATCTACTGATACTAAGTATTTAGACATTAAAGCCTTTATACGCACGCATACGCTTCCGCAATCCGACTGGGGGGTTGCTTTTGGTGTAGATTTCTATGATTTTTCACATTCAGTGCGAGTAGCTGGCTATTTATTTCAAAGATATTCAATATTAATTCACATCATCATCAATGAAATTCAATTCTGCATCTAATCATACCAAATATTTAGACATTAAAGCCTTTATACGCACGCATACGCTTCCGCAATCCGACTGGGCGGTTGTTTTTGGTGTAGATTTCTATGATTTTTCACATTCAGTGCGAGTAGCTGGCTATTTATTTCAAAGATATTCAATATTAATTCACATCATCATCAATGAAATTCAATTCTGCATCTAATCATACCAAATATTTAGACATTAAAGCCTTCATACGCGCGCATACGCTTCCGCAATCCGACTGGGGGTTGTTTTTGGTGTAGATTGCTATGATTTTTCACATTCAGTGCGAGTAGCTGGCTATTTATTTCAAAGATATTCAATATTAATTCACATCATCATCAATGAAATTCAATTCTGCATCGAATCATACCAAATATTTAGACATTAAAGCCTTCATACGGACGCATACGCTTCCGCAATCCGACTGGGGGTTGTTTTTGGTGTAGATTGCTATGATTTTTCACATTCAGTGCGAGTAGCTGGCTATTTATTTCAAAGATATTCAATATTTATTCACATCATCATCAATGAAATTCAATTCTGCATATCTTTGAAATAAATAGCCAGCTACTCGCACTGAATGTTAAAAATCATAGAAATCTACACCAAAAACAACCCCCCAGTCGGATTGCGGAAGCGTATGTATGCGTATTAAGGCTTTAATGTCTAAATATTTGGTATCATTAGATGCAGAATTGAATATCATTGATGATGATGTGAATAAATATTGAATATCTTTGAAATAAATAGCCAGCTACTCGCACTGAATGTGAAAAATCATAGAAATCAACACCAAAAACAACCCCCCAGTCGGATTGCGGAAGCGTATGCGTGCGTACGAATTCTTTAATATCTAAATATTTGGTTTCATTAGATGCAGAATTGAATTTCATTGATGATGATTTGAATTAATATTGAATATCTTTGAAATTATTAGCCAGCTACTCGCACTGAATGTGAAAAATCATAGAAATCTACACCAAAAACAAACCCCCAGTCAGATTGCGGAAGCGTATGCGTGCGTACGAATTCTTTAATATCTAAATATTTGGTATCATTAGATGCAGAATTGAATTTCATTCATGATGATGTGAATTAATATTGAATATCTTTGAAATAAATAGCCAGCTACTCGCACTGAATGTGAAAAATCATAGAAATCTACACCAAAAACAACCCCCCAGTCAGATTGCGGAAGCGTATGCGTGCGTACGAATTCTTTAATATCTAAATATTTGGTATCATTAGTGCAGAATTGAATTTCATTGATGATGATGTGAATTAATATTGAATATCTTTGAAATAAATAGCCAGCTACTCGCACTGAATGTGAAAAATCATAGAAATCTACACCAAAAACAACCCCCCAGTCGGATTGCGGAAGCGTATGCTATGCGTATGAAGGCTGTAATGTCTAAATATTTGGTATCATTAGATGCAGAATTGAATATCATTGATCATGATGTGAATAAATATTGAATATCTTTGAAATAAATAGCCAGCTACTCGCACTGAATGTGAAAAATCATAGAAATCTACACCAAAAACAACCCCCCAGTCGGATTGCGGAAGCGTATGTATGCGTTTGAAGGCTTTAATGTCTAAATATTTGGTATCATTAGATGCAGAATTGAATATCATTGATGATGATGTGAATTAATATTGAATATCTTTGAAATAAATAGCCAGCTACTCGCACTGAATGTGAAAAATCATAGAAATCTACACCAAAAACAACCCCCCAGTCGGATTGCGGAAGCGTATGCGTGCGTATGAAGGCTGTAATGTCTAAGTATTTGGTATCATTAGATGCAGATTTTTTAATTGTTACGTAAAACAATTATTTTTTTAATATCTGTGTACTACATTCGTGGTACAAGAAAACTTATGCGGAAGTAATATCTGCGAAAGCTGTGATTAAGACGAAATTACACACGGAAAACATTTATTTGTTTTTCTCAGTAATAAGTAAATAAAATTTATTAGAAATAATTACTAGTACTTATCTTTAATCGTTCAAGTTACTGGTTACTAGTAGCTAACTTTTCCTCCACAAGTAACTGGCTACTAGTAGCTAACTTTTCTTCTACAAGTAGCTAGCTACTAGTAGCCAGTTACTAGTAGCTAACTTTACCGATCAAGCAACGGGTTGTTTATTTAGGAACTAATTCTGAATGGCAAGATGTTAAACCATGTGTTCCTCAAGGATCTATTCTTGGACCACTTTTATTTCTTACCTATATCAATGACCTTGTACACGAAATAAATGCTGATATTCGACTATTTGCAGATGATACTACTTTATACATAACAGTTGAAAACCCTTATATAATGCTTCTCTTATTCTCAATCAATCCCTCCAGTCTGTACATGCATGGTCAAGAAAATGGTTGGTCACTTTTAATCCACAAAAAATGAAACTATGACTATTTTTCGCAAACATAACAAGCTGTCCATCCATCCTTATATGTATATGAATAATACTTTGATATTAGAAACGAATACACACAAATACTTAGGAATTGTATTTTCAAGCGACGGATCTTGGAAGTTTCATGTTTCCTATATTTTATCTTTAGCTTCAAACAGATTTAATATCCTGCGGAAATTCAAATATACCCTCACCAAGACAACTTTACAGACATTATATTTTGCTTTTATAGGACCAACTCTCGAATATGCCGACATTGTTTGGGACAACCTTCCTTTATACATACAAAATGACCTCGAAAATATCAACATTGAAGCTGCTCGAATTGTTACTGGTATAACAAAACTCTGCTCTTAAGCTCATCTTTATACTGAAACGGGATGGGAAACACTTAGCTCAAGAAGGAAAAAACATAGACTTATACAGCTTCACAAGATGATTCACGGCTTTTCTCCACAATACTTAACAGATATCATTCCTCTTAGAACCGTTAGAAACACAAGACAACAAAACCATATTACAACAATATTATGTCACTCCAATTCTTATTTCAACGACTTTTTACCTGCAACTATACGAGACTGGAACGAATTACCAATTGAAATTAAGGAAACATCTTCTACAACAACTTTCAAACGACTTCTCAACTCTAATATCAATAAACCACCTCAACACTACCCTTACGGAAACAGAATCAAACAAATATATCATACAAGACTTCGAACTAACAGCAGTTCTTTAAAATCTTATCTTTTCAATAAAAATCTAGTCAGTAATCCTTATTGTGCTTACGGTGAAGTTGAATCAACTTCTCACTTCTTATTAAGTTATAATTTATATACAGAATTAAGAAATAGATATTTACTCTCTTTACCATATACTCTTTCTGTAGATTTATTACTCATCGGAGACCAGACATTAACAATCAAAATATGGATATATTTAGATCTATACAAAATTTTATTTACTACAGCAAACGTTTTCAACAGTAATAATAACAAATCGTTATCTTGATGCAACTTGTGTTTTTTTTAACAATGTCACTTATCCATGTGTTTACTTTCACTCGTATCCTGATTAATCTTGGCGTATTTTAAAGTTACAAATAAGTCTTAAGTTAGTACTGTGTCGATGTCATTTTGATTAGCAATAATATTTTATCGATAAGCAGTACATTATCTTGTTGGTGGGGATTTTACCCAATCACTTGATTTGTATTCTTGCTGTGCTCGTCGTTGAAATGTGGTCGACTCGTTTTCGAGTAATGAAACTACCTAACATGGAATCGACACAATATTACTTCAAATATATTCCTTAAAATTAATACAACATATAATGTATGTTTGTGCGCATTCATAGAAGTATATGTTAAAAAATATTAGAAACAGTTCAATATAAGTGTTTAACACTTGTAACTGGATCCATTTCGTCTATTATGTTATTCATGTGTATTATATGTTGTTTGTTATATAATTATTTTGACGAATCAAATACGTTTAAACTAAATAGTACTTTTTTTTTTTACCAAAATTACAATAATAAATAAATTTAAGTGAATTCTTTCTTCAAAATTCATTTTCTTATGTGAAGAAACATATGTTTGACAATCTTCATGAAATTCTGTAAAATACAAGTCGCTTTTTTCGAACTTTTTCATTTTCAATTCTAACAACCCAAGGGTGGAGGGTTCAAATCCCAGTGAGGCCACTTTTTTGTCTTTTTTAATTCTGAATTTTATGACTTACAATGGTGCATGGAAGAAATTTATGAATTTTTACTTTTAAGTGTTATTATTATTTTTTAAATATATGTGATACTGATATGTAGATATAGCTAAAACCTTGAAATATTTTTTTTTGTTTTACAAAATTACTGTTATGTGACATAATTTAAACTAATTGAACAATTTTTTTAAAAATAATTTGCAATTGACTTTTACAATTTTTTTTAAATATTTAAATTAATGTGTAAAATCTGTAAAGTCTTAAATCCGGATCTGAAAATTGCTCATGTGAGCTTTTGTTATGGATAAGCACTCTGCCATCCATCCATTCATCCATCCATCCATCAAAAGACTTCTTCTCAGACACTACTGGTCACATTTCATTCGTATTAGTCAATAGCATCTATAGACCATTGCCATTCACATTTGTGTTTCTGGTTGCTATGGCTACCAAAAGTAGGTCACAGTTACCTACATAGCTAAAAACCAAAACAATAAAATAATGTTATCTGAAACCACTTCTATTGAGGCTACATGTTATGACTTACCAGGTATTATCAAGACATACCAGTTACATTTAAACTCAGGTGAGCAAACTAGTGCCATCTTGGACCTCTTGTTTTCCTTTCCTGTTACATTTGGAGGCTCGACCGACCCTGGAAAGTGGCCGACCAAGAAGTTGGTCCCAATGTAGCTTGAAACTGCGGTGGTTTCGATCCAGGCGGTAGTTGAATCGAAAAAAGGAGGGATGGAATGTAGCGGACAGGGCTTGATACTGAGGTGGCCGGTAGCTCAGTCGGAAGAGCGTCCCACTAGTATCTAAAGGTCCCGGGTTCGAGTCCAGGTTTGCCTGCTGCATTTTCCCGGCTTTTCTGTTATATCTATTTATTTATTTATTTATTTATTGTGACCGATGGAAATATTTTTAATATGTGTGTTAAACAAGCTTGTCATCTTCTGATAAAAGTCATACATACGTGTAATTGTCGGTCAACAGTGACTCGGATATTGAATGATTATCTTGAAGTTTTCTAGTAATGCTTCATCACACAAGTCACGGTAAAAATCTGAATTTTTGGGAAAATGTCTTAAAAGGTATTGTTTGATTTAGCAGTTTCAATCTTAAGGTAGAGAGAGAGTTTGTGTTAAGGTAGTCAGAACTTTAACTTTTCCTCAAGTTTGAAAATATACACTGACATTATAAACATCGGCGCGGATTGCCCGGATACATTCGATTTGAAACCTTTATCGGTTCCGTGTATTACGTTGTAAAAGTACGACACTTAATACAGGAAGTAGCCGTTTTACGACTACTGCACGTGTGTGAGAAAAACAACATTTATTTCCAATCATTTATTTAGTCTGGGATTAATTTGTTTTTGCAAAATAAATCCCAGTATTGTATCAGGCGGAATGGGAAGAAAAAGAGACCCTACAGAGAGGCCTAAATCGGGTCCAGGGAAGAAAAATAAAAAACAGAAACCTCCAACAAGTTTAGCTAAGACTTTAGGTTTGATAAATATTTATGATTTATTACAATATAGTTTGGCACTATAATTCCAACAGCTTTCCCGGAATTTCAAATTTCAATCAAAACAATCTAATTACCATTTTTTCGATGATGATTCCCAAAATTAACTTAATTTTTGGCATGTTTTACTAGGTGCATTTTCTAGAAGGATATACCAAGTAATAATATTTTTGTTGAAACATATATTTCATTTTTTCTAGTATTGCTTTTTAGTCATGGAAATATATTAATGATTTAATAACCAATAATTTAATTTTATATATATTTTAAAAGTGTATTTATAGATACTGTATATATATATATATGTGTGCAATTAAAAAAAAAATTATACTGAATTGAAGTTAATCATCTATTTCACAGCAACTGATACATCCAGCATACTTAGTAGTAGACAGAAAAAGAGGTACATATCTATTACTTATTAAATAATGCCTATGACAGGAAATGAATGTCTAGGTTATGTTATAAAATTTATATTGGCCATGTGGCACCAAAATGTCCATTGCAATCCAATGATTGTGACAGATGTTGCAATTGCATGGACCTTCAAAAAGTTTGATCGAAAAACATTATTCAAATTATCATATAAAATGTAAATAAAAGGTTGTATCTTGTGTAATTGTTCTTCAGTTAACATTCACACATTTGTATTTTATAGTTAACTTTAGTGATTATGCTCGTGTTGTAATATAATGCTAAAATTATCACCCCAGCAATTTTGCGGTTAATAATAACCATACCACCAGTATTGAAATCATTACAGTTTCATTTTAAATAGAACATGGCAAATCTAAGGTTCAAGTGGAATGGCAACGTTTAAGCAGTTTTGGCAGTTTATATGTTTAATATTCAGTTAAACCTGTTGCAGTGACCACCTCTATTTAAAGACGGTTTGTACATTTCAGCTTTTGGTTTTAAGAATCCTGTGCTTCATATTTTAACCAAAACTTCCTTCTATGACATAATGTAAAGAAGATGTCTACAAAATTTTCCTTGGTTGGTGTATTTACAGGTTTTAATATATTTACCAGTATATTTAATTTCTTCAAGTACAGGTAATAAATACCAATTTCTTTTCAGGTTGAAAAAGAGAGTTGAGAAGCAAAATGAGAAGAAAGAACAGTTAACAATCACAAAACAAAATGGTAAATTAAAGAAACAATCCACAGGCAAAAATGTGAAAGTTAAATCAGATCAAATACAAAGCAGTGGAAAAAAAGGAAAGCGTAGTAGAGAGGAGGATGAAGATAGTGAAGAAGATGATGATGATAGTAAGTAAGAGTACAAATGATTAACACACAAACATCTGGTTTTCCATGTGCCAGTCATATTTAATATATTTTTGTTATTCAGTTCTGAGTGTTCACTATTCATATAATACATACATCTGCCATAGACTCAAAGACTTAATATGTAAGTTTTTAACCAGGCTTCATCTAGGTTAATATGGTAATGATAAAAATTAGTTTTTGTTTCTTAAAAAACCATGAAAAGTCTACATGTATAAAGTAAAAGACCATATTTCTATCAGTGGATTTTAGTGTCATCATTTTTTGATGAAAATGAAGATGTATACATGTACTTTTTCTTAGAGAGATAGAAGTCAACTTTTGAACTTGAAATATCATTGTATTGGCAAGCAGAATCTTGAAGTATATTTTGTGAAAGTGTCTTATAAAAAGCACTAATTTCTCAACTCAATCACAGATGAGATTGGCTGCATCGAGCATCCAGAGCAATTTGTTACTAGTTTTCACTTTTCATTAGAATGTAAATAAATATCATGCCTTGCATATAAAAGCAAGAAATACAAAAATATATAATTTTATATTCAAATGGTAATTAATGTAATAGATGGCGCAGTTATTACCAGGATACTAACTATTTCCCTTATTGGGGTAAAAAATTTTTCAATGGTATTTATCACATGGATTAACCAAATTCAGATTTTTTTGCACACCAAAACATCATGTTATTGATAATAATGCAGTACAAGTACCAAGTATAGAGTGGTAATAATGTTGTAAATATTTATTTATACTTAGGTGATTTTGGTGATATGATGTCTGGTAGTGAAGAAGATGTATCAGACCAATCAGATGATAATGCATCAGACCAATCAGATGATGATGCATCAGACCAATCAGACGAAGAGTTAAGTGATGACAATAGTGATGAAGAGGGATATAAAGACGAAAATAAAGAATGGCTTAAATTAACCAAAAAGAAATCTACTAAATCGGAATTGATACCAGGTAAGATTTCATGATTCTTTAGTTGTTAAAATATCGAGATTTTTGTCTAAGTAAAGTACATTTCACTTAAATTTATACAGCACGTTCATTAGATAAAACTGTATGAATGGTCTTTGCCAAAAACAAACTTTTTTTATGTTATAAATAACCGAGGTTAAGTTTAAGATGCAGCTTCGGGTGTTCCCAACAAGACTAGTAGAGCCAAAATGAATAATAAATTTAGCATTCAGATATGTGTAAGCTGTTATTTGACAAATATACAGATATGCAGCACCAAAGAGGAACTTTGAACCCTTCCTAGAACATTTCTTAATAGGATATTATTTGGATGAAAACAATATGTATAGCATAAAACACTTCGAAAATTATTACCTTTTTATGATTTTTGTATTTTATTTATCTAAAGAATGTTTGATAATAATAAAATGTTGTCTCCTTGTTATTATTCTAAATAATTCCAGATTTAATTGATGATACTACAAAACAGTAAACCATTTTTCATCTGTGTTTATATCTCAACCAGATAAATAGTCATTTAGTCTGCTTTAAATAAGCTATTCATGTATCAAGAAATTAAAGGAAAACACTTTTGGTCATTTTGATAGGAATGAAGTAATTAAATATGAGATCTTTCATCTATAAGAATAATTTTGACCACACATTCTCTTTTACAGGTACTAGGTTCTAGAAAAAAAATATTGGAATTCTAATTTACCATTCAAATAACTTTAAAATTTATTTGTAATCAAATATGGTACTTTTGTTTCACCTCTACCATGAGGTGAGAAACTTTTTTTTTGTAATACTGTTCAAAGATTAAAATCATAACTACCTACTAAACAAGTAGATTGGAGGAGTGGTATTTTATGCCTAGGTCAAAATTATTTCCCTTACCTAGAAGTGGTTAGTTTTGTATAAACAAAAGAAAATTAAAAAATTTACAAGAAAATTAGAAAACTTTTAAGTGTTTTTGTTTCCGTTTATTGTCTAGTTGACCAGTGTGAACTATATCTAGTAGCAGACTAGCTGAATCCTGAGGTCAAAAAGTTTTTGTTTTTTTTTAAATAAAGATTTATTAATTTATTTAATTGAAAATGGTGATATTTTGCAGACAACAGAAGATGATGAAGATAGTGATGATATTATGGATGATGACTTTGGTGGTATGGATTCTGATGATTCAGATGATGATGATTCAGATGAAGATGATAAAAGTGATACTGGTGAAGATGATTCTGATAATGATGTAAGTTTTTTCAATTCAATCATAGTTCATGCAACTTCTTTCTTACAATGTCTTGAAAGTATGTTTCATGCCACATGTACCATGTTGAAGATTAAATGTACCAAGTGTAGTTATATGTTACTATGGAAGAGACAGGAAGCATATATATAGCAATGTAATATTTTTTACTGAAGTGATTTGATGAATTTTTATCAAATCGGGAATGAGATTACATTCTACACATGTATTTTCTCTAGTAAAAGTGCTAAATATTTTTTTTTTTTTTGTATTTTTTTTCAGTTGCTTCCAGTTGAAAAAGCTGCCAAAAAATTAAAAAGAAAAGAAGAAAGAGATAAGTAAGTCTTTTAAATTAGCCAGAAACATTTTATTCTCAATTTGATGACTAATCTGCTTTGTTATCTTCTCTAAGTGATTGGACAAAATAAATCTGGGGGCTCTATTTCATATTTGATGTAGACAGAAGTAGCGGCCCTTTCAACAGAAATAAAGAAATTGCTACTATAACCCTTCTTGTTCATGTAAAATGTTTATTATTTATTAGTTTGTTATCCTGTAAAAAAGCCACATTGTTTTTATTTTTATTATTTTATAAACCATGATGAACAATTTTTTCTAATCTTTGTTTTGCAGAAAATTGTCGGATAAAGAACTGAAAACAAATATAGCAGAAACAGAAACTTATACCCTACCCAGTGGTCAAGAAGTTCAAAAAGAAGATATCCTTTCACATACATGTATTTTATATTGTCATGCTCAGTGGTAGTGTCCAGTTTGAAAGCTTGAGGTTGGTGGGAGGGCGAACCCAGCTGGGTCATATATATATGTATAATAACTTAAAATTTGAGATCCTGCTTTCTTGTCTGGCACTTGGCATTGGGAAGGCAAATATCCACTGGTTCACTCTGTGCCAAGATAATGTGACTGAAGGAGTAACATGCCTGTCACATACTTATCCAGAGAGCTAGCACCTTATCAAAAAGTTGTCCTGAGTGGGCTAGTACAATGCAGACCAATAAACACATGCACATCACATGCATACACAAATCTTTTCTTAGATTAAATATTAGAGATTAATAAACATGCTTTCATTACAAGTAGCTGAAGAAATTGCTTATCATAATAAAACAACTTGACAACTAACCAACCTTTTACATATTTTTTATAGTTGGCATATTGTTTTGCATTACAAGGAATACCAGTTTTTTCACTACCTTTGAAAGTCAGATGCTATTAGAATTCTTATGTTTATCCTTGGAAAGCATAAAAATCAACTAGTGTTTTTAGCTCACCTGACTGAAAGGTCATGTGAGCTTATGGCATGGCGCAGCGTATGTGCATGTGTGTGTGTGTGTGCGTGCCTGTGTGCGTTGTTAACACCTATTTTTGACTTCTCCTCCAAAACTGCTGGACAGATTTCAATGATACTTAGTCAGAAGCAAATATGGGCCGGTGCAATTCAGATTTGTTCATGGCAATGCCATTGCTACCAAAACTAGGTCAAGGTGACCTAGGGGTCCAAAAATCTTAAAAAATCTTCTTCTCCGAAAGTAATGATGGGAGAAAAAAAATCTGATGTGATATTTGGCTTCTCTAGGGTCTTAAGCCTATAGTTTGTTCATTTTGTGAAATTTGGTCGAAAAATGGGTTACGGGTTTTTGCGTTTAATTTAAAAAATTTCATAAAATGGCTTCAAATTGTTATAACTTCACTATTTGAACAGATAATGACATGAGGTTTTCAGTTTTGACTTTTTCTTGAAATGACCTTTAAATTAGGGTCAAGGTCACAAATCAAGGTCATGACCTAATTTGTGATTTATGCAGTTTGGGCAATTTTCTTGCAAATATTAAGAGATATATGAAATCAAAACATTGTAAAAATGTTCACCAATACAAAATTTAAAAAGGTACCAAGTTTCGTAACTATATGATAATCCATGTAGGAGTTGTTGCCCCTGAAATGATATTTTTGGCTTATAAATACTAAAATTGCTAATTATCTTGAAAACTGTTAACTTTTTGTATAGGCATGTATATTAAAATATTGTAGATATAGTGACAGTGATCATTTTGATATATGGTTCAAGGTCATATGTTCAAAGGTCAAGGTCACAGCTGCAAAAGAAGTCTTAAATTGCTAATTGTCTTGAAAACTATTAACTTTTTGTATAGGCATATATATTAGAATATTGTAGGTATTGATGACGATCATTTTGATATATGGTTCAAGGTCATATGTACAAAGGTCAAGGTCACAGCTGCAAAAGAAGACTTAAATTGCTAATTATCTTGAAAACTGTTAACTTTTTGTATAGGCATAAAAATTAGAATATTGTAGGTATTGATATGACGATCATTTTGATGTATGGTTCAAGGTCATATGTTCAAAGGTCAAGGTCACAGCTGCAAAAGAGACTTAAATTGCTAATTATCTTGAAAACTGTTACCTTTTTTATAGGCATGTATATTAGAATATTGTAGGTATTGATATGATGATCATTTTGAATTATGGTTCAAGGTCATATGTTCAAAGGTCAAGGTCACAGCTGTCAAAGAAGACAAAAATTGCTAATTTTCTTGAAAACTATTAACTTTTTGTATAGGCATGTATATTAGAATATTGTAGGTATTGACATGGCGATCATATATGGTTCAAGGTCATATATGTTCAAAGGTCAAGGACATAGTTGCATAAGTATACTGAAATTTGTGAATGATTTGGAAATTATTCATTGCATTACAGTTACTTCATGCATATTATATAAGGTACTTATAAATGAAATGTGAGTGAATATATTTCTGATTAAGTTTTGTGGTAGTTCTTAACTTGAGAAAACTTGTAAAGTTTATGTACCTAGTATATTGTCTTTTGCGCTTTGCAAACAATTTTGGACATATACTCAGGTGAGTGTTAAGGCCTCTTGTTCTCCTTTTGTAATTGATTTACAAATGTTATATTTGCTCTTCAAACTTTGCTTTAAAATATGACAAATTGTTCCTATTTGCTGCTTGGAAAAGTAATAGACCACTGACTATTACAAAATTCATTATGTTATGTAGATAAATCATGGGCAAGTAATAATGTCAAAAATATACAATATCTAACAATTCTACACAGACAAAAGTTGTAAAAATATAAGTACTTGATCAGTGAACAGTCTTTTATATCCATATCCATAATTGTTTGTATTTAATACCACTGCTTGCATTTTTTTTTTAAATTTTAATTGCATTGTTTTTACAAAATCTGTCCACATTAAACACAAGATTGCTATTTTGAAAGATTGAAGTGATTTGAAGTAAATAACTACATTCGAGAATAAAAAATTTACTGAGTCTGTGTTCTGTCTATAAGTATGTGTAGTGTGGATGTGTTTAGTTTGATGTTTTACACCAATTTTATTTGTCCTTGACCTTTATGCACCTGAACAGTCTCCTGATTTGGCACTGATCCAACAACGTATGAAAGAAGTTACCTATGTTTTGGCAGACTTTAAGGCAAGAAAGGAAGAAGGAAGGTAATAGTTATCAATTTATATTTCATTATAGAGAACAAGTTTTACTTGTATTCAAATCTAAGAAATTCCTTGAAATTGAAGTAGTTGAAATTTTAGTAGAACAGTTATTTCTGCACAATATTGTTCGAATGTACTTACGGGATATGTAACAAGTGCTCAAGTTGTTAGCCTCCAAACCAGGTTAAGTCCCACCATTGTGTGTTCTATCTGAGCAAACATAGGGCCTTTTCCTCTTCTTGGTTTTGTTCTTATGACTTTATAATGGACCAAGTAGTTTGATTTTGGAAATTTTTGGTACAATGGTCTAAATTTGGCTGATATTTTAATAAATCAGAATTTTAAATCATATTGTTGTCTGAAAAGAACATGTAGTAAATTTACAGAATATTACAGGTCTTTTGCTAATGGACTTGGATATTGAGCCAATGTTTGTTTTATTTTAGGAGTAGATCGGAATATGTTGACCAGTTAAGAAAAGATTTATGTACATATTACAGTTATAATGACTATCTAATGGAAAGACTAATGAAACTTTTCCCATTAGAGGTAAGATGAATATTGTTATGTATGCATCTGATTCACAAACATTCAAAAACATACATTGAAGACAGCTTTATTTCAATAACAATAAGGGGGAATATTTGACATTCAAAGATCTGGTTGTTTAGATCTGCTCATCAATAGGACTGGGATTTTGGTTTATACACCTGAAAGAGAGACACAGATGTTATGATTGAACATTTGTTTATAAAAAACAAGTATTATACAAGATATAAAAGAAATTTTATTATACAAAAGAGGGATTTGATGAACTAGAAGTATAAAGCAATGTCTTAGAGCTTACAGTGTCTTTTAGCTGTTTAGATTTGAATCCTGCTTGGGCAGATCCTAGCATGAAAATGTTTGTTAGTTTCCTTGCTAAAGGAAGATGGTTTTCTGGAGGTAGTCTGTGTTTTTCCATTATCTGACAACTGATTGTCTCTACATAAATGAAAGAATCTTGACTGACGTGTAAAACACAATTCATTTTACTCAACTCATTTTATAACCACCATTTGTACAGTCAGATTTAGGTGATATGAACTTTAGAATACAAAAACTCTATACAGTTTGTTGTGCAAGTACCTTGTTAGCTCACCTGCATCATAACCCTTGACATACATGTACATGTATGTGTCAGCTGAAACATATAAGTCAAATGTTAAAGATTTTGTAACAAGTTTAAAACTGTTATGTATTGATGGCTCAGTTTCCAGTATATAAATAGGTACATTAAAAAGATTTTTTATATATAAATCACCCTCACGTTATTGCTAAATCTTTTTATAATACTAAAATCTGACTGAACAAATAAATAGTGGTAATGAAATGAAGTTTTACTCCATAGCTTTAATTTGACATTGTTTTTTTTTCTGTGTTTTAGATAACAGAGTTTTTAGAAGCTAATGAAGTACAAAGACCAGTCACAATCAGAGCTAACACTTTGAAGACCAGAAGACGAGATTTAGCACAGGCAAGATATTTAATAATTATTGAAATGATAGTGAAAATAATGAATTTACAAAAATCAATTGAATTACTTATATGTTTTCAATACCTGATAAAGAACTTTAATCTGCTTTTCAGATTAAATTACATATAAATTCACATATTGTTCTGTTGTGTTAATTGAATTATTTATTAAGTATATATATTGTAGACATTGATAAACAGGGGAGTTAATTTGGATCCCATTGGTAAATGGTCAAAGGTTGGATTAGTGGTGTATGATTCACAGGTTCCACTGGGTAGGTGACATTAGTAGTATAATTTACATGTGTGAATAGTTGTTTAAATCTTTTCAACAGAATCAGTTTTTTAGCTCACCTGAGCACAAAGTGCTCAAGTGAGCTATTGTGATGGGTCATTGTCCGTCATGCATCAGTGTGTCGTGTGTCAACTTTTGATTGTTAACACTCCTGAGGCCACAATTTAAATGCAATGTTAATCAATCTTGCTTAGAATGATCCTCTTGACAAAAGCTAGCTCAAGTTCGTATATGGGCCGTGTTGGGTCAAAAAGTAGGTCACTAGGTCAAATAATAGAAAAACCTTGTTAACACTCCTGAGGCCCCAATTTGAGTGCAAGTCTTCATCAAACATTGTCAGATTGATTTTCTGGACAAAAGCTAGCTCAAGTTTGTATATGGGCCATGTTTGGTCAATAAGTAGGTCACTAGGTCAAATTCCAGAAAAACCTTAACATTCCTGAGGCCCCAATTTTAGTCCAATCTTCATCAAACTAGCTCAGAATGATATTCTTGACAAAAGCTAGCTCAAGTTTGTATATGGCCCATGTTGGGTCAATAAGTAGGTCACTAGGTCAAATAATAGAAAAATCTTGTTAACACTCCTGAGGCCCCAGTTTGAGTGCAATCTTATCAAACTTTCTCAGAATGATATTCTTGACAAAAGCTAGCTCAAGTTCGTATATGGCCCATGTTGGGTCAATAAGTAGGTCACTAGGTCAAATAATAGAAAAATCTTGTTAAAACTCATGAGGCCCCAATTTTAGTTCAATATTTATCAAACTTGCTCAGAATGATCCTCTTGACAAAAGCTAGCTCAAGATTGTTTGTAGGCCATGTTGGATCAATAAGTCGGTCACTAGGTCAAATTCCAGAAAAAACCTTGTTAACATTCCTGAGGCCCCAATTTTAGTTCAGTCTTCATCAAACTTGCTCAGAATGATTATCTTGACAAAAACTAGCTCAAGTTCGTATATGGGCTATGTTGGGTCAATAAGTAGGTCACTAGGTCAAATTCCAAGAAAACCTTGTTAACACTCCTGAGGTACCAATTTTAGTCCAATCTTTATTTAACTTAATCAGAATTATCCTCTTGACAAAAGCT
This sequence comes from Tegillarca granosa, assembly GCA_029721355.1. Lineage (NCBI taxonomy): Eukaryota > Metazoa > Mollusca > Bivalvia > Arcoida > Arcidae > Tegillarca > Tegillarca granosa. Next base: position 10,958,731 of record CM056597.1, on the reverse strand, counting down.
AGCAGAAGTTTGTTTTCTGGTTATGTTGTGTCAATAAGTAGGTCACTGGGTTACCGTAAATCCCCGGATATAAGACTACTTCGTCTATAATATGGGTGGGATTTTACCATCATTTTTTATGATTTTAGGCGATACTGCACCTATAAGACGACCATGATTTTCAGATAAGGTCATACAGGTACCAGTATTTGACACATACCGATCAGACCATAAGCTTTCCACCAAATTTCGCCTATTGTTTATATTTTTTACTTTTTAATACCGACTTGATCATTAATTTCTTTGCAGTTTGATTCTAGTTTAAGTTTTGAATAAATCAGAAAACGTAAAAATAAAATCAGATGCCAGAACATCTTATCATCAGTAATCATAAGGACATACAGTAGAACTTCGATGGCTCGAACTCCAAGGGACTTCGACTAAATATTCGAGCCATCGGGGGGTTCGAGCGATCGAACATTGAAATATGATTGGAGTTCACGTTCTTATGTTTACCGACTGTTAAAGAATCTTTAAATTTGTTCTACATGTAAATAAACTAAAAGGTCAAATAATGAATAATCCAAATTAAAATTACATTTTTTATCACGGAATATTTTTGAAAAAAAAAATTCAAAAAGAATAAAATGTCCCATTAAAAATACAAAATTCGTTTCAAATTACATGTTGACCTGCAATCTTCCGTATGATGTTATGACTACGGGGTTAGAATCTGGCACTTTATTTTAATTTCAACAGGTGATGATACAAAATAAACTTACTTTATTCTTTGTTGCACATGTACTTTAAAGAAAAAAAAAACAATGCAAAACACGGTTATTGCCGTCGTTTTAATCACAGGAAATAATGATAAATCACTATACATATTCCAAGGGCATGTAAATTACAGAATCCTGATTTGCAGTCATAAGGCACGAGTGACTGAGGTGTTTTAAAAATAGCGATCGAACACATCCGCGTGTCATAAATCGGATTAAGAGATTAAAGAACTGAGCTTATCGACACTCTCTAAGTAGGCTAATTATTAATTAATTAATTAATTAATTTTAGGTAAATGTCTAGATTAATCATTTCGTTACTTTTGATGAAATCTGTAATATGGCTTCAGCTTGTGTTTTGTTTACAATGACCAGGATCACATGTCCTTCTGACAAAAATTGTATTCGAGCGAAAGAAGTTGAATTTACACTAATTTTATACTTTTGAAAAATATTTATTGTTCGAGCAACCGGGGGTATTTGAGTTTACGAAGTTCGAGCCATCGAGGTTTATTTACATAGGATATAATAGGAAATTAGTCGGGACCAACAGATGACTTCGAGTTATCCAGGGTATTCGAGGCAACGACGTTCAAGCGATCGAAGTTTTACTGTATATCTGTTCCATTTTTTAAAAAAATCAATAAACTACATTTTAAAAAATTCGTTATTGTTTATTAGATTATCAATCAGCTGTTGAAGACAGGAACCCTGATACTCAGAACATATTGCCCTTTACGTGTGAAGCAGACAAAGTGTGGTTTATGTAATTTCTACATTGTTACTAAAAGTAAACAAAAAGAATTAAATATTGTACAGAATATTTACCGCCTCCTTGATTACTTTACTTACCGAAACCTTGATGATTTCTTTTAATTTCTTATTTTAATTATTTATTATAACTTTATTTTATTAAAAGATCAATAAATATACAAAACTACAAAAACTTCAAAGCAAGTAATTCACGTTTCTTGTATGTTATGAAACTGCAATATACAAAAACAAAGATGGCGGACATGACGATCATGTGTGGACATTTTCTCAAGAATTTCAACCTCTCAGTTGTTTACTGTCTTATAAGACACCCCCTCCTCCCTCCCTCCCCCCCCCCCCTCCCCTTAACAAAAAATAAATTTTAAGGTAAAATAAACCGTCTTATATGCGGGGATTTACTGGTAAATTATATAAAAAAAAAACATTTTTAACACATCTTAGGGTTTAATTTTGTACCAATCTTCATCAAACTTGCTGAGATTGATCTTCCTGACAAAAGCTAGCTCAAGTTTTTATATGGGTTATGTTGGCTCAATAAGTAGGTCACTAGTTTGAAATATAGGAAAAGTCTTTTAAAAATAGAAGCTCCAGTTTGCCAAAATCAAGCTGAGTGTACATCATTTTCAGGTGAGCGTCCAGGGCCTTCATGGCCCTCTTTTTTTTTTTTTCCTCACGTTTTGAAATTGTGATTGCCAGGGGAAAGTTTGGAATGTTTTTCTGAAAAATTATGGTCATAGAAATTTGAACAGAATAAATTTCTTTGAAAAAATCTACAAGTGTAAAAAAAATCATTCTTAAAACTGTTTGTTCTTAGAACTGTGCCAAGTTTTTATGTTTGAGTGTTCTATGGATTTTCTCCCTAGCTTGGCACAGTGATAATTACTGGTAATGTAAAAGAAATAAAAAGATTTGAGTCCTGCAACATTCAGTGTTTGAAATAGTGTGTAAAAATGTTTAAAATAGCAATTTTTATTGGAACAGGTGCAACACCAGAATATTTAGCAGGACATTACATGCTTCAGGGAGGAGCTAGCTTTACTCCAGTCATGGCACTGGCTCCACAGGAAAATGAAAGAATATTGGATATGTCTGCAGCTCCTGGAGGGAAGACAACTTATATTGGTAAATAAACATTATGGCTTCAATTTAGCTCACCTGAGCCAAAGGCTCAAGTGAGCTTTTCAAAATTTGTCTCTAGTCGTCATCATTGTTGTCCAGAGCCTAAACTTTCACATTTTCAACTTCTCCTCTGAACCTACAGGGCAGATTTCAATGAAACTTGGTCAGATGCATATACATGTTGGTAAGATTTGTTTGTGACATTGTCATGGCTCCCAAAACTAGGTCAAGATGACCTATGGTTCCAAAAAACTTATAGTCTTCTTCTCCGAAAGTGATGATGGGAGAAAAAATCTGATGCGATATTTGGCTTTTCTAGGGTCTTAAGCTTATAAATTGTTCATCACGAAATTTGGTCAAAAATTAGGTTACACGTTTTTTCGTTCAATTTTAAAAACTTTCCTAAAATGGCTTCAAATTATTATAACTTGACTATATGAATAGATAATGACATGGGGTTTTCAGTTTTGACTTTTTCTTGAAATAACCTTCAAAATTGAGTCAAGGTCAAAGATCAAGGTCATGACCTAGCTTGATTTTTTCTGCAATTTTAGGCGATTTTCTTCAAAACTATAAGAGGTATATAATATCAGAACATTGTTAAAATGTTCAGCATGACAAAATTTAACAAGGCACAAAGTTTCATAACTATATGATAATCCATATAGGAGTTATTGCCCTTGAAATGTTATTTTTTTGCTTATAAATACTAAAATTGTATTCAAATGTTAAGGTCATAGATGCATAAGAAGACTGAAATTGTTAATTTTCTTGAAAACTTTCAACTTTTTGTATAGGTATATATATTAGAATATTGTATGTATTTTTGCAAATGATTTTGGATATAGCCTCAGGTTGGACATATCTCAGTTGAGCATTAAGGCCCATGGGCCTCTTGTTTATTAGAAGAAATGGCAACCTGCAAATACAATGTATTAAATTTAGATGTGATAACATGTGTGGGAAACATTAAAAAAAGGAAAAAGATAAAAAGATATTTATCAACACAATTAATTGAATTTTTAAGGATATAGAATTATTTACACTTCTAGCTAAATAATCAAGATCTTGTTAAAGCAACTGTTTTGTTTCTAACAAAACATTTATTTATATGTACTTTGGTAAATTGATATATGTAAACCAAATACTTTTCTGATCTGAATGAAAACTTAAGTGTGATTGGTGTAAGGTTCCACTGTATTATTTTATATGTTATGTCTCTATTGTCTTTATTGAGTGCTTACACACTATTTTCCATATCCGTCAGTATTAGGGCCTTGATGGCTGAGTAGTTTAAAGCACAGGCTTATGTCTGACATTGCTTCTTGTTGTCTTGGTGTAATGCTCACTCAAACAGATGATAGTGTGAGAAAGTTTTGAGTTTACTTACAGAAGGTCAGTGGTTTTCTCTTGCTAGTCCAGTTTTCTACATCATTATAGAACTGACCGTCTCAGTATAAGTAAAAAAAATCACGACTAGGTTGTATAACACCTTGATTATTAAACTTGTCTTCTGTGAGATATTTATTTGATATGCAGGTACATGTAGATATTTGATCTTGGTAATTTTTTTAGACAGTTTGGAGTTCTTTCATGTTACTACAATTAAACTTGAATGTTTTGTACCCGTACCATTTCATGTAAATTTAATTGGATAATATCTGTAACTTTTTTTCTCTTTTTTGGTGATTTCAGCTGCTTTGATGAAGAATACAGGTACAATATTCTCCAATGATGCTAATAAAGACAGAGCTAAGGCAATAGTTGGTAATATACATAGAATGGGAATCAGTAACACTGTTATCTGTCATCATGATGGAAGACAGTTTCCAAAGGTAAGACTGTAATACATTATGGCAACTCTTTACAGTGGTTAGTAATTAGTGGAAAAGGCTTGTTTGTCATTTAGAGGTCAGAATTCAATGTCCATTTGTGTCAAAGTTAATGTCAGCTACTCAGTATTTAGAAAATGTTATTTTGTATCACAATTGGCTAGCACAAGAAGAGCTCTCACTGTTCATAGCCATAAATACATATTGGAGAGAGTATATATATATATATATATATATATATATATATATATATATATATATATATATGCAACATTATCTGTGTATGTATATAACATTTGATACAAATCAAAAGAAAAATAAACTTGACTGGAACATAAATAATTTTGATGAAATCATACATAATCATAAATTATCTTGACAATGCAATGAAATATTATTTGTTTGTTTTCTTACTTTTTATATCAAATAAAAATAAGTCGACGAACACAAAGTCTTTTATTTTACAATTCTCAAATATTTTTTAAAAAATTATCCAGTTTCCTCTAATGTAGGATATTTAAAAACAGCCATGCTCATTTCACTGATATCAGTTATTGTTAATGTTTTTCGACAGGTAATGACAGGTTTTGACAGAGTTTTATTAGATGCCCCATGCAGTGGAACAGGAGTGATTGCTAAAGACCCAGAAGTTAAAACGAATAAGGTGTGTAATAAAAGTATAAAGTCACACAACACAATTTAATTTTTTTAACAATACCTATATTCATTTGTCTAAGCATAGAGTTTTTGGTCAAGATTTCCATTTATTTTGGTAAAATTTAACAAATATACTAACAATTGTTTGAAGGGGGTCTCTGTGGCCAGGTGATCTAAAGTGTGCACCTACAGATCACAGTGCCTCTTACTGCTTAGGTATAAATCCTGCTTGAACAGATCCTAGTGAGAGAAAATTTATCAGTTTGCTAACCTAGGATCTCTGTTTTTTTTTCCTGGATACTCCAGTTTCCTCCACCTTTTAAGAAATGACCAGCAATATATGAGTGAAAAAACCTTGAATTGGATGTAAACAGCATTAATTCAATCAAAATAATTGTTTGAATGTTGAGGAACACTTTGTAATACAAGTAAAAGTGTTTAGAATTTAATGAACTGACAGTTTTCAACATGCAAACATGGCATTATGTGGTTTCATGTATTTGTTATCCAAATTTTAGGTGTTTAAATCTAGACACAGCCATGCTCTGACATTAAGCAAATCAATTTTACATTGCTACTGACCTGTTATCAGGCTTTTTTGGTGGCAAGATAGCAACTTCTGCAAGTTGTGAATACAGCAGTGAAATATAGTTAAACACTAATGGGCATCATGACAACAAGTATGTTCACATCTTGGGACCAAATATTGCAAAGTTTCCCTTCCACCAGGTTTCAAAAGAGCTGTGATACTTCAGTGTATGATTGACAGTGAGTGTGAGTGTTAAAGTTAATGTTAAATAATATTTGATGGAGTAAATGATGAAAAAGTTAATAAATACTGATGAACTAGATGTGCAGATAATCAGAATAGTTTCATCTTACAAAACTGATTACATTTAACAAATTGATCAATTTATTACTTAAAAAATGGACACATCTCTTATTCTTACTTGTTATAAATTGTGTGTGAATGTCTGAATTTCAATATTACTTTGTTTCAGGATGAAAAAGATATATTGAGATGTTCACATTTACAGAAAGAATTATTACTAGCAGCCATTGATTGTTGTGACGCAAAGTCAAGTACTGGTGGTTATATAGTGTATTGCACTTGTTCTGTTATGGTAAGTTTTATTAATTTATATACAACACCTGATAATTGCTCTGGAATAAAGCAATAATTGATAGGTTTTATGGGGTGTGTTAAAATTTTACCCATTTCCAGTTCCAGAATTACATGAATTTATAGCTGTTTTTACTGATTGTATAGTTATAGTTATTAATTGATAGTCTTAGAGAAGGAATTATTAAATAGACGATAATGTCAATGCTTTTGTTGAATTTTACTATATTCATGCTAAATAAATATTATATATTGTGTGTGGCTGAAATAGATATATGTATAGCAAAAGTAAAAATACACCTGGCTGAAGCTGTGTACAACTTTGCTTGAATGGAATTACTTTTTGGCTTTATCTTGCCTTCATTTCAAACTTTCAATTATTTTCTTAACTTATAATACTGATTTTATTTCAAATACTAATGGGGGCGGCAGTGGCCGAGTGGTCTCAAGCGTGCACTTACGGATCAGTGCCTCACTGCCTGGGTTCCAATCCCACTCGGGCAGATCCTAGAGTAAGAAAGTTTGTCAGTTCCCTTGCCGAAGGTTGGTGGTTTTTCAGGGCACTCTTGTTTCTTCCACCATCCCAGAACTAACCGCCTCAAAATAAGTGAAAGAATCTTGACTGGGGCATAAAACACCATTACTTCACTCCACTCCACTCCACTCCACTCCACTCCACTCAAATACTAACACTTGTTTCAAGAAAGCATTGTAACGGGGTTGACATTGGATGTCCACTGCATACATGTATGGGTCATTTGAATTGCCATTAAACTAGAGTAAGGTGAATTAACTCTATTCTAATTCATTTCACTCTTCCTTTTAAGATATCTCGCCTCTTTCTGGATATATTTTATAATTTCATACATTTTTTTTTCACTATTTGACCAAGTACCTAGCACTTAATAAGTTTAGAATCTCTGATTTTTTCTTAACTTTTTTTCAGGCACCTGTTTCTTTCTGTTAACACAGAGAGAATCCTGTTTTTTTCAGTCTTTTTCATTAGGTCTTAGGTTGCTGTGTCAAGGATCCATTATTCTAGCATAGAATGATTCAGCAGGAATTTTCAGTGAAGTGAATTTTCTTATATTCATCATGTTCATAATGGGATGTGTACCTCAACTAAAATGCTACAAGATTCGACTACTTATTTCCATATAGTACATGTATGTTGTAGTACATTATAATTCATTTACAGGTTGAAGAAAATGAGTGGGTTGTGGATTTTGCATTAAAGAAGAGAAATGTAAAACTAGTACCGACAGGGTTAGATTTTGGAAGAGAGGGATTTGTAAAGTGAGTTAATTGATTATTTAAATATTTATTTTAGTGTGCCTGTTTGTGTAAAGGAAAATATTGGAAATTAGTAGTTTTAAAATTCATTAAATTTAATCATTTATATTACTAGTCCATATTTTGTTGTATACTGGTACACTGTATATACTTTTTAATTATAAAATTCAATCATTTACACAGCAGAATTGATCTTGATGTTATATATTGATAGAAGATAACATAAGTGATTTACAGCTCTATTTTGTTTCTTTAAAATTTTAACAGATCTATCGTGAATGATGATTGGAGATTAAAGATTTCAAAAATTTTGGTTAGATAGGTTATTGGCAAGAAACGATGATTTTCATTGTTACATATTTATTTGAATTCAGCGCTGCTCTTTTTGTGATAGTTTGAATATACATGTATTCTATATGCATGACTCTCATAAATGCATATATCTATGCTATGCTAGTATCTTAGTTTTTCATTGGTTAACATTAGTGAAAGTCAGAAAACATGTAATATTAAAAATTAAGAAGCAATTTGTTTGTATGTAAAAGATTATAAATAAATTTAAATTGATTTCTGTAATTTGTATTTCAGTTTTGAAAAACACAGATTTCATCCTAACATGAAGATGACCAGACGTTTTTATCCTCATACACATAATTTAGATGGATTTTTTGTTGCAAAACTCAAAAAGTTTTCAAACAAAATCCCAAATACAGGTAAGCTTCACAATCATTACTGTATTTAAACAAGAGGGCCGTGAAGGCCCTGGTGGCTCACCTGAAAATGATGTACACTCAGCTTGATTTTTGCAAACTGGAGCTTTTTTATAATTTGACCTAGTGACCTATTTATTGACCCAACATGAACATTAAACTACCTTAAGCTAGCTTTTGTCCAGAGGATCGTTCTGAGCAAGTTTGATGAAGATTGGTCTGAAACTTGGGCCTCAGCAGTGTTAAAGTTTTTCTATAATTTGACCTAGTGACCCACTTATTAACTCAACATTGCCCATTTACAAGCTTGAGCTAGCTTTTGTCAAGAGGATCATTCTGAAAAAGTTTGAAGAAGATTGGGCTTAAATTGAGGCCTCTTTTGTCAAGAGGATTATTCTGAGCAAGTTTGATGAAGATTGGACTGAAACTGGGGTCTCAGGAGTGTTAACAAGGTTTTTCAGTTATTTGACCTAGTGACCTACTTATTGAATTAACTTAGCCCATATACAAACTTGAGCTAGCTTTTGTCAAGAGGATCATTCTGAGCAAGTTTGATAAAGATAGGACTCAAATTGTGGTCTCTGGAGTGTTAACAATCAAAAAGTGACGCATGATGCATGACAGACAATGACCCATCTCAATTGAGCACTTTGTGCTCAGGTGAGGAAAAAAAACAACAGATGTTTAAATGATGTAATGGCTGGCTATCACTTTTTCCCATCACTAGCATGATCTGGGTTTAATCCATGATCTCTTATACATGTACCATTATCCAATTACATGTGAGGAGTTTTCTCCCACATCAAGGCCTCTTGGTTTGAGTCACTGAAATTTGTTATATGATTGTAACATGTTTACGAATAATTTTAATATAAAGATTGTGAGATTTGATAATTTTAAGTACATGTATTTATTGAACTGTTTTGAACAAGATATGCAGAAGTTTGAATTTTTCAAAATTGAAACAATACTACATGTGAACGATGAATTTTTATGGTGTTCCAGATTTGTTTTAATAGTAGTTATCAATGGGGTTTTAAAAAATGTTTCTGAAGTAATTAAAGGCAATGACATAATAATTATTCTATGTTTTTTTTATTAAAGATTTATACAAAGTAACATGGTATAAATGAAATGCACTTAGCACATTACATTTGCATGTAATTTGTATGTACAGTTAAACCTTGATTCTTCACCAACATTTGTTCAGTCAAGTTCTGGCATTATAAGGTGGTTTGATTATATAATGAAAGAAGCTTTAAAAGAAACATATAAAAATAGATTTTTGTATTTTAAAGTAAGGTGGCAAAATAGCAAGTTTGCAAATTATCAAGAGGCAAAGTTTTCCTGTATTTCTGTTGAGAAATCTTGATGTTTGATTGGCTATTTTGAAATTTTTTGTATTTTAATTTCAGGAAGCAAAGATGATGAAGATGAAGAGACCAACATTGAAAAAGTGCAAAGTGAAACTAACACAGAAAAGCAAAAACAAACTGAAACAAGTGATAGTTCAGAAACAAAACAAAAATCTAATAAAGTCAACACTTTAAAGAGTGATAAAGCAAAGAAATCAGTAGACAGTGAACTTCATAAAGGAGATAATAAAGACAGTTTGAAAGATAGGAAAAAGAAAAAAGTATGGAGTGAAAAGAAACAAGGAAACAAAAAATTAAAATTAAAAAAATTAAAGAAATTCAAAACTAAATCAGGTAAAGGAAAATTTGTTAAATAAAATAAGGTTCAGCACTTACAGATTTTACCATTCATTTTAAAATAAAATTGTTATTGTACATGTACAAGTGGTCTTTTTTGTTTGTAAATACATGTAATTGTCAGTCTTAAAAATGTCAACAGCTATAGGCAGTGCCGAGGAAAACTTAACAGTTTGCCTGTTAGATGGTATATAAAGAGTTTTAAACATACAAATACTTTGCCCAACATCTACATGTAGTTTTAAATTCTTGATTGTTCAAGAAAACTGCATCTTATACATGTACAGTATGTCTGAATTGCTGCAAAATTGTCCAAACTCTTGACATTTTGGTACAAGTGAAATTATCTTGCCTCCAACATTAAAAACCAATAGAATTCATCAATTATAATAAGTACTTAAAGGGGGAACAAATAATTGAAATTTGATTAGTAGAAATATAGCTCCAACAGAGGAAGCACTTGATTTCAAAATAAATACATGTATGTAACAAGTTGTCTAAATATTGGTAACTCTCCAGCATTTTTATTATCATCAACAAATTTAAATAAAACAATTTAAGCAAAACAGAAAAAAATGGATTTGACTTACTTAGTGACCCCCTAGTGTGTTAACAAAGTTTTTTTTATGATTGGGCTAATGAATTTCTTATCATAACCACAAAACCAATTTTATTAAGAGGATCTTTTGAACAAATTTGTGGCTAAAATGTGGCTAAAATTTCAACCATTGAACTTTATATTGATCGAGCCTGACCCATACATAAATATGAAATGTAAAAGGAACTTCCTGATAAAAGTGAAGATTTGGCTAAAATTGAGACTTGTGATTGTGCTTTTGTCAAGATGATCTTCTTGAGTAATTTTAAGATTAGGCTAAAATTGTGCCATTTTTTCGATTTTATAACCAAGTGACCAACTTATTGATGCAACTTAAAATGTTCAACCTAGCATTTTCAACAAAATAGGACAAAAATTGCAGCCCCCTGAGAATTATCATTGAAATGTTAACTTGAGCACTGTAGTCAGGTGGGCCAATGAGAAATTGCTGGGATGGTTGACATACTCTGGTCTTTTGCCACTGGGTTTGATTCTTATTGACCAAATTTTAGAACATGATTTTCATTCAGAGTTATACTAATGGGTTCTCAACTTTTTTTTTAAAAGATTTGTCTGGACTTAGGTTTAGCAGTTTTAAGCATCTTTTTCACTGTCTCAGAAATGTTTAAAACTGAGAAAAACATAACATGCAAATCAGTGAATGAATATCCCCACCAATTTACTTTTTTGTAATTTCCAATTATGTTCAAGGCAGACTGCTATTTGTGAAAAAATTAAGAAAACAAAGATATTAGCATATTCTTGTGGGATGCAAAAATTGAAAATTAAAAAAAAAGCAAATCAAATCTTAGTATCTTAGTTGTTTTTAACTCAACTGGCTATAGCCAGCCAAGCTTATGGCATGGTTTTGCGTGCCTCTGTGCGTGTGTTGTAAACTTTAATCTTCTCCTCTGAAACCACTGGTCCAATTGGGACCAAATTCGATGTTGAAGGTCCTTAGGTTGGGTAGACTTAAGTTTGTACCAGGCGACCCCGCCTGACATCCAAGATGGCTGCTGTTACTATAAATAGCAAAAACACATAAATAGCCATTGTTGAATCATTTATTAACTGTTTTGGTCAAATTTGAAATGTAGAGAGTAGATAGCAGGGCATTCAACATATATATAACAGGTTTTTCTGAGAAATTTTTCCTTGATCCTGATTTTCACGATTTATGCAAATGAGGTGTAATATTTAATCAATTCTTTGAAAATCTTCTCCTTTGAAACCACTGGGCCAACTGAAACCGTATTTGGTGTGGAAGGTCCTAAGGATGGGTAGACTTAAGTTTGTACCAGGTGACTCCGTCTGACATCCAAGATGGCTGCTGTTACTATAAATTGCAAAAACACATAAATAGCCATTGTTGAATCATTTATTAACTGTTTTGGTCAAATTTGAAATGTAGAGAGTAGATAGCAGGGCATTCAACATATATATAACAGATTTTTCTGAGAAATTTTTCTTGACCCCCAATTTTTACGATTTATGCAAATAAGGTGTAATATTTAATCAATTCTTTGAAAATCTTTTCCTCTGAAACCACTGGGCCAACTGAAACCATATTTGGTGTGGAAGGTCCTTAGATGGGTTAGACTAAAGTTTGTACCAGGTGACCCCGCCTGACATCCAAGATGGCTGCTGTTACTATAAATTGCAAAAACACATAAATAGCCATTGTTGAATCATTTATTAACTGTTTTGGTCAAATTTGAAATGTAGAGAGTAGATAGCAGGGCATTCAACATGTATTCAACAGGTTTTTCTGAGAAATTTTTCGTTGACCCCAATTTTCACGATTTATGCAAATGAGGTGTAATATTTTATCAATTCTTTGAAAATCTTTTCCTTTAAAACCACTGGGCCAACTGAAACCATATTTGGTGTGGAAGGTCCTTAGGATTGGTAGACTAAAGTTTGTACCAGGTGACCCCGCCTGACATCCAAGATGGCTGCTGTTTCTGTAAATTGCAAAAACACATAAATAGCCATTGTTGAATCATTTATTAACTGTTTTGGTCAAATTTGAAATGTAGAGAGTAGATAGCAGGGCATTCAACATATATATACATGTAACAGGTTTTTCTGAGAAATTTTTCGTTGACCCCATTTTTCATGATTTTTGCAAATGAAGTGTAATATTTAATCAATTCTTTGAAAATCTTTTCCTCCGAAACCACTGGGCCAACTGGAACTGTATTTGGTGTGGAAGGTCCTTAGATGGGTTAGACTAAAGTTTGTACCAGGTGACCCCGCCTGACATCCAAGATGGCTGCTGTTACTATAAATTGCAAAAACACATAAATAGCCATTGTTGAATCATTTATTAACTGTTTTGGTCAAATTTGAAATGTAGAGAGTAGATAGCAGGGCATTCAACATATATTTAACAGGTTTTTCTGAGAAGTTTTTCGTTGACCCCAATTTTCACGATTTATGCAAATGAGGTGTAATATTTTATCAATTCTTTGAAAATCTTTTCCTTTAAAACCACTGGGCCAACTGAAACCGTATTTGGTGTGGAAGGTCCTTAGATGGGTTAGACTAAAGTTTGTACCAGGTGACCCTGCCTGACATCCAAGATGGCTGCTGTTACTATAAATTGCAAAAACACATAAATAGCCATTGTTGAATCATTTATTAACTGTTTTGGTCAAATTTGAAATGTAGAGAGTAGATAGCAGGGCATTCAACATATATTTAACAGGTTTTTCTGAGAAATTTTTTGTTGACCCCATTTTTCATGATTTTTGCAAATGAAGTGTAATATTTAATCAATTCTTTGAAAATCTTCTCCTCTGAAACCACTGGGCCAACTGGAACTGTATTTGGTGTGGAAGGACCCTAGGTGGGGTAGACTAAAGTTTTTACCAGATGTACAAGTGTGACAGCTGTGATGTTGTTTATTTGTATAATAAATACTTGTTCAGAATTAACAATTAATGTACTTTGGTATTTATTTTATCCAATCTGTTATTACAGACTCCAAATTTATTTATGTACTTCTCATTACTGTACTGATCCCATATATCCATTGAATATCCATGTAGGATACAGTTGAATCAATGTCATGTAACTTTTCCATTCCTTATGAACATGGTTATAATACAAGATCTTGTACACAATGTATATTCAATTTTTATAGTTACAAAAAGAATGCTCAGATGTTTTGTTTGTCCAAAATATGCATAACAATTAACAATATTTCATAAATAATAATGTGTTAACCGTTCTTATTGTTGTCATACAATGATTATTTGTTGACTTGCATACACAACATCTTTGCTTAATTTCCCTCCATTTGTAATTTCAAGACCATGTCTGCTTCAATTATGCACATCAACCACAGTTCTGATGTCCTCAAATAACAAAGCCCACTAGACCTCTTGTTCTAAATAATATTTGGTTGCCCCACTTTTCACAAATCGTGATGCAGTTTGTGCGCCAGTTGAGCAATATAGGCCCTATTGGGCCTCTTGTTTTAACATTTATTTACCATGAAATATGTGATGAAAAATATTTAGATGTTTAGGGGTTAGAATCACAGATACTTTGTTTAATTTTAATTTATAAATAGTATAATCTAAATCATACTAAAAATTACTCAGGACAAGAATTCCCAATAGAAAATTAAAAGGTTTGAAACTCTAAGGAAATTCACAAACCAACTCGGAAGAACAATAAATACAGAAGATACTTTATACCAAATTTCTTTAAGTTGTGATGAATTGTCGTGAGACTCTGGACAAGAATTTCCTTCTGAAAATTCGAAGGGCCATAACTCCAAGAAGAATCCACATCCAATTTGCATTAAAAATTTGCACATATCCTATCCCTGTCGATGCATTGTACCAAATTTCATTCAGTTGTGATGAATAGTTTTGTAGAATTACTCCAGACAAGAATTTCCTATTAAATTATTAAATTTTCCTATTAGAAAGGTAGGCGATTGGGATAAAAAAAAATGCAGATTTTAATTTTTAATATCAAATAGATTTTTAAAAAGGGTTTAACAACTACACAAAGGTTATTTGGGTACATGTGGTCAGGCTCATTGCCCACATAGAATTGATTTTGTACTGTCGGCGTTGATAACACGAGGTTTGATGGCCATCTTTCGTTATTGTCGTGCATTTTCGTTTTCTCAAAGTTACAAAAACTTTAATGTACCTCATTCGAGACCTCTTTGATTGTATTTAGACTTTATAAAATGATTTATTTATAACTAAACACTTTGCCAAGACTGTATGATGCACCTTGTAGTCTTATTCAACATCCCGCGTGGAACCTCTTTGATATAGTCCGACGACCATGACCTTCAAGGATCACTTGTTATCAGGTGTTTATGGCTTCCGTCTGTCAAACAATGTGATTACTTAATAAACAACTTAACAACAAAAGTAATGATGATTCGGACGATGGAACAAAAGGAACAGAGTGAGACCATGGATTCTAACTGGTTAATAAACAAAAGCCTAAATTTTAGATCTGTAGTATTTATTGAAAACGGTTGACAGGTGATAGCAAACAATACTCGAGTGATATAATGAACGACAAACATATTTATTTACGTATCTGATTAACTGAATTATATTTTAAACTTAAAATGTCCGACAAGTTATTTTTCACATGGGACAAAAATATTTTTTGTCGGACATGTCCGGCAAATATGACCATTTCCGGATCCCTGGTAACAATATATTATAAAATTGCAGTACAGTAATATTCAAAATCACACCTGAAATTCATGATTATCTTGAAAACTAACAATTATAACTACAATGTACATGTACATGTAATTTCAAATTTTTTAGATTTGCGCAAACTGATGATAATGCCAAATCAATTTACAACAATTACATAATGCGGTGGGAAAGAATTATACTTGAAAGCTTTGATCCCTATGCTCTAGTTCAAAGCAAAACAGAATTCTAGTATATTTGTTTTAAAATGAATCCTCCAAATGAAAAAAAAAATAAAAATTCTCTCTTGACAAACAAATTTCTCTCACCCCAACCATTTAAATAATTTTGTGACCTTGACCTATACACCTAAATCTAGTACAAGATACTCAAAGTTTTTATATTAGTGTGTATTATATTTGGCGCTCCTGAGGGTCTTAAACATTTAGTGTGTATTAATATTGGCACTGTCATTGTTTCTCCTTAGACAAGTGAGCTAAAAATAATGTTGAAGTGTATTAATATTGGTGGAAAATTAATTTAACACCAAAAGCGCCAATACACAGCCAAAATAAATACTTATACAGTAAATTGTCTCATGTTGGTGTATATTTCTTCCAAATTTGATAAAAATCTACCTATAGATGTGATAGTTACAGAGTGGACATGATTTCATACATGTAGACAGATAAACAGACTTGGTGACAAGAAACTACATCTGCAGAGAGTATAAAAATTTTAATTTTCTTTGATAAGAACAAAAAACTTTAAGAAACTAAATGAAGTTTTTATAATATGTTTTATTATTTTGGCTTGTAGTGACTTATGAAGCCGTAGCTTGTACATTAAACAGTAATGCTTCTCAATTATGACTAAATGACAATAAAGACCATTCAGTTGTAACAAAAACTTAATTACAACTTATTCCGACAAAAAAATGTATATATCATTGAGAATAAAAATGTTTTAAAATAAAAAAATTCTTTTAAACTTGTTGAAAATATACTAAAAATAGTACCAAACATGTTTTTTTCCCCAAAAAAACTATTGCACTATTGTCTTTAATGACCATTTTTAGCATTGTCATTACTTCCATCTTGGTCCCGCAATACCTGTGAGAAAAAGAAAAATATACATGAATTTTTTAATTTTTATGGATTAACATGATCAGTAACTAGTTACTCTTCGTTTACTGTCCTTGATCTACCAAAAGGACTATAATTATGATTCATTCAATGTCTTAATCTATCAATAATTACAGGGATAACTTTTATCATCCCTGGAATACAATTCAGTTTACTGATTTCCACCAAGTAAACTGTCAGAAGCCAGAGTATCGGCATGACCTAAACTGACCTCATGGATTTGAATGTAATTACAACTGGAGTAAATCTCCAGAATGATGTACCGGTACATTACTATACTTCTGCAAAACTAGCTGATCAAAACCTTTTTAACATTTTTACATTAAAAAGGTTATTACATAGTTTTTTTTTTTTTTTTTTTTTTTTTTTTTTTTTTTTTTGATTTTTTTGTAAAAGAAAGCTAAAACATGGAAGTTATTCTACCTTTCTAGCAAACTCTGGTAGTATAAAGGCAGCTCTGTGAATGTCCTCATTATAATAACGAAGATTTAACTTCTCCATTTCTTCTCTAGTAAATTTTCTGAGAGGTTCTGAAAACACTGTGTCCTAATAAAGTAAAGAAAGAAATAAAGTATAAAATACAGTACATTGTATCTGGATAATTAAAAGATTAAAATCCGTTGCAGAGCTTAAAATCTCATCACATTAGTGATATGATTGCAATGCTCTCCCTTGGATGAAATGTTGGCTCATCACAAGGTTAGCCTCCAACAAATTTGTGATTCTCATTTTATTGGGACTGCCTCAGTGGCTCAAATGTGCCTCAAAAGTAGGAGACTGTATGTAAACCTTAGCTGGGTCATTCTTAAGATTTTTAAATTCCAGATATTACATCATCACCTGGAGTTCATTTAGAGAGCATAGTATCGACTACTTCATCTGGTGTCAGAATAATGTGACTGGGAAAATGATATCCTTCTCTGGAACATACTGACTGATTTGGGACTGGCTCAGAGGTAGAGTATGTGCCTTGAAAGTAGGAAGGTTGTATGTTCAAAACCAAGCTCCAGTCATTCTTAAGCCTTTAAATTCTAGATTCAGCATTAAAAGTACATGTACTAAGTATTTACTGGTTCAACTTATCACAAATATATTTACTTAAAAAATTGTTGATGTGACATAAAACATTACAACCAACAAACCAATCATTGATTTGGCATCTTGATGAACTGGAGCAATGTCAAGGTAAATGTCTTATCAAGAGCATAAAACAAATCACGTCTATTTAATGCATCCAATTTAAAATCCATATACATTCAATGACTTCATTTAAAATGTAACAGCACAATACTACATACATATCTTGTATGTTTAAAATGTACTGAAAGGATCATTTGGTTGCCACTATCAACCAAGTTGTTATTTTCAAACTTAAGTTAAATGCTACACCATTATTGGCACAAATGTCACAATTTACAGTAATCTTGTTTGCTTGTACTCAGAATGACTTCAATTTGAACAAAAAATACTAAAACTTTATGACTTGAACCAAATGCCTAAACATTCCATGCTGACTTGAATACTGTATGTGGGCTATGACACTTCAAAAACAGGTGAGCTAAAATGTGTTCTCAGAAGTAAAATATAAAGGATTGTAACTTACAGGATTTAGACTACAAAGTATAAATCCAATCTGTCCACTAGGGTAGGTAGGTATTGTTGTAAAGCAGTAGTCTACAACAGGATATAAACTATGACAAAATTCCTGCATTCCTTTGATCAGATCCAAATGTAACCAGAGACATTCACCTGCATAAATTATAAACAAAGAATATAGCAGTTATTTAATCATTTCACTTTAATTCATTAAAATATACAATATTTTAACAACATATAAAATCCTTAAGTTGTTCTTGAAAGGTTTGCATAAAAAATAATTGATGGTTATGTAAAATTTGATGGTCTATATAACATTTTTTCAAATTTAGTAAAAACTTCCTACATGTAAAATGAAATGCATTCAAATCATTGACAACACTTATTCAGTCAGATTTTGCATGTTATAAAGGGGTTTACTTGGATTGGAGAGTGGAGTAATGGTGTTTAATGCCCTATATAAGATTTTTCACTTTTTTTTGTCAAGGTGGCCAGTTCTGGAATGGTAGAAGTAACAGGACAGAAAACCACACACCTTTAATAAGTGAACTGACAAACTTTCTTACACTTAGATCTGTCCCAAGAGAGAGAGAAAGAGAGAGAGAGAGAGAAGCACTGGGTTTCATCATCATCATTTCATTTCTATGATATGTATATTACCCTGACAACAAACTATTCCATTGGGTTTTAATGCTTTCTTCATCAGCTCATAGTAAGATTTTTCAAAAAGTGATGATGCTGGCCCTGAAACATAAAAATTAATACATGTATTGTAGATTTCTGAGTAACATATGACCAAGTTGTTAAGTGATTGGAGATGGCAAGAAATTTTGGAACACACTCTGTCATATTGACCAGATAAAACCTATTATCAAGATCATTTATTTGCCAATAAAATCTATTTTCAAGTTAAATTCATAAAATAAATCAGCCAACTTACCACAGAACCACAATTTTCATACCACCAACAGTGTTAGTTTGAATCAGTAAATGATTCTTCTAAATAACTTACAGTATAGCCAAAATCATACTTTCCATAGAGAGATTGGAGTGGAGCATAGGTGTTTTACACCACAGTCTTTCAAAAATCTCAAGGCAATCAGTTCTATGATGATGGAGGAAACGTAGTGCCCAGAGAAATTCACTGACCTTCAGCAAGAGAACTGACAACTTTCTCACAACAAGATTGGCCAGAGGGATTCCAACCTAGGTGTTGAGGTGCACTGTGAGGTATAAGTTTGTTCCCTAGACCACTTTGCTATCAAGGCCCCTTCTGATAGAAATATCACTTATAATAATATCCATTTCCTGACAATTCTATTTGTGCTCAAATCCATCACATACATGCATACATACAGACACACATACCTATTGGATCAGATGAGTCTGTAATTATAACATCATATTTCCCCTGATGATTTTTCATGTACTCAAATCCATCACCAATATGGAGGTTCAGCTTGCTACTTTCGAATCCACATGACATATTTGGCAGGTACTTTTTAGAAACCTCTATCACTTTCTGAAAACATGAAAATGTTACAATCTATATTATCACCTGTGTGTAAAGCATGAAAGGACTGGATTGTTCAAAACTTTGTTAGCTTTTAATTTCCTTATTTGTTCACATTCTAATAAACAAAACAATACAACAGTGCAATGTCAATAGAAAATTATCAAAGAAAAGTTGTACAGACCAATTGTTTTGTTGCAATAAAATGTGCTCATTTGTGTGTGTGTGTGTGTGTGTGTTATGTTTAAACAATCATTTACATTAACTGTTTGAGTATCTTTCAAATTAGGTCTTTTATGTAAAACTTTGTTAGTTCACCTGTCAAAGATGGGCTGTTTATAAAGTATACTCCACTTTTATCAATAATTTTAGTACAAATCCAATCAATATAAGTACAAAAAGCTTTTATTTTGTGTATAAAAACGTTCAAATCAACCTATCTATTTCCTATCTGTTTACCATTCACCAACAGGGCATACAACTTCTCAAACGTAACACAACTGTATATATATATATACAATTGATTAATATTGATTGTTAGGAAACATGAATTTAGACCTACCTCGTCAATTTCGCACATGTCCACCTTGTCCACCTGTGGATGTTTAACTACTTCCCTGAGTACACCTCCATCACCCCCACCAATAATTAACACCTAAAAGAAAAAAAAATAGTCAGATATATTATTCACTGAAATTTGAAAATGTATATTTAGATAATTAGGTCAATATCATGACCTTTATTTTCAATTTCATGCGGTAATATTTTTTAATTATCAGTCCTAAGATTAGAGAAAATCTGTATTGATCAGTAAATGTCTGTAGTATAAAAACCTTGTAAATACCAACATATTTAGAAGCCTAAGTATGTGATTTAGGTATTGTTTATTACAAAGTTCCTTATACCAGAGCATAAAATTGCTTCTATATCAGTGTCATGTTAAGGACAGGTAAAAAGACCTAACATATGTCCCCGATAATGGACTTCCAACTATCCCAATAATATTTTCCAAAAATAAAATCACTAAAAAATTTTAACAAATACGTAGGTCATAAAAAGTTTTTCATTCAACTGAAATAAGGTATTGTTAACTTGTTATTCATGTTGGTATTTCCAGAAAAAAATAAATCAGAAACACAGGATCTTTAGAACTGATATTGGTGGATCTTAATTCTGGTTTGATAAATTTTAAAGTACCTGTAAATCAGTCCAGAAAAGGGTTAAAAAGGACTTTCAGTATACAAAATCCTAGCTTCATAATAATACAGTACTAGTAATTAATCTTACAATCAGACTGTTTGACTAAAGAAATTCACAATAACCATATGTGTACACAAAAATGAATTTTGTAATTTATATAATTTTGAAACTTTAGATTCATTATTTTCAACTGTTTGGCTTATATTTTTTATGTATCAAACTTTTCGGTCTTAGTGTCACTGATGAGGAATGAATTTCCGAAATGTGCACATCTGGCACATCAAAATTTAACTGGTATTTGTATTATATATCTATTATGTAATAATCATGTGACAAATATGCCTTGTTATTATAAAAATTCTTAATAGTCATGTGACAAATATATTACATGTACATGAAATAAGGGATGGAAAGTGAAGCTAACATACTGGTTGTGCGTAGCTGCATTATATACATTATATGTAGTCCAAAGTTAAATTCAAATACATGTACATGTAACCATATTCAATCTATTCTTGCTAAATAAACATAGTAAAACAAGTATATATAATGGCTTTACAGAAAAATAGAAATAAAGATTTTATAGACAGGTGATCTTTGTATACAGATGTTACTTTTGGTTAAAATATGAATTAAAAAAATTGTTGGGTCAAAATTTTAACTTAAGGTTATTAACAAATTTTGAGAAAGCAATGTTTGTATTAGACTTGGTTTTGAGAAAATGGTGTTTAAATTATCTACTATACTTGAAAAACCATTGTTGTAGTTATAAAAGTTGCTGAAATATGATTTTAGGACTTACATTTTTAGGATTTGGATGTGCATTAAGTGGCAGATGAGCCAACATTTCCTGATATGAAAATTCATCTCTCTCTGTACACTGTATTACACCATCTAAGACTAGAACATTACCATATGTCTTACTAAAAAAGATAAAATATCTTTAAAAAGAACTGCATGTTATCAACAAACTGCTAGTACAAAAATTAATCCTAAGGCATATAATATTTTAGGTCTAACCTACACAAGGAACCTATAACAGAGATAATATTTGTCCAAATTTATGTCTGATGACTGTGTGCAGGATCAGAATAATTTCTAAATCCAAAACATGGAATATTCTGATACCAACTGGTATCAAATTTATTACACTTCAGACTCAAAATATTAGTGGAACTGTAGAAACCTCGATCGATAGGCGAATAATTTGTCTTCGTAAATATTTATATATTTCAAGATGTCATCACCACTGTTTTGAGAATTCTGATCTATTTCATCTGTGTTGATGATTCCGACCTCCTCTTCCTTTTTTCACAATATGACTATGTGACCTGGCAAAAATCTCAAATTTACATATTTCTGAAGACAAATCAATCACCTATTGTTTGAAATTAGAAATTTTTCTACAATTCTACTAATATTTTGTCTGAAGAAAAATAAAGCAACACCAGTTGGTATTGGAATACTCTGGCAGACCCTCTCATCTGAGGACATGCAGAATATCATCTGAAGAGATTTTCAGTTTTCATAAATCAAAGAGCCTCTCTCAAGTTTTCCCTTTTGGTACCCAAAGCCAGTAAGAACAATTTCTTAAGATTTGTGCAAACTGAACATAAACTGTTCTATGAATGCAATATCTAAATCACCTATGCTGTGTCTAATGCATGCTCAATGGAAAAGATTTTGCAAATCTGTACCACCAGCAACTAGACATGACTGTTAATTTGCAATCATTGACAAATATTTAAATCAAATTTAGGCCCAGTACTTTAGAAAGATGTAAAAAACAAAATAGACAAAAGAAACAGAACCAACAGCAAGTATTTTTGTTTGAAGAGTTAAAAGTTCTGATTTAAATTTCAAGAAAAAATAAAATGCTTTTCACAAGTTTTGTCACATTTTCTGTCTAGAAGCTGCATTAAGTTTTCTTAATACATACTGAAAAAAAATTAACTTTTTAGAAATATGTTTTTATCAAAATAAATTATTAGTTATTACAATCTGTGTGATTCATTTTGTTAAGTTCACTTTTATTAGTCCATAATACCGGTAAATGGAAATCCTAAAAGCTTGGGGCAACTCGATAAAACATTATTCATCAGCTTGGAGCATGCACAAAAGTTCTGCATGTATTTAAACAATGGCATTAAAAGAATGAAAACATGTTTGTATGAGAAAGACAACAGATTCTGTAAAGAAAAGAACAAGGGCAAACTGGGACAAACTGACTCTAAGGATTCGAATTAGCCAGGCACAGATGGAAAAATGGATGTAAATAAAACAGGAGTTTGGTTTGGATATACACAACAAAGTGGTCACATTGCTCTTGAACACATGCTCTTTGGCTCAGTTTGTTGTCAATGCCTCCTTTACGATAAAGAATCACATGATCAATGGTCTTTAATAAAATCTTTGTTAGATTAAACCAGCAGTAGGTTTCCCCGTAAATTTCAATGTAAGCAAAGGTTTTAACATAGAACCAAGTACATGTACATGTATATTACATTTTTTCATGAGAAAAGAGAGTTAAGAAAAATGTGCAGTTTATAATTATGCATAGGAAAACTTCATGAAGCTTTAAAGTATTTTTCTCAAAAATAAAGACTTTTATACTGTTTCCTTGTATACATATAGGCTTTATAAACATATATAAGTAAGGGTATCTTAAGAACTAAACTACAAATACAGTGAAACTCATTTAAGTGGAATGCTTTTTACACCAAACAGCCAGCTTGGTTTTAAATAAACCCAAATTAACTAAACATTTATAAATTTTAATTGTAAGTCCTGTAAAGTAAGTTAAACAGTTTTCAGTTTTTTAGCGTTTGTCGTTTACAGGTTTCAATGTACGGTAGTTCATTTTGACAGGATGGTGGTTATTAACTCACAATTTTATTTTCACAGGTTCAACTATGTATGTCATTAAAGACCTACATAAAATATTTTTTTAACAGTCTTAATATATCTTTTGTGCAATCTGTCATTTTCACAATAAAATAATTTTTTCAAGGGACATGTCATTTATCTACTTCTATAATGTAACATATGTTAGTGTAATCTTACATGGCTAAATATGAATCCAATATGTAAAAGAATGTTAAAAAGGCAATCATAATAAATCAGAGATCATAATCTAAAATGTAACTAAACTATCAATGATAAATATTAATGAAAAAATAATAATATATATGATTAATTAGTTACAATTAAGGTCAGTGGTATATTTTCAAAAAAGTAATTTTGTAAGGATTTACTTTATGTGCACATGCTAAGTAAACTCAAACCAAGCCCTAATTTCACAATCATCCCACAACTAGGATTTTTATCTTAAATTGACAAAATTTTGGCAGTTTCTTTTTGATTAGCGAATAAACATTTTTGATGAATTTGATGAATTCAATACAGATGTCATAAGCTTAAAGTTATCTTCAAAATGGCACCTTTAATTTCTCATTATCTCTACAATTAAAAAATTACTGAGATTTTAAATTTGCCAAATCTTAGTTAAGGATTGATTGTGTATTCAGAGCCTGAAACTGAATTCACATCACAATTAATAGTGTCAGCTTTTGGATTTGCTGTGACATAATGATGCAAATAAAGAAACTAAATTAATTAATTTAAAAATAATAAAAAAGGGAACTTCTACACCTAGTTCAACATGTACACCCATTTCTTATAAATTTCTTTATTCCCCAAAATTTTGTCGTCTGTTGCTTTGATATGACATGGCAACAAAATCAGTGTTTAAATACAAAAGAAGGGAAATATGATGAAACATGAAACCAGAACAAATATAATTCATTTTAATACCGATCCAACTTTCTTGGAAATTGAAACGTTCAGAACAAACTACTCATGACATTATCCTGTTGAACTTAATTTATAGACACTTCTTTTCTAAAACATGCACAGACTGTAGTCCGATCTTCCTCGGACCCTAACACACTATATATGCCTGACATCTGTATGTAGGGTCAGAATGATTTCCATATCATAAGCTGGCGATTTTCAGATACGAACTGGTGTTTGAAGGGGGGGGGGGGGGGGGGGGGGGGGCTGCCTAATTTCACTTCAGACTGAAAATATTAGTGGAACTGTAGAAAAGTTACTTAGCTCAATCAATAGGTTAGACTGCAGTGGTTTTTTTTTACTTCCCTGATTAACATTAATTCAAACAACTACTTTTTTACCCCCTTTTTTAAATTTCATTAATACAATTGTTTTAAATAAGAAAAATTTTTTGTTTATCAAATTAATTGATGGCAATTCAAATTATCATTAGTCTTAACAAAACGTGTCAATTTATTTTATGTTTCTTAACTAAAAAGGATTTGGCAGTTTTTTTTTTTAAAAAAAATAATAATAATTTAATTAGAGACCAAAAATATTATTTCTAGAAAAACCAATGTGTTTTTCTTTTTGATAATTTTTTAAAAATCTCTTTTAAACTAAAGAGGATTCAAGTAGTTTTAAAAATAAAAATATTAAAGATAATTTAATTTTAGACCAAAATTATCAAATTTAGAAAAAACAAGAGGCCCAAGATGGCCCTAATTTGCTCACCTGAGTTTAAACGTAACTGGTATGTCTTGATAATACCTGGTTAAGTCATAACATGTTGCTTCAATAGAAGTTGTTTCATTTAACATTATTTTTATTGTTCTGGTTTTTAGCTATATAGGTCACTGTGACCTACTTTGGTAGCCAAAGCGACCAGAAACACAAATAAGAATGGCAATGGTCTAAAGGTGCTATTGACTAATATGAATGAAATGTGACCAGTAGTGTCTGAGAAGAAGTCTCTTGATGGATGTATGGATGGATGGCAGAGTTCCTATCCATAACAAAAGCTCACATGAGCAAATCTCAAATCTGGATTTAAGACTTTATAGATTTGACACATTAATTAAAATATTTTTAAAAAATTGTAAAATTCAACTGCAAATTATTTTTAAAAAATTGTTCAACTAAATTAAATAATGTCACATAACAATGATTTTGTAAAAAAAAAAAAAAAAAAAAAAAAAAAAAAAAAAAAAAAAAAAAAAAAATTCAAGGTTTTGGCTGAATACATATCAGTATCACACGTATTTCAAAAATAATAATTAAATACTAATAAGTAAAAATTCATAACATCTCTTCCATGCACCACTGTATGTCATAAAATTCAGAAATTAAAAAAAAAATAATAATAAAAAAATTAAAAAAAAAAAAAGCCGCCTCTGGGATTTGAACCCTTGACCCTTGGATTGCTAGAATTGAAAAAGAAAAAGGTCGAAAAAAGCGACTTGCATTTTACAGAATTTCATGAAAATTGTTAAACATATGTTTCTTCACGTAAGAAAATGATGTTTGGAAAAAGAATTCACCTAAATTTATTAATATTGTAATTTTGGTAAAAAAGTACTATTTACAATGTATAAAAAATAAACACAAAGCATGTAACCTAATTTTTCACAAAATTGTTGGAATTCACAAATTTGGTTTATAAGATGCTTTAGATGCCAAATATCACATCAGATTTTATCTCAGTGAAGTGGTTTTGGAGAAGAAAATTTTTTTAGGTTTTCAACTATTTAGGTCAAAAGTAAAAAATTCATAAGAATTCTTCCATGAACCATTGTAAGTCATAAAAATTCAGAAAAAAAAAAAACAAAAAAAAAAAAAAAGTTGCTCCACTGGGATTTGAACCCTCGACCCTTGGGTTGCAGTATCACCTGTATTTCAAAAAAATTATAATTACACTTAAAAGTAAAAATTCATAAAATCTCTTCCATGCACCATTGTAAGTCAAAAAATTCAGAAAATAAAAAAATAAATAAAAAAAATAAAAAAAAAAATATAAAAAAAAAGTGGATTTGAACCTTCGACCCTTGGGTTGCTAGAATTGAAAATGAAAAAGGCCAAAAAAAGCGACTTGTATTTTACACAATTTCATGAAAATTGTCAAACATATGTTTCTTCACATAAGAAAATGATGTTTGGAAAAAGAGTTCACCTAAATTATTTATTTATTATTGTAATTTTTGTAAAAAGGTACTATTTACAATATACAAAAAATAAATGCAAAAACGTGTAACCTAATTTTTCACAAAAATTATTGAAATTCGCTAACTTGGTATTTAAGATGCCGCAGATGCCAAATATCACATCAGATTTTATCTCAGTGAAGTGGTTTTGGAGAAGATTTTTTTTAAGTTTTTAACTATGTAGGTCATTGTGACCCACAATTGGTAGCTATGGCAACCAAAACCACAAATCTGAAAGGCAATGTTCTATAGATGCTTTTGACCAAGTTTAAACAAAATGTGACCAGAAGTTTCTGAGATGAAGTCGTTTGAAGCAATCGTTGACGGGCGGACGAACGACAGAGGGTCTGCTTCTATTGATACCAATAGCTCACATGAGCACTTTGTGCTCAAGTGAGCTAAAAATCAATGTGTTTTTTCTTTTAAATAATTTTTAGAAAAATGTTTAAAATCTCTCTTGTTTGAAATATTTCTTAAAATTAAAACCTTTAAAGCTGCATTAAGTTTTCCAAAGAAAAAAAATAAAACGGTGCTAATCTAATAAATGATGTTCCTAATGAACAATGTTACATTTGGTTCAACGATAAAAGCTCAAATAAATACAGAAATAACAGTATTTACCCAGCGAGATGCATCATTTGGGATCTAATATTAGAACATGGTTACGTCATCAAAACCCAGGTCATTTAATCACAACTTTCAAAATGTTGAAATACGATAAATTAAACAGAACTTCTTGAATTTGTCATTTGTGACGTAGTAAGGGAAAAAATAACACCATTTCAAATACATCTGGATATTAATGAAGGACAATTATTGCAATCTGTCATGTTTCACTTTCGATTCTAGGCTTTTCCGTACGCATGCTCCAAGCTCATAATTACCATGGTAGAACACTGACCAACCGGTCAGAGGATTCCGTTTATTTACAGCTAAAAGAAATGAAATTTTAGAAAATGAATGTCACGGATCAGTGGTTAGAAGATATCTACTTTTAAAAAAATATATTTTTAGAAAATCAAAAAAAAAAAATCAGAAATTTGGTAAATATATGCAGCTTTAAATTTTGTCTTGTATATTTTGAAGCTCTATCTCTCTCTCTGTCTCTTAATTAGATCTATAGCTCAGTCAGATTACTAAAAATAATAATGGTTTCTGATTTGAGTCTACAAATTTCGTTTTGAATGTTACAAATGTATTTAACATGAAACAGCATTTAAAAAAAATCAAAACTCTTTTTTAAAAAATCTAACCTTTATTAGACTAGTGTAGTAACTTATTTATAAAATCAAGCATTAAAAATTCCTGGCATGTTGAAAATAAATCGTTCAAAAACTATGTAAGATAAATGGGAGGCTGGACATGTGTTGTGAAATTAAAGGCTGTGTGTCCATTTGAGGGGGGGGGGTGCTTACCTCCTGAAAACAATCACATCCTGGAATTTAGACTTTTCGTTATAAACAACCTCCTTCTACTTGTAAGAGACATTGCCTGCCCAGGCCATAGTTCGCTGATCTCACTAAACCATCCATTTTTTATATGATCCATACAGTGAAAAAGTTATGTGAAAACAGATCAGCTGTTTTTGTTACAACGTGGTCGCCGGTCTGATGGTAACGGATGAAATGAAAGAGCACTCTTTCCGCGGGTTAAATATGGAACCTCCAAGACGTATCCTTATGATGAAGTGTCCTATCAAAAAGTATCTGAACCAGTCAAAACTGGTCTAAGAACGTTCCATATAATTAGAGATCATACATGTTTTTATACGTGTTTGTTGAAATGTAGTAAGGTATTGATTTTCTGTGTTATTTAAAATAAAAAAAAGAAACTAAGAAAGAAAATGAGTAGATTAAAAGTTTTTGTTGTTAATTTTGGAAATGTACATTTTACATGAAATTCTCTTCACACTCAACTTTCTTAATTTTGTAATTTGACAGCAATGTAAGACACTGTTTTAAATATGCACCAACCAAAAGTTTTTTTTCTTTTCAAAATGAAAGTTTTCAATTTGACACTTTATTGCATACTTAGTAAAGATTTTCCCAAAAATGTAAGATATGTTAAATGGTTTTGTATTTCTCTCTATATATCAACACTGATCTGTTTTAAAAATCTGTATTGGCTAAATTCATATGTTTTTCTATTTAGAGTGAAAGTAGTCTAATCAATCTATGAAAAAATAGGGTCAAACCTCAAAGTAATTGCAACAGAAAATATTTTTATGTGATTGTTTTTAGGAATTGTGTTTTTATTCACCATAAAAAAATCTTCCAATTTCAATCCAGTGGAATTTGGGTTTTTTGCCAATGTTTAAGTTTCTATAGAAAAGGCAGATAACTCTGTATTGTGATCCTAATTTTTACACAAAAAATTTCAAAAACTTGAAGTTTTCTCTGGATACTATATGAAGAACAGCCTAGAAATTAGATGGAAATTTGTACATAGACTTAAAATAGATAATTGAAGACAATTTAGAATGTAATATATAAATGGAATGTAAAAAAATTAAATAATTTTGTTGAAAGAATTTATGCAAAATGCTGATTAAGGGCATGTTGATGAGATGGAAAAAAGATTTATTCACCTCAAATATATATTTTGTTATACACAGAAATGATAAAATAAGTATATCTCAGGTTAAAAACATAACTTTTCTATACTTCTACTTCATTACTTTGGGTATTCTGTTATTAATTCCTCATCACTATAGAAACATTAGATTGTGAAAGACTTAAAATAAAATGCAACTGAATGAAAATGGGCCAATGATTTCACTTTAAATGAAATCAGAAATGTTGAATATACATATGGAATCAATTATGATTTACTTTTTGCTTTACTTTTTGTTAAAATAGCAAAAAACATATGATAATTGGGCTAAAACTCCACCTGTTTTACAGGAGTTATTACCCTTCCTATAGAAATCCCCATAAGAAATTTTAACTTCTCAAAAACTTGTTTGTCCTTGTCAGATTTTAGTAGACTTTTTACTATAAACATTTCATGTATTTGAGAGCATATTAGTAACAAAATTTGTTCTGTTGCAGTTAGTTTGAGGTCAAACCGTAGAATGACTAGACTAAAGTGTCTGTCTTTGATTTCCAGTAGCCATGCCAGACAAATTTTTAATCTGAAACAAACAAGGATCATCTTCACTTGTTTATTCTGTCTAGTTCATTTAGAGAAGATTTTCAAAAATTGGCTTAAAATAATTTGACATTTGACAGAGAGATTTGGTGATTCATATACATCACCTAAAATTTAGTTACCGGTAATGTAATTATTGAATGCATAGCAATACATGTATAAACAACAAGAAAACTGCAAAGCAGAGCAATATATGCCATTACTGTCTATATGTTAGCAAGAAGTACTTTTGTATTAGTGAGGAAATTTTGAAGGGACAAATCATATATCTGCTAAGTTTCAAAAATGGGCAATAACTCCTCCAAAAATATTCCAGTCAAAATTTAAACTTCCACACAATGTTGCTATGGTAAAAATATATACCAAATTTTGTTGGAATTATACTTTTGCTAGATAAGTTTATTTATTTTGGAGAAACTTGATATAAAACAGACAAACTGTGCAACTTTAAATGCATGGAAACTAAATTTGTATATTTGCATAGTAACTGTGACCTTGATCATTGCCCTAGTAGCCTGATTTGATATCCCATGCAATATGTTATCACATGGAATAAGTTTAGCAATTTTGAGATCAATCTGACAAGTTGTGTGTTTTTAAATGCCCCGAGATCAAATTTCTATTTAAAACATGGTGCATCTATAAATGCACTGAAACAAAATTCCTATTTATAGTAAGTGTGACCTTGACCTTTGACCCAATGACCTGATTTGCAATCCCATGCATTGTCTTATCACAGGGAATAAGTAGAAAAGTTTCAGATCAATTGGACAGTGTGTCTTTAAATACATGGTTACTGAATTTCTTATTTATAGTAACTATGACCTTGACCTTTGATCTTGTGCTCGATTTGCAATTCCATTCATTGTCATGTCACACAGAATAAGTTGACAGAGTTTGAGATCATTCAGACATATAGTATGTCTTAAATATGCATTGAAACTGAATTTCTATTTACAGCAACTCTGACCTTGAAGTTTGACCAAGTGACTAATTCCAAATCCCATGCATTATCTTGTCACAGGGAATAAGTAGAAAAAGTTTGAGATAAATCAGACAAACAGTGCGTCTTTAAATTCTTTATATATAGTTGTGACCTTGACCTTTGACCTAGTAACCTCATTTGCAATCCAATGCATTGTCTTGTCACAGGGAATAAGTTGTCAAGGTTTGAGACCAATCGGACAAATAGTGTGTCTTTAAATTCATTGAAACTCAATTTCTATTTAAAGTAACTGTGACTTTGACCTTTGAGTAGTGACCTGATTTGCAAATCCATGCATTGTCACAGGTGATAAGTTGACAAAGTTTGAGGTCAATTGGACAAACAGACAGTGCTTCTTTAAATGCATGGAAACCAAATTGTTAACAGACAGTCGCCCGCCTGGAGGGACAGCGCCATAACATAGTATGCCCTGTCAATATTGACAGGTGTATAAAAATGTACAAGATAAATGCATGTACATTTATCAAGACAGATGACAGGTCTGAAATTTTCAGGGTTAGGTTAACACAACTATACTAGAACTGAAAACAATCTTGAATGGAATGAAAAACTACCCTATTCTGATAAAGCCCTTTACTACCTTTGTAAGACTTTCAAAGACAGGTGTCTCTGTAATTGATAAGATATTGAAATCTTTATTTTATATCAATAATGGAATAATGGAACATATTTAACTGATAAAACAAATATTTGCACAGCAGTAAAACGTTTATTTGTTCCAGTGAATATGTATGAGCTTCACTTCGAACTCCTTAACATGCCATTCGGAGTTTTTTAAGAGTTATTCCATGTTTGAGTCTAGTTTCACTGTTTGTTTCTCATCACACATGGTCCTTGCAGATATTAAAATGATTAAAACAGTAATATATAAAATAAAAAGAAAATTTAACAGTGAAATATGAATATGAAATTATTTTTGTAACCTGAAGTAGGAAATGCAATATTTTAATCAATACTGACAGCTATGCTGTCTAGTAAAATACTGATTTTGTCAGTTTAGCAAAAAAAAAAAAAAAAAAAAAAAGATAATTCTATTTCTCTGATAAATATTCTCAATGTATTAATATAATTAATTTGTAACAATGATAACATGAATTGTAAAATGATAAGTCAAAACCAAAGCAATACATATCACTGAATTTATTTTATTATTAATCAAGTTTTTGATAAATCAAAATTGCACATTTTCAATTAAAATAACAGCATAAAAATAAAACTTTTATATATTACCATGTTAACTAAAATGAAAGTAAAATGAAAAAATTAAAATCATGAACATTATATGCATTTTATGATAACAAAATAATATATTTTATCACATTTAAACAAGAAATAATACGAAAACATATTATCCAAAATCTGTTTTGAAGTCATGCATCTTCTCTGATCAACCTTGTTCATCTTAACCTTTAAACAAATACAGTGATGTGAACAATGAATCAATGTAAGATTTGGACTTTGTATTGACCATTTTTGAAAACTTGCATCACAAGCTTTTGGAATACTACTGTTTTTACAAGAGAATATAAATATCCAATTGAAATAATTGGTATGCAAAAATTATGAGTCATGTGGCATTCTCACAAAACCAACAGAATCCATAAATGTTCAAAGGAACAAACTGAATAAAATGATGAAATCATTGGGAAATGAAAAAGTAAATTGCACATTAACTTCATTTGGAATATTTTTCCAGCTATTCATGACAATTACAACAATTTCCATAAAATTATCTGATTAATCTACACACACTGCAGACAGACACTCATAATTTACAGAAATTCAAAAATTCCTTCTTAACAAATCATAAACCCTCTCTATATTGGTACAGAAATATATCTTTTTCAAGTACACACATGTTTTGGTCAAAAACAAGAGGTAAAAATGACCTGTATCTCTAAACAGGCAATCCGTTCCCATTTTATTTTTTGACAGCTGTGATAAATAGTCTTTAATTGATCCAAAAGGGAAGATTCTGAAAGACTTGACATAAAAAAATCTTACTAGCAAATTAGAGAATTAAGTCAAGTGAAATATTTTCAGAAAACTTATTGCCGTGTTATATGGCTTTATATCTATTTTCTATATATCAAATTTAAACAAATCCATACATCAAATCTGTAAATCTTTTTATCAATTTTTCTATTTATAGTATAAGTGTCTAAGGGATTTCGAAATATCTGACTTTTTATTTTCCTTTTAAATCTGTTATGACCTTCAGTCTGTCAACAAAAGTTAAAAGATGGTGTTTTATTTTGATTTATATTTATTTTAAAATGACAAAAAAAGACTATTACTATTTCACTGCCTTAATGATGTAGCTGATACATCACAATATAAAATGAGATTTATAAAGACATTACATAACGTTAAGTTACCTGGCCCCAATTTCACAAACATTCACTCACCAGAGTGTACACTCAACTTAAAATAAATAAGGAATATTTCAATGTCAATTGCTAAGACATCACACAGTTATAATTAAATATCTAATGTTAGATTTAAATTGTTACGTGTAGGTTTGTTGAACAAAACAAAACACTCTAGTAAAACTTAAATTTTTTTTTAAATATAGATGAGAGAAAAATGAGAACCTTTGAGTTAAGTGTACACTCAGCTGAGTGAATGATTGCGAAACTGGGGCCTGGTATATGTTACAGACATTTACTCTTCTTCATTTAAGGTTTAAATAAAAGCTTAAAACATATTGTATCTTGCATATTCTATAATACAAAATATTGTTGAAATTTTGAACCAATACATACATTGTATTTTTCATTTAAATTTTAATGATTTTAATTAAGTTCTTATTTCAGCATATCTGAATTCATCATAGAACAGATGAAAAAACTGAAATATTTAGAAGAGCCTTTTACAAATAACTACAGGACCACAATTAAAAATAAATACATATAAAAACAATGTGACAGTAAGTAAAGCAATATACACCTCATGTAAATACAAGGAAAATGAAAAAAATTATATAAAAATTAGGCATTTTTAACAAAACTTATCACAGAATTTTTCAACCTATGCAATAAATAATCCGAATCTAATTCTTATATAAATGAGCACCCTGTTACTCTTAAAATCTTATGATACTTTTAAGTTTGCAATTATATGATTATCTTTTTGATCACCTACTTATTATTATATATGTATATTGGTTATTGTCTCACATCAGATACATATACATGTAGGTAATTCTAGTACTTAATAGATAATTTTTCTTAAAATTATCATTATATATATATATATATATATATATATATATATATATATATATATATATATATATATATATATATATATATAAAAGACACATAAAAATTTATTTGTCCTATTGTCAGATTGAAATAAAGATATCTAGTTAAGGAATGATTGTGAATTATGGTATGGACTTTGATTGGAATGGAGAAGAATAATGGCGTTTTGTCTCGGTCATGATTTTTTTCACTTAAAATGAAAAGGTAACTTGCGAGATGGCAGAGGAAGGAAACTGAGGGGTACCAAGATAAAACCACCAACAAACTTTTGAGCAATCAAATTGACAGAGTTTCTCACACTAGCATCTGCACTGAGTGGGATTCCAAATCATTCACAAATTTCAGTATACTTATGCAACTATGTCCTTGACCTTTGAACATATATGACCTTGAACCATATATGATCGCCATGTCAAAACCTACAATATTCTAATATACATGCCTATATAAAAAGTTAATAGTTTTCAAGATAATAAGCAATTTAAGGCTTCTTTTGCAGCTGTGACCTTGATCTTTGAACACATGACCTTGAACCATATATCAAAATAATTGTTGTCACAATACCTAAAATATTCTAATATATATGCCTATACAAAAAGTTAACAGTTTTCAAGATAATTAGCAATTTCAGTCTTCTTTTGCAGCTGTGACCTTGACCTTTGAACATATGACCTTGATCCATATATCAAAATGATCATCATGTCAATACCTACAATATTCTAATATACATGCCTATTCAAAAAGTTAACAATTTTCAAGATAATTAGCAATTTAAGTTTTCTTTTGCAGCTGTGACCTTGACCTTTGTACATATGACCTTGAACCATATATCAAAATGATCGTCATATCAATACCTACAATATTCTAATATACATGCTTATACAAAAAGTTAACACTTTTCAAAATAATTAGCAATTTTATTATTTATAAGCCAAAAATAACATTTCAGGGGCAACAACTCCTACATGGATTATCATATAGTTACGAAACTTGGTACCTTTTTAAATTTTGTCATGCTGAACATTTTTACAAAGTTTTGATTTCATATTTCTCTTAATTTTTGCAAGAAAAGTGCCTAAAACTGCATAAATCACAAATTAGGTCATGACCTTGATTTGTGACCTTGACCCCAATTTAAAGGTCATTTCAAGAAAAAGTCAAAACTGATAACCTCATGTCATTATCTGTTCAAATAGTGAAGTTATAACAATTTGAAGCCATTTACGAAATTTTTTAAATTAAACGCAAATGCGTAACCCATTTTTCGACCAAATTTCATGAAATGAACAAACTATAGACTTAAGACCCTAGAGAAGCCAAATATCACATCAGATTTTTCTCCCATCATTACTTTCGGAGAAGAAGATTTTTTAAGATTTTTGGACACCTAGGTCACCTTGACCTAGTTTTGGTAGTCATGGCAACGCCATGAACAAATCTGAATTGCACCGGCCCATATATGCTTCTGACCAAGTATCATTGAAATCTGTCCAGCAGTTTTGGAGGAGAAGTCGAAAATAGGTGTTAACGATGCACGCACGCACACACGCACGCACGCACATACACACGCCGCGCCATGCCATAAGCTCACATGACCTTTTGGTCAGGTGAGCTAAAAACTTCTGATATCTCCGATCCAATACTACATGTACTAATATCAACAATGATATCCTTAATATAAGAACTGGTAATAAAATTGTAATAATGTACATGTATATATAAACCAAATTTCCAAACCAATTTTCTTTTTCATGATCTTTTAGAACTTTCTTCATTATAAAGTAATTTAAGTAGAAAAAAGAGAATAAATAATTTCAAAAATGAACTACACAGAACAGCCCTGAAGCATTTGTAAAGCTGTACATTATTTACTGATACAATGTATTCTAAAGTTTTTGTTTGACATGCTCATTCTGCAGTTGGGAAAAAGACTTCAATAATGAAATAAAAAATAAACACGTGTGTACCATAATTATAAAAGTTCTTTACGATAAGGCTTACTTATTCAGCTATGGTAATAATGGTTTGATCGGTCATGGATATTAAAGAAAGCACTTTGGAAATATACTGACATGTTTTTATGTTATTTTAAATAGCCATTAACCATTAACTTTTAAACTATCAAAAACTTGTTGAACTGTACTGTGTCAGGTCATGGTATGAGATGATTGTCATATGAAAAACAAACTTAAGATGTGGAAGAATTTATCACATAATATATAAGGAAAAAAGGCATTCCTCAAAATTGTTGGGGGAAAAAAAAAAAAAAAAAAAAAAAAAAAAAAAAAAAAAAAAAAAAAAAAAAAAAAAAAAAAAAAAAAAAAAGCAAAGCTTCGACATATTTTTTGGTTTCTGGTTTTGTGGATTGTTTACACAATGTAACTAATTTCGGTTTTGGTACTTTTGTGTAAATATCATGGAATACTATGTAAATTTGAAACAACTCACACTGACCATCATTATTATTGATACACAAATAGCACCAATATGTACATGTAGATGTAGTACCAGTAGACACACACACACACACAAACACACACACACAGAGTCTAGGAAGAAAAAACATGTTTCTCAATATAAGTTTTAGAGTTAGGACTTGATACAAAATTCTTGAATTTGAAAATGAAATTAAACAGAATTACTGTATATCTCAAAACTTTTGTGTCTCTTAATTTTCATGAATATTGATATATCAATATATATGCATTCTTTTATTTTCAAGTTGGCTGATGGTTTGAAATACCATACATGTTTATCAAAATAAAAATTCACAATGTTACAATTTGCGTCTTGTTACTCACATGAATTTACATGAACATTAAACAAAACATGAGAATTTCCTCATTTACAGTAGTTCCTTGAACTTTAAACTGACCAATTCTAGATGTACAATGGGAACACACTTTCTCTCATTCCACACACAACAATAACAGTATCAAAGAAATAAATTACATGTAGAATACAATAAGAACACATATAAGAGGAGAATTCTGAGTATTTTAGGGTCTTACTAATGATCATTATTCACATTTATCTATTTAGTTACAACTTTGATGTAGTTAGTGGCAAGAATATATTATTTTATCTATAAAAAACTGTTAACACCTCTTCATAAATTTTAATTTGGCCAGACTACAAATCTATAATTTTCTGATAAGCATTCACAAGACACTAGTTAAAGTTTGTTTTGCAGATTTTTTCTATAAATAGTTAAAAGGCAGCTCTGAAAATGTATGATGGATGAGAACCTCAGCTAAAATGTAAACCAAATTGATTACCATCTTCTGTTTGTTTGGAGATGTTTACCTAGTCTGTCTCTATGAAACACTGAATGCACTCAAGCAAATTACTAGAAAGCAACTGAATACTCCTGGTCTTGCAAGTTGAGACTTGTTGTAATCTAAAACATACCTATAGGTATAATTATACATGGACTGATATATGCCTTGAAAGATTTCAGACAACTTCTTTCTAATAAACTACAGGCATGAAAGAAATGCCTCTAGAAGCAGAAGTATGCTTACACCGATTGCACAGGACCAGGTAAAATGTACAACTTTAGGATCATCTATATTAACCAAACATCTCAAGTTTTTCTGTGCATTATTATTTAGATAAATCTGGTAAATCAGTACATATAACATGTAAACATAATCTTGTCAGAAATCAAACGAACACTCAGATACTGGTTTACATCTTCTGAAGATGAAACAAATTCATGTATTCATAAATCTCTGACTTGCTTAGCCACTTTAAAAAATTTACATAAATGCTAAAATTCTTAATGAATTAATGTAACAGTAACACTAATGTCTTGTCAAAATAATTCTCCATGACGGGACCTAAATCTGTATCATTTAACCTCTAATGTAGAGTGTAAATGGTCAGCCATATCTCTACAATTCTGTTGTAAGGAGAAATCCTCTATCACATTTTCATGCATTTCTACCTGTAATTAACAATATAAAGATATATTATAGTTGTTTTACAAGACAAACACATGACACAGTAATGAAGTTAATGACTGAAAAGAGTTCTTAATGACAAGAGCTATACAATCAGATGGGATTAAAAATTTTTGAAGACCTGTCACCTTAATATCCCATTCCATAAAGGTGTGTGCTAGACGAATCCACTAACATTAACACTAATCTGATAAAAATAAGATATTCTGGACTGTTTGTCTGGTAACCTGTTCAAAAAATAGAAAGTGCGAAATCCAAACTTTAAGTTCCAATCCAAATTGAATATTATGATTGTCATGTAATTTTCATTATATCAAATTATGTTCAATTTGTAAAACCAATGTACATTCCTGAAGCTATTTCTAGGAAATAAATCAAATGAAAAGCTAAAGGAGGGTGAATATATGAAGAAAGACAAGAGAGGAGATTTATGCAGCATCCAACAAAGCAGTTGCATATCAACAAAGAGAAATGCATAATAAAATGCAGATACTGCAATTATCCAAATTCAAATATTGTTTTATGTTCTTTTAATTACGAATTTTCCATCCAGTAAAACAAAATTGGTCTGATAAAGATTTTAAGCTTACCAGACAAATGTCCAGTAATTATTTTTCACACACTGCTATAAATTAATACTAAAATTTTAATCAAATGGTATCATTGATGCAAATGTTGATGCTCACATCAGGGATGTGACATAAAGTAGGATATCTGTACTCTTTGTGACATAAAGTAGGATATCTGTACTCTTTGT
The DNA here is from genome assembly GCA_029721355.1 of Tegillarca granosa. Classification (NCBI taxonomy): domain Eukaryota; kingdom Metazoa; phylum Mollusca; class Bivalvia; order Arcoida; family Arcidae; genus Tegillarca; species Tegillarca granosa. The sequence goes on along the minus strand of CM056597.1, from coordinate 10,919,840 downwards.
TTGATTCAAGAAAATATCAGTAAAATGTGTCATCTAAATTTTTATTTCTGTCAATCTATGTAGTTAGATCCTGGATGGCTAAAATATGGCAAATAGGAAAAAGTCTTTTTATGAGCATGGTATTAACGGAAATATCAATCCTGTGGTGAAGATGGATGAAAAAACTCTGATGTATCATAAAATAAAAGTAAGCAAATTATTCTGAACAAGCACCTGTTCGCTCCTATAGTAATTAGTGTTGTTTGCGTACAAGTCAAAACAATTATTTCCCTGTCCAGTAGTACTGTGTTTCACTCACCTCAAAATAGTTTGACCAAACTATAGAAAGTTGTTTTATGAACCTGTCTCTTTCATATTTTGCACTAAAGTATAATACCCACTGTTCACTGCTTACACCAACTTCATGAGCTTCAAATTCCTATTTAAAGAATTATGACAATTAAACAATTAAAACTGAACGATTTGAAGTAGTAGTTTATCTATTAAATGGATCTTCAGTAATCTTTATTCCTTTCTCACAAAAAGATATTAGTTATTCATAAAGTTCTAAAATACACTGTAGTCTTGTTCCAGTATGGATAGACATTTTCAGTGAATAAGTAGCCTTGTAAGAAATGTAGCTTTATTAAATTTATATTGAAGTTTTGCATTTATTTTTACCTACTTACCACTATGGTAGCTAAGTTGGTAAAATGCTTGCTTCATATGTAGAAGGTGGGAGTTCGAACCCCGGCTGGGTCTGACCAAGACTTGAAATAGGCAGTGACTGACACTTGTCATTTAGAAATGAAAGTCACAGGGTCCAAACCAGGAAGACCTTAAAACCAATGTCCCATGTCACAGCAAGCGTGGCATGCCAAAGAACCCTCTCTTCACACTGCCCTGGGTGCACTCAGTCACTTCACCTATAGCTCTCCATATAAGTGAATTATTCTTGACTGGGATGTAAAACCCCAATCAATCAATCAATTTTCAACCACTTTAAAGTCTCTATTAAAACTCATATAAACGCTACTTACTAATATACAGAAAGACTTAATGGTATCATCTACTGATATCCCAGTAACTTCAGTAACATTGGCACTACCCAAAGTACGGAAAAAATTTGTCTGTACATCCTCATGACACATCAGTAATTTCTGTGGAGTCAAAACTAGACAACAGGGGAGACAACCTGGTCTATGGGAATTTTTCTGTGGAAAAAATATTAAAATATATTTATCATTGATACAAGAGATAAAAGTTGCTCTCATTTTGAAAAGCCTGATTATTCTCTGTTGTGATTAATGAAACACTTAAATTTTAGATCATTTAATGACCTTGAATTTTTTTTTTTCATTTTTTTACTTATTTATTTATTTATTTATTTTTATTTATTTATTTTATTTTTTTTTTTTTTTTTTGAAAACATGGAAAAACTTGTATAAATTCCTCAGTTTAGAAATAAAATTTTAAAGGAATATCAGAATAATGATAGCCAGAACTGTCAATAAAATAAATAGTTTAAAACAAAACTAATATATCCAAGACAAATAATATAACTACTTTGGATTTCACCTGGATCCAGTTTTGTTTAAAGTTTGATTACTAGTTGAATCAATTGTTTAGTCATTATTTTTAAAATTTTTATTGAAATGAATATAAGTGAAAAGAATTTCAATTTCAATTACACTTTTGTTTAAATCATGATATATTGTGATTTGTGTTAAAATTGATGATTAAAGTAATCATTCTTTGAACAACTGTGGTCAGGTGTGATTTAAACATTTAAATCTTCAATTGCTAAGATCAGAGCTGATGATATGCTGATGTTCAAGTCAAAAATTGGACCTATTACAACAATTTGAAACCTATATTTTTCACAAATATTTTGGTTAAAATTTCAAGATTTAGATATACTGGTACAAGTGTTTTATGTACAAAATTGTAATTTTTACTTTTCCACTATGTTTTTCCTTTTAGAGTTTTTCCAAAATTTCCTGAAATAAAGCTTATCTTTCTGATTCCAGGGTTCCAGAACTAGTACCAAAAAACAGTGTGACAGCTCTGATTAAACGTAACCATCCAATGATTGACTGAAATAATAATACATGTATTTACCACTGTAGATTCAGCAGCACATTGACATAAGCTCTGTAGCCAATCATTAGCTTCATGTTCAGATGCAGCAGATATCTGCCATGATGATCCATCAGTTTTGTTGACTTCAAATGTGTGTTCTCTGTCTGAATTTTTGGATCTTCTACAACCTGAACAATCTTCTCCTCCAACTTGTAAAAAATATTGTGGTTTACTGTCCTGTTTGTTGTTAAATATACATAAAATGCCTTCCCTGTTCAAAGAGTAAAAATATACATGTATTATTATTTAAATATTCTATTTGTTAACTATTAAAGTCAAAATCTAAATCTAAATACAAAACTAATAATTTAAAAAATCCATTCTATATGTCAAGTAGTTTATAGAAACTAATAGCAATCTGCATCAAATTTTTAAAATTTGATTTTATACAGTTTTATGTGAAGCTATGTTCATCACACTTGCCTTAGTACATTTGGAATTATGCATGGAATTTTTAAGGCATTTTTATCTCGGTACAGATTGTTATAGGGACCAAGTGGTCAAAGTTTTATAATTCTTATCACAATAGTTTTGAAAGGATTTGATTTATTGACAAACACCTGTTTGGCTAACAGATACATGTAGCACATGATCAAGTGATTTGCTGAGTTTTTCTGTAACAATGTGATGATGAGAAGTAAACTACCTTTCTAAAAGTCACAAGCAGTGTGCAACAGATATAAATTTGCATTTTCTAAATTAATCTTCTAAAATTACTTACCTTAGAACAACATAAGCTGGTTTCCATGTGTAACCATATATAAGTGTAGTGGGTAGAAGCTGAGAGCCTATAAAATGACTAGAAGTTGATTCCTGTATTCTGTATAACATGTGACCTTCTCTGAAGGTTTCATCTGATCTCCCTCTAGCTAAGGGATCATCCCAATGTATCAAAGAATAACAGCATAACTCTACTTCTGACTGCTGTATAAGGAAATAAATTAATACATGTAAATACATGTACATGTAAATAAGAGAAGATGGAAAGATTTTAAAAAATAGAAATTTTTTTGTGTGTAATTAACATATCTAAATTATATCTAACATATCAACATAAATGTTAGCAATTTTTATCATGCATTTCCACTGTAATGTAAAGTTTCTTCTCAAAACAAAACAAAGGCAATATGCACAAGTCACTCACACAAAGGATGATGCCATTAAGATATTACCATAACAGTATAATGAGTTACCTGTTAAAAGATCACACCAAGAGTGATTTCATATACAGGTGTATTGTGATTTTCATTACATGTAAATGTATAAGAGTTTTGAAACAGATTATAAAATAAACAAATATTTCATTGAAAAAGACTTGTAACATTATGATTTAAAGGTCTTGTAAAGTTACAAATACATATAATTATAAAGATTTTTTAACTTTTTAGTGTGCAAAATGCTTGTATTCATGCAAAATGAGACCAATTTTTAATGTCAACAGATGATTATACATCACACATATACTGAAACTTCTCTAATTTTATAAATCTAAGTTAGAAAACCAGCATGAAGCTTTTTTGGCACTATATGTTCTAGATAAGAAAATGTAGCACCAGTGTTTTGGTTGAATCATATCTGAGAAGATACATGTATATGTAGTTGTATATGGGTCTGGTATAATAGTGTAAAAGTTAGCTTGATGAGTGATTTGGCTACCTATAGGCTGCATGTTCCAAGTTAATTATAACATGATCACATGTGATGTCATTACCAATATAATCAATTAACATACTGACTATTTGAAATCTATTTTAGGATTATTTCACTCTAGTGTATTCTCAGATTGGAAACAAGAGTTCCGCATGGCAGAGCATGATACGCCCGTCAAATCTGCAAGTCATTTATGTGGATATTTTGTTTATTATGAACTGTAAAGGGACTTATACAGTTCATATGAGCTGTTCATAATCAATAAGTCAATTCAATTATTCATCACAATGATACAAAATGCAGTGCACAAGTCAACAAGTACAATAAAAAACAATAGTAATTATTGAGATTTTGGTATTATTTTCAGTAACAAAATAGACTTACCACCAGCCACACCATTTATATAATTTTACCATCATGTTCTTTTAACCTTCATCACAAAATTGAGGTAATCTCTAGTATACTGGGTTGTTTCAAAGACAGCAAGTTCTTCAGCCTACAACTCTATGTGTATCTGCTCCCTGGTAGAATAAATTAAGGAAGCTAGAGTTACGGTTCCTGAGCACTGCACTTCGGATTATGGTGGTAAGTAAGCATACCAAGTTTCAAGTCATTCTGACCATAGATGTCAGAGTTATGGGCCAGACAAACCCGCCGCGTACTCTGGCAACACACAAAGGGGAATAACTCAAAAATTAAGGAAGCTAGAGTTACGGTTCCTGAGCATTGCACTTCGTATCAACGTGGTAAGTAAGCATACCAAGTTTCAAGTCATTCTGACCATAGATGTCAGAGTTATGGGCCGGACAAACCCGCCGCCAGTACGCCCGCCCGCCCATCCACCCGCCAAGGGTGATCCCATAATACGCCCCGTATTTGACGGGCGAATAAAAATGTAAAAACAAAGATAAAATTTAAAATAAAATCAAAGCACTTACATCAATATGACATTCTTTAGCTACAAATTTCTTTAAGGCTATTTTCTGTATTGTTGCATCATTTAATACTGTTAGTTTAGGTTTATTGGTATGATGGTTTTCTTCCATGGCATAAGACAAACAATTTATGATAGCTCTGAAACCAAAACAAAAATTCATTTTATTTCTACACTTGTCTTTTCTTTTTTCTAAGATCGATTGCGAACCTGATGTGGAAAGTGGAGTGATGATGTTTTATGCCAAAGTCATGATTCCTTTGCTCATCACAGGAGGTCAGTTCCAGGATAGTTGAGCCTGTAGAAAATTATCGAGCTTGGGCAAGTAAACAGGCAAACTTTATCTCACTATGATATGAAAAGTAAAAAGTATGATATTAACATAGGGTTGATTTAATAAACCAATTCATCATTTGGCAATGTTTTATTAGACAATGAAAATTGAAACACAAGCAGTAGCATGCCATTATAGATTAATATTTAGACACTTCCATTTAATATGTTCATGTGAACATTTCAATCAGAGGTAGTTCAAAATATGTGATGCTGCCATCATAATTAAAATCTGCATATTTGCAGTATTCAAAAAACCTTAATTCATTGCCATCATTTGTTTAGTTAAATTTTAATCAATTTTAAGAGTTTTGGAGATGAATGGAGGGAGGCTTATAAGATCAAAGGTGAAACAGATTTTGGGACTTCAAAATAGTGCAGCAATAGGGAGTTGGCAAAATTATCAAGAGGAATTATAATAAAGTTTGACATATTTCAAAAGAATGATATTTTTACTTGTCTCAGATGAAAATGCAAAATCATTTTAAACTTTAAATCTTTGTTAAAGAATTTGAATTGTTTTAAGTAATGAAAAATACACTGCTATATACAAGGTATGATAAAAGAATTATTGGACTTATACATGTACTGGGAAATATTGTCTATGGCTGATTCAAAGACTGCATCCGCACATTCACTTTATTAATGGTTAACTAATTGACTAACTACCCTTATGTTATAGCAGTAACAGATATTCCTGAACAAATATCATTAATCATAAAATAAAATGTTATAAATGTCTAGAAAGATAATTTCAAACATTTGTTTGATATCAAAATTATCTTCTGGAAAATCATCTTAGCTTTATATCAGATAAGAGGAAATTATTACCTAGTAATTAACTGGTTCCCTGTAGTTATCCAGTACTGCTTCCTTCTGTTGGTACAAACAATCTGAATGACTTGTTCATCTACACTTAACTACCAAAAAAAATAATAATAACAATAATTATAATTATATAACTACTGTAAAATCAGTCCCTCAATAACTATGTCATCTCATTAACTTCCATATTTTAACCAAATTTGTATAATATTTTCTAATTTCTCTAAAAGTTACCTTTAGAAAAGTTTTTGCATTCCCTTTTTTATAATGGATGCTCTATGCTGTATTGTCACATGAAATTCTACATTTGTTTTTCAAGTTAAACACAAACAAATGTATGCATAGCCACAGTGATAAAATCCTATATACATGTACTGATAATACATGTATACTATACTTCACAGGTGAGGCCACAACTCTTTGAAAACATATTTCTGTTGGAGACAGATGTCCATATAAGAAAGAGGACACCATTGTACCAACATATTATAAGATAAGTTAGAAGATTAAATAGCTTACCAGCACAACTACTTAATAAAAAAAAAATAATCAAAATTTATATATAAACCTAAAACTAGATTTTGATGATCTTGCTAGAGATTTGATCTAAACAACATCCATATGTATCATGCATGTGAGCTAGCTAACAAAGTTAAGGTAATGTATAACATGTATTTACAGAGATATAGTCAAGATCTGTAAAGAGTACTGAGGCTTCTTTAGCAAATTTCTTGTCTCCTTGATCCTGATACAATAGATATATAGTTTTATCTGTGATTAATACAAATATAGTCCTAGTTTCTCCCTCTGTGTGTCCCATTCTGGTTCCAAATATCTGAAAAAAAAATTAAAAAAATAAAATTGAAAAAAATATAAATTTTAAATAAATAAATAAATAAATAAATAAATAAAACAAAACAAAATAAAAATAAACAAATATATGAATAAACAAAAATATTAAAAATAATATATACATTATAGTAAATCTACTTTCATTAAAACATTATTACATGTATTAAGAATTTGTTTATATTAAAATCTTGATCATTTTAATTCTTTTTCCAGTCAAGAAGAGAATCTGATGATAAATCAACAGAGGCTAAAAATTAAAATTGTAGTAGAAAAAATTTTGAACTTGAAGTGTAGCTATAAGAGAGCTATATATTGAGGGACATCATGAAGAAAGTTTTACTGTATATACAGGTAGTGTCTTATCATTAGTTATGTGAAGCACCTGTTTCCACAATTTACATTTAATGTTATAAGAATGAAGTAAATTAAGTAATAAAATATAAATTTTTATCATTTAATGGTTAATTTAGTTTCATCCATATCAATATTACAGAGTTTTATCATCCAGAAACCAAAAAGTTATGTGGACACTGACTTCATGACTTTCTGTATGTTATACAATAGATCTGCAATTCTCAAAGGGATACAAAAATACAAGTTATTACCTTCACAAACTGTTCTTCAGAGTCTTCAAATACTTCTAACATTAAATTTAACAGTGTATTATTATCTAACCTGAAAAGAAAAAAATGTGCATCTTCATTTAAATATCAAAATTGATGGGTCTTTTGTTACCTGACTTGCATCTCTAAAAGTACTTAAAACAGTTCCTTCAAATGATTTACAAAACATATTAAAGCATATTCTCAAAAAGCAAAAAGTTTGATTGTGATGTGTGATTATCTCCCTTACCCATGAGACCAAAAAGCATACACTACAATATAGCTAAGAAATACTATTATTTCTTTTGGCATTAAAGAGGAAGAAAAAATTTATTATCATTAATAAATTTGTACAGCATTAGGATGAAGCATGTATTTTTACTGGTTTTTATTGCATAGTTTGGTCCAAAATGGAAAATATCAGTAACCAATTATCTGAAAACAGATAAACATTGGCAAGAGTATTTCATTAAAATTATAAAGACAAAACCATTGTTAAGATAATATTTTAAATGAAGAAAACTAATAGGATGATACATTTAACTCAAAACCAATCACTTACATAATTTCTCCATTATATTCTGGTTCATCTAACAAACTGCCTACATCATGTTCTTCTTCTTCTAACACTGTTGAATCATCTTCCTCTTCGAATAACATCCTGTTGACTGCAGAATCGGACTGATATATCAAAAAGTCAGCCCTATCCTGAAGCTGGGATGTAACAGATTTATCCTTAACAGAATCAACATCAGAGGGAATCTTGGAATTAATCTGTGTTAATTCTGTAATACATGTATCTGTCTCTGATGAAATATTTGTATGCCTGTCATAAAACTCAACATCTTTTGTACATGTATCTAAATGCTTTTTATTTTCTATATCAAATGGTTTCTTTTTCTCCTCAGTATTATTAAAGACATATATATCACAGTTTCTGTCTTCATTATTAGTTTTTGTAGTTAGGCCATCATTTGGTGTGTGATACACAGAAGTATCCATCACATCTTTCTCTCCACCCAAAGTCTGTGTTTGCATTTTATTATCTGGAGTGTGATAAATTGATTCATCCTTTACATCACCTTCATTATCACAATAATCTTCATCAAATGAAAGCTGGTAAAGCTTTGCTAACTCGGTTTTTGAGTATGTGTGCAAAATTTCACTATTTTCATCTGCAGTACTCTTCATTTCAGAATTACATTCCGATAACAAATTCTGGGAATTTTTTCTTGATCCTTGATTATTTTCACTATTATACTTTATTAAAGGTTTCTCAATCTTACTGGGACTATTTTGAGTTTGTGAACTACAGAAATTATCACCCCTATATTTATCTTGAGTATTTGAAGTTTGTGGCACACCCTGTACTTCTGATACACCCTGTACGACCGTCTCATTACCAAGCACAGGTGAGTCCATTCCATCACCAGGAGATCTATCACTTAAATGCATTCCATCAGGTAAGTTTTTCATAATTTCCTCTAATTTATCCCCTTTTATAAGACTAATACCATCTTTTATCACTGTCTGTTTTGAATGTAACTTTTTCTTTGATTTTTTCTTTTTTCCTTTAGATTTAACATGAATCACTTCAATACCTAGGTCCTCATCTGGACATTCCTCGTTAACTGACACAGCACTTGCTAACCTTGTTATCCGTGTGTCTAGTTCATCCAGTTTATCTTGTGTGTCGTTTTTATCTATGTTACAGCCTGAGTCTATGGATAAAGTTTTGGAATCATGACTGGCTGAACTTGTATCTGCACTCTGTACACTTACATTGTCTCCATCATTAAGTGCAGTATTGGATCCTTGTGTTGATAACATGGACTGTAAAAGACATATCACATTTCATCATGTAGTAACTTACATAAGAAAGAGAAATAAAAAAGTTCTGAAAAATGTTAAATAGTTCAGAATCAAAAGGTTTAATAAGTAATCCTGTAAGTTTACAGTACCGGGTACTTGATTTTATTTGAGTGGTCCCTAGTTGATCACCGAAAAATCTTCAGAGTACATGATAACAAAAACATTCCCCTTTCTTTGCCAAATAGGCAGAATCATTATCACAATCATGTTTAGTTATACTCTAAACATCTTTGGGGCTTTGGGGACCAAGTGATCAAAAGCACCATATTATGGATCACAAAGCATTTCATCACCAAAGTTAAAATTCCACTCAGGCAGATCATAGTGTGAGTACACTTGTTTACTTGCTGCAGGTAATGCTAATATAAATGATACTTACAGAGGATCTCTCCTTTGTTGGCATTATACTGTCCATACTACAAAGTGACACTTTATCTTCATCCTCTCTTGCAGCTTCAGACTCTGCCCGGCTTCGAGGAGGATATGTATTTAGATCTAAGTATGCAACATCCTAAAATAAATCATTCAAAAACAAATGTATTCCTCAATAATACAGGACTGTTCAATGCATAAATGTAGCTAATTTTACAATAAAATATACAAGGCTTTACCTTAATACAAGTCCCACAAAACCATATGGATTACCTGACTTACTTTTATTTACACAAAATAACATTTAATTGGAAGACAAATTTCCTCCAAATTGTACTTTCCTTGAAATTTAAGTGTTATTTAACACTAAAGCATCATCGTCAAATGCAAAGATATATGTCTCAACCTGAAGAAATTTTGTATTTATTTTAATTAAAATTTTGGATTCTCAGAAATTCTTTGATCAAAATCAAGCAATAACATTCAACTTCTATGGTAGCTACACTGACTTAGCACAATTAATGTTGATGATGGGTAAATATGAAATACTGTAACCCCCATTGAAAAATAACACAAAATATCAGGTGAGTGTCAATATTACAGAATCATAACCTTTATCAACACATTTACAATTAAGTTCTCTTTTACATGATTGCAAACTATTTCAGATATAAATAACTACTATTTAACACTAGGTTAACCAGCACTTAAAACTTACATAATCTAGCTGGAAGACAGCATACTCCAGACCAGCTGTCAATGTGAGTAAAACATTCATCCTCTAAAGAACATATACAAGAGAAAAAAGTAACATATACTAAAACTAAACCAGAAATACTAATGTACAAATAAAGGTTACTAATGTACGAATAAAGGTAACTAATGTACGAATAAAGCTAGATTCAAGTTACTGTTACTTCAAATCGTATTTATAAATCATCTTTAGAGAAGAATCCTTCAAGATTAGCTTTTTTTAAATTAGATTCTCTTGAAATACATTATAATCATTTTTAGCGAGGAAACTATCGATTTCATAATTATGATCACAAATGACTGACAATTTTTGATGAGTAACTGGATAATAAATACATAATAACTGATACTGAAACTAAATGTAATAAAACCTGTATATAATGACCACCAACAAGATCTCAGAAATATAGACTTTATATAGACATATGGTATTTATATACTAGGTCTTTAGAAAATAGGACAGGATCTCAAAACACCAATCTTAATGGACAGGTGTTCTCATACATAAGTGTATGCAGGCCTTCACAAACGCCGATTTTTGGCAAAAAACGCCGATTCAAACTTAAAAAAGCCGATTGAAAAATATCCGAATCGGCTTTTTTCCCCATAATAGTAAGAAAAAATCTGATTAAAAATTCTTTAATGCCGGCTTGTTAACAATTAAAATTACTCAGGACAGTGTCACGATTCACTGAACTTCCCTATTCACAGGTAATTTCCTAATACCTTACAAGTTAATTGATTACTAGTGGCTTCACCTGTTCACATCGTTTCTACCAGAGTATACAAACATATACACATGCCTGATTGACCCAATTTATATAGTTAATAACCTCCCCTGAATTTTATATACAAGAGCTGACTAGATTGATAACGACAGTTTTCAGGTTACCAACAACATGATCACGGCATTACACGTTGTTTTTTATGTTATATGTCGATCTATTTTAAGTTACCAGGGATGGGATTTTTGCAAGATATCAATAAGCGGTATTTATGAACATTTATCTATATATGCGACATTGTCACGCATCGACTTACATGTATAATTTATAATTAAAACGACAGATATCCCGAAGTACCAAACACAATTCAGTTTAACTGTTTATTGACGTTTTGTTGCATTGCCAATGACTGAACAGTTATGGAAAGATAAAAAGCAGTATGTTACCACCATATTTTGAAATAAAAATTAAATGTTTATTTCTTTACCTATCTGATGTACATGTATGTTTATTAAAAAAAACAAAATTGTTCCGGGGTGGGGGGTACCCTTTGCCTAACGTTGGGAGGCGGGGGGGGGGGAGTTGATGTACCCTTTGCCTACCGCCGATTGACCCTACCGGCATTTGTGGAGCCCTGGGTGTATGTATATCTTAATCTTAATTATACATATGAGTTTAATGAAGTTAATCTGACACTGATAGTAAAGTGTGTCAAAATTTTAAATGTTTATTTTTCTTTTTCCTTCTAATGAAAAGGCTTCAACTTCAGATACACTAAAGTCAGATAACAAAAGATTAATATACATTTTACTTTGGTTATTTTATAATGAACACTAACCTGTTGATCTAGTACTAATGATTCTTTAACATAGTACTTTTTAACTAACTTCTCATTCATTTCAAAACATCTGAGGTAGCTCTCTAATGAACTTTCATTTAAAGCCATAAACAACCATGCTCTACCTGTTAAAAGTATAGTTTTTATCTTTGTTTAATAATTTATGTCTATATTCAGTAAGTGGAGTCATATATCAGAGTTTTATATGACATTGAAACAACTTAAAAAGTTTAAATACACAGATTTTACTGTTTTGACAAAATCAGTACAATAACATTGAATCAAACAAACAAAAAACAAATAACCTTTTTCCATTAAAACAGAATACAGCTTACAGAATTGACAGTTGATGTCACAGTAATCACGGCTGATATGTTGAATATTGTCTATAACAAAGTCATATGTACAATATTTCTGCAAATTGTGGTGAGGCTTTTTTCTTATTCTTATTAAATAATCTTAAGAATTTATCTGCATACAAGTTCATGTGATGCATGAAATTTGTGCAGATGTTTCTCATCTGATCTGAACCTACAGCAGTGAGAAGTACACATTTGTATTGAATGCTATGCCTTATTCACTCAGTTATCACACAGTAGCTATGGTATAAATAATCTACCTTGGACTTGTCTTTGTTGTTTTTGTCATAGTATACTGGAAGGTGCAGACTTGATATGGGTGGAATATTTTTGCCTGTGATTACATATAGATAATTACAGTAAATCATTAATAACTATTCTTTTTTAAAGAGAAAATTTACCTCTTCCTAGATCAGTTGTTACATTCTGTAGTCTTTTTATTTCTTTGATGGCATTTTTTCTGGTAAATTCTGTGACAACTTTCCAGTAACCATGACCAATGTGTTTCAATCTAAATTTTGAGAGTACAGCAATAATAAAAATATTTAGGAAAATAAAAATCAACACAATCAATCAATTTAACAATGAATGAATGAATGAAAATCTAAGTACCAGAACTTTAGGGAAATCTTATCGACATTTCATTAAGTAATATTTGCATGTCCATGTACCTAGTTTCACAATGAGGAAAACAATTAGAAAGACATGTAAGGCATGAAAAACTTACTTTAATTAGTGGAGGAAACCATAGCACCCATCATTTAATAAGCGAACTGATAAACTAACAGAAAATCAAGGAAAGGGAGATAATTACGTTTAAAGAAAAATGACGAGATCGATGATGATTATGATAATAAGATGAGGATGACAACAACAAAATCAACAATAATTATAATAAACAAATTGAATGAGTGGACCCAAATACCAAAATCTCTGCAATGATAAAGGAACAGGATTAAGTTTAGAGATTGTCATAAATTAGCAATTCAAATACAAATGAAATCAAATTTGAAAGGGCAGAACAGGTACTATAAGAAGAAACCATATAATCCCTGGTAATATAAATAACTACATATTCTGTCCTTACTAAATACCACGTTTCCTGAAATGCTGTTCTGTATTATGAAAGGAGTTGCACTAATAGCATATGTTCAAAAGAGCCTAACTCCCAAAAATTAAGGGGTTGAACGGTTCAAAATTTCATGACAATAGGTACAGCATATTCTGTTCTCACTACATACCAAGTTTACTAAATATCTGTTAAGTAGCTTGAGGAGATATAAAAAAAAATACCTTTTGCAAATTTATTGCAAAGGGTATAATTATCATGAAATAAAGATCTATAGTGGTGGTCTTAAAACTTTCATTTTAGATGATGATTTGTATAAATTAAAAGGCATAACTAATAGTGTATGCAATAGAATTCCAATGGAAAAAACTCACCCATGGAGGAATACATGGTCAAAATGTTCACACAGTTTATGGCACTGCCAGCTATTGTTGCTAAGTATGACAGGATTTTCTGTATTACTGCAGCATTCTTGTACCTAAAAAGTTAGTTGACAAAATATCAATTGTTACATATAATTGAAATTAATTTTAACTTAAAACTGGTAATATAAATATGTACTGAGTATTTAAAATTTACAAGCTCATTGGTTCTGGGAGTTAACTGTTCAGTGATTTGTGAATTTTAATTTAAGTCACTATCTTCTTAAGCGACTTTTCAAAAATCATACCATAAGATTGCCATAAAGACAATAAATTACATAAAAACATGATATTAAATAAACAGCATTATCAACATGCCAAGCTCTTGATTCACAAATACACAATACATATTTTCATTAAATGTTTCTCATCATATATGCAAATTTACATATATTTTCCACAGATAAATTCTAAAAAATTAAATCACATTATACTGAATTCTATAATTCACAATCAATTTATATCACCACCAAAAATTATTGTATTTAAAATACAGCATAAATGAACTAGAATCACAAAAATTGAAGATACTGATTCAACAGATTGTGTCATATTGACATTCACTAACATTACACTAGTCTAGAAATCAGATATATATACTGTATGCATGGTCTGAAAAGTGTAATTTATTTCCACCTGTTACCCATTATCTGTTTGTTTACTTATCAAAAATTAACAGGTAACCTAATTATATCCTATTAAATGCAGTATACATCACTACTTTACATCATTGTATTCAATAATACCTGTTACAGACAAAACAGCATTCGAGACGAAAACCCCTTACAGTTGCAGTGTTTAGTCTTCCAAGATGAATATCCCATTCAGTACTTCTCTCGAGTTTTGATTTCTTTTTTTTTTTTTTTTCTTCCTTTCTTTCTTTCTTTTCTTTTCTTTTTTAATTTTTATTTATTTTTATTTATTTTATTTTTTATTATTTTATTTTTGTGTTATTTTAAAAAGATAACTCCTGAAAAATTCCTTGAAATTCCCTAGCTTCTGAAACTGATTAGGATTTTTTACCTCAAATGACTGATCACTGCAACTGTGTGCCTATGATCCAATGATACCAGTTTTATTAGTGAAAGACATTTAAAAAATCAAATGTTTGAAAAAATTGATACAGATTTTTTTTTTTCTTTCTTTCTTTGGGGTTTTCGCCTCTATTGTAATTTTGTATGAAGTAACAGGTATTATTCAATTTATAGAACCAGTATATTACCCTAGAATACGCAAAACATTAGTCCAGACACAAGGAGAGAGAGAGAGAGAGAGAGAGAGAGAGAGAGAGAGAGAGAGAGAGAGAGAGAGAGAGAGAGAGAGAGAGAGAGAGAGAGAGAGCGTGTGTGTGTATGTGTGTGTGTGTCTAGGGTACTGCATTTAAATTATGAAAAGTGAATTTTATTCAAATAATAAAATGTCAACTCAGAGATTTCTCTTCTAGTATATGCGTCTTTAGTCAACTTAATCATCTGATCATGTGAGAGTCAAATGACAATAGATCTACTTTACAAACCGATTTTATCGCTTTGCTGACATTTGCAATGATCCTATCCTTCAATCTTAATCTATCCGAAACAGAAGCCATTTTCAGATCTTCAGATTCACCATCATTATTTAAAATCAATCACATCTTGTTGGTGAAATGGGTAAAATTAGTTTAAAATCAGAAACATCGTCAGCTACTTTCACTTCCGCCTACTAAATTTTTCTTAACACGAGTAGATGCATTCAAGTACAATTATTTCGACAGGATTTGGATTGGAAACTGTATTCATCTTCTCAAATGATCGGGTTTTATTGAAAGTTTTTAAAAATTTAAATGTTAAAAATTTTAAAGCACTTATTTGGTTTTATTTATCGAAAGTTTTAAATAATATTTATCAGGGTTCACTTAAATCAGAAGATGATATGCTTGCGCAAAATAATACATTAATTCAAGATGGCTGGCTTGAACAAAAATTTACAAGATTATTTATCAAGAAGTTCGACAAGTGTAGCTTCGTCTAGCACAGGAACCGAAAAAAGTGGTGGATTTGGACTTGGAAGGTTCAACTTCTTCAACAGAAATAGTGAACCGGTTCCTGATGACACTGGCGATGTAGCAAATAGTTGGTTTTCAAAAGCTCAAAATGACCCACTTTTCCCAGGTTTGGTAAGTTTGAAAACTAATGCTATTTCATAGGAGAAGCCAAAGGATTCATATCAGTAATTCTGGGAAGAACAACTACAACATACGATGACTGCGGAAATTTAAATAAATAATTATGGCATCTTCATGTCTATACACTTACACCAACAGCAAATTAATTGGTTCTAATCTTACAAATTAACCTTAACTGAATACTCAACTTTACAGAGAAATTTAATAAAACATATGGCTTTCTCTATGAAAACTTCACAATATCTTCTTCAAAGATATACATAGGAATACTTCTGAATAGTTGGACTTCAACTAGAAAGGTGTCAGTTTGTACTAATATAATTTACTCTACTTTTTGTTCAGTTAAACGTTCAAAAGGTTTAGGACAATCTATCCCTACATTTCAGAATTTCTGAAATGTAGGGATAGATTGTCCCTGAGAATAGCCGGCTTATTTGATTGTTATATACTAAAATATTTCAATAAAATACAATTTCAACTGCATTGAAAAAGATCACCTGAAACATTTATAGGAAATAAATTTTTGATTTTATTGGAATATGAGATAAAAAAAAAAAAAATAGAATAGGCCAGAATCTATATTGAACTATGGAATTTATTACATTTGATGTTTCTGTTTTATTTTTATTTATTTATTCATTTATTTATTTATTTATTTGTTTATTTATTTATTTAGACAAAGAAACAAAGAATATTTGGCTTTGTATTGTGTTTGTTATTGGGGACATTTTGTTTTTCAATGGTAAGTTAACATCATCAGAACAACTAGAATATAAGGTTTATAAAATATTATATATCAGAGCTCACATAGCATTTATCAAATTGTCTGGGAAAAAATCTGCTTTAGTAGTGGACAGGTGAAAATGTGATCATGCTTTTCTCACTTGATATTGGTATTTAGAAAATTCAACTTTTGTATTCATAGTTTATCATAATAAACTTGACAAAAAATAAGTAGTTTCAAGTTTCAGCATAATACAAGTACAAAGTCGGTAAAATCATGCAGCTCAGAATATCAACATCTTGATGACAAGAGGGTTTGAATTATGAATGCTTTTAAATATCTAAATCACATGGTTTATGCCTACATTGTGGGTTTGACTAAATTTGCTTTGTGGGATCAATGCCTCCCAAAAAGGGGGAAAAATAAAACAACGGGGATCTGACAAGAACGAGATATCAGTGTGTCTTGGGTGATGGGTTATATAAAGCTGTTGTAGAGCACTATATATGTATTTGAAATCCATTATTCATTGTGTGGCCAAGTATTTAATGTTCATGATTTGTGAACTGTTGTTTCATGTATCAATCAAGTTGCAAGCAATATGTTTCGTCAACATTAAATGTCATGTTGCTCCATTTCTTACTGATGCAGAAATAAATAACTACTAGCAGATTAACATATACTAAGACTTAAGTAAACAGCTGATTTATTTTTGTAACTTGCTTCAGGTTTTAACTAGTACATTTTTATTATCTAATAGTCTCAGCTAATACAAAGATGGTTATTGAAGCAAGTTGCATGAATGTATATATCTACATGCAGTCAGGAAAAAAAATGCTGGTTTGCATAAAATGTTTTTGCATTGTCTCGATGTTAAAGAAGGGGTACCTCTGTGATTCAGTGGTCTTAAGTGTACACTTATCACAGCACTCTGACAGATCTTAATTTAAGAAAATTTGTCAGTTTCCATGCCAATGGTGGGTAGTTTTCTCCAGGCAATCTACTTACCTCGACCATCCCTGAACTGACCATGTCAGCTGGGGTGTAAAACACTGTTTTTCCACTTTACCCTACTCAGTGTTATGGAAGTACACTATATATGGTTGTTCTATATTACAGGCCACATTATACATTCCACTTTTGTTATTAAAAGCCAGAAAATTTGCTGTTTTATACACTTTAGGAAGCTTGTTTGTTATATTTAGGTAAGTTCTCATTACCCACACCAGTACAAGTCAATATGACAGGACACAGGTGTTGCTTTCTTAGACAAGTTGAATTGCTTAATACAGAGACTTTGTCGTTAATTTATTTAGAGGACCATCAATTTTGTTAATGGAATACATTTTAAAATCAATTTGTAAAATCTCTCTCTCTCTCTCTCTCTCTCTCTCTCTCTCTCTCTCTCTCTCTCTCTCTCTCTCTCTCTCTTGCTGTTGTTGTTGTTGTATAAATATTTTGTAGTTTTTTTACATGTTAGGAAACATTGTTATTTAGTAGGAAAGAGACATCTTTTTTCTTGAATTATGAGATTTTCTTTTATGTTTTAATATCATTAAGAATATCTTGCTAAATTAAACAGATAGAGAAATTTAAGCAACTTGTATTATACATGTTTATGTATTTATTTTATATATAATTTCAGTTTTTCATTTTTATGGGGACCTGTCAATCATTTGAAACATTTATTCTCAGTACCAAGATTACCATTTACTTCAGCATATTTTGGAACATTATTTGCTACATTATATTTTGCATTATGGGTTAGTATGCCTTTTTATTTTCTAACTCATTTACTTTATAATTTGTAATTTCTTCAGTACTCTTTGACAGTTTTATAGATGTAATTAAAATATTTAGTGTAGTGAGAATTTTAACTCTGTTCATTCAAATTCAAAGAGATTCACATATGTTAACTAATACAAGTATAAATGTCAGAAGTATTGATCACAATTGTTTCCTGACAAACAGTATTGTTGTTAGGTTATTGGTGTACATGGATGAAATGGTACTGGCACTAGCTTTCAAAGTCCAATGTTGTGAGATCAAACCCTCACACAAACTTGGAAATTTTCTTAAAATATTTTTAATCACTTCTGATATTTGAACTGTAAAATATATCTTCTAGATTAATCTTTGAGACAAGATTCAAAGCTTAGGTATTTTGTCTCCGTGCATGATAAAGACAACTTTGTGGAGTTAGAAGAATAATAGGCCACCTACTATTGATACATAAGATGCTTACAGTGAGAAGCATTTGAAACTCTAAACAACATAAAATAGTGTATATTTACCTGACTCAGTCAGTTTTCATCACTTCCAATAAATAATAAGCATCCTCTGTAGTAACTTTCTTTTAAGTGCCTCCTTTGTGTTATTTTTATACACAACATTGGATTTCTGTTGTTTAAAAGACTTTCTGAATAGTGAGTTTTTTAATGGTTGTTTAATGTGGTCATTCTATAAAAGATTTATTGTATGGTACATTGTAATTTATGAGTTAATATGTAATTGAAAACTCAGTCCAGTAAGTCATTGTATACTTTATCTTTATTTACAGTCAAGAAGTACAGTTTTAACAGTTATATGTGCAGTATTACAAATATTATCACTAGTCTGGTAAGTGAAATTAGTAATAAAATCCAATTTACCAGTATACAGATTTTATGTTGATTAAACAGTTACCAGCTGATAGAATTTGCATTATACACTAATTTATTATTTGTAAATTGTGATACTTTAGAGTTCTTTTGTTTGGGTGTTTTTGTGATTTACCTGATTTTGGGTAGTGCAGAGAACTTAAACTTGGTTCTTTATGAATTTATGTAATTGATTGTTTTGATACAAAAAAGGTATATTGTATTGACAGAAACTCTACTAGCTTAAAAAGAGTTGTTTGAGGTAACATATCCCAGGTATTCTTTACTCACTGAGGTGTTGAATCAATTGCTTTATCTTCCTCTGCTAAGAATAGGTAATTTAGAAATAGCATATTTTGTAATATTTTACTTTACAGAATCATTTGTTTTAAAGTTATTGTCTTTACTTTCAGGTACATAGTTAGTTATATCCCAGGTGGACAAACAGGACTGAAATTTTTTACAAAAATATTTTATGCTGCAGCATCCAAAACAGTCCAGAAAACACTCCCTGTATAATTTTCTGTGATATCATATAACTGATTTTAATGAATGGTTGTGTAATAGGTGTAAATTATTTTGAAATGTATGGTACTACTGTGGTTAAAAAGAATCATTGCATTTGTGTTTGTACCAGATCTGAGTTTTATCATGTAAGTTGTAATGGTGGATACATATTCATTGAAACAATTGGATTATTGTCCTAAAACAGATTAGTATATTTTCTGTCATTTATTTACTATGGAAATCACCATACTCCATAATTAAAGCTCATCTGAGTTTATGGTACATGTATTGTGCAGCATGTGTATGTGCATGTGAGTATCATAAAACACATTTCCAACTTCTCTTCTGAAACTACTGACCAGATTTCAAGGAAAATGTCAGAAGTTTATACTATCTCCATGCAATTTAGATAATCTTTGTGGCATTGACATAAACTAGGCTAAGCTTATTACCTTTGAACTTTTGCCACTACCGGTATTTTAGGTGTTTTTATATTTTTCAGGGTGAGATGTCAGGGTCATGAGAATATTGCAAAGTTTTTAAATTGCTATTACTTAACTTAACTATCTTAATTTATGACATGGAAGCGTCGAGGCTTTGCAAAGGTTAAGGGGTATTACATGATGCACTGCCGGTTGAATATAATGTTTCTGATCTCATCACCATCTTATCCTTATAAATGGTTGTTATACAGCCAAAAAGGAAAAACTTAAATTTGCTCATTCATCATATTTTTATAGAAATCCATTAATGGTTCCAGATTGCTAGTACCCCCTCATGACGATGAATAGAAATAAACTGTTTGATGTAAAGAACATGTTTCTTTAAGATGATGATGTGTGTATTTTTTCACATTGTTTTAGATACAATTCATAATTGTACAGAAAAAATCTAAATATTAAAACCATTTGTGAGTCTGATTTTAGCATTATAAAGAGGTTTGAGAGAGAATTTAAAGAAAATTATTAAAGAAATAGACTTTAGAACTTAAAAATACTGTGGCATTTAGCAAGATGGCAAAGTTATTGAGGGGCATTATATTGAGGTTTATCTGTATATTTAATTTTATCATAAATTAATGTCTCTGATATTTACATTTTGATCAAAATATATTTATAAATTAAAATTGTTATATTCAAGATAAATGTATCAGAACATTATATGTTTATAATTTTATATCTGTTACATGTAATGTAGTATGGAGCCTAAAGTTATCACATTTTGCTGGTTTACTTTATGTTCAGTAAATTGTTACTCTGTCCTCTGAGAGGATATTGATCAACCCATGACAGTTCATCAGTCTTGTTTATATTGATTAAACATTATTAAATGTAGTATGAAGATGTTAATTGAAGGCATTAAAAGTCATCAAAATACAGTATCATTAGTACATTAACCAAGTATTGAAGAAAAGAAAGCAAGTCTAAGTCTGATAAATGATACATTTTATTTACATTGTTAGTCTGAGTATTGAGAGGTGCTAAGGTTTTGAGTTCACAGATGAAATAAGATGTTTGTGATGTAGATACTTTATTTTTGTTACATTGTTTTCATTTGTGCAACACTAATATCTAGTCATGAAAATGAAAAAAAAAAATATGAACAGTAACATTTACTACATTACAGTTTTATATATCATGTTTTCAATCAAAATAATAAGCTGGTATATTTTTTATAATGATAAAATATACATATAGCATTGTTCTCTATTCCCATGTAGATTTTAGACTGTCAAATATGTATTAAAATCATTACAGATGATATTATTTTAAAACATGTAATTATGCCATTTTTAACAATATATTAGATAATAAATCATGTGATTTTTAAAAGAGAGGATGTTTGATTACATAAACAGTACAGAAATGAATACAATATAAAAACTCTACATACATGTATATTACCAGTCATTTCAAGATTATCACAAATTTAATTTCATTGTTTTCATGAAAGATTGCAATGTATTGTTTTCCTAGTTTTTCATTAAATCAAAATTTTCAATAGCTAAAAAGGGTAATAGTATTCAATAATACTTTTATTTTATTGACAAAATGAATTTTCTGCCAAAAATTACTGAATAAATCATTTTGTGAATGCCTTATTGTCTCTGATTTAATAACTCCCATAAAGTCCCACAAATTGATAAAATATATGTAACTAATTTAGGCACCTGTTTAAACATCAGGTCCCAGTTTCACAATCATACACTCAACTAAATTTTTTCTTTTTTCTGATCAATATTTTAAAAATTTTAAGTTTTATGAAATGATGTTTTATTTTGTTCAACAAATCTTGCTAAACAAATTAAATATATCATTTTATATTTAATTTTAACAGTGTAATGTCTAAAAAATTGACACTGAAATATCCTCTAATTTGAGTTGAGTGTACACTCAATTGAGTGAATGATCTTGAAACTAAGGCCAGGTAAGATTTCTGATTTCTATTGCATTTTTTTGGTCAAATGTAGTATATATTATACATTGTATTTTCTTTTTACTTGCATCAATTATAAAAGGAATATTTGGCAATCCATATTAAATTGCTTTCTTGATTGATAAAAAGTTCTTGCAGTCTTGCAGTGTGTGTGTATGTGTGTGTGGAATTAGATGTTGCATCAATCTAACAAAAGGAGTTAAAATAAGTTTCATGTCGGGCCATTTGCTCATATTCTACCCAAAACTCTCTTCAAAGGCAGAGACATGGTTATTCAAAGCTCTGTAAACTTGCTTAGTAGAGATTTGTATTTTGTGTATAAGGCAATATTAATTTCTTTTAAATTTTTGTTTAATAGTGATGTCTTAGTTATTACAATCAAGTGAAATGGTTTAATTCTGTACTTCATGTCTGTTACAAATATCTGTGATTTTAATTAAAAAAAAAATGAATTTTCATGAACAGTGATATTAAGCTTTGAACAACCCAGATTGCAGACAATTACAATTGTTGAGTTTATGATAATAATAATATATAAGGAATCAGTGGTATACCGTTTTATTAAAAACATTCCCTTTTGATATCAAAATTATTTCATGTCATTGGTAACTTATATTGTTGATTTAGTAAATGTACATATTGTAATAAATGTTTGCTGTACTACAACTAAATATATGAAAAGGAATTCCAAAACTATTATCATCTTTGTTTTTATTGGACATTTTCCTTGTAGTGAATTACTGTTAAAAGATAGGCAAGAATGGAGCACATGGAATAAACTACCAACCTTTGACATAACTTTCTCTTAGGCCATGACAAATTAATTTGTAGTTCCTCGGACCCGCTGGCCTCTAAAATTTAGAAAAATAAAATTCATTTAATTTTCAAATTGTTTTTTTGCCTGTCTTAAATTTCCGGTAAAATCCCGCATTCATTTTTCTACAAAATCTTTGGCTGCATTCTGTGTAAATTTAACAATATCGAGACAAAATTTGTCCAGTTTTTAACTATGGAACCGTTCTTGTTTGATTTATTATTTGCTATATTGAATGAGAGTTTGCAAGAACAACATATCTTCTTGTGTTGTCTTTTCGTGTTTGATTTAAATTGTGTGCAGTGAGCAGTAACATGTGCTTTTATCTGTAGGCATGTTCTTTAGACCACCCAGTTACCGAGACAACAGAGGTTTTGAAGTTTTCTTAACATGTCCCAGTAATAAACAATAAGAGCTTAAAATGTGGAACTCTTACACTGTTAAAACATTTGTTATAGGAAAAAATACCTAAAAACTTAAATTTTAACCATAGTAACCAAATTTTAGAAGATTTTGTAACTTGATTTTCATTCCATGTTATAATGGTCTTCAGGAATAAAACACTTCAATATCATTTCTTAAAAATGAAAGCCTGGCAACCTGAAACAAAACTTTCTTTATAACATCATGAAGTTGGTTTTAATATTGCCTTCATTCAACATCAGCGATTTGATTATAGTGATAACTTTCACAGTCTTACCAAGTTACAGAGATTTTAACATAGTTTTATGCAAATATAATATAACGATTTTTTGCGCTCTCCACCTTAGATCAAAAAAGATTTTGGATATACTATTTAAAGATGTGAAATTCAACAAATAAGCGTGTTCACGTCCAACACGTTTGGCAGAAATATTGAAACCCTTTATTAATTTTTACAAAGACATATTTTACTTTATATTTATCACAGGTACTTTGTAAGAGTTACTTTTTAAAAATAACCAAAATCACCACACATAACACATTGGTATAAGATTACAACATATCTGTAATATTGGATAAAATAACACCTTTAAGTGTAAAGACTTATTAATTGATTGAATGGAGTTTAACCATTTAGTCAAGAATATTTCACTTATTTAGGGATTTCACCAGCTGTAAATGACAAGACAGAAATTTTACTTTTGCTGTTCACTCCGAGCAATGTGCAATTAAGCGTTCTTTCAAAAAAATACTCATGACTCATTTATAAATTCTTAATGTTATACAAAAGAATACCCATTTCCTTTTTTTTCCCAAGTTTTAGTCAAACCAGGCCAGGGTTCAACCCTGACCTTTAACATACGTATCGAGTTCTTTACTAACAAATACCATAGCGATTGACTCGAAAGAGCTGCAAAGCATGTTAAGGGAGCGGTTTGGAGGAGACTTTGATCCGGTCAACTGTGTACTTAATTGTACTGTAAAATTTCAAAATTAAATGACTCGGCCTAAAATGTACTTCATTAATTAAACATTTTATGATTAAACTTTGTAAAATTGTCAAAGCAATTAGTTTTACACTTTCTGTGAAAACTAAAATAGTATTACATTTAAGATGTTTGACAAAAACATGTCATGATGGAAGGAACTGGCCTTCAATCTCTGTAGCACCTGTCCTTAGATACATGTATTTGATGATTAATAAAATACATACTGATAATATGTTACAAGCTTTGTTCACAGAGGAATTTCGATTTTTCTATCAAATAAGGTTCTTTAACATCGACCATTTTTACGTTTTCTTTGTTAAATTCGTAGTAACCTAGGATCATATATTCAGCGACGACATTTTTTTAGCTTGCAGAACTTTGACAAATTTTCTCGACATCAAAACACCAAAAACCAAAAACTGGACTCTTGTAGATCTGTATCATTGACAGTTGGCGTATATAGTTGTATATATGTCTTATGAAATACAAGTAAATTGTGTTTTCATTTAGATTTTTAAATATCCGCGCAACTGGTAAAATAGGGAAAGTTGCGCCCTTTAACTAATTATGGACGTTATAAGTAAGTACATGTATTAAAAAGACGAATAAATTAAACACAAGTCCATATAAAACTTATAGTAGGCTAGCAAATGATTAAAACGGACAATGAATATATATGTAAAATCAAGTCGGAAGGTATGTTATGTAGATGTTGCGGTAGCCGGCACAAACCAAACCGCTTATTTAATTTACCAATAACGTGATCTCACCAAAACGCACTTTTAAAATACAATATTCCAACTCAATTCACTACTATTTTTAATTGAAAAAACATCTCTCTCTCTCTCTCTCTCTCTCTCTCTCTCTCTCTCTCTCTCTCTCTCTCTCTCTAAAGTTCATTTTTTATGTCACAAAATTGTGTAATTCGTTTAATGGTGTATATATAATGTAAATGTATATTACAAAACCGATTTGAGTATAAACAAAAGCATCGTGGCAAACAGCGGGTATTAGCCTATTACAAACAGGTGATTACTCTCCAGTATCTGATGTTTGACGACAAAAGAATGTCTATCTATTATCAGCATATAACCCCGTTTTTTATAACAGTACAATCAGTTCATATGAACTTTAAGAAGCTGGTGTACGAAGATGGCTTCGGGACACAAGGAAAGCAAAACTAAAAATAAGTCAAAGTTTTTGATAAACTCTGTATTTTTAACACTAACATGGGTTTGCCTGGTACGTAAAATTTATATACAAGTATATATTTGTTATAAAAGTTTGTAAGCTATCATACTTAACTGTCAGTGTTTTTAAAATTATTTTGATCTGTTGCTTATTGTCGGGTTTATATGTTATAAATTTTAGTTTCGATGTGTTTATATTTTCTTACAATGTGTTTGCATTTTCCGCGTGTTTATCTTTTCTCGCATTCTGTACTAAATCTTAAATGATCTTTACGATAATAATCTAAGGGTTCTCTGGTTTTGAAGCAGTTGTATTTGAATTTTTCTCCGGAGAACCTTTTTAAACCTTTTTGATCTATCAATTTGCTTATTTTCTTTACCACTTGCAGTTGGAAGAAATACCACTTTTAGCGACATTTATGTTCAAAAGAAACCACATGTTAGCCCAACTTTTAACTAAATAATACTGCATTTTTTATTTAGTGTTAGTCTAAAGCATTAAGGGACCATTGAGTTTAAATAAATAAAAAAATGATACAGTTAGTGACATAAAAAAATGATTGAATCAGAATGCAATTTTGTCGATATACCATGTCCATTAGATGTCTTTTTACAGGGTTTATTTTTGGAACTGAATGGACCAACCTTTAAAGATTTGCAAATAAAGACAGGAGGCACCACCGAGGAAATAGCACGTGCCATTACTGGTCGAAGTGTCGGAACATTTCTTGGAGCTGTGTGTGGTGGTATTATAGTAGAAGTGTTTGACAATTATCTTAATTTAATGGTAGGTGTCGCCCTTTCTACAGCTTCCGTTGTAACAGCCATTGCTCCTTGGTCACCTAATCCGAGCGTGTATTGGATGATCTCAATGTTTCAGGGATTATGTGAGGGAGTCACGGATATAGGTATGCACTTCTTATAAATATCTAACTGGTTGTTTTCCTAAGAACAACTGTCTAAAAAGTTAGAGTGTAAGTTTTAAAATATTAAGCTGCAAGTTAACGGTTGACAAAATGCGAAACAGTAACGTTGATAAGTATATGACTCATTAGTTGCTAGCTGACTTTGAGTAGGTGCAGTGTTACTGTGTAATTTATCAATCCAAAAGTAGCAATCGGAACTAATTCAGAATTTATAGAACTAAATTATTCAAATACTTTTGCTGAGTGTTTCTAAGACAATCTGCCATGTGTTGGTTTTGAATGCATTATTTTAATAGATATTCAAAACCAACACATGACAAATCTAAATACCATTAATTTTCCAGACGAAGAATTTTCTAGAATTTCATTTAAAGGGTAATAATTTTTCTTTAACCTTTAAATGTGCATTTTAAAATACTTTGCTATTGGTTCAATGAAATGAAAAATATTTCTAACAATGATTTATCTCGCGAGTAACTGTTCGTGAAAAATAAAAAATTGTTAGAATTTTGCAAATGAATGAGTCACATGTTTGTCTCACTGGTGAATGCGGTTATTGGAATTTTAAAAAAAAATCGTTTAGGAAACCAAATAAACTAATAAATCCGGTTTCAGAGTTAAGTTATATGATTAGTCTCTGGTAGCCTCTTAGTCTCTTCTTATAATCCTTTTATTTGGGTGTTTAAGTTAATGTTATTTTTATCTTTGTTTCAGCTGGACATCGTTTGATATTAACAATGTGGTTAGACAAAGCAGCTTCACCGCTTCATGCTCTTCATCTGGGGTTCGGTGTCGGCTCATTGACAGGACCCCTTCTCGCTGACCCATTTCTGGCCGTGCCTGATAACCTGACTTCCAATACGACTAATGGTACAAATCAAGTTGTCTTTAACTCCATTGACAATATATCAGAATATACTAACTTGCCTTACATAAATGTTCGACCAAAATACATCAAAGAATCTCGGATTGAAATAGTGTATGCGATCGTCGCCATTTTCACTGCATGCATTTCAATAGCGTTTTATTTCTTCCAGTTTTGTTTATATACAAAAAAGACAATAACAAACAGAACTGAAAAGAGGGGGAAACTTCAGTTAAAGAGCGTCATCCAAGAAACAGTTGATCCCGCAAATTGCGCTGGCGGAAGACGATTTTTCGGAATCCAGATTTTTATTCTATTATTTTTCTTCTTTTTCAATGCAATTGGAGATGAAAGAATGTATGGGAAGTTCATTCGAAACTTCTCTATAGATCACTTTAAGTTAGGCGGAAGTGACGCGTCTTGGCTTAATTCGTCATATTGGATCTGCATCACCATTGGTAGATTTATAGGATTTATTGTTTCTCGTTGGATACACATACGTCATTTAATCATTATAGAAGTTTTTGGGGTATTAATTACCGGAGTGTTTCTTAACATATTCGCTTACAACAGTACCTTGGCATTGTGGGTATGTACAATTAGCATAGGAATCTTTCTGGCACCATTGATTCCCTCCGGTATAGCATGGGGAAACTATTATGTCAGAATGACGGGGCTTGCCATTATGTTTACATTACAAGGGGGTTCAGTTGGTAGTCTGGTTTACATGTGGGTCATAGGTCATATATATGAAACTTATGGATATCGAACGTTTTTATATCAAGCTTTGGCAGGCGGAATTCTGTTGGTTATGACCACAATAATTATGACGTTAATAGGTAGAAAACATGGTGGAAGAATCGTTGAAAATGAAGTTGAAATCGATGTCAGTATCGGTGTAGAAAATAATTTAAACAACAATGTAGAAGAGAAGCACACAACCAAGCTTTAGATTGGTGCACATGTTTGTTATATAGCTGTAGAATTATATATAATTGTAAGCATTTTGATAGAACATATAGTAAGAAAAAAATATCATTTACGGCTTAAAAATTCTTTAATGTTATTTGATTGTTATAAACATTTATTGGCATTTACTTATTACCACCTTTAAGTTTATTTATTAGTATATTTATTGGTTGATAAACTAAGTTTCTAGCGCTATAAATGTTGACAATTTTTGGACAACTGGTTTGCAAATAACTGGGATGGCCAATGATTACAAACGTGGTGACTTTAAATTTTTCTATTGTCAACCTTCCGTTTCTTTGCAGTAATATCCCTGCTTCTCCTGCGTATGGTGTATAGGTTTCACAGTTAATACAGTACGGTAGAGCTTGTTCCCACTATGGGGACTTTCTGCAACGAAGCAAATTACTTACAATTAAATTGTTGACACAAGGATATTGCAAGCCTAGGCTAATCAAGGCCCTTAAAAAGTTTTATGGCCGTCATCACAATATTGTTGATAAGTATGTGGTCATGGTATCCAAACTTATACTGGATATATTTGACTTACCATAGTTCTTTGTTCCTTTCATTCTCAAAATTGACTTGTACGTGACGAGTGTAGTTAGCTAGACAGGAGGTGCTTACCCTTCCGGAGCACCCGGCCTAACTTACTTGATGGAAGTTCACGTGTATAACATATTTTGCCAGTTTGCAAAGTTTTTACTTTGTTTTTGGGATTGTGATATGGACAAGGACTGGTATGTTTGTTTTATTTAGTACTATAATCACACCATTAGAAATCTGCTCCAGTGTTTATCATAGTCGAAGATTTATTTAATAATGAATTGTCTCAGTATTTGTTTATCTTTTTTTGTGTTATCTAGTTAAGCTATTCTATCATTTAGTTTAGTCGGTCGTGTTTTTGGTCGCCTTGTTTGATACTAAGTTCAAGTTTTCAATTTCAAATAGTTTTTTCTATAAGAAGTGCTTTTGTCCGTTTATATACAAAGTATGATGTCCATAAACAGCACATGGAAACAATTTTTATGAGGCGTGTCTTACTAGAAAATCGGTATAAAAATATACTTGCATATCCACAACAAGAAAAATCATCTATAAAATAACTAAATTAGATGAACCAGTATTATCCAGTACAACTAAAACAGGTTGTGAAATAGCAGAATATGAGTGCGCTCAAAATTAGCTATGAAATAACTTAACACATATTACATCTACTTGACAATATCCAGTATAGTTAAACTTCATAATGGCATCACTGCATAACATGTGTAATAAACATCCAGTACAATCAGGAACACATTGGACCTGTGACTACCATCGAGCAAGGGAAAATACGTATTATATTTCTATAAGTGCTAACAAAGCTAAGTATAAACGTGTACATGTAGATATAAAGAAACGCGCACCTGTTGTTTAATCTCTTCATGATAAATCTAGTCGTCTACATTTCATTACGACATGAAGAAACATAACAAAAGGTAAGCAAAGTACACTTATATAATTCTGTATTTTTTACCAGGATGGTATGCTAACATTTATGCTTTTGTGATAGTATGAGGAAATTTAAACTTGCAGCGTATAATAAATGATAAGATATGTGGATCAAATCTTTCATTATATTGACCACAAGTATAGCTATGTCATCTTCAAAATTGTAATGGATCTCGCATCCAAATTCGTTTTACTAAATTGTTTTACAGTTTAAATTTAAAAGTTCATTTTAGGTCATATTTGTATTATATGTATAATTTGTTTAAGTGATGTTATATCTAATAGAAAATAACACAAATGATAACGACAGAGATATGTAGAAGATAACAACTGGTATTACAACGCAAAAATTCAGATTATCGTTTGGTTTTGGACAACAACAATGTCGGAGAGTAACGCTGGGCAAAATTTCTTGAAATTGGATTAAAAATTTATTGTCACCATTAATAATAAACATGTGGTTAGGCCCAAGATATTTATGACTTTTTAGAATAAGTATATATATCCGTCGGATTCCAACAAAAATTATAAGTTTTAAAGTGATACAAAACATAGAAAAGCTTGTGGATTATTACAGTACATTCCGATAAAAATCTGCGTCTTTCTATATCTGCAACATTATGCATAAATTGACACTGAACAATTATTTTATGAAATAATTTAAAAAAAAACGGATAGAGCAAAATAACTTCTAGAACCTGAGGAACTCCTGTTTGACTATCCGGAACACTTAAGAAACTTGTATTTCTGGAAATTAAAAAACTTATTACATAATGATTGACCTTTAAAATCCTGTACCTAAACGGATCAGGTAACCAGTCAAACAATTCAATATAAAACTCACGATTTTAAAGGGGCACTGGATGGTTTTTACAACAAAACGACATTCAATTACGTCTTTGCAGTACAGATGTGTGCTTATTTTAATATTATAATTATCTGAAAAAGGTTTAATCAAATTGTTCTACTATGATCTTGCTAACATAACTGAAATACACTGGTTTTATTTCTTGATTCTGAATTACATAAGCATTAGATTTGTGTTTAATGAACACTGTTTACAAACTTGCGTCAATTGTAAAGTCTATAAAACATTTAAACCAGGTTCATCTCGTTTCCCTATTCCCTGTCGTTGTACCGGGTTTCTTCGAAATTTCTATATTCCATCGTATTAAACACTGATTATATATTTCAGATTCGTTACAGTGTTTCTATTTGGTGTTTGCGGTCTTGGTATATTTGTTCACCCGCTACTTAAAGCTAACAACAATCAAAGTAGACAAGGACGATGCCTGTCAAATGAAAACATTGTATTTCTCAAAATCCACAAAACTGGCAGTAGTACTATTACTAATATATTACAAAGATTTGGCATCGAACGCAACCTTAATTTTGCTCTGCCAAATAAAAAACATGGTCTGAGGTATAACTACATTGGAGATATTGGAGAAACAATTTCACTGGATAAAATTATTCCAATTCCAGCAAACAAAACATATAACATTTTGTGCAATCACGTTATATTCAACCAGTCAGCTTTCAAGAAAGTTTTTCCGAGTGATGCGTTTTATTTGTCTTTAGTGCGGGAACCAACATACCAGTTCTTATCATCTATTAACTACTACTCAGAGTGGGATTATATTCACGATATATTATCTTTAGATAACCCGGTATCGGATTATCTTTCAAGCCCAAAAAAGTTTGAACCACATGACATCTTTTTATCTTACACAAATAACCGCCAGAGTGTAGATATTGGCGTGTCACGTGATCAAATAAGAAATCAAACAAAACTTATAAATTATTTCACCTTGTTAAATGATACTTTTAATCTAGTTATGATTTTTGAATATTTTGATGAATCTCTAGTTTTATTGAAGAGATACCTTTGCTTGACTTTCCGTGATATTTTATATATCAAGAAAAATGTTTTTCCTAAAAAGAAAATAGACGTATCGTTTTCCGATTTATTCAAGTTGGATTCCTGGTTAATGGCTGATAATCTTCTATATGCTATGTTTTATAAAGAATTCTGGAGAAAGGTGAGTTTAGAGGGAAGTGCTTTTTATGAAGAATTGAGATATTTCAAGAATATTTTGATAAAAATGAATAAATACTGTTTAAACAGTGGTTCTCATGAACTAATTGTACCAAGTTCGCACTGGAATGGAGGATTTAAAATAACAAAATCTGACTGTGCTCTGATGAGACTAAATGAACTTCAGTTTATGGACAAAATTATACGTCTGCATCTTGTCAAATAACATCAATATGTTGTCTCAAATATAATTAAATTTAAAAACATTTCAGTTGAGAAGAGAAATGGTTTGATAGCCCAATACAAATTCTTTTACTAACGATGTGATCGATTCATGTTCTTCAGTAATGACAATGGCGTTGCTAATATAGTTGATTACAATAAAGATGTCCTTCTATTTAGTTAAGGATGTTTTAATGAGTATTTCGACGGATGGTCTCATAAACAACAAACTAGTTTGTTTTTATTCCTTTATTTATAAAAACGGTAAAAATATATGTAAAATTGTAATGTTAAAATTAATAAATTCTTTTGATATTTACATGTATAAATGAGTATGAAAATATAAAACAATATGATTTGTCCTTTGATAAAAACGAATAACATCTTAACAATAATATTAAAGCCCTATATCCTTAATATACTTGCATATATTCATGGTTGATTGTTGCATTCCCTGAAAAATAAAATAGGTATAAGTTATAAAAAAAAACAATCATGCGGGAATCTGAAACACGAAACCACTTAATGACACAAAAGTATTATTATACATTATGCGCATTTGATTTTGTATATTTTATACATGTTTTTGCAAATCATCGGTGCTTGCTATGTTCAATACCAGTACTATTTATAATTTAATTAAAAAAAATGGTAAATGTTTTTACTTGTGAATAAGCAAATCGAGAATAAAAAGTGTTTATTTCTTAGGACAGAAAGACGCGTTTAAACGCAGAACAAATGCGTGGTCTGGGGCAGAGGTTTTCTACGTCATTTTGAAGTATTGCTATGTATTCTTTATTTACCTTGCCTTCCATCATGATATAGGAAAGTTTTTTCTGGTACAATAGGTTTTGGTTTTGGAAGGTTATATGGTCGAGGCGGAGGCGGCGCTGACCTTACTACTGTTCCTCTTTCAACAGATACGGGACGCCGTGGTACAACTGGTTTCTTGCTTGCAGGTGGCTTTAGTGCTACTGCTGGACGTGTTCCTGTTGGCACTAAAGGTCTATTAGCTTGTCCACTACAAAGATAAATTACAAATTTATAAAATGCTTTAGAAAAGATCTTCAAATATCAAACATTTCTTGTACTTAAAATAGTCCTGACCCTACTTAAAGTGTTCTTAAACTGTATACAAAAACAAAAAGCTTTGTAATGCTTTAAAAATGTAAATTAGATTCATGTAAATAATTTTAAGGGGCTAAATAAAATTCACACACACACACACACACACACACACACACACACACACACTATATATATATATATATATATATATATATATATATAACTTTTATTAATTTGACAATGTTCGATCTTAAATATTAGTATTTATACCTAAACTAACCAAGGATTCCAATGTAAAATTCGTTTACAGGTTATCGCTTTTAAAGATAATATCTAGTCATGGCTAGCAAGTTATAAAAAAACATTATTTCAACAATGTAAAGTCTCTTAATAAAATCTGTAAAATAAAGAAACAACCACGAAGCGACAGGAAAATCAAAAGTAAAATGTACAGAACAATATTTATTTAATATTTTTATACCATAGGTTGGATTTGTACATTATAAAGTAAGCCATCTTTCTATGCAAAAAGGTTTATCTTACAGTTAATGTTTGTACTGTTTAAATATAACATAAATTTTAATTTCAGTTTTAGTTTTTCTCTTTTTTAATTTGACATGATTCTTCTCATATAGTCACAAGTAGAACAATTTTATAAAAATTATCAAAAAACGAGAAATAATGATATTTAGGTTTTACTTAATTGGCATTAGAGAAAATAAGCATGGACATACAAAAATACCAATAAATACATCTTTTTATGAGCCAAAATCTTATACAAAGTTGATACAGAATTTCATGCATGGTTCCTATTCTTTTAGTTACAATAAAAGGTTATTTAGACATCTATTTTAGAAAAAAATTAAACGATCCATTTTAGGTAAATTCATGAAATCTATAATATCTTTTAAAATCTGAAATGAACATAAGTGCCGTCTTTAATAGAGAGTAAGCTGTTTCTATAGAGCGCCAATGATAGGACAGTTCGAGGGAAATTCATACTTGAGAAAAGATGTGAATTTGAATAACTTTCTGGTGCTATGCTATATAAATCTTACCTTTGATAAAGTGTTTTTCAATTCAATATTAAAGGTTCTGAATGATGGTCGTGATGAGGTGCAATTTTATTAAAATTTAACTGTGTTACTTACTTCACATGCATTAAGGCTGTGTAAGGTAAGCCTTGTTGAGGAGCTGGCGGAGGTTTCGACATCACGTAGCCATTTTCTTCAGCTATGATATAAGGAGCAGTAGGGTTGGTAAAACCTCTTGTAGATCTTATCTGTAATATGAATATATAAAACAGTGAATGACAATTCATTTAAAATTAATTCAAAAAAATATAAACTACCATAGAACTGGAATCTGTTTTGATAGTTGTATTGTTAAAATTTGTTAATAGGGAATTATCTTATTGATTGCTTGATCAAACTTTCTATTTAAATAAAGTAAGCAACTGGGTTAAGAAGAACTGGGTAACAAAACATGTTTTTAAAAGCAAAACGTTAGCCATGATTAGTTGAGTGATTCTTGTTTTACATTTTAGTATTATGCGAATGAAAAACTAAATTGTCTGTCAGAAGAGGTCATAATTATTTGTGATAATACACTTACCGATGATGCACGCCGTGATGCCTTATTTTTGGCACTTCTACACATACATATACATATCAATACGACAACAATGATGAACCATATGCCGGATCCCGCCCCAATAAGTGGAACCAACCATGCTGTAATATAAAAAAATTATAATCATATGATAGCGAAAGTTATTAATTATCATGGATATGCTTGACGTTCAGTATTTCCGTTTTCTATCATTCTTAATTTGATTTTACACATGGAGTAAGTAGAGCAAGACATGAGGTCCTTACACTACCGGAGCATTCGTGTTTAATATATAAATGTAAGAATGTTTGAAACACTACTGTTCTGTAGGAACCTCTTATTCATCGGTAAATCAGAAGCTTTGTCATAATTTGATAATAAACAAACCCAAGGACTACTGGATCGATATAATTTGGTATGGATGTTAATTTTGCTTTTTAAAACTACAACTACAATATCATACATTTTTACTTGCTATCTATTTGTTCATTAAACAAGATTATTATACTTTGTCATAAAAGAGAAACTGTTATCATATACAGACATACATTTGTAATTAAAATGTAACCAATGAACCTTTAAAGTATGTCTGGATATCTTTGCTTAAATAACTGCAAACGCCTTATGAAAGCTATAGTGACGTCTTGGCATTTGAAGAGAACTACATTTCTGTGTCTTTTGAAGATTCTATCATAACAAACTAGATATATATCTCCAATTTAACCAGCAATGATAGAAATTGATTTATAGACGTCCATTGTAACGACTTCTGCTTAGTTAATTTTTTTCAGAGCCTTTTTGTTTTCTTTTCAATGAATACTACGAGTATCAGCGTTGAAAAGAGAGAGAGAGAGAGAGAGAGAGAGAGAGAGAGAGAGAGAGAGAGAGAGGCACGTGATTTGATTAGTATTGTTTCATGAAACCAGGAACCAAAATGTGTTATTGTGTATATAAAAATCAGAAACCAAAATGTGTTATTGTGTATATAAAAATGTTGTCAATATAATAATATAGAAGGAAGAAAAAAAACTAAATGCCAAGAAAAACAAAAGAAAACTATAAATGTAAGTACTCGGAATGTAACAAATATTTAAAAAGAAAATAAAACGTTAAAAAAATTCTAGATAATTTAAGAACCCAAATATTATTACCACTTCTGTAAAAAAAAGATTGCAGTGAATTTGTAGAGGAAATAAGAAAATGTAAAATTTCCTATTTTTAGATAAAGAAACCATTTCTAGGAAGGATACTAGTTAATAAGTTAAGTAACAATACTACGTTGTTATGAAGCTGCCACACTACAAATTTTAACTTACATATCTTATCAGATATAACAGTTGTTGAATCGGAAACTGTGGTGGATGATATTCCGGTAAGTGTTTGAGGAGAAGTAGGGATTTCGGTCTTATTTGAAAATCGTTTGGTTGTTGAAGCTAAAACAAAACAACTTGTCTAATAGAAAAATATGAAAATTATATATGCCACTGTATGATAATAAAATTAAAATGTCTTTAGGCATCGTTTTTATAGAAAAAACCCCTTTTAAAGCTTACAAAACTTGCTACAGAGAATCTGTATAATTACGTTGAAGTTGCTTTGAATTGTGCAAATTGATGTGGTGATTTTTTTTAGTAATGAATACTGATGCATAGTTACTAAAAGGTTGTTGTGTGTTTAGATCATTGTATTTATTTAATAAAAACAGTATTTTGCTATGGTTATTTTTGTTTAGTATTTTTAAATATTGTTCAATGGAGAAATGCATTCAATAATGTTCCAGATGTTTAAAAACGATTAGAATAAAATTAAGCTTCAAATGCTGACATTCGAACACAAGTCCTACGGAAATTAGTCAAAAGGAAATTGTAAAACAAAAAAAAAAACAAAAAACACAAATACGTAGATAACTCAAGACCTTAAATATTTCAAGGAAGGTTTGTAGTTATTAAATCATGCCTTAATATTGTTTATTAAGTCACCACACAACAAAAGTCAACTTACATATCTTAGTAGTTTCAACATTTGATGTATCAGTGATTATTGTTGATGTCACAACAGAACTGGGCTTATTTGAAGTTCGTTTGGTTGAAGCTAAAACAAAACAACTTGGCTTATAAAAATTCTTGTAATTGCCTGGTTTATTGTTAATGAACTAGTTATCTTTACACTTAATTTTTCCGAATTTTATTTCTAAGATTTTAGTATTTGTTGTAAAATTTTAAAAACAATATCAGGACAAAAATGTTACTAGAATTTAAAAAAATCAGTAGAAAGTGTGATATGATAACGATCATCAATATTCCTTTGTTTAGAAATTATTCCACCACATGCAAATTAATAACGCCCACAACTCACAAGTGATGTGTTTGGGAGATGGTGTCATGCATAGTGTACTAGCAATAACACTTAACAGAAATACATAACAATTTAGTTAAATATTCTTTACATTCCATGGGGGCCAATGAAACCAAAAACTCAATGCTTGTTCTTCAATGATTATTTATACTTCCGCTTGATATATGATGCTGTCCGGTGATTCTGCGCACCTATGGATCATTTTCTCGTGTTACGACCAAACGACAAAAAGGATTACAAAACACTTTGTTTGACTGAAAGATCAACTCAATATTGTTGTCATGGAAAAAATTTAATCTTTCTATACGATTTTATACTTCTAAAATATAAAGAATGCTTTCACCCCCATGCTTCACAGATGTTAACAATGTCCGGTGATTCTGCGCAGTGGTGATTATCTCGGTTTTTATAAATACTACAGTGGTCATGGTGATGTGACTGTTTCTCTGATGGTTTCTCTTTATTTTAATCAAATGATCAGTATGTTACGCATAAAAATAATTAATAGTTTTCAAAATTGCGTATTGACTACGATATACACAACAAATTATCAGCAAATTGAATGAAATTGTTAATTATATGTATTATTCTGTAACATTTTTTTTAATATATCTGCAGAAAAACGTTATTGAAAATTTTGAAAGGCAAAATCAATATTTTGCTATGGTTATTTTTGTTTAATATTTTAAAATATTGTTCAATGGAGAAATGTATTCAATACTGTTCCAGATATTTAAGAACAGTTAGAATAAAATTAAGCTTCAAATGCTGACATTCGAACACAAGTCCTACGGAAACTAGTCAAAGGGAAATTGTAAATAAAAAAAACACATATATGTAGATCACCCGAGACCTTAAATATTTTAAAAAAGGTTTGAAGTTATTTAACAATGCCTTAATATTGCTTATTAAGTCACACACACAACAAACGTCAACTTACATATCTTAGTAGTTTCAACATTTGATGTATCAGTAACGTTGTTGATGTCACAACAGAACTGGGCTTATTTGAAGTTCGTTTGGTTGAAGCTAAAACAAAACAACTTGGCTTATAAAAATTCTTGTAATTGCCTGGTTTATTGTTAATGAACTAGTTATCTTTACACTTAATTTTTCCGAATTTTATTTCTAAGATTTTAGTATTTGTTGTAAAATTTTAAAAACAATATCAGGACAAAAATGTTACTAGAATTTAAAAAAATCAGTAGAAAGTGTGATATGATAACGATCATCAATATTCCTTTGTTTAGAAATTATTCCACCACATGCAAATTAATAACGCCCACAACTCACAAGTGATGTGTTTGGGAGATGGTGTCATGCATAGTGTACTAGCAATAACACTTAACAGAAATACATAACAATTTAGTTAAATATTCTTTACATTCCATGGGGGCCAATGAAACCAAAAACTCAATGCTTGTTCTTCAATGATTGTTTATACTTCCGCTTGATATATCTCCTTCTTACACACTTTAACATGTACTCCAGTAATATGATCTATCACTACTTACACTGTTGTTGCATTGTGGTTGTCGTTGACACGACACTCGGTGTTGTTACTCTGGTGGTGACTTTAGATGTTACATCTGTTGTAGTTGTTTGTACTGTAGGTTTTGAGGCTGTTGTCGAAGACGGTAGAGATGATGCTGTTGTCGTACGTTGGGTTTTCGTGGTAGCTGGTGTCGTTGTTGTTGTTGTTCGCTTAGTTGTGGTTCCATCATAACAAGTTGCACAACATAATTCCTTTTGTGTGGATGTGTAATAGGGACAATCTGTTTTAACACAGCCATTTGCTTGATCACCGTAAGTGCATCCTTCATTGAAAGGAAAACGCAAAAATAACACAATTATATGAATTGATTTAAACAGAATGTTTTATATGTATACATTGATTAAAAAGTTATATTTATGTGATGCAAACAATGTTATACTTTTTGTAGTGTATATGGATAAAAAACTAAACAAGTTTTGTTCATAAATGCTGAATTTACTTTACCTGAAATTCCTGTTTCAAATTGTGCACATGTCCTACAACACAATTGAGCATTTGATCCCGCATAACACTGGGATGCTTGTGTTAAAGATGAACAGTCTCCCCTATCGCCATACAAACAAACTGAAATTTAATCAAATGTATATCACAATGATATCAAGTAATTTATTCATAGCAATCTGTTTGATTGGAAATCCTTGCTACAGAATTATAAATTAAACAGCTCATATAGTTCTGATACTTGGAACAAGGAGTCCTGGATATTTAGATCCGTTTTGAGTGATGAACCTTAATGCATTTCTGAACCGATTTTTATTTCATTTCTATTAACTGAATCAGAGGTATTTTCGTTAAAGAAAAAGATTTTAATATTTGTCCGTTCGATAATAAGTATGGATGTATACTATATATTGGGAAGCTAGTCAATCAAACAATAAGAACTGTTAAAACTATCTATGATATACAAAGCAGTCAGATGTACAAAGGCGCCAAGTTACATTCGTAAACCTTCAGTTTGGTCCTCATGGATTCTTTTAATCGTTACCTACGACTACTGATCGTAGTTTGAATATACTCATATTTCTACAACTATTATCATCGATTGTCTCAAAATATTTTAGCATTCATTTCTGTATAAAAGTTTTCATAATAAGTTTCCTATAGGAATTATAGAAATTGATGTTTTGACATTTTAAGAAATTTTAGACGAGATAACCACAAAATAATTTATGTTAAACATATAGGAAACATTGGATGGTAAACATATTCTTTTGACAGACACCGTACTTATAAAAATTGTAAAAGAAGAACAGTTATTTCTGATGATAAAACTTAAAAGAACTGCATTAATGGATATCCTGCTGATTATATCATAGAGCCTGCTTAGAGGAATTCAGTAGAAAATAAGAAACAAACGTACCCGGATAATTTGGATCATAATTCTGTTTACAGGATTGACAACATTTTGTTCTGACCCCGTCAATATAACAAAATGATGGGTTTTCTGTCATCACCTGGGCACAAGTTTGAGTATTGACAACAATACCACGGTCATCTCCAAATAAACAAGTTTCTAAAAAAAGAAAGATAATCAGGTTATTGTCTATTTTATATAAATGTATACGAGAAATGTAGAATAAAATGTAAACTTTATTTGCTTTGCTTTCTTGTTCAATTTGAAATATGATTTTAATGAGAAATGTAGAACAAATCTCATGTAAAAGGAAATCTTGCAGCTTTGTTAAATATCATTTACCCAGATAGAAATATACCATGCTTTGAATAGAAGGAAAATCATAAAACAATTAAATTCATACCGTCTCCTGCAGGCGCCAAGGTGGATGCAGTACAGACCCCATTTACACACCACTACAATCAAAAGATATAAATTTAACTAAAATATTGATTGTTTCTCGCATTGTATTTATCAGTTGTGTACTGTTCCTTACAATAAAATGGTGCTGACAATATGTTTGTATATGACCAATTCTAAATAGTCATATGAAGACATTTATCTTGTAATTCAAAGCTGCAGAATAACAAACAACATAAACTGGAAAACAGTCAAAACAAAATAAAGCAAACCAAAGACAATATGCAACATAAGCTAAAATAATAGATAGATCACTGGATGCATTTGTACCGAATTACACGACACATTCGTGTCTTTTTTCATAGGTTCAAAGATGATACACAAGTATGAATAATTATGTGACAGATTATTTTTGTTTGAATAGATCTTCCAAAACTTTTCTGCATTAGAATGAAAGCATTATATGCATAATATCATTATCCATCTATTTGTATGTAACTAACTGAATTGTTAAAACATGTAAATCTTAACATGTAATTGTATGCTACATATAATTATATGTTGTAAAATGACATAAATAGAACATTGTTTAAAATTAACTAAAAAAAAGATGAGAAAAAATACCATTGAATATTAACTTACTTTTTTATTGCCACAGGTAGTACCTTCACCTGGTATGTACAATGTACACAAGTTGGAGTCTACAGGTGATGAACACCATAATCCGGTACAGATACCTTCATAATTTCCGTTATAATGTCCCTAAAAAGATGTAATTTACCGGTAGTTATAAATATCAATGTTTATTATTTGTCTGCAGGGGTTTCATTTTATCTTCTGAAAGATTTGTTGTAAATTAAAATGTGTAGAACTGATTAGTTGAACATCTCCAATCAAACAGGTGATGGTAAACTGTTCGATTTACATTATTTATCAAAGTTCTGGATCATCAAATATTATTCAGAAATATCTTAAATAATGTTTTACTATGGCTGGTCTGTATATTTTATTTGCTCGTCCGTATATTACCATATAATTGAACACAGCTTGCTACTTTGCATCAGCAATTTTTCAGTCATTTGAGATGGGAGCAAGATTATAATTTCAAAGGATTAATCTAAGTCCGTATATGTGCGAGTCCGAATTATGGTCTTTTCAATTTTCAAACAA
Organism: Tegillarca granosa; assembly: GCA_029721355.1. Classification (NCBI taxonomy): domain Eukaryota; kingdom Metazoa; phylum Mollusca; class Bivalvia; order Arcoida; family Arcidae; genus Tegillarca; species Tegillarca granosa. The sequence continues at coordinate 10,878,201 of CM056597.1, read as the reverse complement.
GATTCAGAGTGTTTTTGTGGTTACTAGCACGATACACCGGATGACATAAATTTCAAAACCCAAACACATTATTCTGACAATGAGTGAACCCGCCTGAACTCCTAATGCCGAGAACCAGGCGAGGAAGCAGTGTGTCCGTTTATGTATCGCCCGGTAGGGTTCCAACCCATAAACTATGGCTTTGGAGGCAGACGCTTTATCAAAGAGATACCAAGGCAATGCTATTTTATTCACTATTTCAGTTTTCAGCTAGTTTAGCATCTTAGATAAATCAGTGGTTGCATTATTCATTATTTTTTATAAATAATTTCATAATTCCCAGCATGAATCAGGTTCATTAAACATTTTAAAATCTTTTTTTATTTTGAAACATATCATTATGTTGCTTTTTAACGTATTTAATGTCTCTACTAAGCAAAAAGACTCACCAGGTCGAGCTTAACCCGGTTTTACTTACGGTTTGAAGTAACCGATATCACATCACCCCAAGAATGTCATTCTATTACTTGTTCACCCCGAGCATTTCATCCAGTGCTCATTCTTTTGTCTGCTTAATTATTAAGAGCAAAGTAAAATGTCTCTTTCAAGGACATATCCCACTGCTGGCTGGGACCCGAACCTCTAACACTTGAATCATGAACACTAAACTACTCCCTCTAACCCTTGAATCATGAACACTAAATCACTCGACCACGTGTCACAAATACATGTAGTTATTAGTGGACACTGTTTGTTATAATACCTACAACACAGAGGCGTGATCCTATCCCGCCGAGTTTTTCACACTGTTGATCTATCGTGTAAGATTGTCCTATAAGAGGTGTCAGGTAGGAATTTAACGTATTGGCATCAAGTGCCGAGTTTTTTATCAACATACAGTTGCTGAAATAATAATAATAATTGATTTTATATCATTGGTCTTCAAAAGAATATAAATTCTGTGATAGATGCAAATACTATAACTATATGCATGTCAGTATCAAATATAAAGTCCGTCTATGTGCATTCCATGTTTAGCAACTAGACGCTCCTAACCTTGCAAGTTAAATTGGGCTGTTAATAAAAGTAAAAATAATGATACTATCTTGAAGGTCTTTTGTACACTTTTTATGATAAACTTTAGACAAAATAGAAAAAAATTGTATAAAACGCAGTAAAAAAAAAGAAAATTAAACTGGAAGTATGCATGCAGCCTAACACTAGATGCTGACATAGACGCCGGGGGTATGAGAATAGCCGTTTCATACTTGATAAAAGTGTGGGAAAGCGGAAATTTTATGTAACATGTACCTATTTAATCAAACAATTCTTAATAATACGTTAATTCCCGTTTGGATGCAATTTCTTAAAACGCATTACTTCCTTGAAGAATTATATGGAACTGATCAAACAAAAATTGTCTTACTTTATATTAAAGATACATATGGAAAAATTATTGCCGCTTCAGAAAATAAATCAAACCTTCATGTGAGATTTCTTAGTTATCATTTTACATTTTATTCATTATTTATCATTCTTTTTCCTTTTTAAGAAAGAAACTGTTTTTTTTTTACTTTGAGTTACTAGTTACTTGTCATATTAAAGTCAATAGTATATATGTCATGTGCTACTTTTGAATTGTATTATTTCATAAAAATTCAAAACTTTTGATTTGACATTTTTAATTAAATAAGGAATATTTTGATTTTATTATTACTTTAAGTAACTTTAGTTTAAAAATTATTTTCTTCAGTTAATATTTTTTTTTCATTAATTGCATTATTTGTATAAAGATTTATTCAATAAGCGTTTTACTAACAAGTCAGCTTTAGATTGAGTGACACCTCGAGATTACTCATTCTATATTTTATGTCGTTTCCTTAAGGATATTGTTAAAACAACTAAAGGATAATCTCGGTCTCTAAAAAGGACGCAATTAACACTTATATCGACCAGCTTAACTTAATTATTATTTTTTTCATGGCAATCCTCCCAGGTAAAACCTAGCGACAATATTGTTAAGTCGCGTAATTTGATTGGATAGCCACATTTCTTCTGTGATTTAATTGGTTAAAAGTTATTTCCGATTTCCATGTAAACTAAATTTTGGCACTGCTTCGGCAGTCTAGTTGGAGCCCGGCTTAGTGACTGAAGTTTTAATTAAAACGGAAAACTGTTTGTTTCGTAATATTTTTATACATTCGCAACTTTGTGTGCATTTTGGACATTATACGGAATAACCGTATTCGTTGTATTTAACATATTATTTGTTATATATATATTTATTATGTTAGACAATATACACAATACAAAGCATTGAACTTTATCTTGCACTTTAAGTTTTATTTAACTGCAATTACTTTTTAATTTTTTTGTCATGTGCTACTTTTGAATTGTATTATTTCAAAAATTCAAAAGTAGCATATAACATATATAATATTTTGTAAAACGTTTCAATGCACATACCGATAGAATAAATTTGTAACTTGTTATATAACTTTTATTTACTTTCCTAATTTCCTACATAATTTACCTGGACAAAGTCTGTATATAAGTTTTAAATTCATTTGTTGTACAGGTAGAAAATTCCCATGGATGGTGTGCTATGCTGCCAGTTTGTGCGGAACTTGTAGACGCCATTATAAAACGAGCAGAACCATTACAACTGTTTTGATCACCATCATGGATTGCTCCGAGACTAAAATAGATGAAGTAAGCCAAAATTTATAGAATGCAAGAGCAAAAAAGATCATGGAAAATGAGCTTAGCAGGACATATCACAAAAGATCATCTCCAATAAAGTCCAACTACTGGTTATGTTTGTGTTTAATATCATCTCCAATAAAGTCCAACTACTGGTTATGTTTGTGTTTGATATCATCTCCAATAAAGTCCAACTACTGGTTATGTTTGTGTTTAATATCATCTCCAATAAAGCCCAACTACTGGTTATGTTTGTGTTTGATTTCAGTCTCCCCATGAGAATTTACATCTCAAATAAAAGGTGTTATGGTTCTTCTCCTTTGAAGGTGTCTAACTTGATGTCTTTCATTGTTATATGGATGTTTAAGAACGCTTTAAGACATGTGAAATCAACTTGTACTATTAATACATTGGAACATTGGTAAAATGTTATGGTGATTGACTTGATGAAAGTCCAAATTCCAATCAAATTTCACAACATGAGTTGTCAATTACCATTACATAGTTTTTTTCGAAAAGACATTTCAAAATTTTTTACATTGCATTTTCATTTCAATTACTTATTAATGTTTTACAAGTTTGTTCGAAATCATTTTACATTTGTCTTTGTGGGGTTATATGAAAACATCTTTTTACAATATAAAAAGTATGAAATTAATATTGAAAATTACTTTTGTTGGCATTTCTTTCGCAACAATCCATGGCATAGATAATAAAGGCACATTAGTTTTTCGTGGTTTTTTTTTTATTTTCGCATTTTTTAAGTATTTAAACGAATGCAGAGATAAAAGGATAACAAAATACAGTTAAAGTGATATAATGGGTCATGAACAGACAAGTTAATGCAATCATAACATATCATCATAAACCAATACCTGTGACCAATTTCATGAGCTGCAACTGTGTGTGATATGAAATTAAAGCTTTCTTCTACAATAGACTGGCTATGTATTGTACACATGGCAGAGAGAGTGGCATAACCTATAACAATATAATATACATGTAATATAGTATAATATTTGTAATCAAGGAAAAGTTAAAACTACTATTTAAGAAATAAGTCTCCTCAATGATAACAAATAAAAAGCGGAGGAAGCATAGTGTTTTGTAGTCGTTGCATTTTATATGTTTATTTAAAGTTTAGTACTTTCAGCTTATTCCGTTATTGGTGCGTATCCATGGTTACAATGTCTTTTACCAAGAACACGTGTAGATAAGTTATTTGGTTGAAAAAAAATCATTACGTCACTTAAAAATTTATAAGAATCAATATTATCTTAGAGTCAAGATAATAATTTTTCATCAATAATATTTTAGAAAAATACTTCTATATTTTATTTTTACTACATATAAAAGTCAAAAAGTCAACGTGTGTGTATGAGAGAGAGAGAGAGAGAGAGAGAGAGAGAGAGAGAGAGAGAGAGCATACATACCAGTTGTTCCTGTAGCAAAATTCTTTGCCAAGTCATATCTGAATTGTGACAAAAGTAAAATTTTCATTTCTATAAGTAAATTGAGAAATATATTGTCAGAAAAATGGTGTTCCATGATGAAATCCGCGTTATCTTAACCTCCTACTTCCTTAATTCTCGGTAATGTGTTAAAATAAATTAGGACTGATCGTTCAAATAAATGTTTATCTAAATCACTTAGACACTGTTTTGACTAACTTTGTAGTATTTTGAATAAAGGTTTGAAAAGCTAATAAATGGATCCTTGTTCTTTGCGAAATTGGTTTAAATTTCATGTCAATGTGATATATATTTTTAGAATTTTTCACTTCAATATATTGTTTTGGTTTTGTATATATTGTTGATACACTTCTAATGAAAGATTGATATTTAGAGTTACCTTGTTATCAGCATGGCATGATCGTGAGCGGGGAGTACAGCTTTCTGTAAGTTAATCCACCGAGAAAATGCATCCAATACACCGTCAGCAGGAACGGTCGGTGGATTACTAGCGGATTTCCTGTCTTCTGTCCATCTGGAATCAAGTTGTGACTAAAATAGAATCAATTATGTTGCATTTACATGTTTTTATTCCACCTTTTCCAGCGATGCCTTGTCTAAAATCAAAATCAGTTTGTTACAAATATTTTTTCTTGCAATCCTAACACAAACATGACAGCCTTTACAACGTTGAAACAAATTGTGTCAAAATACCTTTGTTTGTTTACAACATGTTTGCCTTAACTGAATAGAAATAAAGTCCTGTTCTTGGTACTTTCGATGTTACCAAAACAAGTACATGTTTTCAGTTGAAAATTTGTTAATTTGTTTATTTATAGTGTATTTCTTTACTAATAGGTTTGGGGAAGTTCATTTGTCATAATTTTGCAACATGGCAAGCAATATCCAGATCACATAACTGATTCCTTTATGACTTCCAGGTCATTGTGTAAGTAATTTTACAAATTTGTTCCCGATACAGTGTTACTTCAATCAAGTTTTGAACAATTAGTTAAGTATTACATAATTTTCCCAGTTCAATATTGATGTTCATACCGTTGTTATATGTAATCCTGCATAAATTATTCTGATTGTATAGGTTGCTCCTGGCAGATTCTGGTACCTTACGTCCACCTGAAATATAACATATGAAAATGCTAGGTGTCTCAAAAATAAAATTCATAATTAAGAATGAAACAAAATATTGGTGTGCCTCTTAGACGAGAGGAAGTTTATAGGCTTGCATTGAAAATTTCATAACGGCCGATAAGTTTTACTTCATCTTCAACAGAACCAGGGATGGAATGCTCGCTAGTTTGCATTATAATTTGGTTTTTCTGGAACATGGAACATTTTAGAACATATTTGCGTACTGTAAATAAACATCCATTTAACTTTCATGTCCTTCTTTTGAATTTTTATCAATTTAAAAATTCTAAAGTAACATATAACTTAACAACAATATACATAAAGCGCGTTAAATATCTAATGAAGCAAGTATAATGGTTTGTACTATTGCTATATGGAAACTAGAATACAGAAATCATAGACTTTACATTCAAAAAAATATTCCTTGGCAATGGAAGGATGTAACTCAAATCGTTCATTGAAGTACACAATGGTAAATAATTAACAGGAAGAGACGTGATATCAAAAGGAGTTGGTCCTTAGTGTACGGGGATAGTTGACCAACTCATTGTGCGGGGATAGTTGACCAACTCATTTTAGTAGGAAACCTTTCCTGTTTGTGATTACTATCAATAGAATGATAACAGATACGTACCCCATTTAACAAAAATGCCATATAGATGTTAATGTTTCTTTTGGCATCTGCTTCTTTTTGGGACTCTAAACTGCTACTGCTGCTGTCATACCAACTGAAAGGCAAAAGACAAAAACATAAAACATAATGTAAAAACAGAAAGACGTAAGCAAATGACAAAAATATGACATAATGTAAAAACAGAAAGACGTAGACAAATGACAAAAATATATGACATAATGTAAAAACAGAAAGACATAAACAAATGACAAAAACATATGACATAATGTAAAAACAGAAAGACGTAAACAAATGACAAAAATATGACATAATGTAAAAACAGAAGGACGTAGACAAATGACAAAAATATATGACATGATGTAAAATAAATCAAAAGGCGTAAACAAATGACAAAAATATACATAATGTAAAAAAAAACAAAGACGTAGACAAATTACAAAAATATGACATAATGTAAAAAACCGAAATACGTAGACAAATGACAAAAATATGACATAATGTAAAAAAAACAGAAAGACGTAGACAAATGACAAAAATATGACATAATGTAAAAAAAACAGAAAGACGTAGACAAATGACAAAAATATGACATAATGTAAAAACAGAAAGACGTAGACAAATGACAAAATATATGACATAATGGTAAAAAAAACAGAATGGCGTAAACAAATGACAAAAATATGACATAGTGTAAAAAAAACAGAAAGACGTAGACAAATGACAAAAATATGACATAATGTAAAAACAGAAAGACGTAGACAAATGACAAAAATATGACATAATGTAAAAAACACAGAAAGATGTAGACAAATGACAAAAACATATGACATAATGTAAAAAACACAGAAAGATGTAGACAAATGACAAAAACATCTGACAAAATGTAAAAACAAACAGACGTAGACAAATGACAAATACATATGACATTATGTAAAAAAAAAACCAGAAAGACGTAAACAAATGACAAAAATATGACAAAATGTAAAAAAAAACCAGAAAGACGTACACAAATGACAAAAATATATGACATTATGTAAAAAAAAACAGAAAGACGTATACAAATGACAAAAACATATGACATAATGTAAAAACAGAAAAACGTAGACAAATGACAACAATATGACATAATGTAAAAACAAAAAGACGTAGACAAATGACAAAAATATATGACATAATGTGAAAACAGAAAGACGTAGACAAATGACAAGAACATATGACATAATGTAAAAACAGAAAGACGTAAACAAATGACAAAAATATATGACACAATGTAACAAAAACAGAAAGACGTAGACAAATAACAAAAATATGACATAATGCCAAAAAAAAACAGAAAGACGTAGACAAATGACAAAAACATATGACATAATGTAAAAACAGAAAGACGTAAACAAATGACAAAATATGACATAATGTAAAAACAGAAAGACGAAAACAAATGACAAAAATATATGACATAATGTAAAAACAGAAAGACGTAAACAAATGACAAAAATATGACATAATGTAAAAAATAAACAGAAAGACGTAGACAAATGACAAAAAAATATGACATAATGTAAAAACAGAAAGACGTAAACAAATGACAAAATATGACATAATGTAAAAACAGAAAGACGTAGACAAATGACAAAAACATATGACATAATGTAAAAACAGAAAGACGTAAACAAATGACAAAAATATGACATAATGTAAAAAAATAAACAGAAAGACGTAGACAAATGACAAAAAAATATGACATAATGTAAAAAACAGAAAAGCGTAAACAAATGACAAAATATGACATAATGTAAAAACAGAAAGACGTAGACAAATGACAAAAACATATGACATAATGTAAAAACAGAAAGACGTAAACAAATGACAAAAATATGACATAATGTAAAAAAATAAACAGAAAGACGTAGACAAATGACAAAAAAATATGACATAATGTAAAAAACAGAAAAGCGTGGACAAATGACAAAAACATTTGACATAATGTAAAAACAGAAAGACGTAGACAAATGACAAAAATATGACAAAATGTAAAAAAATAAACAGAAAGACGTAGACAAATGACAAAAAAATATGACATAATGTAAAAATAGAAAGACGTAGACAAATGACAAAAAAATATGACATAATGTAAAAATAGAAAGACGTAGACAAATGACAAAAATATGACAAAATGTAAAAATAGAAAGACGTAGACAAATGACAAAAATATGACATAATGTAAAAATAGAAAGACGTAGACAAATGACAAAAATATATCAATACGAAAAAAACAGAAATAAGTTTAATTAAATACTGGCCTTTTATTAGTGAATTCAATACGGTAGTTTAAACTCTAAAGTACGCCGTTGAAAACTGAAAATACCCTAGTTGAACAGGAGAAAATAAAAATATTTTGTTAATTAAATGTTCTGCGATGTCAGGATCTTGTCACGCTTCTTTTACTTCAGAGGCCGATAGTATACCAGCATACAACAATACTGATTCAGTTTTTTTTTAAATTATTTCAGTAATTAACAGTGACTTACTATTTGTACACAGAGTAATCCGTGACAATAAACAATTCCACCTCGTAATTCCCTGTAACTTGTCTTTTTGAGCGATGTTTTAACTCGGCAATATCTTTCACTTTTAATGCATCTACAAACAAAACAACTAGTAAGTTATATGGGTTATGTTTAATATCTAATATAATATCTGTAAAGTGACAACTGGTTGTATGGATTTTTTCGCTCATATCGAGACAGTCAGTTCTGTAATGGTTGATGAAAACGGAGTACCCAAAGAAAACCACAAACCTTTGGTAAGCAAATTGACAAGTGGGTTTCGCTTGGTGGTGATCCGTTAGCGCGCGCTTTACACCATTTGGCCACCAGTACCCATGCTAACTGTCGGAGCTTTTATCTTCAAAATAAATAAACATTGCAGTTATTGATTGTAAAGATTAATCTAGTTTAAAATTGTTTCCCTGGTAAATTTTCACATTTTCACTTACCACATGTTCACTTACCAAAGCCAGATAATGTTTGATAGAAAACTCAATATTTACCTTTAATTGCGTAATCAGTTTTAAAATTGTAATCAGCTGTTGGCTTAGATACCCTATACTTCTTTGATGACTGCTTTCTGAATACATCTTGAGGATTTTTATGAAGTATGAAATGCTCGCCTTTGGTAATGAATGATGCAAACTAAAAGACCACAATACATTTCTATTGATTTGAATTCCAAAATTGTCCAATCATATTACAAAGAATTAGAGCATTCATTAAAAATAAACAAAATAAAATGATTTTTAGAATAAATTTTCTAATTTTACTTCCTTTAAAACTGTGAAATGCACAATAAATATTTGTTATAACTATTTAAACAGCAATATTTTTATTTTATCAAGATCTTAATTGCATTTAAGCTCAGGTAAACCAGCGCATCATATGAGGTTCTTTTCTTGCATAGGAATACATTACTTATGACATGTATTGCCTTCCATACACCTGGTATTGATAAATAATGTATATGAATGATCATTGTTAATACAACAATCAATACAAGTGAATAGATAATGAGACAATAAATGAATTAAAGACATCCTGTTGCCTGTTATCGATTTTAAACTAAACGACAGTAATATTTAAAATAGAAATATTAGGCTTAAAGGACAAAAACTAAACAATACATACTATTTCATAATGATTGCATAGATCACCTTCCTCTGTTTTACACTCTATATGTACGGATGCTGTATATTTTGGATCTTGATAAAAAGCTTCATTTATCTGAAAACATTAAATAAATAAACAATATAAATTTAATCAATACATATGTTTTTATGTGCCAGCTGTTTACCTGTGTTCAGAGTCCCAGTCTTTGTTATTAGTACTGAAATTAAAATGTTGTAAATTCTGATACAATATTACATTGGAAAGTCTACATATTGCAAAAAAGTAACTGTATTTAAAAAAGTTTTGAAACGAAACAGGTCATCAGAAGTTTAAAAAACCTTGTAATACCAAACACAGACAAACCAAATTTGCCTTAGTTTTATCACCAAATTTTGCAACAAAGAAAAATTTAGTGAAAATCTTTAAATTAGTTTTAAATAATAAATAATAAATTAAACATTTAATTGACAAAACCTTACAAACTTCAGTGCACAAATATGGATTATTATAAAATAGAAATAGAAAATGCACACAATAATGTAATCAATACCACGAACCATCGAGACAAACAACACAGACAAGGCCAATTAAAACAATATAAAGAATTCTATTGCGTTTCAAACGAACATGCAACTGCGTAAAACGATCACTATATGGAAAATGTTTAATTTGTTCATAAATATATATGTTAAATGATTTAATATATTGAACAATTTATGTTTTTTTACAAGTTGTGGAATAAACATATTTTTTATATAAAGGGATAAATACAGTGAAAAAGTCTATAAAACAGTCCATAGGAACTTTATATACATATGGTTTTATTGAAATAAATATCATAACATTACATTGAAACAATATATGTAATAAGCAAAAGGATTCGGAAACAATGGACTTACATAGTCCATTTTATAAATCCGTCTCCCGTAATTTGAAAAATACATTTGTAGACCGACATAACACTTATATACAACAGTACACATAATACACAAAAAATAGCACTTGCATATGTTACTTTACAGTATATATTAAGAATTGTAATTAAATAAATAAGAAGAAATATGTTCAAGAAAATCTTTTTGTATCAATTATAAAATCTTGGACTTTTAAAAATATCGAAGTGTTTTCTTCATCAGATAAATTTGAATCACCAAATAATAGTAATTTTTGAGTAACAGTATGGTTGTTTAACACAGCAAGAAGGACATTTCTTTGCCGAGTTAAATAAGGGCATTGAAAAAGATAATGACTGGTGGTCTCAACTATACCACAGGCGCAAGTTGGATTAGAAATAATGTTTTTTTGGAAAAGATGGTGATTTAAAGCACTGCACTGCATTCTCAGTCGTGCATGGAGTATCTGACCTTTACGATTGCCTTTTAAATAAAATTTAGGCACTTTTTATATGTTCTTATTTAAAAATGCTTTAAATCTGGATAGAGAGGAATTTCTTATGTTTTCTGGAATATCGTTCAAATCTCTAACAACTGAAGGTAAAAAGGAGTCGAAGTAAGATTTGGTTTTGCAGTGTATAGATAATGAATTGTGTTGATGTCTAGTATTGTTAGAATGTACTTCAAAATTGTGTGGTGGTATGATGTTTGACAGATAAGCTGGAGGTTGTTCTTAGTTGAAACAAAAACCAAAAGTGACATTAAAAACTCGATATCATAGACAAATAGTCTTTACATAGCGATGGCAGTCATAGCAAGTTATGTATACATGAAAAATATAAAGGAGTTTTTAGTCAGTGTGGTGGTCAGTTTTTTAAGAAAAAATAAAAAATATAGTTTCTATGTGTTTTGTTATAAAAAGCCAAATCACTTCGATCACAATGCAATCGAAAACATTCAACATAGTTATTTAAACAATTCTTATTTAGTGATTTTCTCATTAAATTATTACGATTGCCATCACAATTCAATTACATGTATCATTTTCAGGTGGTATTAATCATCAATTTCACAAATAGCTACAACTCATTATGCCGTTAGTCGACGTTTTATCTTTCGATTTAAGTTTGCAACTGTAGGCGTTACATGACCCATTTTTACTTCCTGTGTTAGAGAAATGGTAAATGAAATGTGAAATACTAAGGCAATATGGTTAGTGATTCTAATTAGTGAAGAAATTTTAACAAAACGAAAAATAATAGATGATGAAAATGTCAGTGACCCTAGTTTGGCTAGTATATTGTATGATTCATGCTTAAATTAATCCATTACACCTGTATCACTGTTGAAATCTCAATGTTAAAAAGTCTAAAGATCCTAAAATTAAATTAGAAAATGTTCATCATAAAATTGTATACATTTTACTAATACGATATTTAGAATATACTTGAAACTTAAAAGAACAAAGTACTCGAAGATAAGTGTTACAGTCGAATTGACATGTCCTGATTTTTCAATATTTCTTTCTGTAAAAATTAAAAATTCTGCACATGACAGTATTAACATAACTTTGCAACAGCTAACGCAAGTGAGAACACTAACCCAAGTCAATGACAGAAACAGCAACTACTGTCTGATTCACGTATGCCGTAGCACTAGTTTTTCAAGGTTTTAGAAGAGATATCAAAAAATTTTGTAGAATGCCACATACCGTTATGACGTATGCATTTTGTCGTAATTAACTGACACCAAACTAAATGCCATCTTAGCTGGAGTATAAAATGCAGAGCTTTTTAAAATCCTTACGGGGAATTAATATGGGAAAAGGCACAAACACTCATTCCGGAAATACATCGCTGTAATAATCATGCGGGTTAGGGTAGAAAATTCTGGAATAGTTCATTCAGCTGTAGGTAAGATCGCTGTTGTAAGACCTTACAGTTATATATTCCTTTTGATGTCAAGTTGCAGACGATATTACCTGGCCAGCGAAAATGGGGAAGTCGGTCATGCGCAATTCTATTTTCTTAACCCGCATGATTTTTCAGCGATGTATTTCCGGAATGAGCGTTTGTGCCTTTTCCCATATTAAATCCCCGTAAGGATTTTAAAAAGCTCTGCATTTTATACTCCAGCTAAGATGGCATTTCGTTTGTGTCAGTTAATTGCGACAAAATGCATACGTCATAACGGTATGTGGCATGCTACAATTTTTTTTAAATCTCTTCTAAAACCTTGAAAACTAGTGCTACGGCAGACGTGAATCAGACAGTAGATAAGAAAAGAGACAAACAAATTAGCTTCTAACATTAGGCGGACTATTTTTTAAGAAAATGGCATGTCACGAAACATTTGTACAGAAATTCAAGTCACTAAAATATTTTGATGCAAATTCATGTCACTAAAATAATTTGATACAAATTCACGAGAAATTTGTCAATCATATCTAAAATATCATTGTTATAAAACTTATTTTAAGAAAGTTACCAGTTCTTTTTGTTGATGTAATTCTATACTTTGTTGTTTAGTAAGATACACTGGTACACGTTCTCTTGTTAAGTATCTATTTTTCCTCAGTACGAGAGTGATGGGACTATCATGTATACTGAGTGTAAGATTAAATGTCTCTGGTAAAGTTGGCGACGTTCTCTTCTGTCGATGATTTATAGAATGGATGACATTTGAGATCTCTATATCTGTTTCACCTACAAAATAAAAATAAAATTATTTAGAGTCGAATAAAAGGCACATGATTTTCGTCAGCTCAAGAAGGAACAATGTCATGAGACGGATTAAAAATATCTCGGATAATTAAAAAAAACTACTTGGAAGAAAATAATGCAAAATTCAAGTTAATGTGATTTTAGTTATAAGTCGTAAATATTACTACTGTTCTATACTTTATGATTTACTGTATCCTTTCTTTTTTTTCATTATTATTATTATTATTATTGTTGTTGTTGTTGTTGTTGTTTTTTAATTTTTTCCGGTAAGATTTGTGCAAAATGTGCTCAAACTCTATGTTGAATACTTTGTAATGTTGGCTGACTAAATTATTGAAACCCTAGAAGAGTAAGTGTTGCAGACCCTTCATTCAGTTCAGTTCATTCAGTGTTTCCACCATTTATTTTCGTTTTGATTTTTATATGTATAATTCATATAGCTTGATGTTAAAGCCAGACATGTAACATGTTATCATTTCACCTTCACTTATAACCGCGTTTATATAATCATGAAACCTTAAAAAGTTTTAACTTTTAAACAATGTAAGTTTATACCTCATAAACCTGTTATTAAAGATTAAAGACTGATATGTTATACATAAGACAATGTATTGTATAGTAAATGATTGTAATGATTGTAAAAGTAAATGTGTTCGTAAAGATCGTTAACAACTTGCGCCCTCTTACGAATAAAAGTGTCTATCACCGTCTAGGTTAGAATTTCACTCGGTCAGATAATAGTGCTAGAATGTTAGCAAGTTCGCTTGCAGTAGGTCGGTGGGGGTTTTTCCGGATACTCCGGTTTCCTCCACCATCTCAGTATTAACCGCCTCGATATAATGAAAGAATCTTGACAAGGACGTGCAACATAATTACTCAACTCAGATCTCGACTCGTTTAAATGATAACCGTGGTGTATTGTTGGAAACGGAGATGCATGCTTCATTCACATTTCTTTTGTGAATCAATGGTGCATTTTGAATGGAATAAATTTCCTATCCCCCCCCCCCCCCTTGGAATAAATGTACTAGTCATTTTATTTAAATGGAATACACGCGCTAGTGTAAAGAGTCAAACGGAAATGTTGTACTTGTGTCTTGTTATTATTTTCAGTAACTGGAAATTCTATAACAGAAACGAATTTTCGTTGACGTTGATACACGTTTTTCTTTCACTTTTTTTCTATGTAACATTTTACCTCTTTATATCCACTTTATATTTTGATTTGGCAAAAATGGGACAGAGACCTACTCCACAAAACCCCAGTATCCCGCCAAACATTACAAAACCCCTGTATCCTGCCAAACATTACAAAACCCCTGTATCCTGCCAAACATTACTGGTAGTTTAAAGCTGCATTAAGGTTATCAATTTTCTGAATTTTTTTTGATTTTCTAAAAATATATTCTTTTAAAAATAGATATCTTCTAACCACGAATCCTGACATTCATTTTCTAAAATTTCATTTCTTTTAGCTGTAAATAAACGGAATCCTCTGACCGGTTGGTCAGAGTTTTACGATGGTAATTATGAGCTTGGAGCATGCGCACGGATCATGTCGGATGTACGGAAAAACCCTAGAACCGAAAGTGAAACATAACAGATTACATTAATTGTCCTTCATTTATATCCGGATGTATTTGAAATGGTGTTTTGTATCCCTTACTAAGTCACAAATGACAACTTCAACGAAGTTCTGTGTTTAATTTATCGTATTTCACCGTTTTGAAAGTTGTGTTTAAATTACCCGGGTTTTTGATGACGTAACCATGTTCTAATATTAGATCCTACGCTGGGTAAATATTGTGATTTCTGCATTTATTCGAGCTTTTATCGTTGAACCAAATGTAACATTGTTCATTAGGAACATCATTAGTTAGATTAGTGCCGTTTTAATTTTTTCTTTGGAAAACTTAATGCAGCTTTAAATTATTTTTTTGTACATTTGTATAAAGTTTTTATTTTCAAAAATAGACATTCAATACAGTATATAATACTTTAACACATACCATGTTATCACATGATATATATGTTTGTATGTAGATAAACAATAATTTATCACATATTTGTTTAACAAGTTTTATAACTTTTCAATTTGTTTCGCATAAATTACCAAGTAAATTATCTTCTATATTCAAGCTTTAATATAAAGTGATATTTAACAATGTATTTCAAGATTTTCCTGATACATACGAACTTTTTTCAGTCCATAAAGTTTGAATTAATTCACGGGTATATGCTCCGCGAATTTACCACGGATCCTGCTTTTTATTGTTATCAACAATCTAATGGCTAGATCGTTCATTTTATCAATTGATGGGAATTTTGTATAAAATTGCTTTTTGTGTATAAATGACAGACTCTTTAACTTTCAACAATTTATGATGTAAAATTTTGCTTTCTGAATTTATGTGCTATGCTGATAAGAAGTAACCTATAATATGAATATTAAACATTCCTAATGCATAAAGAAATTTTACTTGCAACAGTTGTTGTCATATTAAAGAATCGATGTTGCAACAAAGCAAAGTATCCTACAAAACATACATCGTTATTTTCATCTCTAGAACCATTTGTTTAAATGAAAGTCATAGTTGTTATCTTATTCCATTACTCAATATTTGTTCCTTAGGTATAAACAAACTGTTTTAGAAACGCCTTTTGTTTTTAACGTCATAGGTGTATAGATTTCATCAAGCAGAGGCACATAATTATCAATTATTGATTTGAAAACTAAACCCAGATTATATTCTTAAACTCGTGTGATGCTTTCTTTTATCTGTCTCCAATATTTTCTTGGTAGATTTAGCTCTTGTGCCAAGTACAAATTTGTTCGACTAAAAGCTTTAGTTTAGCTTTTATTTTCTAACCAACAAAAGTTTGGCATTTGTATAATTTATAAATGTTTGTTATAATAATGTTTTAAAAACCGTCAAACTATATCAATGTTTTTTTAGGATTCGGTTTCTGAACAAATATTTTTCACATATATTATGTACGCTGCATCATCAAAAAATTATCGGTACGAGACCTTGCCTGCAGCTTAAATAATCCTACCGCTAGATGGACATGACTTGAAATGTAAGTAGCAACACATGTAAATAAATATGTTGTAAGCATGACAAAGAGGAACAGAAAAAACGCAACAGATTAGACTTTTTAAACTAGAGAGTAACAAATGACTGTGATGGTCTAGCTTTGTAAAGGAGTATCGGAAACACTGATAACTATTACCAATGGATTTCGTTTCTAGACAGCTTTTTGACATTCTATTTTTCTTATAACAAAAACTATGTAATAGATGTCTTTACGAAATAGAAAAAAATTGTTATGACTGAAAATGATATACCAAATATCAGTACAAGCAGAAGCACAAGCGGCTAAAATTAACTAAATATGTTGAAACAAGACTGGAAAGGCAAGACAAGCAGTGATTACCAAATTCTCGACTTTAAAAGAACTCTGGATCCAACGATTACAAAATTCCTGACTTTAATTTGAACGGAGACTGAATCTAGTTACAAAATCCCTGACTTTAAAAGTACCTTGGAACCAGTGAAAATTGTATCCAATAGTTTAATTTATAATCAATGAAAAGAAATAAATCTTCCAAATAGCAATTCAGTCCCTTACCTTAACCCATAAAACACTTGATTATAAAACGATTTCTTCCTTTACGGGCGAGAATTAATCAACAATATTCTATTCATACATGTACTAAAATTGTGTTGAAAATTTAATAAACAAATGACAAACCCGTTTAATTTTTGTGAAGAGTAGAAACAAAGTTCACTAGTCATGAGATATCGGGTTAATAACAGTAAAATGGAGTTAATAGCTCAGGGAGAAAAACTGACCACAAAAAGATATTTGCAGATGTTCTTTATTAACTGACCAATGTTAATGAAAATACTTTAAACTTCTAACAAAAAGCTGTTTATTTTCAAATATTTTAATTGTTATCTTTATAACAATTAAAATCAAATAAGATCTGAAAGTTAATAAACTTGATTCCCACACAAATATTTGACAAATTAAAATTGAAAAACAATCTTAACTTTTCTCTTTACAAGTATTGTAGATAATAAACACTCTTTTTCTGTGAGTATCAAGTTATTTGAATTTTACATTGGTCAAAAGTTTATATTTTATTACACACTACACATAAAATACATGAATGACCACTGGTTCATTAAAATTTTAAATTAAAGCAAGAAACGTTCAATAAGTCAACCCTTTAAAATTATTAATGAAACCACATTCTAGCTTTAATATGATCATAAACAAATGCCTTAGAAAAAACTTATTATCAAAACCATGGGTTTGAATGGAAAATTGCAAAACTTAAAAGAACAAAAGTAATGTCTTAAACTAACTTCAAACCATTTCTAAGTTTTCAGTATATTTATTTTGCATGGTTAGGGACGTCTAGTTGCTTCCTTTGAAATACAATACATATTTATTGATTATAATTTCGTAGTAACAGAACAGGCAAAATTCTATCCTGTAAAATTAAGTGAGAGAATAAGCTTTCTGATTAAATGGTTTTGCTATATACATGTAAATTTTGGCTCATCAAATCTTTTAAGTACCATACAATTTCAATACCTATACCTTTTGGCATTTATTTATTTATTATTATTTATTTATTTATTTATTTATTTATAAGTTTTGTATCAAATAATGAAAAATCAACAAATATTTGACCCAAAAAATTGTTTTATCTAAGCCAGCCCACGCGGAACGTTTGCCTATTGAAAAAAAAGATGGCGTCAATTCAAAATGTTTACTTTCATTTTGTATAGAAATCTAAAATTATACGTTCAAGTTTTTAGTTTTGTTTTATGTTTTTCAATTTGTTCCGTAGTCGCTCTTGTATTGAAGCACATTTTACATTTTCAATTTTTCAGTTGAATATTTCAATTGTCATATACCATGTTTTAAATTAATCATAAATTACAATCAAAAGTGGTATAAAAGAATGTGTTCTGTTTAGTTATGTATGATAACAGGTTCTGTAAACCGTTTTGTTGATACTGTCATAATTGCATTGTTTGAATTTTATCGTTAAATACATTCAAAAAATGCATTATGACAATAGTTGAATACAATAATACAAATGCATAATGACAATACTCAAAAACAGATCTCAGAATTCTGCTATCAAATATAACCGCAAAACACAAACTTTGACACGGTCAATGGAACCAAATTTAGTTAGTTTATTCAGATTATTACTCTCGGCTACTCAAAAGAAAATATATTGAACAATATTACGTAATAAGTAAATAAACGAACTAACAATATGTTCGCAATATAAAATCCTTACTCTCTCAAATTTAAAGTGTCAATGTTTTTGATAAAACCATACAATTAAAATACACGATATTTTGTAAAAACCTGGCTAGATTGTTTTGAGGAAACGTGTGATTAAAACGCCAATTTTCTATAAACACTAGTTTCCTTTCAATTACAAATCCCTTAGTCATCACCACCAAGTTTCTTTTCATAGTTTTATCAAACTAATTTAATTCTTAAAAAAAAAACTATTACACTTAGTCCTTAGAAGTATGAAGGTAACCTTGCATTACTGAAAACAGGTCAGTTAAAACATAACTTTTAAAAAACTAGATTTTCAGTTGATATACTATTCAACTAAGTACATAAATGTCTAAAGAACTCGATTTAAATAGACTCTAATAAAGCACTTGTCATATAGTATTATAGAACAGTTTATTGGAATGCGCTCTTTGGCGCCATTAAAAACTGTTGTTTCTTTATAAAACATTAAAAAAAAACAATTACATAGTGTGAATATGAAACAATAGATGTCATTTTGTTTCGCAAAACCTTAAGATATGAATATGACACTGATTACGTCTAAATCTGAGCTTGGACAAATTGTTGTGTCTAGTCTAAATCGTATCATGCGATGTCATTTTTCAAACTAGAAAAGGCTTTTTAAAAGATAGAAAGAAAATAAGTGGTTTGAAAAACTATTTGGCAAATCAATGCACGGCCACTAGATTCTAATTTCCAAATCTTTTTTAATTTAATGAAGATGACATGGCAGTTCAAAGTAACTAGTTTAGTTTATACAAAATATAATCAGGTGAATAGAAAAAAGCTGTATATAGTAAGTACACTGAGAAATCTGCCATACACTACTTGTCCCACATGTTACCAGCATTGTATAGAAACTTGCTGAAGTTCTTTACAACCTTTATATTATTGATTTGAAGTAATTGAATCAATTTGTCGACAATCGGGTGTTTGTAATAATATACTTTATATATTTTGTCGCAATGTTTCATCATATTTACATACTAAGATGAAATGATATTCGTCTTCAATATCTGCTTTACATTTTGCACACATTCTAAGGTCTCTGTCAATATAATCATATCTACCTGGTTCTATCAATTAATTATGTGACGATAACTAAATGTTCCATTGTGCCATTATCAGAACTATCACGTTTAAATTGCGAAAAAACGGGTACTAGTTTTTCTATAATTTGGGAGCAAAATCATAATTCTTTAATTAAAACCTAGAAATAACACCGTTGATTTGCTATTGTTTTCACTGATGCTAAAATATTTATACATGTACTATTATTTAAACATAAATTACGAAATAAAATAATTACGAAACAAGTAATATAATTAAAGCCAAAAATCTCCATTACTTGTCTATTTATATGTAACAAAGAAATATTCTGCCAAATATATGTTTAGTGGATTAGCTTAATACTAATATTCAAAAAATTGAACAATAGCTTGAAATAACAACACCACTGACACAGGACGTAAGGTTTCCGAAAATGCCAAATTAGTTCCTGTAGTAAAGAAGTAATCAAGTTTCTGCAGTCCCAGTAATACCGTCTTAAAGAAAAGGGTCAATTGTAACAAGTATGAACCAAAAATTTGGCTTTTAAAAATTTTAATCATGGCTAAATAGCACTCAGTTTCAATATGCTACGACAGATGAGAACTTAGTACAGGAGTTTTCAGTTTAACAGTCTGTTGAACTAGACGTAATCTATCATACTGGAATACAATGACATGTCATTTTATAATATAAATTTATATATTATATGATAAATAAATGTCCTCTTCCTTAACTATATCATTATTAAGCTATCCGTTTCCGTATTTTGTCTTGAATGAATATATGTTTTATTTTTGTTCTATAAAATAATGTACTGGATAACTGTTCTATATAAAAGACATCTTCGCCACTGGCTGGATGAACATCTCCAATTAAATCCGGATGATAAAGGTTCTGATCGATATTTTATTGCTCCATTCATTTTCTTTTTCTTGCATTTAAGATAACATTAGTACCTTCTATCTTGAACACACTAATTAATACCATAGACGAAAACTAAACACAATGTTGAAATGATAGACAATGGTTGGATATTATACTTATTATCATCATTATTATTTATAAAGGTGCATGACTCTTATTTTTACTTTTCGTTTCTTCATTTATATAATTCGATGTACGAATTGTTTCTAGACTTATTGTGGCTTTTGAAAAGACTTTTTAATACCGTCATATGCCAGTTTTGTAAGTATAAGTACTGTATTGAGTACATTAAACATATGGTATATGAAAATTTTTGACAGAACTGAATGAAGAAACTAAGAAAAACAACGCGTTTTACATCTAACATAGACAAAAGACTTCAACCTTGGCTTTGGATATTGCTATACATATTTCATGCAGCTATACATAACATCTTATTCATAATCATAATAATTTAATATATATTGCTTTTCAGAAATTCTACAATGGGTCTATTGCTTATAACCTTGTTTCCTTGTTTACATTATTCATCGAAAAGGCCTATAGATTCTTCGTTATGTACAATCCGAATGATAAAGCTTATAGAAGGTACATATGCTGACACCACCATTCAACCAGAAACTATATATAAAGCAGGAATGACAGACCATCGACACGTACTGAGACAAGACAAACTGACTGTATCGGAATAGTAAAAACACCAGATGATGTACAATGTTATTCGTGAGTATGGCCGAAAACTTGCCCCACATTTACATCAAGTGATCTTAAACTATGAAATATCAATTAGATTTATAATTGATAATTCATCAAATATACAGCTATGTTCATTTGTTGTCTTTATATAATATCAATACATTGTGGTATATTTAATTCCATTAAGAAAACAGGGTACTCTATGTTCATTTGTTGTCTTTATATATGTTCATTTGTTGTCTTTATATAATATCAATACATTGTGGTATATTTAATTCCATTAAGAAAACAGGGTACTCTATGTTCATTTGTTGTCTTTATATAATATCAATACATTGTGGTATATTTAATTCCATTAAGAAAACAGGGTACTCTATGTTCATTTGTTGTCTTTATATAATATCAATACATTGTGGTATATTTAATTCCATTAAGAAAACAGGGTACTCTATGTTCATTTCTTAGTAACTGTCAATGTTATTCATTTTTCTTTATCATTAAATATTGTAAACTCTCAACAATATACGGCAATTAGGATAAGATTGTCGAAACCGAAACAAATCTTAATGGAAATAAAAAATGTAAAACACAGACAACATGCATCAATTATATTTATATACAGAAATATTTGTTCAATTAAAACTTGTCTAAAAAGGGTATTGCAATTATGTAAACTCTCTCTCTCTCTCTCTCTCTCTCTCTCTCTCTCTCGTTTTCTTACTTAGAATAGATAGACAGATAGGTAGAAAACAGATGTAAATATAGGAAGCATATATCAAAGACATACCTGAATATACTAATGGTATGGAATCGGGTAACGTTAATGCAATATTTACAGGTATAAATCCACATAATAAAAATATGTACACGGTAATATTAATAACTTTTATATATGTATATATTGCGTTTTTCATCTCCGTGTGTTTTCAGTGTAAGTCCTACAAACATATGTCACTGGTATATTATATGTAATTCCTGTTCCTTGTTCAGGTTAGTTTACCTTGTTTGATCAAACACTGAGGCACTTTACGGGTTCGTAACCAATACTAATTGCATATACTACTTTATAAAGCGTTCATTAATATAGTTTTAAAACGTGTTTGGATAGCTATTTATAGATTTAAATCTTCTCGTAGAAAAATCCCAAGAAGGAATTACGCCTTTTCGTTGAGAAAAAACTATAGGTAAATATGTAGAACAAACTGTGAGAACTGAGTCACGAGGTCAATGTTCCTGCGCTGAAGCAAACTGACGATGTATTGATCTCATTCATGACGTACCCGATCTAGTGAGTTGATTTGTTAGACATGGTCTATATGTTATAAAGAACAGAAATGAGGATTAGATCACTTGTTTGATTTCTTTTTTTAAATACGGGTATCACGATACTGTATAATCGTTTGTTATAACAATACGTAGTCACGAGTTATGATTTTTATATACTCTGAGCTCATCGTATACATATATACTATAAACACCAAGCCGTCAATTAAAATAACACCAACATATTTAAATAAATCGTTAATAAATTGATTCATAAAGTGAAGAAAATTTTCAAATATAACGCTAAGATTTTGCGGAATAAAAATAATAAGTTAACAGCCCTTGCATTATCAACCCATAATGGATAAAGAACAACCTAACAGTAACAACTGACATACTGAAGCAGCGATAATCAAAACAAGCAAAATCTTCAAAAAGAGCGAACAGATCTAAATAAGTAAAGACAAAAACATGCATTATAATTGTATGTGTTTACTTTTACTAAGAAAATTTTAAAGTCAAATTTTAGGGATATCCGCCAAAAATAATCTATAAATAGCAATAGATATATCTTTTCTATTTTCAAAGTTTCTCTAAAATGGCCTTCGAAATTAGATGATGAACTTCCATTTTTACTTTGGTGCTTTTTGTTTACCTTGACAATTGCCACTCATGAATTATGGAAAAAAAATGTAAAGATCATATATACACGTACTTCATGGCGGTGTATGTAACATATACTAATAACCAAGAGTACCAATCATTTGTTATGTCCTTCTAACGAAGTTGGGGAGAGACATATTGGTTCTTCTTCTTTTCAACCCTTTTCCGGAGAGTTTCATAGAGACTGCTAGTCCGATTCTTTTGAAACTTCACAGAAGCAGAAACTCCACAGGAGTCATTAAATGCTGCCTTTTGCTATTCATGTTTTCCAAATGACAACAAAAGCTATATTATGGGAGTTTAATGCCCCGTCCAAAAACACATTTTCTATTTAACAGTTATTTCTCCTTTCATACCTGACAGATACTTTGTAGGTACATAATACAAAAGTCCTTTTCAAATGATATTGTGTTGTGAATAAGCAAGAGCTATATTTATTAGAGTTTAACCCCCCCCCCCCCAAAAAAAAAAAAATTACATTTACATTTACTTCTTTAAAACTTGACATATAATGTAGAAACTTGTTTCACATTTGTTTCGTTTATGAATACAATATTCACAATTATCGAAACCTGATATTGGCAATTTAAAAATAATTACCAGTTTGGAATAAAGATATTGCAAGTCAAAAATTTTATTGCTTCTTTTGGGGGATTTCGTAATGGCATCCTATTATAATTTACACTTGTGCCATATCATTATAAAATACATTCAAAAATGGTATATAACACTTGTTATATCTGGTTTTGTTGGAGATGTTCTTCTAGTAAGTAACTATTAAATTTTAATTGACAAAGTGTATTTTGTGACATCGTGAACATATACCTGTTGCCTCACAAGTTAAGCAATAGTTCAAATAAAACAATATAAATAAAAGTACATTTATCTTCCTGTGAACATTCATAACCGGACTTGTGTATGACACATATTGAGTTACAATCCTATTTTATATTGATATTAACATCGAACGGCCCAAAGGTTAAAAGGAACTACTGATTAAAATATAAAGTCAAGTTTGTACCGTACTTTGACAGTTCAACCAGGAAGAACCAAGGAGTTATTACCAAATATTTGAAAATCGGATCAGCTGTGCTATTTTTACATATAATATACTCTAGATAGTTTAACTGGAATTTTAGCGTAGGTAATCATACATATAGTTAGTATATATTTCACTTGGTTCATAAATCTTTTAAGATAGCATTAGAAAACGATATAAATTGTCACTGTAAGATTAACATAATATTACAAAAAAATAAGAGCAGTATTTATATTTTTCATTCAGAACGCACTATTTATTTTCTATAAGTAAATGACTATATATCACGTTTTCAATGACTAATGTATAAATGATCGAAGTAAATGTTCAGTTTTTAAACCTTATAATAGGCTTATTCAATATGATTATCGGTCACCCCAGGTAATATTTAAAATCTGTGGGGTATAAGTTTGTGATTTTTTTTGTTTGTGCGATACTTCAAATTATTTACGATTGCTTTAAATGATCAAACTCTTATTGATATTTCCGCGTAATAAATCTAGTTTGTGACGCTTACAATCAATTCCAGCATTTAGATATAAATATAATATTTTTTCTTAACATAATTTTGAGCTTTCAGGTTTTATTTTCTTGGAAAATC
This sequence comes from Tegillarca granosa, assembly GCA_029721355.1. Taxonomy (NCBI): domain Eukaryota; kingdom Metazoa; phylum Mollusca; class Bivalvia; order Arcoida; family Arcidae; genus Tegillarca; species Tegillarca granosa. Next base: position 10,853,431 of record CM056597.1, on the reverse strand, counting down.
ATGCTCGGAATATAATCATGTTCTATTCCAGATATAATCATAAATCGTGTTAACAGCTTTAAACGAAGAGGGCTTCATTAAACTTCAGCTATGGTACTTGATAACATCCGTATGATGATGTTCTCCTATCAAGGGTATAAAAAGAATTATAGAAAGTATTAAAATCGAAGTATTACATACAAATGATACCCACTACTAGTATCCGGTGTATATCAGTCATAATTATACTGATTGTTTTATCTTTTCACGGCTGTTACGACATTTTTTATGTCCTTTTGGATTTGGTGTTAAATAACATGCGGGTTGCTACTTCGAAAAAGATGGTAGCCATGTAAAACCAATTTACTGTCAAGAAAGATGCAAATTATGTCAAGAGGATTTCTTAGCATGTGAAGAAAATCGAGAACCCGACAACAAATTGCCTTTTTGTGTGGTTTACCGTGATGTACCGATTTCCCGATTCATTCTCTCACACCAAAGTGTTCTTTATATAACAAAATTAAAGAATGTTTTTGAAGAACCGCCGTGCCTATCTCTTGCATTGCATCATTTCATCAAAATTTAAAAGAAGCACATGCCAGAACATAGAGAAACACGCATACAACTAAAAAAAAAAATAAATAAAGGTTAACCTCACCATACCAAACATGAGCATAAGCACCCCCCCCCAAAAAAAAATAATAATAATAATAAAATAAAAAAAATAATAATTGAAAAAATTAAAAAAAAAACAAAAAAAAACCTAGCACCATTTGAACTCAAACTACTAAATAAATAATCAATCAGAAATGTTGTTAGTTGTAAAGGAATGAATTGCAATGTCTTAAGTGGGGACCTTTGGGTTCAAACTAGACCCATACAGAGAATTCCAAAATAAAAAAAAAAACGAATGACTACATTATTTCCTCATCATTTACCTGAAGTTTCTTAAATATCCCAGAAAAACGTTCCGGACAAGGACTGACTAAGAAGAAGTAGAAGAAGCACATCAAACCTTTCATGTTTCAACTCCATTTTGGGACATATTTCTATGTTATATATGTATCAAGATGCAAAAACACAAGAACAAAAACCGAAAATGTCTTTTATAAAGAACACAGTACTACATAACGCTGAGGCAGATTCAAGATACACAAATACTGCGGACATACACCAACAAAATACTACTGACACAAATGTAAAACATTTGTTATGTTTACAAATAACAAAGTCTATATAGATACCAGGGCCGCGTAGCTGGTCATCATTATTTGACTGTAATTAAAGACACAAGGTACAGACACTCCTGACAATAATCTATAACACACATTTTTCAAATGCATTTTTAAAACAAAGTGATTAAAACTAGTGAGTGAATAATAATGCTTGCAAATTTAACATAAACAAAAATTAGGACTTCAAACTCGACTAATTATGAGATAAAATAAAATTGTTTATTCCCCAGTTAAGGGTTTTTTTCCCACTTATGTCGAGGCGGAAAGTTCTGGGATGTTAGAACAGGACTATCGGAAACAGGGGTATCGGAAAGCCACCGACCTTCTGAAACCAATGACTAACTTTCTTACACTTGGGTCTAACTGAACGGAATTCCAAAGGGCAAGAGGCGTTGTGAATCATACAGGCGAGCCTTAAACTACTCGGCTACCGTCGGACCCCGAACCCTTCTCATATAAAGCGTTGTTCAGTCACATTAGCATTTGAAGACGCCTTATGGATATCAAATGAAGAAAAGGGGTTGATTTCAGAAACTTGGTTCTTATTTTTAATAGGTTTTTTCATAGGTATTTTAATGGGTTTCTTACATAAAACACGTTGTATTATATATAGTGTTATCAGTATTACATGATAACCCTCTGCCCGAACCGAAACAAGATGGTAGTTTTTGAGTTGTAAAGCCGGATTGTATATCATCATTACAATAGAAGACGCGTTTATTTACGTAAAACGCACAATAAATTATCAACGGATGAATGCATTTATATAGAAATTTCAAGTTTTCTCTGTACGGGCCATAATAAGAAGATCGGGTCCGGTTCTCGTATTTCGTACTTTTTATCACTGATCGGATTGTATTTCAGTGCGTAAATGTCTATATCATATCATATTTATATAGTTTTATTATTCATTAAATTAAATATTATTATGAAAGGTACATCAATAAACACGCCATCTTTAAATCTTTGGGGTTCTCAAAGGGGTATTTGAAAATAAATATATGAAGGTTTTAAAAACATTTGTCACGTTACTTGATATCAGTTTGTCAGTATAACAAATGCTCGTTCTAAGTCAGGAGTTTTATAATCAGTTGATAAATACATGTATATATATTTATATACCTCTTGTATATTTTTTGCTGCGTTCTAAGTGGCTTTGACTCGAGTTTCCCTGAACTCACAAATTTTACTGACAGTAAAATTTTTGTTAAAAGTAATGATTTTAGATTTTAAATGTTTAAGTAAAAGATGTTGACGTTTAACAAAGCTACCTGCTAAAATACATTATACATGTTTATTTTTTTAACATGTGCGATTTTACTTTTCCTAATGTTTTACTACTTGAAATCTACCGACTTAGATTTTCATGGTTAGCTGTAATGTTGTTTAACTTCACATCAGCTATTTATCAGCTATTAGCGACGAGAACAAGGTTACTGATCTCTAAGAACAAATTTGTGTATGCGTAAGATGTACAAGCGTGTATAATGGTCTACCTAATACATCAGGTACCCGGGATGATTTTTGTTAAGGTGCTAGCTCACAGAGTCGGTATATCGCAGACAAGCTTACCAACTTCCTAATCACCGGTTAAACCAGCCAATACTCTGTTCTCATGCCGAGCACCAGGCAAGGAAACAGTATCTTAATTATTAAATTCTTACACGACTCCACCGTTTTCAAAACAACAGATATCCACTGCCCAGGTGGACCTCTCCCACTAAGCTACTGAGACGGTCACTATCTTAGAAAGTCATTTGCTATATTCAAAACATTCAGTGTTTTAAATAAATTGTTGGGTCATGGTGTTACACATATACTCTGACTTGATAATACAAACATGTACAATCTTACTTACAAACCAGATGTGAAAATAAGCTTTATCCAATAGTCCTCTAGTTGAAATAGTCACCTGATGTTTTATTTCTCATTTTTATACCTGGGGATTGCTATCAGTAATGAATTTTGCATGGCCTTAAAGGTATTTTTCAGTAAATGTTACCTATATTACAGTATTGTAATATATTAAGGTTTGACAAAGAGCTAAAAAGTCTGACAAAAAACATTTTGTCTGTGAAGCAAATGACTGTTAACATAAGAAACAAGGTAATATAAATTTTAAAAAATGTCAGTATATGAAAAAGCAGGTTTCAAACAATTATGAACCACAATCTTCTGAAAATGAAGTTTTTTTGAAAGAACAATGACTGACTTCTCTATCTGGAGTACAAATATTTGAAGATGGTCCATTGCAGATGCAAATACTTTTGGGTAGGCAGCCAATCTTTATTTCATGCATCTACTTTATCAAAAAGACTGCTTTTAGTAAAGTTTTTAATTTTCTTTCTAGCTTAATAGTCAAGCCCTATTGCTAACTAAAATAAGGAGCATTCTTCCACTGTTTCCTAAACAATGTAAAACAATATAAAACATAACACATGACATCGTTCATAACAAGTTTTAATAAAATATGTTATACTTGTTTCTATAGTAACCAGTGTATTCAAATAAATAAACATTTCTGATGTAACATAACTCATATGTATACATGCATATCTACATTACTCATATGTATACATGCATATCTAGTAACAAAATCAGAATTAACATACAAAATGATATCATGAAGTGTCTTGTCATGTTTGTGTATCCTTATTTAACAACAGGACAGATACCCAATGACAGACATCCAATAAGAAAACCAACATAACATTTATCTTATTGCATCTTATTGAACTGTGATACCTATTAAAATCAGAATGAAACTATTATCTCAATAGCATATGGTATAACACAAAATATGTCTTCTTGTCCAAAAAAAAAAAAAAATTAAAAAATTAAAATATTCTTGTAAATTGTGAATAACATAAATAAAATAAACAAAATATTGTAGTAAACAAAGAAATGTTTGTGTTGGTTTAATTTTTGCAAATAAAATAATCCAACCACCCCCCCCCCTCCCAAACCCCATCCTCCAAAAATTCTTTTTTTTTCTGTTTGATGTTCCCCGGTTATATAGTATCTTTTATAGATGCATCTTTTGAAGAAAAAAAGATGTATTTGTGGTAAGAAAACAATAAGCACTTTTGCCAAAAATTATAATAATAAAAAATAAATTATTTCTTGAATCTCAAGGGAGTTTAACCATGTGGCTTATAAAGTCACAGATGTTTACTCCCTATAAATAATCCTGGCTATTCATCATTACATATCTTGTTAAGTAAATGATTAAAGCATCACAAATCAACAAGTAAACAATCATTAAAGATGGATTTCATTATAATTTATTGCAATATTCAAAAGTAATAAAATGAGGTTAAAATGTATTTTTTGTGTAACTGAAAACTGGCTAGAAATTTGTACTAAACCAAAAAACCAGAAACAATGTAATGTATGAAAATACAGTGTTATGAAGATGATAAAATGTAAAAAGTAATGATTTTAATAAATTTGCATATTGCGTAGATATTATCTTTGTTATTTCTTACACTAATTTAAATATCAATACAATATTTGAAAACAAACTGTCAGAAGACAATGTAGTCTGTCTGAAAGTGCAAATAATTAAAATACCGATACAAAATATGCAAATTAACCTTTGACTTTAATACCAATATTATGAAACTCTCATATATTGTCCTGATAAATATGTAAATATCAAGATTATATGATAGCATCCACTGGTCAAATCACTAGTATCTGGTAAAATTTTTGATATAAAAATGCAAATTACCTTGACCTTCATTTAAAGTCATTCTTCTGTGTACTGTATGTATGTGGGGTGGGTGAGGTGAAGGTTAACAGCCAAATAAACTGTTTTGCTTAATACCTTAGCGTTTAAGCAGATCTTTTGAATTTCCATAATAATGTTGATAATGGTTGCCATGAGAACAGATCAATAAAAAAAAAAAAAAAGAATTGTCACAAAAAATACTAAATGGAATAAAATTGTCTATAGTCACAATAAGGCTTGATTTGGTTTTAACAGACTTTAACATATCACTTTCAAATTATGATATTACCAAAAATAGAAGTCCAAAATTTTATAGACAAGATGTTAAATAAAACAGAAACGTACTGATCACCTATTTGGTGAAAACAAACCAAAACTTTGGTAAGTAAAAAATACTCCATCATCTGAATGACATCATTAGAAACTCAAACAAAAGCGAATAAATTTAAAATGAAACTAAAGGGAGACTACTCCTATAGACTTGCTGGGGTTATTTATAACAAAGATGTTTGTTCATGTCAGTTAATTTTTAAGTTTATATAAACAAGTTTTAATCAGAAATATTTTAGTTATCCTTCTAAAGTTAGGTTATTTTTTGTCAGTACAATAAAAACAGTTCTACATAAACCAAAATATAATTCTCCATTATTAAAAAAAATTAAAAAACACAACTTTTAGATAAAACATATGGAAGTAAAGGTACTGGATTAAAATGTTCTTCATAAGTTTTATGATAAAACTGGTCATTTTCTTAAATATACAAATAACATTTATATGTTAAAGGGAGTTAACTGTAAAGACTAACTCTTTGGTTAATTTTAACTACACAAGTATTAAAGGGACATAACTGTAACAGCACTAACAACAAGAATCTTCTTCAGTCATTAAAGACAGCAGTAACAATTATCATACAATGTATTCATCCTCTCCAAGTCCACTTGGTAACAGTTCACGAGGATAACAATTTCCATTTATTTCTATTTTCTTAACAACTTCTTCTACATTTTGTTTCCATGGTAACAATGAGTTCAATTCTTGTATTTTCTGATCTTTTAATCTAACTTCTGCCTGCAATAATTCCATTTCTTTCTTTAATTCTTCAACAGTCAAATTCTGATTTTTGTCATTGTTCTACAAACAATAGTAATATATTTTATATTTCTACAATTTCAATGCTTAAGATATTTAAATAAAAATTCATTCTATGGCACAAATTGGTTGTGAGCAATTAATTGTAAGCAATTAATTTTAGCTAAGGTATTTTCAAAGGTCTCTCTTCCTCTGAAATTCAAAGACTATTTTACATAGAAAAAAATCACACATTTTCTTTTGAAATCTTGGTCCTAGACTATTATTCAAAAATATGTGAAACCTAATCATTTATAAAGTGGAAGAAATGTATTTTAACAAGAACAGGTATGGTATCTGAAAATATTTTAACTTTTTTGGAAATGAAGTCCATGAAAATTTAACCTTGTGACCAAGACTGGACTTATATACAGGCCAGGGGTATGTGATCATCATACAATAATGTGTATTGAAAACATAGAGAGAGACAACCACACATTTTATCATGTGTTGTTAAAACTTGGAACTTATCCTTACCTGAGTTGTATTTTGTGTGGGTTTAAGTCTGGCTATTGTGAGTAAAATTTCACCCTGGACCTTCTGAAGTTGTTCTTGCACAGCAGATAATTTTTCACCCATTACTAACTGTTCATTAACCTAGGGATATAAAAAGGATTTTACAATTTCAATAATTAAATTTGACTTCTTATGATTTAATTGGATAAAAAGTGATAAAATGTTAAGGTTATTCCTCAGTGACAGAATGCAAATTAACCATGCCCACTCTCATAAATGTATGCATAGCTTCTAGTCAGGTTAGTACAAAGGGAGATAACTAGTACTTCTAGGTGAAAACTCACAACTCTTGTTCTAAATGTAATAATAATTATTACATTACTTTGTACTTGTTTTGTATAAGTTTAAAAAATAGCAAAATCAGCCAATTTCTAATTTCTAGTAAGTGTTAAATCTGTTTTGAAAATTGTTAAATCTGTTTTGAAAATCATTATAGTAGTCATACAATGTTTTTGTCAGTCACATGACAATTATAACATTCCAAAAGAGAACTGCCCTTCAGCGTGGATATCCTGGTGTATTTACTAGTATTTGTATATGTGACATTAAATGACACAATGAAATATTAACTAAGATCTACAAGAGTATATTTTTCAGGAATATTATCATATCTTCTTGCAAGTGTGTGTGTGTGTGTGTGTGTGTGTGTGTGTGTGTGTGTGTGTGTCTATCTGTATCTTGCACTTATAAAATTATGTATTATTAACATAACTAACCTCTACAAGTATATCCCCTTTCTGTAACTCCTCTAAATTTGAAGAATTGACATTTGTTTTAAGAATTTCATCAAATGTAACCATGGTAACAAGGGAAATATTTGCACTGACAGTTTTTACAGGTTTAAATGCACTCCCTGGTCCACCTAGATTGGCATACTTTCCTTTTGGAGTAGACACAACAGGACTGTCCTGTTTCACATTTCTTTTTACCAATGGCAGTGAGATTTGAGATTCTTGTAATTTGGCAATGTCTACAAATAAACATGTCTCATCTAGACTTATCCTTATTGGTATAAGGTCGTGAGTTTGTAAAATCTGATAAAGGCAAGGTGATTTTTTCACTGTGGTTACACTCTCTTTATTTTTGTTTCCATGGTAACGCCAGTTGCCAGGTAGTGTACTATACTGAAGTTCTTCAGATATAACAGAGTCATCTGGGGATTCATTCCTTAGATAATTTTTATTTACAACTTTTTTTCCTTGATGTAAATGTTTGTCATGAACTGGAATCACATTACTTTCATTCAAAGTCTGATCTTTGACCACTTTTGAAGTAAAATCTGTCACTTCCTCTTCATAATGTCCTTGCCCTTGATTAAAGTTTGATTTCTGACCATTTCCATGATCCCAATTAGAAGAGAGTTCAAGGTCACTTATTCTCCTAAATACAGTAGCTACAGGTTTTTTGGCACCATTTCCTGAGGTAGCACCATTAACTATTCTATTGCCATTTTTTATAATTGTCGGACTTGTCACATTTTGAACTGTAGGATTTTCTTTTATTTTGGAAGCACTGCTTCTATTGGGCATTGAGTTAATATTATTAACATTTTCCTTTGACATATAACTTGTTTTTGAGTAATGGGGATGAATTTCATCATAATTATAAGTACCAGTGCTATGTCTTTCATTTCTTTTAGAATTGTTTTTATAATTATCCCCCATAGACTGCCTACGATTATTTACAGTAGTATGTATAGGTTTATCAGATTGTGAGTCCTGTCTAGAACTGTTTCCATAACTATAGACCTGAAGTTTATTGTTGTGGTATAAATTCTGTGCTGATTTTTGTAAACTTCGTGTATAACTAGAGGAAGAGTACATATCAACATCTTGATCATTTGTCATATAACCTGAGTCAACAGTACTACTAAGTGAGGTAAGAGTTGTCTGTCCTGAATCACATGATCGCACACTTGAAGGTAAACTTGTTATAACATTTCCTTGATTTGCACTATAAAAACCTGATGGCACTTTATTCATGTTCTTGTCCTGAATATTTGAGTCATAACCTTTTTTATTGCACATCCCTGCACTGTCATGTACATCCAAAGAATTATTACCATTGCCTTTTGGGCTAACAAATAAATCGGACACTTCACGGTCTGACAATGTTTCATCAGTTCGTGTTGATCTTGAAATATCTGCTGACTGTGGGGTAAATTGTGACTGTCTTGATGAACTTACACTAGATCGACTCTGAGCTGACATTCTCATTTTCACAATTTCAGCATATTGTCGTTTCTTTTCATTTAAATCACCTGATGGAATACAAGGCAATGTCCGTCTTTGTTTGTTTGGAGTTTTAGATGGGCCTTGTTCAGATCTAACACTGAATTCTGACAGACTATCATCCTCTATTAAGACATGATTTTCTGACAGTGTATTCAGATTCACTAAACTTTTCCTCTGTTTTTGTGACTTTGTATTGCCATTTGAAGGAGAACTATTTTGATTTGTGAGATCTGAATGAGGTCTCTGAGTATTTCGGTTATTACTGTACTTTTGAGGGACGGGTGAATAAGTTTTAACTGAATTCTGAAACAGTCTCGGTGGTTTTGGTGGAGCATGAGCTGCAGAAAGACATTGAATACTCTCTGATTTACGCTGACCAACCAGAGACAGTGTTAATCCAGTTGTTAAATCTCCAACACTTTGTGATCTTGACACTGGGTCCTGATCAACATTTTCCTCCTGAATATCACAGATATTGTTAGAATAAAACTCATCACTTTTAATAGCACCAGCTTTGATGTGCTTACTCGATTTGTAACTTGTTGAACTCTGTGGAAACTGCATATAAATATCATTATGGCTGCTATACATTCTATTACCA